>JAVGWW010000019.1:31907292-32507292 GCA_036924055.1 Leuresthes tenuis | reverse complement strand
TTACTGATTTATTTCTTCCTTTAGCAGCAGCTAACGCTAACAGCTTAGCTAATGAAACAACTCCTCATGGTTTATTTACTGATTTATTTCTTCCTGTAGCAGCAGCTAACGCTAACAGCTTAGCTAATGAAGATGACGTACACCAACTTCTAAGGAGTTATTGTGAGAATGCTTTAAACCACGTTTGTTAAAGTATAACCCGAACACGTTTATGTTGTGATAAAAGCTATGATATGAAAACATAAAACATGCTAATTTAGACATGATTCCTGCCTCACCGACGGAAAGGGGCGTGTTCAGCAGCTGAAACAAAGGAAGCCATGTTTCTGCGCACGGCTCCATCGTGTCATTGGATGTTCGTGGGAACCTTTCATACGTTTCCTTTCAGGCTGACATCCTAAACCTTAAAAAGGGACATTTTTAAAGGCTTAACATCTCTTTTCAGAGCCTCACAGCGAGTCTTCTTCTTCTGTGGTTCTGCGAGCTGCAGCTGTGGAAACGTTCAACAGGAACTCGTCACAAACCACTCGGTCACTTCACTGACAGAAGGAGAAACACTTTAATTTGACATCAAATCACAAACGTTTCAGGTGAACTTTCAACCAACAGAAACAAATATGGAGGAAAACCAAACTAAAAAACATTTGTGGAACGCTTCGAACTACACGCCGTGTTCCTGTTCGAATGTTTAACGCATGAAGACGCTGCTGCACTGACGACAGATAAAAAACAAACTGATACTCAAAGGAAACCGAAGCCTCGCAGCTCCAAATTAAATCCATCCGTCGTTAACATTCGAGGTCCCTGCCGATGCGACTGCCCTGCGTGAGAATGACTCCGTCCTTCTAGCTACGCCTCTAGATTCCTACGCACAGCGAACGCCTCCACCCACCCAGCAGCAGCTTCTCTGAACAGGCGGCGAGATTCCGGCGAGCTCGGCTGAGGCCGACAAAGTTCCATTAACCCCAAAACCTTCCTGGAAGCTTCGGTCTGTTTCAGAGGAGAAAAGAAGCCGTTTGCTTCCACATCAGGTGATCCTGGATCAGCTGTGGAAACTAACCGCTGTGGCAGCAGCGTTCAGAGGAGCCGGCGCCGCGGCGTTCGTTTTCCCGCCGTTCCTGCAGGTTCGTCTCAGAGGACAAAAAGACGAAGCTGCAGGACGCCGTCGGTTTCTCCACCGCAGCGAACTGGGCCGTCTAAATCCTGAAAGAACCGCCAAACGGCCCGTTTATCAGCCGGATCCAGTTCTACAGCATCATAGCTCCAGCACAGCGTGCGCGCGCACGTGCACACAGGAAATCAGCAGAAACATCGGTTACTTTCTTACTCCCTCAACATCTGTAGCAGCGTTGGCCCCAAAAACCTGGAATCCCTCCGGCTCCGTTACGTTCTGTCTGCCGACCCGGTCTGACCAGAACAGGAAGACGGCGGTCCGAGGGAGCGAGCGCCGGCAGGAACGTGCACGCAGAGCCGCGACGTGCACGCAGAGCCGCGACGTGCACGCAGAGCCGCGTGTTCCCGGTGGCTAAACCGGCGGAGCTGCGATGGAAAACAACCTAAAAGTGACGTGCAGTCGGCTCAAACCGTTAGCTTTACTGCAGCTGCCAGGATTTAGTCCGACTCCTGGTTCAGCTGAAGAACAAAAATACTTTGGGCACGTTGGGCGGGTCGGACCCGTCCGCCGGCGCCATCACAGTCCCACGCCTTCAGTCTGATGGGGGCGCCTCGCTGCTGCGGCGTAGGAACAAAGAGGGGAAATGGGAAAAGTCCACCAGCGATGTCGTGGGTCACCTGCAGTCCGTCTGGTCCCGCCCCCCCTCGGTAACTCGGTAACGCTGGCGTTGGAGGCTCCTCGCCGACCCTCCCACCCTGCGCCTGCAGACAGAAACATCTGGGCTGAAAACGGACATCATGTGTGTGAGTGTGAGTGCACGAGAGTGTGTGAGTGAGTGCACGTGTGTGTGAGTGTGCACGAGTGTGTGAGTGAGTGTGCACGAGTGTGTGAGTGAGTGTGCACGTTTGTGTGCACGCAGCTGCAGGCTGATGTTAAACAGCCTCTAAAAGCTTTCATCTGTATAAAACCTTCAGTTATTGATCTAAAGTCCAGATTCAGCCTCCGAACAGAACATCAGAGTTGGTTCCTGTTCTCCGAACAGAACCCCAGAACCCCGTCAGAACCGATCGGCTGTCAGAACCGGGCCGCTTTATTCTAAAATCAGCTGCTGAACACAGACTCGACTCTTCATAGATTTCCTTCAGATGTTGAACTCAGCGACACATTCCAGGAATCTCCTGAAACATCTGAACCCGTCCTGAGCTTACCGGGTCTCACAGAACTGTGCTGCAGTTCTGTCAGGATTCGAGCACCCGAACACGACCGAGATCAGTTCTTTAAGAACCCAAATCTAATCATTTCCAGTTAGTTTCGCTGTCTGCACTAAAAAACCTTTAAAAAGTGGGAATTTGGCTGGATTTCCGAACCCAGTTACCTGGTTACCTGGGAGCGCCGCTGACACCTGTGACTGTGTTCAGGTCAAAGTTCTGAAGCTGATCATTGATAAGGGATTGATAAGGAATTGATAAGGAATTGATAAGAGATTGATAAGGGATTGATAAGGGATTGATAAGGGATTGATAAGCCATTGATAAGGGATTGATAAGGGATTGATAAGGGATTGATAAGCCATTGATAAGAGATTGATAAGGGATTACCTGGGAGCGCTGCTGACACCTGTGACTGTGTTCAGGTCAAAGTTCTGAAGCTGATCATCCATAAGGGATCGATAAGCCATTGATAAGGGATTGATAAGCCATTGATAAGGGATTGATAAGGGATTGATAAGCCATTGATAAGGGATTGATAAGCCATTGATAAGGGATTGATAAGGGATTGATAAGGGATTACCTGGGAGCGCTGCTGACACCTGTAAGTGTGTTCGGGTCAAAGGTCAGGACGTCTGAAAGGCGCCGGACTCACCTGCAGCTGTCAGGTCAGGGTGGGGCGGAGGTCCGGGTGGTGGAGCAGTGAGGTCACTCTGAGGCGAAGTGCACCTCTGGAGGGGGGGGTTTGACGGTGACGGGCTGGGACGTGCGGCGCGGGGGCGACGGCTTGGGCTGAGCCTGCTGCTGAACCGTGTCGTAGTAGGTCACCCCCCCGTAGGTCACCTGGGTCTGACCCTGACACACAGAAACATGCACGTCATTAAAGGTTAAAGGTTAAAGGTTAAAGCTTCCATTTAAAGAGGCCTACCTGTGGGCTCGGGTACATGGTGGGATACGGGAAGGTCATCACTCCTGGAGGGGGGTAGAAAGGCGGTGGAAGCAGCTGCTGTGGTTGCCCCGGCGACAGGGACACAGGTGGGCCGCCGTAGAGGGCGGGGTTAGCGATGGGGCCACCTGATTGGTGGGGATGGATACCTGCAGAGAGGCGCCGCGGTGAGCGTTTAACACACACACTTTTCTAAAAGCGCACATTGAACATTAAAGAGCACTGACCGGGGTGGGGGAGGTGCATCTCAGGCTGGACCAGCATGCCCTGGGGCGGGATGGGGGCGGGGCCGTCCCCGTGAGCGTAGATTGGTCCCTGGTACGGCACTGCGAGAGACGGGAGGAAGGAAGGAGGGTTATTTGATCCAGTTCAATGAAACTTTATTCACACGGCAGCAGCAACACGCGTTTGGAGTAAAAGCATCGAGAGGAAACCCGAGGGAGGCTCGCTGCTCTGAGGGGAACGCCACGACAGGCACAGCATCATGGGAAACATGGCGGTACTTCCTGCTGGAACAGCTGCTTTAAACCAAAACTAACATCAACTGGAGCTCCATCTTCTCTGAGGCAGACATTTACTTTATAAACTCAGTGAAGGATCAGGACCGAGCCGTGTTTACTGCCCCCTGCTGGTAGGAGGAGGAAGCGCAGCCTCGTCCAATCAGGGCTGAATCATCCAAAACATCTCTATAAAATGAGTTCAGGCAAAGATGGAGAAGATTCCACAAAAAGCACATCAGCTCCTCCTGAACTCAGCTGGAATAATGGATTTGAATGTTATCTGGTTTCTTCTGGTTGAATAAAGCTTTGAAGAAGCCGACCTGCAGAAACTCACTGTTTTAATCACAAACTTTCCCTCCCGTGGAAAATAAACTGCCTGAGTTCAGTGAGGACTTATTAACGTGTAAAAGGACTAAATCTAAAAGTGTTAAAAGTGAAATTAATGGGCCACAGAAGCGCTCTAAAGCCCGATGGGCAGCGGCTCCGACCCGTTCTCACCGTTAGCTGGAAAGTTACTGGGCTCGTAGAAGTGTCCCTCCATCACCCCCAGGTGCATGGGCGGCGTCGGCTCGGGCACGGCTCGCTGGCGTTGGGACGAGTAGCGCTTGGCCCGGTTGGAGCCGACGCCCATCTCCTCCATGCTGGAGAACTGCGGCGGGCCGCCGGGAATGTGCAGGGGGTTTGGAAGGCCTGCGGGCAGAGAGAGCTCAGAGGTCAGCTGGTGCTGATCCGAACCGATGATCGGTAACGTGTCTGAGAGCCCCGCAGGTACCAGCTGGGCTCGGTTCTGATCGGGGGGGCAGGACTCACCTCTCATCTCGGAGCGCATGTACGACGTCGGGCTCTGACTCCAGTTCTGTCGGGTCAGACTGAGGCGAGCCACGTCCTGGTCCAGCTCCGCCAATCCTGCCCCACTTCCTCCTCCCGTCTGGCTCGCCCCGTCGCCTCCTCCCGCCCAGCTCTTCCCTCCCCCGCCGCTGGGGGACGAGGCTCCGCCCCCGGCGGCGGACTCCTCCACGGAGGCCTGTTTGCTGCCCAGGTCAGAGGGCCGAGAGCGAGTCCTGCGAGCCAGCGAGTACGACTTCCGCTCCACCGGCCGCTCGGTGGGCGGAGAAGCTTCCCGATTGGCTGCCCCTGACTGGGGGGAGGAGTCTGAGGTGGCGTCGGCCAACCCAGACGCAGATCTGTCGGCGCCGCCTCGCTGGTCCTGCTGCTGCCGTCTGGGTGAAGCAGACTGAGACGAAGCAGCTGTAGTTCCAGCGCTCAGCTCCTGCTCCGAGGCTCCTCCCCCACCTTCAGAAACCTCCTCGATGACCACGGACGAGCCGCCCCTCCCCCCACGGACGCCCCTGCTGGCCACGCCCCTCTCCCCCGCGGAGTCTTGAGCTTTGGGGCCCTGCCGCTCTCGGTGGTGCAGCGGGGGTGCGTTGGATTCATTATTCCTGTACTGCGCCTGAGGCGGGTGGTGCGGTCTGCTGCGGGAGGGGGGCGGCCTGGAAGGGTTGCTGCCCCGCTGAGAGGCAGCGAGCGGGGGGAAGGCAGAGGGTGAGGAGGCGGGGACGGAGGAGGGTGGAGGAGCTCCTCGGTTCAGACCTCTTCCTCCGCTCTGCCAGGACCGGGCCGGCCGCTCGCCTCCTTCCCGCCACCGTTTGTCTCTGCTGGGGGACGAGCTCTGCCTGCAGACATCAGAACACGCTTCATCAGAACTTTAACGGTGACCTGTTGGGTAAGAACCTCCCTCAGCAGGAGGAAAACACCCACCTGGGTCTGCGCTGTCTGTACGATCGGTCTCCCGGGCCGCCGCCGCCGTTCCGGATGTCGTAGCCATAGATGGCGATGAGCTCCTCGCGGCTCTTCGGCGCCTGCTCCTCCTCCCTGAACTTGTCGTGCTCCCAGCGGCCCTCGTCCTTCCACAGCTTCCTGTTTCGGCCCTTAGGTCTGAGGGGACACGGCATGCAGTTAAAGGTTCATTCCACGGGAAAATGTCTGAGTCCCAGCGACAGAGCGCCGCACGCCGTACCTCTCCTCCTCCTGGGGGTGACCGCGGACGTCGTGCTCGAAGAACAGACCCTTCCTGGGGATGTAGGCGGGGTTCTTTCTGTCCTCGTCATCATCGAGCTGCTGGCCGGGTTTCCCCCCCGCCTTCGTCTCGGGGTCATCTGTGGACTCCTGCATGTGAGATTCAGTTAGAAACCAACTGTGACCTCTGCCCAACTCCCACGCTGGTAAACCATTGATAAGCCATCGATAAGGGATTGATAAGCCATCGATAAGGGGATTGATAAGCCATCGATAAGGGATTGATAAGCCATCGATAAGGGATTGATAAGCCATCGATAAGGGATTGATAAGCCATCGATAAGGGATTGATAAGCCATTGATAAGGGATTGATAAGCCATTGATAAGCCATCGCTAAGGGATTGATAAGCCATTGATAAGGGATTGATAAGAGATTGATAAACAATTGATAAACGATTGATAAGGGATTGATAAACGATTGATAAGGGATTGATAAGGGATCGCTAAGGGATTGATAAGCCATCGATAAGGGATTGATAAGCCATCGATAAGGGATTGATAAGCCACTGATAAGGGATTGATAAGCCACTGATAAGGGATTGATAAGCCACTGATAAGGGATTGATAAGCCACTGATAAGGGATTGATAAACGATTGATAAGGGATTGATAAGGGATCGCTAAGGGATTGATAAGCCATCGATAAGGGATTGATAAGCCATCGATAAGGGATTGATAAGCCACTGATAAGTGCTTAAATGACAGAGCAGCTGCTCACAGCATGGTGGATGAAACTGATGGATGCAGCCAGGCTCACCTGTCCGTCACCACTCTGCCGCTCTCCCGCTACGTTTCCTTTCTCCTCGGCTTTGCTCTCCTCTTTTCCCGGAGCTCCTCCCTCCCCCTCGGCCTTCTCCTCTTCGACCTCCTGCTGCTCTCCCCCCTCCTCCTGCTCCTCCTCCTCTCCTTGCGGCAGGCTGTCGGCAGCAGAGGGTTTGGGCTCGCCTGTTGCTGCTGGAGCTTCTTCTTCGCTGTATCCCTCCTCTTCCTCCTCCACTCCCTGCAGAACACATATTTCTTGCTGTTTATCCAGAGATTAGACACAGCCAGACAAACGGTTCCTGTGGAGATTTTCCCACTGAAGCCAAATAAACTGTAATGTGACTTTGTTCAGCTGATTTTACCTCTGAATGGGAGCCATTTTCTTCTGGATCTGCACTGTCGTAATCTGAGAGGACAGCTGCACAAAACACAGACAGTCACGACATGAACTCAACCAGCGCGTAAAGGCGGCATTTCGAATAGCTTCCAGTGTCTCACCTTCTCCTGCTCCGTCTTCACTCTCCTGCAACGACAGAAAACAAAGATGTGAACCTGCTCAGAAAACGTTCCTAAAGACCGAGGGAAGCGCTCGGACAAATGCTCGGGGGGGAAATCGCCTCATCCCGACTATTTCATCACTTTCCAGCTGTCATGTTCCCCAGAGCAAAAAGAGCTCAGACAGCGAGACGATGGCACGCGATGCAGGTGGTGGAGTCTGAAAGTTTCCACCCGCCGGCTGTCTGACAACATTTCACCGAGACAGAAGCTGCGCCGTCGACTTTAAACGGGATTCATCACAAAAGCCACGTATGTGCATCACTACAGGGTTAGCAGAGCCAGAATCCTCAAAACAGCTGGGAGACGAGAAGGTTTCCAGATGAAGAGCAAACACAACCGGGAGCTCTGCCTGGTGGCTGCTGTGATTTGGTTCTGACAGAAGCAGGACTGACCAGAACCAGAGGAGCGTTTAGTCTGTCAGATCCCAGAGAAAAGCAGACAAACGTGGAGCTGCAGGAGAAGCAAACACAGACCCTGCTTCCTCTCCTCAGCCTGAGCTCCTGCGTGGGGATAGTTTCATTTCGGGCTCAGACAGAGCCGAGCGAGTTATCAAAGACCTTCCTGCCATCATGGAAACAGGGAACACAGCGAGCGTGAGCCACAGCCGGAGGAGCTGGCTGAAAGGCAGCCTCCGGGAAACCAAAAAGGCCCGTCATGGTGCCTCATCACCGCGTTTTAATCTGTCCAAACGACTCCTGACGACCAAACCTCCTCTGAGAAGGCTCCAAACTCCAACCAGAACCACAACCTGACTCCAGTCGAGCCCGTGTGAAGTGAAACAACAAGCAAGGAGTCATTTAAAGCTCCAGAACAGGCGCTTTGAGCTGCTCCCGCGCCCCAGCAGTGGTCACTGCATCACGGCCACGCCAACAGGAGCCGTTAAAAACAAGCGTGTCATTTATTTTAACGTTTGACCAACTCCTTAAGCAGCGACAGGAGGTGAAACTACGTCAGCAGACGGAGGGAAAGGTCCCGTTTCCCCATTCTTTACTAAACTAATTCAGTCCCAATATGTTAGCCGCATCATTTACTGATTAAAACCTGTTCTGTGTCCAAATCGATTTCACCGACATGTCTCCGATCCCGCAAAGCAGCAAACATGAGCATTAAATAAAACCCCGGGACATCCTGATAATGAACAGGTCTGAAACGCTCTGTTTACAGAGCTGAAGGAAGACTTTTCAACACTTCTACATGAAAACAAACCCAGGAACTGATCTGAGATCCACTAAAACACGGCCAGACCGTTTGGGTTAACGGCTACAGGCCTCTCAACAGATGGATTATCACAGTTTCGTAATGAACTAAGTTACAATGAGCCACATGTGATGGAGCACAGCCAGGGGGCTGCCGGGGGGTCCGAGGCCCAATATCCGGGCCTGACGCTCAAACTGTGGTTTATTCTTCCCGGTTTAGCCTTCGCAAACTGAGGAGCGACCGTTAGCAGCGGCACCGGTGTTATGTCACACTTGGTACCCGAGCTGGTTTGCTCCAACTGGCGCCTTTTCGTCTCGGTTTCCCAGCGTGAAACAGAGCCGCGGTAACGTCAATTTAAAATAAACTAATTAATAAACGTTTCATATATTAAAAGCTGACAATGAAAGACAGAAGTGAGATTACTGGCGTGCACACAGATAATTTAAATGTTAAACAGTTAACTTGTTCACCAGAACTACTTTCTGCCCAGCTAACGCTGAAGGAGGCGGAGCCGTTTGAGAGAATCAGAGCAATGGACCACCACTAAATCAATTATAAATCATTTCCCCGCAGAGCGAGCACTCGGCTCCCGGTAAAGTCTCACTGGGAGAGGTAGGTCTCAGGGCTCCCGGCCGAGAGTCGGAGACCGGAGCTCGGTGAGCTAACATTAGCTCCAACAGTTAGCCTGACCAGCTACTCACACACTCGGACTCCACGTCGATCTTTGTCTCGACCCGGCTAACTGTCGCCTCGACCGGGTCTGGATCTCTCACTCGGCCTTTTGTCGCAGGAGACCCGGACCTCCCGCTGTCCGAACCCGAGCCGGACTCTTCGTCGTCCTCGCTGTCCTGGGACGCGCGCCTCCTCCTTCGCCGCCGGTCCGCCATCTTAGGACTGGAATTGTTGGAACCGGAAGCCGCAAAGGACTGTGGGTAATGGTGTTCTTCTTCGTTCAGTCCTCTGAGCAGTGTCAGAAAGCTCATTTATGTTTACTGCCTCCCAGTGGAGATGATTAAAGCATTTGACAAAACTGTGAATGAATGAAGTTCAAATGTTCACAACAGGTAAAGATGTCATGTATTGAAATTTGGGTGAACAGATTCCAATTCACCAGATGTGGGACAAAGACTATGTTTGTGAGGGATACCAATGCATCGAGGTAGTCTAAAATAACTCAATCATTTCGGGGCCCTGGGGTGGTGGTGCTGGGCCCTGATGTCTGGGCGCTGCCTTGTGGCCCCGGGGGGAGCCCTGTCTCTGTCTGGGGGGTCTGGGTTGCCCTGGGCACGCCACAGTGTGGGTGGGTCGATGGGTCTGGGACCTCCGATGTGTCCGCAGGGTTTTTTTTAGGGTGTTGAGGCGTGTAGTGGGGTGGTGCTTTTCCCATGTTGGGGGCAGCCTGGGTGATGGTGGGTCTCAGGCCCGGGCTGCTGCGACTGCTGTGACTGCATGGTTTGTTTCTCTGTTTGTGTTTTCTCTTTTCTTTCTTTGTAGAGGTCCTCTGGGATGGGGCGGGTGGGTGCTTTCTGGGTGGACAGTAGCTCCCTGAATACGGCCGCTGCAAGCCCCGAACCTGGTGGACATCAGGCCCTCCTGCCCTGTGGAAGGTCCCAGGAAACGGGGGTGCTTCTCTGCCCTGGTCTATATCCCATACCCCTCTCCCTTCTGGCTCCTGTACACAGCACACATGGGGCCACGGAGGTGGATGGGGCCACGGAGGTGGTCCCCTTTGCTACGCTCTGCAGCCCCCCGCCCCTGCTTTAATTACACCTTAGACATTACTACTACGGTCTGTGGTGGTGCTGCTGGCCCCCGGATGTGCCCACTGCGCCACACCCCAGTGGAGTTGAAGGAGGGGGAACAGGAGTGGATGCATGTGCTGTTTGAGTGAGTGTGGGTGGGTGTTTGCGTGTGATCTGATTCAAATGGTGACTGGGCCTGGGTCTGGGACTTGAAGGTGAATCTTCACTGCCCCACTCAGGCGAGGCGTACAGGCTGAAGGGTGAAATGCTGGTGACCCTGAGCTGCTGAGGCTGCAGAAGGGTTTCCACCAATGAGAATGCGCTGACCACACACCCAAGGAATAGGCCGTAAGGAAGAACTTTCACACCATATCATAGCTCCTGCAGTTTTGCTTGAAGCAAAGCGTCTCTGATATTTACTTCACCTTCACAAATAAGATGGCAATTGGTAGCAAAGAACCAATCAATATGCAGCTCAATCCTCAGAGAGTTGTCCCCCTCTCTCTCTTGGTGGATGTTATTTTCCAGATCAGCACCAGCAGTGATGTAAGAATCAACTTTAAAGGGGAACTCCGGTGTTTTTAAACCTTATTTCTGGCATGAAATGCGTTCATCTACCCACTGAGAACAGTTTGGTGAAAGTCGGCGTCCTTCAGAAGATATTTAGATAACTGGAGATCCATATAACGGAGTGAACGGGGCTTAGAGGATGCAGCCTCTAAATAAGGCATTATCTGTCTTTATTTCACCAATACTTTAAGAAGAATGAATGAATGAACGTGTGCTATAGCTCTGTTAGCTCATAGCTCTGTTAGCTCATAGCTCTGTTAGCTCATAGCTGCTGTTAGCTCATAGCTCTGTTAGCTCATAGCTCTGTTAGCTCATAGCTGCTGTTAGCTCATAGCTCTGTTAGCTCATAGCTGCTGTTAGCTCATAGCTCTGTTAGCTCATAGCTCTGTTATGTGCCTACTTGCAGCTATAGGAGAGCTAATGGAGGGATTTCTACACAGGCACTCTACTGGGCCCACTGTTAGCACTGAGCTCTGACATGCAGAAGAGTCAGAAAATGCTTTTTCTGCATGTAGAGATGATTGTGGATTTAGTTTAATGCCCTTTCTCTGGCTGAGCTGTTAACACGTGTTTCTGTAACTTCTGATGTTGTGTAACATCAGATCAGAGGAATTATTGGGAACCTCTAAACGTCCATATTTGGTAGAAATGTTGAAGTTTAGTTTGAAAAGTCACTGCTGGCTGGTGGGAAACTTTCTGAGAGGACAGATGCTACGTTAGAGATAAATCTGTCTTCAGCTCTCACAGATGATACGAGTCCATTTACTTCTGTTTGTGTGGTTCACCGATCAGAACTCTTTCAACATGATTTCAGTCTCTGTCACGGTGACTCATTTTATTCCAAAGCTACTTCTTTCTGGTCCTGTTTTATAACCTTTATTCATGGTTTGATGTTTCAGTCAGAGCCCGATGTCAGGACTAAAAGCAGCGTGGCAGCAGGGGTCCACACTGAGACACATCTGTAGAAATCTGATCTGAATCAAACTTCCAGCCGCGTCCAAACCCTGTAAAATCAACCTGGACAGATGCTGTTCCTGTAGAATCAGGAGGCTCACGCTGTCCAAATGAGGAAGTTACCAGCGGCCTGCGTGGTTACAGGAAACGACCAAATGTTTAACTCCATCAGAATGCACCTGATCACCTGCAGGTTCAGTAGAATGTTACTGGAAACAGGTCAAATTCATCAGAAACATGCTGCAGATGGAACTCATGCTCAGTTCGAGCCTCTCTCACAGACAGAAACCAGCTCAGTTTTCATCAGACAGCTGGTGGAGGTGGTAAAAAATCCTTTTGAATCGTGTTCACATGAGGCCGACATGAGTTTGTGTCTGAGAACTGAAGCTGTGGAAGCTGAGCTCCACATTGGATCCAACAGGTTCAGAGCAGCCACCATGAAGTGAAACAAACCGGCTGCAGACTGACAGAAAGCAGCTGTGGTTGGTTCATAAAGGTGTTTCCTGGCTGTTCGTCCGGTTTCGCACAGACCGACCTCCTCAGACAGGTGAAAGTTTAAACTTTGGTTGGTTTGGATCAAACAGCCTCTGAGTTACACAGAGAAACTGTCCTCAGTGTGTTTGGGTTTTTAGTTTGACTCTGACCTGGAAATAAAGACGATCGGTCTGTTATGATGGTGATTAACTTTGTAATATTGTTAAAATCAGAAACATCCTGCCTCAGGGTGATGCAGAGAAACTGCTCCATGCATCTGTTCCTTCAGGACTGAACTACTGTAATTCCTTATTATTGTTCTGTCCCACAGATTCTCTGAAAAGCCTCCAGCTGATCCAAAACCCTGCAGCCAGAGTTCTGATGAGATCTAACAGCAGAGATCATGTTTCTCCAGTTTTAGCTTCTCTTCATTGGCTCCCTGTTAGATTCAGAATAGAATTTAAGGTTCTTCTCCTCACATATAAAGCTCTTAATGACCGAGCTCCATCCATCCATCCATCATCTGCCGCTTATCCGGGGGTCGGGTCGTGGGGGCAGCAGCTTGAGCAGAGAAACCCAGATGTTCCTGTCCCCGGCCACTTCCTCCAGCTCTTCCTCCAGTTCTTCCTCCAGCTCCTCCAGCTCCTCCAGTTCTTCCTCCAGCTCTCTTCCTCCAGTTCTTCCTCCAGCTCTTCCTCCAGCTCTTCCTCCAGCTCTTCCTCCAGCTCTTCCTCCAGCTCTTCCTCCAGCTCTTCCTCCAGCTCTTCCTCCAGCTCTTCCTCCGGTTCTTCCTCCGGCTCTTCCTCCAGCTCCTCCAGCTCTTCCTCCGGCTCTTCCTCCAGCTCCTCCAGCTCTTCCTCCAGCTCTTCCTCCAGCTCTTCCTCCAGCTCTTCCTCCAGCTCTTCCTCCAGCTCTTCCTCCAGTTCTTCCTCCAGCTCTTCCTCCAGCTCTTCCTCCAGTTCTTCCTCCAGCTCTTCCTCCAGTTCTTCCTCCAGCTCTTCCTCCAGCTCTTCCTCCAACTCTTCCTCCAGCTCTTCCTCCAGCTCTTCCTCCAGCTCCTCCAGGGGACCCCGAGGCGTTCCCAGGCCATAGTCTCTCCAACGTGTCCTGGGTCTTCCCCGGGTCTCCTCCCAGTGGGACGGGCCCAGAACACCTCCCCAGGGAGGCCTCCAGGAGGAATCCTAACCAGATGCCACCTCATCTGACTCCTCTCGATGCGGAGGAGCAGCGGTTCTACTCCGAGCCCCTCCCGGATGACTGAGCTTCTCACCCTATCTCTAAGAGCCCAGACACCCTGAGGAGGAAACCCATTTCGGCCGCTTGTATTCGCGATCTCGTTCTTTCGGTCTCTCCCCACAGCTCGGGACCATTGGTGAGGATGGGAACGTAGACTGACCAGTAAATAGAGAGCTTCACCTTCTGGCTCAGCTCCTTCTTCACAGACGGGTCGGTGCAGAGCAACACTGCAGACGCTGCACCGATCCGCCGTCAATCTCACGCTCCATTCGTCCCTCACTGTGAACAAGACCCCGAGATACTTGAACTCCTCCACTTGGGGAAGGATCTCATTCCCGACCCGGAGAGAGATCATATCAAAAAGATCTCACTGTAAAATATTAAGATATAATAAGATATAAGATATAATAAGATATATTAAGATATAAGGTATTTCCCCAACAGAGCACTTTGCTCTCAGGCTGCAGGTTTCCTTGTGGTTCCCAGAGTTTCTAAAAGCAGAATGGGAGGTAGAGCCTTCAGTTATCAGGCCCCTAAAAGCAGAATGGGAGGCAGAGCCTTCAGTTATCAGGCCCCTAAAAGCAGAACGGGAGGCAGAGCCTTCAGTTATCAGGCCCCTAAAAGGAGAATGGGAGGCAGAGCCTTCAGTTATCAGGCCCCTAAAAGCAGAATGGGAGGCAGAGCCTTCAGTTATCAGGCCCCTAAAAGGAGAATGGGAGGCAGAGCCTTCAGTTATCAGGCCCCTAAAAGCAGAATGGGAGGCAGAGCCTTCAGTTATCAGGCCCCTAAAAGCAGAATGGGAGGCAGAGCCTTCAGTTATCAGGCCCCTAAAAGCAGAATGGGAGGCAGAGCCTTCAGTTATCAGGCCCCTAAAAGCAGAATGGGAGGCAGAGCCTTCAGTTATCAGGCCCCTAAAAGCAGAATGGGAGGCAGAGCCTTCAGTTATCAGGCCCCTAAAAGCAGAATGGGAGGCAGAGCCTTCAGTTATCAGGCCCCTAAAAGCAGAATGGGAGGCAGAGCCTTCAGTTATCAGGCCCCTAAAAGCAGAATGGGAGGCAGAGCCTTCAGTTATCAGGCCCCTCTCTGTGGAACCAGCTGCCAGTAAATGTCCGGGAAGCAGACACCCTGGGTGTCTCCTTTATCCTCTTTTAAGATTAGGCTGAAACTTTCCTTTTTGATAAAGCTTATAGTTCGGGTAGTTTGTCCCAAAATGAAGTAAATATGGGGCACATTTAACCGGTTAAAGTGTCCCAAACTTAATCAAGTAAGAATGGGCCACTTTTGAAATTAGTAAGTGTCCGAAAATGCAGCATATAAACAAATGATCCACTTTGGCACACTTTTCACATTGAAAAAGTTAGTGGACTGCTCTCTCATTCACAGAGGAAGTAAAGTCACTGTGATGCAGAAGGAACACGCAGAGGAAGCTGCTGTGTCATGTGTGGACAGCTGTATAAGTAGAGGTGTGAGTGTGTGGACATTCAGATCAGCTGCTGCAGACTGCAGGTAAGCGCCTCACTGTCACCATGACAACGCTTTGCTGGTCGCAGATCAGTCCTGACGGCACCCGACTGACGCTGAGACGACTTTAAATGTTTATTTCCAGAAAGTTAAGTTTGACCTTTAACTTTTGTCTTCTGTTTCTTCCTCTGATTAGAAATCCGGCTGAAGCTGAGAGGCCTGAGGACGGATCAGCATCAGGTTACTTTACTAACATTATCCAGAAATAACAATTTGCTGTAATCACATATTGAACTGTGTATGTCTAACTTGTTCTAAAACTAGACGTTTCTGGATCAGCACACACTTACACTTTTCCCTTCATGATACTCTCCAGACTGTTGTCAGCTCAGTCTCCATCTTCACAGATCAGCTTCACATCCAGCAATCTGCCCATCATCCAGCTCATCAGCCCCCTTCGGACCACCCTTTGTTTCCTCTCTGCAGGTCTGTGGTTCATTTTTACCTTTAAAGACCTTTTACTGTAATGTGATTTAGTCATTTCTGGTTGCAGTTATAATGAGGGCCAGTGGCTTCGGGTCCATCACTGGTAGATGGAGAGATAATCCAGTTTTCACCTTATTCCTGTCGTGCAGAACTGAGAACATCTCCGTTCAGATTAAACCTAAATCAGTTTTCTAACTGAAACCAGAACCTCACCAAAACCTCATCATCGAAACCCAAAAATTAAGGTGGAAACCGTCCAAGTGGTGCATTTTCAGAGGTTCAGTCTTTAGTGATCATTTCCATGAGTTCTTCTTTGTCAGATGAGTGGGATAATCCTGATATTACGTGGTAATAACAACTGAATTCATTCACACCGAGCTCAGCATGAACTGTTAAATAGTTCTAACATGACAGCTCTGTCCACAAAAAGTTTGATTCTAAAATTTTAAACGTTTTTACAGGATCCCATAAGAAAGGAAAGAACACGTTTAATCTCCCTTCTTCAACTGAGGTTTGGATTATCAGGTAAGTAATGGAATTATTCTTAATTTATTTGGAATCCAAAGTAATTAAAATCCACCAGAAACACAGTTCAGTAGAAACATGATCTCCAGAGAACTTTTTTTCCTCGTATCTTTGTCTTAAATCTCGTCCACATCTTCAGTCGGAGGCAGGATTTATTCTCTATATATTATAATGGAAACAGCTTCATTAATAACTATCAATATCAACAGAATCTTCTCCTAAAACTCTAATAATTTCAACCATATAAAGCTATATTCCGCCTCCACTCTCTGGAAAATGTATCTGGTGTTCCGTGTTGAAGTGGGATGTATTTTTCCTGTGTGAGTGATATGGTCTTTGGTGTGTTGACAGTCATGGCGTCTGCCGGCGTGCTGCTCCTGCTGCTGATGTCCTCGAACCTCCTGATCTGCAGTGGTACCGAACCCTCCAAAAAGAAGACAATGAACGAAAAAACTGAGAAATTTTTAAAAAAAAATTTAGACAAGATCAGATTAGCAGTCACACCTTTTCTGAGCCTGATACCAATTGCTGGACAATTTCTAAATCCTATTGTAAATCTCATACTAATAGGAGTCGGTGTAGCTGTCAACAGCAAATCAGACTTACAGAGTATCACTGAGATGTTTCACAGCCTTGACCTTAAGCTGAATGAATTCCATGTAGAGCAGAAATGGGACACCTGGGCCAGTGGTGCTTACCACAAGCCAGAGGTGGATATTAGAGCAGCCTGGAAGGACTATCTAATTCTGACAGAAACTTTGAAAAAAGCCACTGATGACGCCACGATTAAGAGACAAACTGATCATTTCTTAAAATCATACAAGAACTATGAGCCCGCCACTAAAGCCTTGGATGACCTGCTGACAGCTAAAGGAACCACTTTCATCACCAAGATTGGAGACGTGATGGCTCCTCAAGTTCACTGTCATGAGAGGGAAATTAGAGCGTACACACTGTTTATCCACAGTCTTATCTTTAAGGGCAACGTGTTAAATCAGTTCTACTACCGGCTGAAGAATATAAACTCTGAAGCCAGGGTTAATGCGGCAGCTCAGACTGCATATGATGCAGGAAAAGCCATGTTTGATGTCCAAAAGAAATGCATCTCCGATAGTATGACTTATGTAAAACAGGATGTGGAAAAACGTTTGGATGAAAAGAAAGATCACGACCAACTTGCAAAAGAAATCCGTAAGTTTCTGGATGAAAATTATGAAACATTCGACTGGATGGTTGTTGCCTTTAAAACCAAAAATTCTGGCCATGAGAGATTTAAAACTATGAATAAACACGTGTTTTCTGGATTCACAAATATGACCAATGGGGCTGTTAGTGTAGCTGTGGCCCGACAGGTGAAGGGGGCTCACAACAAGGCAGGTGCTGTGGGAGCAGTTATTAACAAGTGCATTGGTCAAGAAACTTTGTGTGCGAACGTTCCAAAGAAACTGAGTGAATGTAAGCTACTGGCAATAGGAAACATGAAGGTGACTCAGGCGTACACTGCGGTCCATGCCTTTAAGGGGAATGGACATGAGAGTCGCACAGGTGTTCAAGACGATGAGGACGACACCATTCTGGAACCTGCATCTTCCCCCTACTATCACACAGGAAAGTGTAAGAGACTCTCTCTGAAAAGTGGAAGTTATACTGTCATGATTAAAAGTGACAGAGAGATGATGAACGATTTATGCAGAGAGATGAACTGTGGTCCACATGGCAAGTGTGAGCTCATACCAGGAACCTCTGTAGCGGTCTGTGAGTGCCACGACCAATACTATGGAGAGAAGTGTGAGCAAAGTTTAGATGAGTACAAACGAGAATTAAGCAGCACAAAAACTTTAGAGACTCTACGCAGAAAAGATGGAAAGGTAAAGACTGGAACATTAGAAGTTAAAGACTCCAGGTCTCATATAAGGCGCAGAGGCCCAATAACTGCATAAAAGAGCCTGGTGCTGACAGGTTCCTCCTGCTATTTAGCCTGCCTCTCAGTGTAATCAGACTGCTTCTCCTGCTTCTCCTGCTTTTCTGAATCTGTAAGATGCTGAAATCAATAAAATCCATTTTATGGACTTCAGTGATCTGTGTGTTGTTTTTCAGCTCTTTGAGCAGTATAAAACTATATAAGGATAAAACACTAAAACTCACCAACTTAACTTCACATGTGGCTGAAATGATGTCCGATGGGATCATCTTCATTTTTCAGACATAAAACACACGTTCTCTATGACACAGAGTTCACGCCAACATTTCCCACCATCTATAACACGACACACACTAATCAGTGGAACTACAGGGATATAATATTCAGTAAATATTAAAGGACTGACATGCAAAGGAGGTGGAGTTCTAAATAAGTTTAATGGTCTTAGTTCATAAGATTGAATCTAAAAACGTGTGATTGAAAGTATACGTTTCTCTGATGCACACCACATGCTGTCGGTCATGCCTGAGACATCTGGGTCAGGCTGTTCTCTGGTATAAATAAGTGAAGGCGTTTGTGTAAATTCAGACATGAAGGAACCACATCAAGAGTGTTTCAGTCCAACGACCCGACCCTTGGATAAACAGCAAATAATGGATGGACGGATGGAGAACCAAATCCAGAACCCCCACGACCCGACCCCCAGAGAAGCGGCAGATGATGGATGGATCTTTAATTGGACTCATTCTGACGGTGATAACCACTGCATTTATGGTACAGTTGCTGGCCCTTTTTATTCACTGCTTTGTTATTTTAGTCCAGTGAGTTTTGAATAGCTGGCGTCTACCTCTGTTTTCAGTTCCACTTTTGCTTTACTTCTAATCCTTATTGTCACCAAACAATAAATGACTTTTCGTCCAACTGAAAAACTGTTTTTTGATTTTTTCCCCCTTGTCCTGTCCAGCATCATGCAGCAGAATTGTAAACTTAAAGGGGAACTCCGGTATTTTTAAACCTAGACCTTATTCCTGTTATGAAATACATTCATCTACTCACCGAGAACAGTTTGGTGAAAGTCGGCGTCCTTCGGAAGATATTTATATTCCTCGAGATCCATATAACGGAGTGAACGGGGCTTAGAGGATGCAGCCTCTAAATAAGGCATTATCTGTCTTTATTTCACCAATACTTTAAG
The DNA here is from genome assembly GCA_036924055.1 of Leuresthes tenuis. Lineage (NCBI taxonomy): Eukaryota > Metazoa > Chordata > Actinopteri > Atheriniformes > Atherinopsidae > Leuresthes > Leuresthes tenuis. The sequence continues at coordinate 32,488,364 of JAVGWW010000019.1, read as the reverse complement.
AAGAATGAATGATTGAACGTGTACTATAGCTCTGTTAGCTCATAGCTGCTGTGTATGTTTACGTCAGAGTTGATGTAACATAGTTTCATTCCATATATTCAAGGTTTTATTCCATATATTCAAGGTTTTATTCCATATATTCAAGTTTCATTCCATATATTCAAGGTTTTATTCCATATATTCAAGTTTAATTCCATATATTCAAGGTTTTATTCATATTCTAGGTTTCATTCCATATATTCGAAAGGAATTCCGGAAAGCGGGAAAATTGTCAATGGGAAAATGCATTGAGAAAGCCTTAACTCCTTGGAGGCCTCCTAACTCAGCCATACGGCATCACACACACATCATTCAAAGTTTGTATGTGACAGGAAAGACTAAACTTTAACTGTGGTAAAGGGCTTGTTAATAGCTTATACAGCTTTGACACAACGGCAGTTTATGTTTTAGGTGGCCAGAGGAGGTCGTCTCATGCCACTCACACTCTAACTCCCACTCTAAAATTATTTAAAAAAAATTTCTCGAACAAATGCCTCTCACGTCCAAAATATCTGCCTGATCTGGACAAATTTTACATAAAAACGTAGGTATTTTAGTTCTCTTTCATCCAAAGTCACTCTCATTGAGCTTGGCCTCACATATTTCTCACAAATCACCTCTGAGCGCAGAGAACGAACATTCCATCCCATTATAAAACGGCCGAGCCCTGAAATCAGTCGGAAAACTCATTTCAAAACTTCCATAAAACAGGAGCCACACACAGGAGAAGAATAAAAACTACACTGCTGGCTTCCCCCGTCTCTTCTGGCGCTCATGGTGAAAGAATTATTTGGATCCGACTTCTACTTTTCGAACAGCGACCGTTTGTTCCAGACTTGTGCCTCAAAATGAAAACCCCATTATTTTAAGGGGACAAAGTGAGGTGCAGATTTGACAGTTGACAGTTGGCAGGCACAGCTGTTGCCCATAGCAACTAATGATGACCTCACTCAAGATGGCTGCCCTGTTCTAATACAGCTGATGAAGCCAGAGCCAAGATGGCTGATGAGGGCAGAGTAAACATTGCTGGCCTGCTGTAACAGCTTTATGCCAGCCTGTTTTATCTGTGCTTCTAATACAATATAACATGACAGCCTCTGTCTCTCAGCGGGCAGCAGCAGGGCAGCCAACATAGTTAAACTGTTATAACAACTTCATGTCAGCTGCTCATGAGACAAATGCGCGCGACAGCACGCACTCACTCACATGTTTCCATTATTCTCAACACATCAGCTGTGATAACAGGTTCATGCCAGCCGCTCACGAGACAAATGCGTGCGATAGCGTGCATTCACTGACATGTTCCCATTATTTTGAACAGATAAACCGGGCCTTACGTGTCTAAGGCAGGCAGATTTCACCAAAAACAAGCCAGAATCTCATATTTCAGACTGGATTATGATCATATTATGCTTGACTGGCAACTAGCAGCTCTCTCAGCACAGCACAGCCTCTCTGTCTCGACGGGCAGCAGCTTGGCACCCATCAAAATTTCTTCAGAAATGTTCTAGTTAATGTTACAGCTGGAGTTTATCTGATTAGCACACATCACATCATTACATGATGTAATGCTGAGAGCTTTCAGCTAATCTGCTTCATAGGTTAGTTTGAGCTTGAATTCAGCAGCTAGTTTCATTTAACAGTAAAGAGAAGAAAGTTACAGAATAACTGAAGTTACAGGATGATTTTGTAAAGTCTAAACATTGTTTATCCAACTATGAGATCTTTCAGACAGCCACACCTTAATCTCTTCAACGTGAAAATATGTCGTTGGACCGATCAGACTCAGTTAAAGTCAGATGCTGACGTCTGAAGACATTAACCCTTCTCATGATGCTCAGAGGGAACAAACAAACACTCTGTTTCTGTTTCCATGTGTCACTGTTTGGCTGTTGAAGCTCTGATGAACAAAGTGGACTCTTCGTTGATCTGGATTTATCTCCCTCTGGTGGTGAAAAGATGAACCTCATGATGTCAGTTCAATGAACAGATTAAATGATGTGTTTTTAAACACTTAAATACTTCAGTGTAGTTATTAAAGTTGTAATAATGACTGTTGATAACCACATGAAACCATGAACTGAACTTATAATATCTAATCAGGTTTAGAGAAAGAGCTCAACTCAAAGCAATGAATTATTCTAACAGCAAACTTCAGTTTTAATGGTGTTGGATCTCACTGCTGCCTCTGACACAGCTGATCATCTATTATTTCACGATGAAGATGGCGCCTTAAGAGTGGCAGCCTGTTGCAGCAGAATTTCTGTTACTTCTAGGTGTTCTTCATGCACTTTAGTGTCTTCTTGAAACGTCTGTTTGTTGTTTTACTGTTTAATCTGCTCTTTCATCGCCATGGATCCTCTTATTGTGTCATCTTGGCCCTCCTCGCTGCCTCCTGTAGAGCAGTGTTTACAGACACATGCGCTCAGCTTTTAGCGCTCTGGAGAACACCTTCCCTGCCCGGAGAAATGTGAGGTCTTTGTCAGTTAAGATGGACGAGTTGTGGGCACTGATAGAGACTCAGAGGGAGGACCGTGAGCGCTTTCCAAAGACATGGCTGCAGGTGGACCTCACAGACCCTGTTTCACCAAACCGGCTTCAGGACGGTGCAAGCAGACAGGGACGTTTGGAGGAGCGGTGAGTGGAAAGGTGGAGGGATTGCTGTGTTCATGAATGAAAGATGGTGTAATTCCAAGCATGTTAAGGTTAAGGAACATCTGTGCTTTAGGCACGAGTTTGCGTCCGTCCTGTTTGCAGAGAGAGTTCTTCTCTGCTTTACTTGTTGATGTTCCACCATCAGCTGACGGAGCAGTAACATCGCTCAGCTGCAGTCTGGACACCCGAAGGCCATCATAGTTATTACTGGAGATTTCAACCACGCAAGTTTGGACTCTACTCTTCCCACTTTTCATCAGTTTGTTAACTGCACCACAAGAGAAAATAAAACACTGGACCTTCTGTTTGCAAATGTTAAAGCTGCATACAGAGCCACAGTCCTACCTCCACTCGGCCACTCTGATCAGAATATGGTCTGAGGCTGGAAAAATCATGGGACAGAACTGGGAGATGTTTGAGTTGGTGAGGGACAGGAGATCACATCCATCACATCCTCTCCATGAAACTCTACAGACACAGCGGAGGTCACTCTCCAACAGACTGATTCAGTTCTGCTTCTACAGTGAACGCTTCAGGGAAACATTCCTAACATTCACCATCTGTCTGTTCAACAGCTCACCTCTGCAACAGGTGAACTCACCACTGCAGTCCACATCTGTTTATATTGTTAATAAACTGTTAATGACTATGTCAGTTTTATTAAACTGCCATATTTATACAACTTTTAAACCTTGGGGCACTCTGTAGATAAAGTTCTACATTCTTAATATATACTTATATATCTGTCATAATTTATTCTTATTGGTTATTCTAACATAATGTTTTGTATAAACTACTTTAACTGTTACACTGTGACTCCCTGCTGCTTGCTGCCGTCATTGTCATCATGTGGACTGTAACAGAGAAACTACGATCATCACTGCCCTCCAGTGGTCACGGTCAGTAACTACAACTCCTCACATACAGTAATACTGATGTTCTCACCAACATTACTCCTCTTACTGCAGGATTCTGGCTCTAATGTTCATCAGTCTGATAATGAGAGAGTCAGCAGAGAGATAACTGACTGATATGAACTGACAGTGAGAAAAAGTCTGCCATCACACTCAGATGCAGATGTGCTTCCAAGAACTCAGAACATCTGTTAGTTGAGACAACAGCTGTTCAGAGTTAGACATCAAAATGTTTAATATGTTAAAGTCATCGTCAAACAACATGTTGCAGTGCACAAGTTTACTAAAGCTGTCCAATAATCAATAAGAACAACAATTAATAATCAAATCACAATCCAACAAAATATCAGGAAGAAAACAACAGCCTCATGTCACTTTGTGTTATTCAGTCATTTGACTGTGACAGCAAGAAGTGACAGTAAGTTGAATTAATAATTTAATTGAAAATGAATAACTATCCATGGACACTTATAGAGGCGCAGAGCAGGTGTGGGAATACTTATTGCCCCCCGGCTGTGTGCCTGTATGTTTGTGTTTACCCCGGTGGATGAGAGGATAGCCTCCATCCGCCTTCTGGTGGGGGGACGGGTTGTTTGTGCACCAAACAGCAGTTTAGAGTACCCACCCTTTTTGGAGTCCCTGGAGGAGGCATTGGAGAGTGCTGCTGTAGAGGATTCTCTCGTTCTGCTGGGGGACTTCGATGCTCACGTGGGCAATGACAGTGAGACCTGGAACTCCCACTTCCAGCAGAGCTTCAACCATGTTCTGGGGGAGGTGGGGTACATTGAGTCTGAATGGGCCATTCTCCGTGTTGAGGGGGCTGATCGGAGCTGTGGTCGTAAGGTGTTCGGTGCCTTTGGCACCCCGCGAACACGCTGGTGGACACCAGCATTGAGGGAAGCCATCAACCTGAAGAAGGAGTCCTAACGGACCTTTTTGGGACTCTGGAAGCAGCTGATGGGTACCGACAAGCCAAGCGGAGCGCAGCCTCGGCCATTGCTGAGGCAAAAACTTGGGCTTGGGAGGAGTTCAGTGAGGCCATGGAGAACGACTTCCAGTTTACTGAATACTGACAGCTACTTACTGTTTGTCTGATGAAACATCATGTTGGAAATTAATGATCTGATCCTTGGACCTGTTGCTCTTAAAGGACACACAGCTGGGTTCAGGTCCAGATTCAGGTGCAGATCCAGCTTGGTTCCTGTGAATAAAGGTGGTTTGGTGATGTGAGCGCTGAGCTCTGACATGGAGAAGAGTCATGGACAGTTAGAGATGGTGGTCTCACCTCTGAGCTTTGCTCTGGCTCTCATGTTCCCCACACAGAGTGGTTTTAGTGTCCTCACACTGATCCATGCTGCTGGATTCACATCAGCTCACACACACTTTCTACCTTCATCTGCAGAGGAAACACAGATCATTCATCTGCACATCAACTCAAATCCTCTTTTCCATCATCTGAGCTGTAAAAAGATCAGCTGCTCCTCCACTGATTGGCTCTGATTCTCTGTTTCATATCAGTGTCAGCTGAATGCAGTCAGACAGGAGCGTTGAGGCAGAGGAAGCTGCCATTAGCTGCTGTACTTCCACTACTTGTCCACTAGATGGAGGCATGGAGCTACAGCCCAGCACACACCTCAGACACTGATGGTTGAAGGTTGAAGCCTGCTGATGGTTTACAAATCCCAGAACGGTTTAGGCCCAAAATACATCTGTGATATTTTCAGAGACTATAAACCCAGCAGAGCTCTTGGATCCAAGGACTCAGTCCAGAGTCCAGACTGCTTGGACTCTGAGAACCTCAGGGAGGGGTCTCATTTTCCCCATAAGAAAAGTGTCTCAAATTTGGGAATAAAGTTTGCCAAGCTTGATCATGGCTCCTGGAGGTCGTTTGAGGGCAGCTGCTGGCGGCCAGACGGCCGATTTTCGGGCACTTTTCTCAGGGGGGAAATTGGACCAAGTTGGGGCCTTGCTCCCGGAGGTTGGATGCGGCGGCTATTGTAAGGTAAGCCGGCCGAATTTGTTACACTTTTCTCGGAGGAAAAGTGTCCCAAATTGCAGCCATGCCCATGGAGGTCAGTTGCGGCAGCTATGGGGAGGTAAACTGATCAAATTTTGGACACTTTTCTTGGGAATAAAGTTTGACAAGTTGGAGCTTGCCTCGTGGAGGTCGGTTGAGGGCGGCTATTGGCAGCCAGATGGCTGATTTTCGAGAACTTTTTTCGGGGGGAAATTGGACCAAGTTGGGGCCCGACTCCCGGAGGTCAGTTGCGGCAGCTGTGGGAAGGTAAGCTGGCCAAATTTGGGGCACTTTTCTCGGGGGAAAAAGTGTGCCAAAATGGATTGGATCAAATCTGAGCCTGGTTCCTGAGGTGGGAAGAGGCAGTGGATGAGGGCGGCTGCTAGTAGTCAGACGGACGACTTTCGGGCACGTTTCTCGTGGGGAATGTGGTCCAAGTTGGGGCCTGACTCCCGGAAGTCAGTTGCGGCAGCTCTGGGAAGGTAAGCCAGATGAATTTGGGACACTTTTCTCAGGGGAAAAGTATTTTCCAAAGTACCATGAAGTATCAGGGGGCTCGGACGGGAGTGTGTACCCAAGGAGGAGTGCTCAAATGCGGGTGAGGTTGACAAGTTAGGGGGCTTGGAGCCTGGTTGTTTTCTAAAGTACCATGAAATACCAGGGGCTCTGATGGGACTGTGTGCCTGAGCAGGAGTGCTTAAATTTTCCAGGCAAGGGACCCCAGTTCTCAAACTGAAGCAAGTAAAAATGGGGCATTTTTAACTGATAAAGTAAACCAAAGTGAAGCAAGTAAATATGGGGCACTTTTAACTGATAAAAGGCCCCCAAAGTGAAATAAGCAATTTTGGCACACTTTTCATTATTTAAAAGTGTCCCAAAATGAAGTAAATATATCATACTTAGAGCAGCTTTGGGAACACACCCTGGGAAAAGCATCCGAGATCTCTGTCCAGAAGAAGCAGTCCAAGGGACAGCTACAATTCTAAACCCACAGGCTCCCGAACCTCTGGTAGAGGACATGAGGTTGAAAAGATGACCGCCAACATGGGGGCGAGTGTGGAGTGAAGTTCCACATATTTACAATTCTTTAACTTGTAAAAGTATATCAAATGACCACCACTTCTGCTGCAATGGTGACATAATGACCTGTCATAGCCTTGGGGCTTCCTTGGGTGGTGCCCCTGTGATTCTCCATCCTGTCAACAACCAGATTCCTTAGCAGCACAGAGCATTGTAACAGAAACTGAACCAGCTTCCAGTGAACGTACAACATTCAGTGAGGAGATGCAGTCTCGGTCATCTCTGTAGCTGGTTAATCTGTGTGTGTTGCTGAGAAAAACCAGAGCGGTCGGACTCATCTCTGCGGCCTCTCAGGTGGACTCCTTTAGCATTAGCGTTAGCACATTCAAGGGAGATACATGTCACACAGCAGCATACCAGGATTCCCAAAGATTCCCAGAGGATCGTTGGACTGAAACACTCTTGATGTGGTTCCTTCATGTCTGAATTTACACAAACGCCTTCACTTATTTATACCAGAGAACAGCCTGACCCAGATGTCTCAGGCATGACCGACAGCATGTGGTGTGCATCAGAGAAACGTATACTTTCAATCACACGTTTTTAGATTCAATCTTATGAACTAAGAACATTAAACTTATTTCGAACTCCACCTCCTTTGCATGTCAGTCCTTTTAATATTTACTGAATATTATATCCCTGTAGTTCCACTGATTAGTGTGTGTCGTGTTATAGATGGTGGGAAATGTTGGCGTGAACTCTGTGTCATAGAGAACGTGTGTTTTATGTCTGAAAAATGAAGATGATCCCATCGGACATCATTTCAGCCACATGTGAAGTTAAGTTGGTGAGTTTTAGTGTTTTATCCTTATATAGTTTTATACTGCTCACAGAGCTGAAAAACAACACACAGAGATCACTGAAGTCCATAAAATGGATTTTATTGATTTCAGCATCTTACATATTCAGAAAAGCAGGAGAAGCAGGAGAAGCAGTCTGATTACACTGAGAGGCAGGCTAAATAGCAGGAGGAACCTGTCAGCACCAGGCTCTTTTATGCAGTTATTGGGCCTCTGCGCCTTATATGAGACCTGGAGTCTTTCCCTAACCATCTTTTCCGTGTAGAGTCTTTAAAGTTTCATCTATGCTCCTTAATTCTTGTTTGTAATCATCTAAACTTTGCTCACACTTCTCTCCATAGTATTGGTCGTGGCACTCACAGACCGCTACAGAGGTTTCTGGTATGAGCTCACACTTGCCATGTGGACCACAGTTCATCTCTTTGCATAAATCGTTCATTATCTCTCTGTCACTTTTAATCATGACAGTATAACTCCCACTTTTCAGAGAGAGTCTCTTACACTTTCCTGTGTGATAGTAGGGGGAAGATGCAGGTTTCCGAAAGCTGTCGAACTCATTTGGCCCACCTGTGCGACTCTCATGTCCGTCCTTCTTATAGGCATGGACCGCAGTGTACGCCTGAGTCACCTTCACGTTTCCTATTGCTATTAGGTTACATTCACTCAGTTTATTTGGAACGTCCACACACAAAGTTTTTCGATCAAGGCACCTGTCGATAACTAAACCCACAAAACCTGCAATGATGTGAGCCCCCTTCACCTGTCGGGCCACAGCTACACTAACAGCCCCCTTGGTCAACTTTGTGAATCCGGAAAACACGTGTTGATTCATAGTTTTAAATCTCTCATGTCCAGAATTTTTGGTGGTATAGGCAACAACCATCCAGTCGAATGTGTTATAATTTTCATCTAGAAACTTACGGATTTCTTTTGCAAGTTGGCCGTGATCTTTCTCTTCATCCATAAGTTTTTCCACATCCTGTTTCACATAAGTCATACTATCGGAGATGCATTTCTTTTGGACATCAAACATGGCTTTTCCTGCATCATATGCAGTCTGAGCTGCCGCATTAACCCTGGCTTCAGAGTTTATATTCTTCAGCCGGTAGTAGAACTGATTTAACACGTTGCCCTTAAAGATAAGACTGTGGATAAACAGTGTGTACGCTCTAATTTCCCTCTCATGACAGTGAACTTGAGGAGCCATCACGTCTCCAATCTTGGTGATGAAAGTGGTTCCTTTAGATGTCAGCAGGTCATCCAAGGCTTTAGTGGCGGGCTCATACTTCGCGTAAGACTCTAGGAAATGATCAGTTTGTCTCTTAATCGTGGCGTCATCAGTGGCTTTTTTCAGAGTTTCTGTCAGAATTAGATAGTCCTTCCAGGCTGTACTAATATGCATCTCTGGCTTGTGGTAAGCACCACTGGCCCAGGTGTCCCATTTCTGCTCTACATGGAATTCATTCAGCTTAAGGTCAAGGCTGTGAAACATCTCAGTGATAGCATTTAAGTCTGAATTTCTGTTGATTAATTTACTGATTCCTACTAGTATAAGATTTACAATAGGTTTTAGAATTTGACCGGCAATTGGTATCAGGCTCAGAAACGGTGTGACTGCTGATTTGATCTTGTCTATGTTACTTTTGAAAAATTTCTCAGTTTTTTCGTTTATTGTCTTCTTTTTGGAGGGTTCGGTACCACTGCAGATCAGGAGGTTCGAGGACATCAGCAGCAGGAGCAGCACGCCGGCAGACGCCATGACTGTCAACACACCAAAGACCATATCACTCACACAGGAAAAATACATCCCACTTCAACACGGAACACCAGATACATTTTCCAGAGAGTGGAGGCGGAATATAGCTTTATATGGTTGAAATTATTAGAGTTTTAGGAGAAGATTCTGTTGATATTGATAGTTATTAATGAAGCTGTTTCCATTATAATATATAGAGAATAAATCCTGCCTCCGACTGAAGATGTGGACGAGATTTAAGACAAAGATACGAGGAAAGAAAGTTCTCTGGAGATCATGTTTTTACTGAACTGTGTTTCTGGTGGTTTTTAATTACTTTGGATTCCAAATAAATTAAGAATAATTCCATTACTTACCTGATAATCCAAACCTCAGTTGAAGAAGGGAGATTAAACGTGTTCTTTCCTTTCTTATGGGATCCTGTAAAAACGTTTAAAATTTTAGAATCAAACTTTTTGTGGACAGAGCTGTCATGTTAGAACTATTTAACAGTTCATGCTGATCTCGGTGTGAATGAATTCAGTTGTTATTACCACGTAATATCAGGATTATCCCACTCATCTGACAAAGAAGAACTCATGGAAATGATCACTAAAGACTGAACCTCTGAAAATGCACCACTTGGACTGTTTCCACCTTAATTTTTGGGTTTCGATGATGAGGTTTTGGTGAGGTTCTGGTTTCAGTTAGAAAACTGATTTAGGTTTAATCTGAACGGAGATGTTCTCAGTTCTGCACGACAGGAATAAGGTGAAAACTGGATTATCTCTCCATCTACCAGTGATGGACCCGAAGCCACTGGCCCTCATTATAACTGCAACCAGAAATGACTAAATCACATTACAGTAAAAGGTCTTTAAAGGTAAAAATGAACCACAGACCTGCAGAGAGGAAACAAAGGGTGGTCCGAAGGGGGCTGATGAGCTGGATGATGGGCAGATTGCTGGATGTGAAGCTGATCTGTGAAGATGGAGACTGAGCTGAGCTGTGATTACAGCAAATTGTTATTTCTGGATAATGTTAGTAAAGTAACCTGATGCTGATCCGTCCTCAGGCCTCTCAGGTTCAGCCGGATTTCTAATCAGAGGAAGAAACAGAAGACAAACTGAACTTTCTGGAAATAAACATTTGAAGTCGTCTCAGCGTCAGTCGGGTGCCGTCAGGACTGATCTGCGACCAGCAGAGCGTTGTCATGGTGACGGTGAGGCGCGTTACCTGCAGTCTGCAGCAGCTGATCTGAATGTCCACACACTCACACCTCTACTTATACAGCTGTCCACACATGACACAGCAGCTTCCTCTGCGTGTTCCTTCTGCATCACAGTGACTTTACTTCCTCTGTGAATGAGAGAGCAGTTTCCAAACACCGAGGACGTTACACATCTGTTCACACCTGCAGGTGTGCTCACCTGTTCACCCACACAGAAACAAAGTTATCATCAGGAGAGGAAGCTGTTGCTGCAAAGTTTGTGAAGCACGTTGAGCTTCTGTGTTACCTGCAGATGAACTTCATCCTCTTTGATAATAATAACAACATTTGAAAGAAGATATAAAAGATAAAAGACATTTTTCTCTGTGTTAATTTGAAGCTAACTATATTTTTAATATATAATATCATTATAATAATGATATCAACTGTTCTTAGAAACAAAAAGTTTTTGTAACAATTAACTGGTAACTGTTTTCTTTTTTCTTTTATGTTTGCATAAAATCTAGGTATTGCATTCCTAAATTTAGTTATTGTCACAGTTTATGTTTTGATCTTCATGTTTTCAGCTTATGTTGTTGCCATGTTTCTCCCCTGTCACGTTAGTCTCCTTGTCTTGTGGTTGGAAATAAACCTTTTTGATTTTGAATGTTCTGCATCTGGTCCTATCTTCATCCACCGTTCTTGACAGAAGGATTTTGGCAGCATGGACCCAGCAGAACTGTTCGATTTCCTGGAGTGGGTCAGAGTGATGGGGACCTTCAGGAAGACCAATCCCCTAAAGAGACTGAAGGTGACAAACAGGATACTCGAGTTTTTTGAGGACAAACCTGTTAATCTGTTCTTCACAGATACGACACGCATTCTGGAGGAGGTCGAGAGGGCCAACCAGGGCCAATCTTTGGGCGGAGCTCTTCACGAGGGGCATCTGGGGCTGCCTCTTCCCTCGTGCCCCCAGCCTCCCCAGTGTCGTCGTCTCCTGTCTTGTCACCCCGCTGAGGTCGCCACGGCACAGCCGGCCTTCTTCCAGCCGGGTTCCACGTCTCTGCCGGCCGTCCATCGTTGTCCTCACCCACACCCATGGAAGCTCGGGTGAGCTCACGCCGTCGCCAGTGGGAACCTGGGTAGACTCACCACCGCTCTTCGCCAGAGATCTGGCCGTCCGCCAGACGACCTCCGGCGATGGGGAGTCCGCCAGATGGGACCCGGTTTTAAGCCCTTCAGAGAACATAAGTTTTCAGCTTATGTTCTTGCCATGTTTCTCCCCTGTCATGTTAGTCTCACTCATGTCACCTGTTTCATTGTCATCAGCTGCACATAATTTCTAATCACTCCCTCCACGGCATTTAGTCTCCTGGTTTCCTTTCACTCATTGCAGAATCCTCACCAACCCTTCATGTCACAGAAAGTTAAGTCCTGGTTCTGCCACCTTGTTCACAGTTTGTCCATAGTCTTGTTTATTTATTAGTCTTGTTTTGCCATAGCTTTTAGTATTTTTGAGATCCGGCCTTGATCCGCCTTTTGTTCGTGCTCCTTGTCTTGTGGTTGGAAATAAACCTTTTTGATTTTGAAAATTCTGCATCTGGGTCCCACCTTCATCCACCATTCTTGACAGTTATAAAGTTAAGTAAATATATTGCCTTTAGCTTAATGATAGTGTTTTGTTCACATATATAATTCTGTCTTAATTATTTGCAGTATTTTAACACGCTAGTTCAAACCATGAATATAAGTTGCAAAATAGGACCAGAAGGAACTAGCTTTGGAATAAAATGAGTCATCGTGACAGAGACCGAAATTATGTTGAAACAGTTCTGCTCCGTGAATTACGCAAATAGAATTAAATGGATTTGTATCATCTGTGAGAGCTGAAAACAGACTTTATCTCTATCGTAGCATCTGTCCTCTCAGAAAGTTTCCTTCCAGCCAGCAGTGACTTTTCAAACTAAACTTGAACTTTCAAACTGACTTTTAGAGGTTCCTCTGATCTGATGTTACACAACATCAGAAGTTAAAGAAAAAACAAGGGGGCTCGAATTTGAGTTTGTGCCCGAGGAGGGCTGCTTAAGTGCGGGTGGGTTTTCCAGGACAGAGACCCTGGAGCCTGGTTCTTTTAAAAAGTACCAGGGGGCTCGAACGGGAGTTTGTACCCGAGGAGGGGTGCTTAAGTGCGGGTGATGTTTCCAGGGCTGGATGCCTGGAGCCTGGTTCTTTTAGAAAATATCAGGGGGCTCGATCGGGAGTTTGTGCCCGAGGAGGGGTGCTTAAGTGCGGATGAGTTTTTCAGGACAAAGGGCCTGGAGCATGGTTCTTTTAAAAAGTACCAGGGGGCTCGAATTGTAGTTTGTGCCCGAGGAGAGGTTCTTAAGTGCGTGTGAGGATTCCAGGACAGAGGGCCTGGAACCTGGTTCTTTTAAAAAATACCAGAGGGCTCGAACGGGAGTTTGTGCCCAAGGAGGGGTGCTTAAGTGCGTATGAGTTTTCAAGGATAGGGTGCCTGGAGCCTGGTTCTTTTAAAAAGTACCAGGGGTCTCGAACGGGACTTTGTGCCCGAGTAGGGGTGATCAAGTGCGTGTGAGTTTCCCAGGAAAGGGAGCCTGGAGCCTGGTTCTTTTAAAAAGTACCAGGGGGCTCGAACGGGAGTTTTTTGCCCGAGGAGGGGTGCTTAAGTGCGGATGAGTTTTTCAGGACAAAGGGCCTGGAGCCTGGTTCTTTTAAATAGTACCAGGGGGCTCGAATTGGAGTTTGTGCCCGAGGATGGGTGCTTAAGTGCGTGTGAGGTTTCAAGGACAGTGGGCCTGGAACCTGGTTCTTTTAAAAAGTACCAGAGGGCTCGAACGGGACTTTGTGCCCGAGGAGGGGTGCTTAAGTGGGGGTGAGATTTCCAGGACAGAGGGCCTGGACCCTGGTTCTTTTAAAAAGTACCAATGGGCTCGAACGGGAGTTTGTGCCCAAGGAGGGGTGCTTAAGTGCGTATGAGTTTTCAAGGATAGGGTGCCTGGAGCCTGGTTCTTTCAAAAAGTACCAGGGGGCTCGAACGGGACATTGTGCCCGAGGAAGGGTGCCTAAGTGAGTGTGAGTTTTCCACGATATGGGGCCTGGAGCATGGTTCTTTTAAATAGTACCAGGGGAATCGAATTGGAGTTTGTGCCTGAGGAGGGGTGCTTAAGTGCATGTGAGGTTTCCAGGACATGGGGCCTGGAGCTTGGTTCTTTTAAAAAGCACCAGGGGTCTCGAACGGGACTTTGTGCCCGAGTAGGGGTGATCAAGTGCGTGTGAGTTTCCCAGGAAAGGGAGCCTGGAGCCTGGTTCTTTTAAAAAGTACCAGGGGGCTCGAACGGGAGTTTGTGCCCGAGGAGGGGTGCTTAAGTGCGGATGAGTTTTTCAGGACAAAGGGCCTGGAGCCTGGTTCTTTTAAAAAATACCAGAGGGCTCGAACGGGAGTTTGTGCCCGAGGAGGGGTGCTTAAGTGGGGATGAGGTTTTCAGGACAGAGGGCCTGGACCCTGGTTCTTTTAAAAAGTACCAGAGGGCTCGAACGGGAGTTTGTGCCCAAGGAGGGGTGCTTAAGTGCGTATGAGTTTCAAGGATAGGGTGCCTGGAGCCTGGTTCTTTCAAAAAGTACCAGGGGGCTCGAACAGGACATTGTGCCCGAGGAAGGGTGCTTAAGAGGGTGTGAGTTTTCCAGGACATGGGGCCTGGAGCATGGTTCTTTTAAATAGTACCAGGGGGCTCGAATTGGAGTGTGTGCCCGAGGAGAGGTGCTTAAGTGCGTGTGAGGATTCCAGGACAGAGGGCCTGGAACCTGGTTCTTTTAAAAAGTGCCAGGGGGATCGAACGGGAGTTTGTGCCCGAGAAGGGGTGCTTAAGTGCGGGTGAGTTTTCAAGGATAGGGAGCCTGGAGCCTGGTTCTTTTAAAAAGTACCAGGGGGCTCGAACGGGAGTTTGTGCACGAGGAGGGGTGCTTAAGTGGGGGTGAGTTTTCAAGGATAGGGAGGATAGGTTTCCAGGACTGGAGGCCTGGAGCCTGGTTCTTTTAAAAAATATCAGGGGGCTCGAGCAGGAGATTATGCCCGAGGAGGGGTGCTTAAGTGGGGGTTAGTTTTCCAGGACATGGGGCCTGGAGCCTGGTTCTTTTAAAAAGTACAGGGGGACTTGAACGGGAGTTTGTGCCCGAGGAGGGGTGTTTAAGTGCGATTGAAGTTTCCAGGACTGGAGGCCTGGAACCTGGTTCTTTTAAAAAATATCAGGGGGCTTGATTAGGAGATTATGCACGAGGAGGGGTGCTTAAGTGGGGGTTAGTTTTCAAGGATAGGGAGCCTGGAGCCTGGTTCTTTTAAAAAGTACCAGGGGGCTCGAACGGTAGTTTATGCATGAAGACGGGTGCTTAAGTGCATGTGGGTTTTCCAGGACATGGGGCCTGGAGCTTGGTTCTTTTAAAAAGCACCAGGGGTTTCGAACGGGACATTGTGCCCGAGTAGGGGTGATCAAGTGCGTGTGAGTTTCCCAGGAAAGGGAGCCTGGAGCCTGGTTCTTTTAAAAAGTACCAGGGGGCTCGAACGGGAGTTTGTTTCCGAGGAGGGGTGCTTAAGTGCGGATGAGTTTTTCAGGACATGGGGCCTGGAGCCTGGTTCTTTTAAAAAGTACCAGGGGGCTCGAACGGGACATTGTGCCCGAGTAGGGGTGATCAAATGCGTGTGAGTTTCCCAGGAAAGGGAGCCTGGAGCCTGGTTCTTTTAAAAAGTACCAGGGGAATCGAATTGGAGTTTGTGCCTGAGGAGGGGTGCTTAAGTGCATGTGAGGTTTCCAGGACATGGGGCCTGGAGCCTGGTTCTTTTAAAAAGCACCAGGGGTCTCGAACGGGACTTTGTGCCCGAGTAGGGGTGATCAAGTGCGTGTGAGTTTCCCAGGAAAGGGAGCCTGGAGCCTGGTTCTTTTAAAAAGTACCAGGGGGCTCGAACGGGAGTTTGTGCCCGAGGAGGGGTGCTTAAGTGCGGATGAGTTTTTCAGGACAAAGGGCGTGGAGCCTGGTTCTTTTAAAAAATACCAGAGGGCTCGAACGGGAGTTTGTGCCCGAGGAGGGGTGCTTAAGTGGGGATGAGGTTTTCAGGACATGGGGCCTGGAGCCTGGTTCTTTTAAAAAGTACCAGAGGGCTCGAACGGGAGTTTGTGCCCAAGGAGGGGTGCTTAAGTGCGTATGAGTTTCAAGGATAGGGTGCCTGGAGCCTGGTTCTTTAAAAAAATACCAGGGGGCTCGAACAGGACATTGTGCCCGAGGAAGGGTGCTTAAGAGGGTGTGAGTTTTCCAGGACATGGGGCCTGGAGCATGGTTCTTTTAAATAGTACCAGGGGGCTCGAATTGGAGTGTGTGCCCGAGGAGAGGTGCTTAAGTGCGTGTGAGGATTCCAGGACAGAGGGCCTGGAACCTGGTTCTTTTAAAAAGTGCCAGGAGGATCGAACGGGAGTTTGTGCCCGAGAAGGGGTGCTTAAGTGCGGGTGAGTTTTCAAGGATAGGGAGCCTGGAGCCTGGTTCTTTTAAAAAGTACCAGGGGGCTCGAACGGGAGTTTGTGCACGAGGAGGGGTGCTTAAGTGCGGATGAGTTTTCCAGGACATGGGGCCTGGAGCATGGTTCTTTTAAAAAGTACCAGGGGGCTCGAATTGTAGTTTGTGCCCAAGGAGAGGTTCTTAAGTGCGTGTGAGGATTCCAGGACAGAGGGCCTGGAACCTGGTTCTTTTAAAAAATACCAGAGGGCTCGAACGGGACTTTGTGCCCGAGGAGGGGTGCTTAAGTGGGGGTGAGGTTTTCAGGACATGGGGCCTGGAGCCTGGTTCTTTTAAAAAGTACCAGAGGGCTCGAACGGGAGTTTGTGCCCAAGGAGGGGTGCTTAAGTGCGTATGAGTTTTCAAGGATAGGGTGCCTGGAGCCTGGTTCTTTTAAAAAGTACCAGGGGTCTCGAACGGGACTTTGTGCCCGAGTAGGGGTGATCAAGTGCGTGTGAGTTTCCCAGGAAAGGGAGCCTGGAGCCTGGTTCTTTTAAAAAGTACCAGGGGGCTCGAACGGGAGTTTTTTGCCCGAGGAGGGGTGCTTAAGTGCGGATGAGTTTTTCAGGACAAAGGGCCTGGAGCCTGGTTCTTTTAAATAGTACCAGGGGGCTCGAATTGGAGTTTGTGCCCGAGGATGGGTGCTTAAGTGGGGGTGAGATTTCCAGGACAGAGGGCCTGGACCCTGGTTCTTTTAAAAAGTACCAGAGGGCTCGAACGGGACTTTGTGCCCGAGGAGGGGTGCTTAAGTGGGGGTGAGATTTCCAGGACAGAGGGCCTGGACCCTGGTTCTTTTAAAAAGTACCAATGGGCTCGAACGGGAGTTTGTGCCCAAGGAGGGGTGCTTAAGTGCGTATGAGTTTTCAAGGATAGGGTGCCTGGAGCCTGGTTCTTTCAAAAAGTACCAGGGGGCTCGAACGGGACATTGTGCCCGAGGAAGGGTGCTTAAGTGAGTGTGAGTTTTCCACGATATGGGGCCTGGAGCATGGTTCTTTTAAATAGTACCAGGGGAATCGAATTGGAGTTTGTGCCTGAGGAGGGGTGCTTAAGTGCATGTGAGGTTTCCAGGACATGGGGCCTGGAGCTTGGTTCTTTTAAAAAGCACCAGGGGTCTCGAACGGGACTTTGTGCCCGAGTAGGGGTGATCAAGTGCGTGTGAGTTTCCCAGGAAAGGGAGCCTGGAGCCTGGTTCTTTTAAAAAGTACCAGGGGGCTCGAACGGGAGTTTTTTGCCCGAGGAGGGGTGCTTAAGTGCGGATGAGTTTTTCAGGACAAAGGGCCTGGAGCCTGGTTCTTTTAAATAGTACCAGGGGGCTCGAATTGGAGTGTGTGCCCGAGGAGAGGTGCTTAAGTGCGTGTGAGGATTCCAGGACAGAGGGCCTGGAACCTGGTTCTTTTAAAAAGTGCCAGGAGGATCGAACGGGAGTTTGTGCCCGAGAAGGGGTGCTTAAGTGCGGGTGAGTTTTCAAGGATAGGGAGCCTGGAGCCTGGTTCTTTTAAAAAGTACCAGGGGGCTCGAACGGGAGTTTGTGCACGAGGAGGGGTGCTTAAGTGCGGATGAGTTTTCCAGGACATGGGGCCTGGAGCATGGTTCTTTTAAAAAGTACCAGGGGGCTCGAATTGTAGTTTGTGCCCAAGGAGAGGTTCTTAAGTGCGTGTGAGGATTCCAGGACAGAGGGCCTGGAACCTGGTTCTTTTAAAAAATACCAGAGGGCTCGAACGGGACTTTGTGCCCGAGGAGGGGTGCTTAAGTGGGGGTGAGGTTTTCAGGACATGGGGCCTGGAGCCTGGTTCTTTTAAAAAGTACCAGAGGGCTCGAACGGGAGTTTGTGCCCAAGGAGGGGTGCTTAAGTGCGTATGAGTTTTCAAGGATAGGGTGCCTGGAGCCTGGTTCTTTTAAAAAGTACCAGGGGTCTCGAACGGGACTTTGTGCCCGAGTAGGGGTGATCAAGTGCGTGTGAGTTTCCCAGGAAAGGGAGCCTGGAGCCTGGTTCTTTTAAAAAGTACCAGGGGGCTCGAACGGGAGTTTTTTGCCCGAGGAGGGGTGCTTAAGTGCGGATGAGTTTTTCAGGACAAAGGGCCTGGAGCCTGGTTTTTTAAATAGTACCAGGGGGCTCGAATTGGAGTTTGTGCCCGAGGATGGGTGCTTAAGTGGGGGTGAGATTTCCAGGACAGAGGGCCTGGACCCTGGTTCTTTTAAAAAGTACCAGAGGGCTCGAACGGGACTTTGTGCCCGAGGAGGGGTGCTTAAGTGGGGGTGAGATTTCCAGGACAGAGGGCCTGGACCCTGGTTCTTTTAAAAAGTACCAATGGGCTCGAACGGGAGTTTGTGCCCAAGGAGGGGTGCTTAAGTGCGTATGAGTTTTCAAGGATAGGGTGCCTGGAGCCTGGTTCTTTCAAAAAGTACCAGGGGGCTCGAACGGGACATTGTGCCCGAGGAAGGGTGCTTAAGTGAGTGTGAGTTTTCCACGATATGGGGCCTGGAGCATGGTTCTTTTAAATAGTACCAGGGGAATCGAATTGGAGTTTGTGCCTGAGGAGGGGTGCTTAAGTGCATGTGAGGTTTCCAGGACATGGGGCCTGGAGCTTGGTTCTTTTAAAAAGCACCAGGGGTCTCGAACGGGACTTTGTGCCCGAGTAGGGGTGATCAAGTGCGTGTGAGTTTCCCAGGAAAGGGAGCCTGGAGCCTGGTTCTTTTAAAAAGTACCAGGGGGCTCGAACGGGAGTTTGTGCACGAGGAGGGGTGCTTAAGTGCGGATGAGTTTTTCAGGACAAAGGGCCTGGAGCCTGGTTCTTTTAAAAAATACCAGAGGGCTCGAACGGGAGTTTGTGCCCGAGGAGGGGTGCTTAAGTGGGGATGAGGTTTTCAGGACATGGGGCCTGGAGCCTGGTTCTTTTAAAAAGTACCAGAGGGCTCGAACGGGAGTTTGTGCCCAAGGAGGGGTGCTTAAGTGCGTATGAGTTTCAAGGATAGGGTGCCTGGAGCCTGGTTCTTTCAAAAAGTACCAGGGGGCTCGAACAGGACATTGTGACCGAGGAAGGGTGCTTAAGAGGGTGTGAGTTTTCCAGGACATGGGGCCTGGAGCATGGTTCTTTTAAATAGTACCAGGGGGCTCGAATTGGAGTGTGTGCCCGAGGAGAGGTGCTTAAGTGCGTGTGAGGATTCCAGGACAGAGGGCCTGGAACCTGGTTCTTTTAAAAAGTGCCAGGGGGATCGAACGGGAGTTTGTGCCCGAGAAGGGGTGCTTAAGTGCGGGTGAGTTTTCAAGGATAGGGAGCCTGGAGCCTGGTTCTTTTAAAAAGTACCAGGGGGCTCGAACGGGAGTTTGTGCACGAGGAGGGGTGCTTAAGTGGGGGTGAGTTTTCAAGGATAGGGAGGATAGGTTTCCAGGACTGGAGGCCTGGAGCCTGGTTCTTTTAAAAAATATCAGGGGGCTCGAGCAGGAGATTATGCCCGAGGAGGGGTGCTTAAGTGGGGGTTAGTTTTCCAGGACATGGGGCCTGGAGCCTGGTTCTTTTAAAAAGTACAGGGGGACTTGAACGGGAGTTTGTGCCCGAGGAGGGGTGTTTAAGTGCGGGTGAAGTTTCCAGGACTGGAGGCCTGGAACCTGGTTCTTTTAAAAAATATCAGGGGGCTTGATTAGGAGATTATGCCCGAGGAGGGGTGCTTAAGTGGGGGTTAGTTTTCAAGGATAGGGAGCCTGGAGCCTGGTTCTTTTAAAAAGTACCAGGGGGCTCGAACGGTAGTTTATGCATGAAGACGGGTGCTTAAGTGCATGTGGTTTTTCCAGGACATGGGGCCTGGAGCTTGGTTCTTTTAAAAAGCACCAGGGGTTTCGAACGGGACATTGTGCCCGAGTAGGGGTGATCAAGTGCGTGTGAGTTTCCCAGGAAAGGGAGCCTGGAGCCTGGTTCTTTTAAAAAGTACCAGGGGGCTCGAACGGGAGTTTGTTTCCGAGGAGGGGTGCTTAAGTGCGGATGAGTTTTTCAGGACATGGGGCCTGGAGCCTGGTTCTTTTAAAAAGTACCAGGGGGCTCGAACGGGACATTGTGCCCGAGTAGGGGTGATCAAGTGCGTGTGAGTTTGCCAGGAAAGGTAGCCTGGAGCCTGGTTCTTTTAAAAAGTACCAGGGGGCTCGAACGGGAGTTTGTGCCCGAGGAGGGGTGCTTAAGTGCGTATCAGATTTCCAGGACCTGGGGCCTGGAGCATGGTTCTTTTAAAAAGTAACAGGGGGCTCGAATTGGAGTTGGTGCCCGAGGAGAGGTTCTTAAGTGCGTGTGAGGATTCTAGGACAGAGGGCCTGGAACCTGGTTCTTTTAAAAAATACCAGAGGGCTCGAACGGGACTTTGTGCCCGAGGAGGGGTGCTTAAGTGGGGGTGAGGTTTTCAGGACATGGGGTCTGGAACTTGGTTCTTTCAAAAAGTACCAGGGGGCTCGAACGGGACATTGTGCCCGAGGAAGGGTGCTTAAGTGAGTGTGAGTTTTCCACGATATGGGGCCTGGAGCATGGTTCTTTTAAATAGTACCAGGGGAATCGAATTGGAGTTTGTGCCCGAGGAGGGGTGCTTAAGTGCATGTGAGGTTTCCAGGACATGGGGCCTGGAGCTTGGTTCTTTTAAAAAGCACCAGGGGTCTCGAACGGGACTTTGTGCCCGAGTAGGGGTGATCAAGTGCGTGTGAGTTTCCCAGGAAAGGGAGCCTGGAGCCTGGTTCTTTTAAAAAGTACCAGAGGGCTCGAACGGGAGTTTGTGCCCAAGGAGGGGTGCTTAAGTGCGTATGAGTTTCAAGGATAGGGTGCCTGGAGCCTGGTTCTTTCAAAAAGTACCAGGGGGCTCGAACGGGACATTGTGCCCGAGGAAGGGTGCTTAAGAGGGTGTGAGTTTTCCAGGACATGGGGCCTGGAGCATGGTTCTTTTAAATAGTACCAGGGGGCTCGAATTGTAGTTTGTGCCCGAGGAGAGGTTCTTAAGTGCGTGTGAGGATTCCAGGACAGAGGGACTGGAACCTGGTTCTTTTAAAAAGTACCAGGGGGATCGAACGGGAGTTTGTGCCCGAGAAGGGGTGCTTACGTGGGGGTGAGTTTTCAAGGATAGGGAGCCTGGAGCCTGATTCTTTTAAAAAGTACCAGGGGGCTCGAACGGGAGTTTGTGCACGAGGAGGGGTGCTTAAGTGGGGGTGAGTTTTCCAGGACATGGGTTCTGGAGCCTGGTTCTTTTAAAAAATTACCAGGAGACTCGAACGGGAGTTTGTGCCCGAGGAGGGGTGCTTAAGTGCGGGTGAGGTTTCCAGGACTGGAGGCCTGGAGCCTGGTTCTTTTAAAAAATATCAGGGGGCTCGAGCAGGAGATTATGCTCGAGGAGGGGTGCTTAAGTGTGGGTGAGTTTTCCAGGACAGGTATACTGGAGCCTGGTTCTTTTATAAAATACCAGGGGGCTCGAACGGGAGTTTGTGCCCGAGGAGGAATGCTTAAGTGCGGGTGAGGCCTGGAACCTGGTTCTTCTATAAAGTATCAGGGGGCTCAAATTGGACTTTGAGCCCGAGGAGGGGTGCTTAAGTGGGGGTGAGTTTTCCAGGACATGGGGCCTGGAGCCTGGTTCTTTTAAAAAGTACCAGGGGGGTCGAACGGGAGTTTGTGCCCGAGGACGGGTGCTTAAGTGCGGGTGAGGATTCCAGGACAGAGGGCCTGGAACATGTATCTTTTAAAAAGTACCAGGGGGCTCGAATTGGACTTTGAGCCCGAGGAGGGGTGCTTAAGTGGGGGTGAGTTTTCCAGGACATGGGGCCTGGAGCCTGGAGCCTGGTTCTTTTAAAAAGTACCAGGGGGCTTGAGCGGGAGTTTGTGTGCGAGGAGGGGTGCCTAAGTGCGTGTGAGGTTTCCAGGACAGAAGGCCTGGAGCCTGGTTCTTTTAAAAAGTACCAGGGGGCGCGAACGGGAGTTTGTGCCCGAGGATGGGTGCTTAAGTACGTGTGAAGTTTCCAGGACAGGGAGCATGGAGCCTGGAGCCTGGTACTTTTCGAACATACCAGGGGGCTTCAACGGGACTTTGTTCACGAGGACGGATGCTTAAGTGCGTGTGAGGTTTCCAGGACATGGGGCCTGGAGCCTGGTTCTTTTAAAAAGTACCAGGGGGCTCGAACGGGAGTTTGTGACCGAGGACGTGTGCTTAAGTGCGGGTGACGATTCCAGGACAGAAGGCCTGGAGCCTGGTTCTTTTAAAAAGTACCAGGGGGCTTGAGCGGGAGTTTGTGTGCGAGGAGGGGTGCTTAAGTGTGGATGAGGTTTCCAGGACCAGGTTGCCTTGAGCATGGTTCTTTTGTAAAGTACCAAGGGGGCTCGGATGGGTGTTTGTGTACGAGGAGGGCTCCTTAAGTGCGGTTGAGGTTTCCAGGACAGCGGGCCTGGAGCTTGGTTCTTTTTGTAAGAAAAAATTTGAGAGTGGCTACTGACAGTCAGCCGGACAATTTTCGGGCACTTTTCTCGTGGGCCTGACTCCCGGAGGTCAGTTGCGGCAGCTTTGGGAAGGTAAGCCGGACGAATTTGGGACTCTTTTCTCAGGGGAAAAGTATTTTCCAAAGTACCATGAAGTATCAGGGTACTCGGACGGGAGTGTGTACCCAAGGAGGAGTGCTCAAATGCGGGTTATGTTGACAAGTTAGGGGGCTTGGAGCCTGGTTCTTTTAAAAAGTACCATCTCGTACCAGGGGGCTTGGACGGGTGTGTGTACCAGAGGAGCAGTGTTCTGCGGGTGAGGTTGCCGGGTCAGGGAGCCTGGTTGTTTTCCAAAGTACCATGAAATACTAGGGGCTCTGATGGGACTGTGTGCCTGAGCAGGAGTGCTTAAGAGTGGCTGAGTTTTCCAGGCCAGGGACCCCAGTTCCCAAACTGAAGCAAGTAAAAATCGGGCACTTTTAACTGATAAAAATATCACCCAAAGTGAAACAAGCAATTTTGGCACACTTTTTATCATTTAAAAGTGTCCCATTTTTACTTGCTTCAGTTTGGGAACTCGGGTCCCTGGCCTGAAGTAAATATGGGTTTTTTAACGGTGAAAGTGCCCCAAGCTTAATCAAGTAAGAATGGGCCACTTTTGACATTTGTAAGTGTCCGAAAGTGACAGACTTTCATCATTGAAAAAATTTCCCGAAGTGGACTTATTTTAGTGTAGGGTTCAATTTGGCACACTTTTCATATGGCATGGGTGCGCGAAAGTGAATACTGTCACAACTTAAACGCCACCTGGTGTTGATCAGAAGTAAAGGTGGCCCAAAGTGCACAGGGGTCTCCCACTCCCTCACTGTCCAGAGGAACTCAGGACACACCTCATCCATATCATCCATGATAAAAGCTTATAGTTATGGATGGCTCAGGTAATCCTGAAACATCCCATAGTTAAGCTGCTATAGGCTTAGACTGCTGGGGGACCTCATCTGTCACACCTTTCCTCACTTTGCTCTCTTTTTCCCTGTGTAATATCTCAAATGATATTATGTACATGTGACATTATTGTGGTTATTAACTTGTGTTTCCCTGTTCCAACAGATATCCTTTGAATGGTGTTATGGTGTTTTTCCCCCCTCTTTTCCCTCTTTTCTGTCTTCTCAAACCCCAGCTGGTCGAAGCAGATGGCCACCCTTCCTGAGACTGGTTCTGCCAGAGGTTTCTTCCTGAGTCTGGTTCTGCCAGAGGTTTCTTCCTGTTAAAAGGGAGTCGTTCCTTTCCACAGTCGCCAAAGGCACGCTCAGTCATGCTTTCGTCCCTTTCTGACCATGTCTTGTGGTGCATGCCGTTCTGACCTGATTTGCATTGTTTTTTGTTGGTGGGCGCACTTTTAACCTTCTTCCAGGACTTATTGTGAACCTCTAAACGTCAGTTTGAAAGTTCAAGTTTAGTTTGAAAAGTCACTGCTGGCTGGAAGGAAACTTTCTGAGAGGACAGATGCTACGATAGAGATAAAGTCTGTCTTCAGTTCTCACAGATGATACAAATCCATTTACTTCTGTTTGCGTAATTCACGGAGCAGAACTCTTTCAACATAATTTCGGTCTCTGTCACGATGACTCATTTTATTCCAAAGCTAGTTCCTTCTGGTCCTATTTTGCAACTTATATTCATGGTTTGAACTAGCGTGTTAAAATACTGCAAATAATTAAGACAGAATTATATATGTGAACAAAACACTATCATTAAGCTAAAGGCAATATATTTACTTAACTTTATAACTGTCAAGAATGGTGGATGAAGGTGGGACCCAGATGCAGAACTTTCAAAATCAAAAAGGTTTATTTCCAACCACAAGACAAGGAGCACGAACAAAAGGCGGATCAAGGCCGGATCTCAAAAATACTAAAAGCTATGGCAAAACAAGACTAATAAATAAACAAGACTATGGACAAACTGTGAACAAGGTGGCAGAACCTGGACTTAACTTTCTGTGACATGAAGGGTTGGTGAGGATTCTGCAATGAGTGAAAGGAAACCAGGAGACTAAATGCCGTGGAGGGAGTGATTAGAAATTATGTGCAGCTGATGACAATGAAACAGGTGACATGAGTGAGACTAACATGACAGGGGAGAAACATGGCAAGAACATAAGCTGAAAACTTATGTTCTCTGAAGGGCTTAAAACCGGGTCCCATCTGGCGGACTCCCCATCGCCGGAGGTCGTCTGGCGGACGGCCAGATCTCTGGCGAAGAGCGGTGGCGAGTCTACCCAGGTTCCCATTGGCGACGGCGTGAGCTCACCCGAGCTTCCATGGGTGTGGGTGAGGACAACGATGGACGGCCGGCAGAGACGTGGAACCCAGCAGTGAGCACACCTGCAGGTGTGAACAGATGTGTAACGTCCTCGGTGTTTGGAAACTGCTCTCTCATTCACAGAGGAAGTAAAGTCACTGTGATGCAGAAGGAACACGCAGAGGAAGCTGCTGTGTCATGTGTGGACAGCTGTATAAGTAGAGGTGTGAGTGTGTGGACATTCAGATCAGCTGCTGCAGACTGCAGGTAAGCGCCTCACTGTCACCATGACAACGCTCTGCTGGTCGCAGATCAGTCCTGACGGCACCCGACTGAAGCTGAGACGACTTTAAATGTTTATTTCCAGAAAGTTAAGTTTGACCTTTAACTTTTGTCTTCTGTTTCTTCCTCTGATTAGAAATCCGGCTGAACCTGAGAGGCCTGAGGACGGATCAGCATCAGGTTACTTTACTAACATTATCCAGAAATAACAATTTGCTGTAATCACAGCTCAGCTCAGTCTCCATCTTCACAGATCAGCTTCACATCCAGCAATCTGCCCATCATCCAGCTCATCAGCCCCCTTTGGACCACCCTTTGTTTCCTCTCTGCAGGTCTGTGGTTCATTTTTACCTTTAAAGACCTTTTACTGTAATGTGATTTAGTCATTTCTGGTTGCAGTTATAATGAGGGCCAGTGGCTTCGGGTCCATCACTGGTAGATGGAGAGATAATCCAGTTTTCACCTTATTCCTGTCATGCAGAACTGAGAACATCTCCGTTCAGATTAAACCTAAATCAGTTTTCTAACCGAAACCAGAACCTCACCAAAACCTCATCATCGAAACCCAAAAATTAAGGTGGAAACAGTCCAAGTGGTGCATTTTCAGAGGTTCAGTCTTTAGTGATCATTTCCATGAGTTCTTCTTTGTCAGATGAGATTTAGATTAGATTCAGCTTTATTGTCATTGCACAAAGTACAGGTACTGAGACAACGAAATGCAGTTAGCATCCAACCAGAAGTGTAAAACAGCAGTAAAAGTGGTTAAAGTGCGTATGTGAATTTTCGCGGACTCAAGGCCGATTTTCAAGGACTTTTCTTGGGGGGATATTTTACCAACCTGGTGCCTGACATAAGCGGACATAAGGCCAATATTTTAACACTTTTCCCGGGGCAAATTTAACCAGGGAAACCGCAACAATTTTCTCGAACTTGGCACACCTTCTCCCAAGACAAGTGTGACAAGTTGGACTCCCAGAGGTAATTTGAGGCGGATCTTCGCGGACACAAGGCCAATTTTCAAGCACTTTTCTCAGGGGGGTATTTTACCAACTTGGTGCCTGGCTCCAGGGGGTCAATTGAGGGGCATTTTCGCGGACATGAGGCCGATTTTTGACACGTCTGTGGGGGAGAGTGTGAGAGGTGGGTGTCCTGTCGTGAGAACAGCCTTGGTGGTTGGCTCCTGGTTATCCCTCTCAAAGCGAGCATAAAAGCTGTTAAGCCCGTTCAGGAAGGAGGCTGGATGTTGGGGTGGTGTTGGTGGGTTTGTAGTCAGTTATGGCCTGGTTGCCAGATGAGTGGGATAATCCTGATATTACGTAGTAATAACAACTGAATTCATTCACACCGAGCTCAGCATGAACTGTTAAATAGTTCTAACATGACAGCTCTGTCCACAAAATGTTTGATTCTAAAATTTAAAACGTTTTTACAGGATCCCATAAGAAAGGAAAGAACACGTTTAATCTCCCTTCTTCAACTGAGGTTTGGATTATCAGGTAAGTAATGGAATTATTCTTCATTTATTTGGAATCCAAAGTAATTAAAATCCACCAGAAACACAGTTCAGTAGGAACATGATCTCCAGAGAACTGTCTTTCCTCGTATCTTTGTCTTAAATCTCGTCCACATCTTCAGTCGGAGGCAGGATTTATTCTCTATATATTATAATGGAAACAGCTTCATCAATAACTATCAATATGAACAGAATCTTCTCCTAAAACTCTAATAATTTCAACCATATAAAGCTATATTCCGCCTCCACTCTCTGGAAAATGTATCTGGTGTTCCGTGTTGAAGTGGGATGTATTTTTCCTGTGTGAGTGATATGGTCTTTGGTGTGTTGACAGTCATGGCGTCTGCCGGCGTGCTGCTCCTGCTGCTGATGTCCTCGAACCTCCTGATCTGCAGTGGTACTGAACCCTCCAAAAAGAAGACAATGAACGAAAAAACTGAGAAATTTTTCAAAAGTAACATAGACAAGATCAGATTAACAGTCACACCGTTTCTGAGCCTGATACCAATTGCCGGTCAAATTCTAAGTCCTATTGTAAATGCTATACTAGTAGGAATCAGTAAATTAATCAACAGAAATTCAGACTTAAATGCTATCACTGACATGTTTCACAGCCTTGACCTTAAGCTGAATGAATTCCATGTAGAGCAGAAATGGGACACCTGGGCCAGTGGTGCTTACCACAAGCCAGAGATGCATATTAGTACAGCCTGGAAGGACTATCTAATTCTGACAGAAACTCTGAAAACAGCCACTGATGACGCCACGGTTAAGAGACAAACTGATAATTTCTTAGAGTCTTACGCGAAGTATGAGCCCGCCACTAAAGCCTTGGATGACCTGCTGACATCTAAAGGAACCACTTTCATCACCAAGATTGGAGACGTGATGGCTCCTCAAGTTCACTGTCATGAGAGGGAAATTAGAGCGTACACACTGTTTATCCACAGTCTTATCTTTAAGGGCAACGTGTTAAATCAGTTCTACTACCGGCTGAAGAATATAAACTCTGAAGCCAGGGTTAATGCGGCAGCTCAGACTGCATATGATGCAGGAAAAGCCATGTTTGATGTCCAAAAGAAATGCATCTCCGATAGTATGACTTATGTGAAACAGGATGTGGAAAAACTTATGGATGAAAAGAAAGATCACGGCCAACTTGCAAAAGAAATCCGTAAGTTTCTGGATGAAAATTATAACACATTCGACTGGATGGTTGTTGCCTATACCACCAAAAATTCTGGACATGAGAGATTTAAAACTATGAATCAACACGTGTTTTCCGGATTCACAAAGTTGACCAAGGGGGCTGTTAGTGTAGCTGTGGCCCGACAGGTGAAGGGGGCTCACAACAAGGCAGGTGCTGTGGGAGCAGTTATTAACAAGTGCATTGATCGAAAAACTTTGTGTGTGGACGTTCCAAATAAACTGAGTGAATGTAAGCTACTGGCATTAGGAAACATGAAGGTGACTCAGGCGTACACTGCGGTCCATGCCTATAAGAAGGACGGACATGAGAGTCGCACAGGTGGGCCAAATGAGTTCGACAGCTTTCGGAAACCTGAATCTTCCCCCTACTATCACACAGGAAAGTGTAAGAGACTCTCTCTGAAAAGTGGAAGTTATACTGTCATGATTAAAAGTGACAGAGAGATGATCAACGATTTATGCAGAGAGATGAACTGTGGTCCACATGGCAAGTGTGAGCTCATACCAGAAACCTCTGTAGCGGTCTGTGAGTGCCACGACCAATACTATGGAGAGAAGTGTGAGCAAAGTTTAGATGATTACAAACAAGAATTAAGGAGCATAGATGAAAATTTAAAGACTCTACGCGGAAATGATGGTTAGGGAAAGACTCCAGGTCTCATATAAGGCGCAGAGGCCCAATAACTGCATAAAAGAGCCTGGTGCTGACAGGTTCCTCCTGCTATTTAGCCTGCCTCTCAGTGTAATCAGACTGCTTCTCCTGCTTCTCCTGCTTTTCTGAATATGTAAGATGCTGAAATCAATAAAATCCATTTTATGGACTTCAGTGATCTCTGTGTGTTGTTTTTCAGCTCTGTGAGCAGCATAAAACTGGATGAGGATAAAACACTAAAACTCACCAACTTAACTTCACATGTGGCTGAAATGATGTCCGATGGGATCATCTTCATTTTTCAGACATAAAACACACGTTCTCTATGACACAGAGTTCACGCCAACATTTCCCACCATCTATAACACGACACACACTAATCAGTGGAACTACAGGGATATAATATTCAGTAAATATTAAAAGGACTGACATGCAAAGGAGGTGGAGTTCGAAATAAGTTTAATGGTCTTAGTTCATAAGATTGAATCTAAAAACGTGTGATTGAAAGTATACGTTTCTCTGATGCACACCACATGCTGTCGGTCATGCCTGAGACATCTGGGTCAGGCTGTTCTCTGGTATAAATAAGTGAAGGCGTTTGTGTAAATTCAGACATGAAGGAACCACATCAAGAGTGTTTCAGTCCAACGATCCTCTGGGAATCTTTGGGAATCCTGGTATGCTGCTGTGTGACATGTATCTCCCTTGAATGTGCTAACGCTAATGCTAAAGGAGTCCACCTGAGAGGCCGCAGAGATGAGTCCGACCGCTCTGGTTTTTCTCAGCAACACACACAGATTAACCAGCTACAGAGATGACCGAGACTGCATCTCCTCACTGAATGTTGTACGTTCACTGGAAGCTGGTTCAGTTTCTGTTACAATGCTCTGTGCTGCTAAGGAATCTGGTTGTTGACAGAATGGAGAATCACAGGGGCACCACCCAAGGAAGCCCCAAGGCTATGACAGGAAATGATGTCACCATTTCTGCAGAAGTGGTGGTAATTTTATATACTTTTACAAGTTAAAGAATTGTAAATTTGTGGAACTTCACTCCACACTCGCCCCCATGTTGGCGGTCATCTTTTCAAGCTATGGGCCTCTACCAGAGGTTCGGGAGCTTGTGGGTTTAGTATTGTAGCTGTTGCTTGGACTGCTTGGATGGAGGTGTAGCGCTTAGCACCATCATCCCACAGGAAGAGGGTTCCTCGTTTGAATCCCGACTGTGTGGAGCTGAAGATGCGTAAAGATGGTAAGATGTATGACATTACTTACTGTTACCTTGTTTTTGATCGGTGGGAATTTTTTGCTCCCCTTGTTGTAGCCCCTGTTATAATTATATATCTCTGGTGTTTCAACATCTTTTACTCTTATAAAGGTGTGTCTGATTCTCTAGCGTAGCATGGCTAAAAAGGTGGAATGCCCTCTCAGAGTTTGGAATGAGATCCTTCCCCAAGTTCAAGTATCTCGGGGTCTTGTTCACGAGTGAGGGGCGAATGGCGCGGGAGGTTGACGGGCGGATCGGTGTGACGTCTGCACCGACCCGTCATGGTGAAGAAGGAGCTGAGCCAGATCAACCTACGTTCCCATCCTCACCTATGGTCATGAGCTGTCAAAAACAGTTTCACGAGCAACACAGTGTTATGGAAACCAAAAGGTAGACCTTTATAAACCTCTATTCTTTCAGCTTTTCTCAGAGTATAACTCCAAGATTTTTCTAACAAGGGGAGAGAAAGCAAGGATAAGCGAAGTCTAGCCCGTCTGTTGTTCCAAATGAAATTACAGAACATGTTTTTCATCGCCCTATCATGGAGACTGGCAACACCGACCATCTGTTGATAGATTCAGAAACTGACTCTACCACTGAATTGTAATTTGTCTCTACTAAATCATCAAGTTAGGACTAATTCTAATGCCACGAAGATACGTAAAGCCTGCCCTAACTATTTTGAGTTTGAACTGGGGGATTCATTCTTACCGAATGCTTAAGGAAAAGAAAAGCAGATTTTGATGAATTGATTTTGTAACCGGAAAGTTTGCTAAAAGAGCTAATGGCATTAAACAAGTGATGTAGTTACTGTTCTAAGTGGAATAAAAAAATTACAATATCATCTGCGAATAAACGCATTTTGTTGTCAGTCTCATCTATTTTAACGCTTGTAATATCTTGAATATTCCTAATGGCAATATCCAAGGGCTCAATTCCCATCAGAAACAGAAGAGGTGACAGGGTGCCTCTGGAAAGATTAAAAGGTTTGGATATTGACATAATTTGTCAATACTGATGCAACAGAGTTATTATCTAGGCTGTAGGCAGGCTGTAGGCAGGCTGCAGGCAGGCTGTAGGCAGGCTGTAGGCAGGCTGTAGGCAAGCTGCAGGCAGGCTGTAAGCAGGCTGCAGACAGGCTGTAGGCAGGCTGTAGGCAGGCTGCAGGCAGGCTGCAGGAAAGCTGCAGGCAGGCTGCAGGAAAGCTGCAGGCAGGCTGTAGGCAGGCTGTAGGCCGACTGCAGGCAGGCTGTAGGCAGGCTGTAGGCAGGCTGCAGGCAGGCTGTAGGCAAGCTGCAGGAAAGCTGCAGGCAGGCTGTAGGCAGGCTGCAGGAAAGCTGCAGGCAGGCTGTAGGCAGGCTGTAGGCAGGCTGCAGGCAAGCTGCAGGAAAGCTGCAGGCAGGCTGTAGGCAGGCTGTAGGCAGGCTGCAGGCAAGCTGCAGGCAGGCTGTAGGCAGGCTGTAGGCAGGCTGCAGGCAAGCTGCAGGCAGGCTGTAGGCAGGCTGTAGGCAGGCTGCAGACAGGCTGTAGGCAGGCTGCAGGAAAGCTGCAGACAGGCTGTAGGCAGGCTGCAGGAAAGCTGCAGACAGGCTGTAGGCAGGCTGCAGGCAAGCTGTAGGCAGGCTGTAGGCAGGCTGCAGGCAAGCTGCAGGAAAGCTGCAGACAGGCTGTAGGCAAGCTGCAGGAAAGCTGCAGACAGGCTGTAGGCAGGCTGCAGGCAGGCTGTAGGCAAGCTGTAGGCAGGCTGCAGGCAAGCTGGAGGCAGGCTGTAGGCAGGCTGCAGGCAAGCTGCAGGCAGGCTGTAGGCAGGCTGCAGGCAAGCTGCAGGAAAGCTGCAGGCAGGCTGTAGGCAAGCTGCAGGAAAGCTGCAGACAGGCTGTAGGCAGGCTGCAGGCAGGCTGTAGGCAAGCTGTAGGCAGGCTGCAGGCAAGCTGGAGGCAGGCTGTAGGCAGGCTGTAGGCAGGCTGCAGGAAAGCTGCAGACAGGCTGTAGGCAAGCTGCAGGAAAGCTGCAGACAGGCTGTAGGCAGGCTGCAGGCAGGCTGTAGGCAAGCTGTAGGCAGGCTGCAGGCAAGCTGCAGGCAGGCTGTAGGCAGGCTGTAGGCAGGCTGCAGGCAAGCTGCAGGCAGGCTGTAGGCAGGCTGTAGGCAGGCTGCAGACAGGCTGCAGACAGGCTGTAGGCAGGCTGCAGGAAAGCTGCAGACAGGCTGTAGGCAAGCTGCAGGAAAGCTGCAGACAGGCTGTAGGCAGGCTGCAGGCAGGCTGTAGGCAAGCTGTAGGCAGGCTGCAGGCAAGCTGCAGGCAGGCTGTAGGCAGGCTGTAGGCAGGCTGCAGGCAAGCTGCAGGCAGGCTGTAGGCAGGCTGTAGGCAGGCTGCAGACAGGCTGCAGACAGGCTGTAGGCAGGCTGCAGGCAGGCTGTAGGCAGGCTGTAGGCAGGCTGCAGGCAGGCTGTAGGCAGGCTGCAGGCAGGCTGCAGACAGGCTGTAGGCAGGCTGCAGGAAAGCTGCAGGCAGGCTGCAGGCAGGCTGTAGGCAAGCTGCAGGAAAGCTGCAGACAGGCTGTAGGCAGGCTGCAGGCAGGCTGCAGACAGGCTGTAGGCAGGCTGCAGGAAAGCTGCAGGCAGGCTGTAGGCAGGCTGTAGGCAGGCTGTAGGCAAGCTGCAGGCAGGCTGTAAGCAGGCTGCAGACAGGCTGTAGGCAGGCTGCAGACAGGCTGTAGGCAGGCTGCAGGCAGGCTGCAGGAAATCTGCAGGCAGGCTGCAGGAAAGCTGCAGGCAGGCTGTAGGCAGGCTGTAGGCCGGCTGCAGACAGGCTGTTGGCAGGCTGCAGGCAGGCTGTAGGCAGGCTGTAGGCAGGCTGCAGGCAAGCTGCAGGCAGGCTGTAGGCAGGCTGTAGGCAGGCTGCAGGCAAGCTGCAGGCAGGCTGTAGGCAGGCTGCAGGCAAGCTGCAGACAGGCTGTAGGCAGGCTGCAGGCAGGCTGTAGGCAAGCTGCAGGCAGGCTGCAGGCAAGCTGCAGGCAGGCTGTAGGCAGGCTGCAGGCAGGCTGCAGACAGGCTGTAGGCAGGTAGACAGGCTGCAGGCAGGCTGTAGGCAGGCAGACAGGCAGGCTGCACGCAGGCTGCAGGCAAGCTGCAGGCAGGCTGTAGGCAGGTAGACAGGCTGCAGGCAGGCTGTAGGCAGGCTGTAGGCAGGTAGACAGGCTGCAGGCAGGCTGAAGGCAGACTGTAGGCAGGTAGACAGGCTGCAGGCAGGCTGTAGGCAGGCAGACAGGCAGGCTGCAGGCAGGTTGTAGGCAGGTAGACAGGCAGGCTGCAGGCAGGCAGACAGGCTGTAGGCAGGCTGAAGGCAGACTGTAGGCAGGCAGACAGGCAGGCTGCAGGCAGGCTGTAGGCAGGTAGACAGGCTGCAGGCAGGCTGAAGGCAGACTGTAGGCAGGTAGACAGGCTGCAGGCAGGCTGTAGGCAGGCAGACAGGCAGGCTGCAGGCAGGTTGTAGGCAGGTAGACAGGCAGGCTGCAGGCAGGCAGACAGGCTGTAGGCAGGCTGAAGGCAGACTGTAGGCAGGTAGACAGGCTGCAGGCAGGCTGTAGGCAGGCAGACAGGCAGGCTGCAGGCAGGTTGTAGGCAGGCAGACAGGCAGGTTGTAGGCAGGCTGCAGGCAGGCTGCAGACAGACAGGCTGCAGACAGACAGGCTGCAGACAGACAGGCTGCAGGCAGAGAGGCTGCAGGCAGAGAGGCGGCAGGCAGGCTGCAGACAGACAGGCAGTTACTAGACAACAGCATTGAACTCACTGACAGCTGATTTCCAGGAACAAGCAGCTGTTTTACTGCAGCCTGAAGGAATTTCTGTGAAACAAACCGGATCTGATGTGTGTTTACATATAAAACTGGAGCTGCTTTATTCTCAGTGTTCCCTCAGATCTGTCAATGTGAATGTGTGTTAAACTGTCTTCATTAGTCCTGAATGATCAGCTTTGTGTAAATGTGTTCCTGACCTGTGGTGAATGTGAGTCAGAACTGTTCCACAATCAGTCTGTTTCCTCATGTAAATCAATTCATTCAGTCATGAATTCTCTCTTATAAGGACGTGAACACATGACGTCACAACAACAGAAACACAAATATCACAAACAGCATCCAAACATGATGTGAACAACCCCTGATCTTCATGTTTCCCTCACCAGTGTTTGTACTCCTACCAGGTCAGACTCCTTACAGACATCTTCACAGAGCTGCTTCAAAACATCAGCTTTTCTTTCTTTATAAATAAGACTTTGTGAGACAAATTTACTTTCTCTATCAGATCTGTGTTCCTCACAACACGTGACACTTTATGTTGGAATTCACGGGGATTCCTCAGGTACTTTAAGTTTCGCTTTCACTTACTTTTATTGTTGCACGTGGATAGAATTATCCAATCAGGAGTCTGTAACATGACGTAGTCACATAAAAAAGCCTTTCAGAATTCTGTCATTAAACACATTCATCCGTGATGCTGTGAAGCAGGTAAGATGAAGAACAATCTGCAGCTTCACTTTGATTCACTCTTTTCACACATAGTATTTGAGACCTGAAAGTTTTGTTCTCGACATTAAAATCTAATTATTATTATCGTCAGATTTTCATATTTCCAACTCGAAGCAATGAACGATAAAGTTGTAGAGATAAAGTTTATTGATCTGAAACGTCTGTTATTTGGTTTAAAATCATTCTTAAAAGCGCAGCTGACAAAGTGCAGCAGCTGAAGTGAAGGTATCTCTGTTAACACGTCAGTAAAGTCTTCTTGTTGTTCTGCAGGTTGGCAGAAGACGAGCTCGACTGTTGCTTTCAGGTCCTGAGCTAATTATCAACCATGAGCGACTCTCCAACACCCGCCACCGAAGGTCTAAGGCATTTAAGGGCTCTTTTAGAGGAGATGGAGATACTTCTTGAATTTCAGTGAGTCTCTTTCCAGACATTTTAAACTTGTAAACATGTTGCTGATGATGCTGAGTAGGAGCTGCAGCAGAAATAAAACATCCAAATACACTTATTTTTAAACTCTTATTTTGAATTGAATGAGTAGTTCTAAAGCTGTATTAATTTCAACTAAAGCTGAAGTCTCCTCTGCTCATTAAAGCTACAGTTGGTAAGATGGAAAAGAGAGCAGACTTAGCTTGAAAATTTGAACCAACACAAGCTTATAGATACTCCGTCAGACGCTGCTCTGGCTCTGATTGGTTGTTTCGTCTCGGTCGCGGTAAATTCTTGAAAATCACAGTAAGTAAGTGGGAACAATGGAGCTGCTTTTTTTTACCAACTGAAGCTTTATATTGAAGTTTTGCCATTTTTCCATGAAAATAATCCCATTGTGGCTTAAACTGGTCTGAGTGTAATTCAACACTTTTGGATCCTTCCTTCCCCTCGCTCATGCGTCTGAGATACTTCAGCTCCTCCTTGCTTGATGAAGTCAACAGACTGAGATCGTCTCAACAGACCTGGTCCCTGGTCTGCCAGTCCTAACCGGGGGCTCACACCAAAAGCGTTGTGAGCGGCTGTGGTCGAGAAGCCGGAAGCGGCCAAAGGGGCGGGGCTTAAATGTATAGCAAATAGCAGACATATATAATAATCCATCCATACATCGGTTCACTCTTTCACCATAGATCGTACTCTGGGCAGCCTTCTTTGAGTTTCTTTGCGCTCTGCCGTTTTCCACCCTTTTCCGCTTTTTTCCGCCTTCGGAATCCAGATCGGCCCCAAATGGCTGTCGTTGCGTCGCGTCACTGCTCATTTGCATAAAGTTGAGCCTATCTCAACTTTTGAAGCTCACGAAGCTCATGAAGCTCACAACGCCAGCTTACATAGAAAATGAATGGCAGCTGGCCGCTCACGACACTTTTGGTGCCCCGGGTGAGGCTCTGTCCCAGACCTCTATGCAATGTTACACAGGCATGTCGACCAGGGCAATCCAACAACATCCAGGACTTTAAGAAATTCAGGGCTTATCTCATCCATCTTGGGGGCCTTGCCGCTGTGGAGTTCTTTAGCTAGCTTAGCGGCTTCAGCCCCAGTGAGTCCCCCCAAACTCCCCCGCATATCAGTCAGGTTGAGAACAAGAACTCAAAGTGTTCTTTCCACCGCCTGATTATATCGTCACTAATGGTCAGCAGCACCTTATCCCCGTGTAGACAGAGCTGGTAAAGCACCGCTTCCTCCATCTGAGGCGTCCGACCGTTTCCCAGAAACTCTTTCAGGCCGACCAAAAGTAGCCTCACCGAGCTCCTCCCACACCCAAGTTTTTGCTTTCAGGACTACCTGATCCACATTCTGTTTGGCTCATTGGTACTTGTCAGCTGCCTTTATTCAACCTGTAGAATAAAGAGGTTCCCTTCATCCCAGGGGTCCACCATCAGGTTCGGGGGTTGTCACCACGATGAGCACCAACCACCTTATGGCCGGTTTCACTGTTGTTGCCCACATGAGCGCTGAAGTCCCCCAGTAGGACAACGGAGTCCCTAGGTGGCGTACTTTCCATTGCCAAACCCAGAGACCCAGGAAGGCTGGGTTCTCTGAACTGTCATTAGGTGCATAAGCGCAAATAACCGTCAGAGCTCACCCAAAGGTGCAGGAAGACCACAACCTCTTTGCAGATCTATTGTCCACTGGGAAAAACATATGAGCTCACAAACTGAGGGTTAAGTTTTTGTGACCTTTGGTATCATTGTAATCAAGAGTCTGTTAATGCTAAACATTCCTGTTTATGTTCTTTCTGCAGCAGAGCTTTCCTGGAAGTTGTTCACTCTGCAAACGCCACCAGCTCAGCTGAAAGAAGCAGATTATTAAAGCTTGCAGAAGAAAACTGTTCAAATCAAACCGTCCTGAAGTGGCTGAGAGAAAATTCCACCAGTTTTACTTTCATAAAACTGGTGGAAATGTTTAATTTCTTTAAAAAACACATTGAGGAGGAAGAGAAGAAGAACCACAGCGACACTGTTGACATCACCTTTGTATCTCATGGAGCTATCGGAGGCTTCATGCTGCCAGCCAGCTGTCTGCTGCCTCTGTCCTCCATCACAGACGTGGTCCTGTACTCCCCCTGGAACTGTGTCACTGCTGGTGGTAACCTAACATACGGTATTGCCACAGGAAAGATGAAACCTGAGCACAGAGTTTTTTACTGTGACTGTGATGATGGTTGTAAACTTCCTGATGAAAAGCATCAACCCCTGAATCTACCAAACCACTGGAACTCTCTGAAGAAGGCTGGAGAACAGATGATCCCAAATATCACAGTTAGCCCTCTGCGACCAGACGAAGGTGTGTGGAAAAGCTTTCAATCCATTACAGAAAAACAAGGTCCTCCAGGAATAAACCGCATCGTCATCCCGTTCTTCCTCCCAGGAGATGGAGGTGGGAGTGTCCCGTTCTCTGTGGTCACCTTGGCTCTGTCTCTGGTGCTCCTTGAGTCCAGGTTTAAAGCCACCGTGCACCTCGATGCCTGTGTGAGAGACAGATCTGCTGGACAGAAGCTAGACAGGAAGCAACTGGAGAAGCAGTACGCCTGCGCTGTCGACGGCACCGGAATGAAATGTTCACCAGACATGTTGAAAGAAACCTACAGCTGCCTGATCTTATGATATATTGTCTGAATGTTCGGTCACGCCTTAGCGCTATAAAGCCTTCTGTCAACGTGTTTGAGGAGGAGACGAAAGTATCAACAGAATAAATACTGGAATCAAAGGAGACTGAACACAGCTTAGACATTTATCTGCGTGTTTTATCAGGTTTTACTGTAACAGCAGCCGAGATTTAACCAGGTAACGTTTTAAAGATAATTAAAGACAAATGAACACTGGGGGCTTTCGGTATATATATATAGATATATATAGATATATATATATCTATATATAGATAGATATTTATAACTGTTAAAACATTCAGGTATGAAAATGTTCAGCACGGACATTAAGACAATCATAAACTTTGTGAACACCTTTCATAATTTTTTAAATATCGAGCTTTTATAAATTTAATGGAAACAAATGAAGAAACTCTTTAAAACTTCTTAAAATTCTTTAAATGGATCGTGGGACATTCAGGACATATTTGATGTTTTATGCAATGTATATTTAATTGTTATTGGTTTCTATTTATTTCCCTGAAACATAATTTATACATTAAAACGCATTAAATCACATTTTACAACGTGATTTTTCAAAGAAATGTGACTTTAAGAATATGAATGATGAGCCTCAGAGTCACAGTGCAAAAATAAAAGCTGATTTTAGAAACAAATCAGACGTTTTCCTTTAGCTGCTTCATGTGTTCCAGCATGAAAGGTTCTACCTCCAGTAGGGGTCCTCAGGCAAGACCCCCTTACCCTGAATGCTGACCAATGTAAGTCGCTTTGGATAAAAGTCAGCACACATAATAAGTATCTGTAACAATTTTAATCTATTTAAATGATGACATTTAGAATTAAGGGACTTTTAAAATGAAACATGACTTGAATTAGACAAATCAAGTTGTTCAAACGAATGAACAGTGTTCATATTGTCTATAAACTTTTATTATGAGCTGAAAACAAATCGATGTTTGTGAAGTATCTGAGCTGTATCAGTTGTTTTACATAAATGTAATTTCTACTTAGTGTATTTTTGTGTGACATAATGTAATTACTGTATGAATAATGAAAGTCTGATGGAACATTCATCCGATGATGGGTGAGGATTTGACCAACGATCTTTGGTGATTATTCAGTCCCAAATTTATTTTTTCAAATGTTTTTACTTTAAATTTTCACAGCCTTGATGTGACCTTGAGTCTTTTTCTTGTAGTAGTTCAATAAATAAAACACTAATCTGGATGATTGGCATCCTTGTATCTTGACGAAGATGTTTGTTTTATTGATACTATTAATTTTTTCTTTATCCAACACTGAGAACAATTCCTAATTAATCCAATTCATTCATACAGAGCCAATTCAAAAACTGTTTCCTAGCTGAGGAAACCAACAGACTGCACTGAAACTTCTCTCTGATCCAATCCCCGTCCTGAGCTGCACGAGGCGACTGTGGAGAGAAAAAACTCCCTTTAACAGGAAGAAACCTCCATCAGAACCAGGAAGAAACCTCCATCAGAACCAGAACCAGGAAGAAACCTCCATCAGAACCAGAACCAGGAAGGGCGGCTATCTGACAACAATGATGTCATTTGTACATGGAGAGTAAAGAGAGCAGAGAGAGGAGAGGTGCATCATGGGAGGTGAAAGAAGGCAGTCTTAGAAACTTGTTTTATATTTGTTTCAAAGGACAGATCCTGGTCAGAAATAACTGTGCATGCTTCTGTATTGGGAGCAAACACAACACAGTGGCTGGCATGAACCTGTTCTAACAGGGCAGCCATCTTGGCTCTGCCCCCATAAACAGTAGCAACTGTGTGATTAGTTGCTATGGAGACAGCTGCCTGTATAAGAGCAGAGTGCCCTCACTTTGGGGCCAACTGACAGAAGACCTTGGTGTTCAGTACTTATATGTATGCCTCAAACAAACGGTCACTGTTTGAAAACTATCAGTCATATCTGAAAAATTCTTGAACAGTGAGTGCCAGAAGGGACATCAGAACCCACCGGTGTAATTTTTATTCTGCTCCTGTGTACGGTATTTTTTTAATGGCAGTTTTAAAAACAGCTTTCACATTGATTTGATAAGCAGTTGAAGCGACCTGGTTATAATGGGAGCCTGAGTGGTCGCTCTCTGCGCTCAGAGGTGATTTAAGAGAAAACGATGACGCTGACTTTGGGTGAAAAAGGACAAAAATACCTACGTTTTGCAGTACAATTTATCTGGGTGCAGCAAACATTGTGGACATGAGAGATGTTTGTTTGAGTGATTTTGGTAATAATTTCAAGCTGGTTAAAATAGAGTTTGAGAGCCCAGGACAGCAGATGGAGAGGAGTCCTGATTCTTCCTAAAACTTAAAGTGCTGTTGTGTCAAAGCTATACAATATATCAACAACCCCTTTAGTTCAGTTAAAGTTGAGTCTTTCCAGTCCCGTTTAAACTTTGAATGATGTTTCTGTGATGCCATATGGCTGAGTTATGAGGCCTCCAAATAGGGCTATTTTTGTCCCATTATTTATGTATTTTAATGCATTTACAAAGGGCCAAAATCCCCAGTTTTTCCCAATTTTCCTGGATTCTGTTCGAGTAATGAGAGAGAAAAATAAAAGCACACTATTCCTGATCGCTGGGATATACTTCTTATCCCGGTCGGACCAGTAGCGCGCCGAAATTCGTGACGGAAACGGAAATGCACGAGGGGCTCACACCACCAGGGGCTCACAACCCACCGCTTCCACTTCTTCTGCCGCCGGAGGCGGCCAAAGGGGCGGGGCTTATATGTATAGCAACTAGCAGATATATATAATAATCCATCCATACATCAGTTCCCTCTTTCACCATGGATCGTACTCTGGGCAGCCTCCTTTGTGTTTCTTTGTGTTTGCGCTCTGCCGTTTTCCGCTTTTTTCCGCCTTCGGAATCCAGATCGGCCCTAATTGGCTGTCGTCGCGTCGTGTCGCTGCTCATTTGCATAAAGTTGAGCCTTTCTCAACTTTTTAAGCTCACGAAGCTCATGAAGCTCACAACCCCGGCCACTCATCGACGCCAGCTTACATTGAAAATGAATGGCAGCTGGCCGCTCACAACGTTTTTGGTGCCCCGGCTCTGTCCCAGACCTCTATGCAATGTTACACAGGCATGTCGACCAGGACAATCCAACAACATCCAGCATAAAGTTGAGCCTTTCTGGCCGCTCATGACGCTTTTGGTGTGAGCCCCTGGTAATACGTGTGCTCTAATGCAGTGGTTCCCAAACTTTCTCTGCCGGGCCCCCCTTTGGTACATAAGAAAGTTTTTGCGCGCCAACCCCAGGACACATATTTTGTTTTCAGACTCAGTTTTGCAGTTTATTTTACACGTTGCAATTAATACAAACCTCAACCTTTATTTGAAAAAGTAAAAGTAAACTGCCATTAAAATTAATTGAATGAGAGAAAAACAAAGAATAACAAACCGGGTTTACGCAATTATTTAAAGTGTTGGCTGCCGAGTCATCAAGCATAGCTGAAACCATGTCCACAGCACAGGGAAGTATTAATTCTTCTGCAGCTTTTTACACTGCGCCAGTAGGCAACTTTATACGAGACGAGTTGAGCATTTGCTGGCACCGATTCAGCTTTCGTAAAAAATTACTGTTGAGCACGGCAGTTTACGAGTTTTTGTCTAAAAAACTAGTTTGTCTTTGTGCTCTGGATGTTTTGTCTCTGAGCTTGTTCGGCTTCAAGCTGTCACAAGCCAGCGCTTTAAGACACACACTGCGGTCTCTCCTCATTATCCACCGTTTTACAGGTGAAGCCAAAGGCAAGACACGTGCCATCATATCTTCTTTTCTTTGTCATGGAAGGAAATTGCTTTGGAAGCACATTTGGCAATGCTTCATCCTCTGCCTTGCGTTTACGTGGGAGCCCCATCAAAAACTTGTCCATGTTTTGCTGGCAGTGTCATTTATTCATTTATTCATCCACCCGTGCGCCTCCCGGTCTGGGAACCACTGCTCTCCACTTTCTAACTGTGCTGTCATGACCTTTAACCTTTAACATGCTAACTGAGGCCTGTAGAGTCTGAGATGTAGCTCTGGGCTTCTTCACCTTGGGGTGAACTTGCTGGGACGTCCACTCCTGGGAAGATTGACAGCTGTCCTGAATGTTTTCCACTTGTGAATAATCTTTCTCTCTGTAGAATGATGGACTCCAGATAGTCTGGAAATGGCCTTATAACCCTTCCCAGACTGATGGGCAGCAGCAGCTGCTTCTCTGAGATCATTGCTGATGTCTTTCCTCCTTGGCATCGTGTTAAACTGACAGAACTCCTGCTTTTATAGAGCTGCTCACACTGACTGAGGATCAGTTAATCAGAGCATTGATCAGTTAATCAGAGCATTGATCAGTAGCTCCTGGCTGCTTCTTACCCTCTTAGTTCCTGTGGAAGCAGTGAGGGTTCACTTAGTTTTTCACATTTGTCTCATGTCCTCATACATAAAATCTTCGATCTGAAAGAGGATGAACTTTCTTTTTTACATAACTTTATGAGGCCTCATTTGTTAAAGTTTATGACTTAATTCAGAGTTTAATCTGTGATGTGACAACATTTGGACCTTTGGACTGTCGTAAAGTGAGTTTGGGTTCCTATAAATCACCTGATTTATTTTTCTGTGATGCTGGACTGCGCATGTCACCTGGGAAATACTCTGATATATCTCTGGGCAGAACCTTTACTCTCACACTGTTGTCACAGGGTCAGATTCAGAAATTTGTCTCAGAAAAATATGCTGTAAAGAAAATCCAAAGAAAAACACAATATGTGCAGAGATGTTGCAGCCGGCTGCCACCGGGGCAGCACCACTTTAGATCCAATCAGATTAATTAAATTAAAGGGCCAGTGTGTAGGATATCCCACAGAAAAACAAAAGTTATGGATTTTGCAGCGTAAACTGAAAAGAGAAACATCTGCACAGACTGTGCTCGATGAGACCGAGGGGCGTTTACTCAGGAAGTGGATTGTGGGGAGGCCTCCTCCTCCTCCTGTCTTTTGGTTCTCATAACTCTATGTAGCAAGAAAAAGTGTTTTGACTGTCTGAACTCGTCTTCCCATAACATTAAATAGCTAGTAATGCCTTTTCCTATAACATTGAATGTCCCTTTCCCATAACATTGTGTGGCTAGCAAGCATAAACAATATAAATAGCAATAGCACCATTTTGTTGGCAGACAGCTCTGAGCCAGCTTCCTGACAGGTTGTGCCGACTTGTCTCTTTCTTGCAAGAAATAAATGTTTTGTGTTAATCGTATCCAGCGACTCTGAGCCTAATTTTGAGAGAATTTTTCTGACATAATGGTCCTAAATTCCTTCGGAATCGGGATCGGAGCTGAAACCGTCCACCGGGGAGTCCAGGACTCCTAACTGAAGTCCTCTCAGCAGAGTTTCTGATAGAGGCCGGCTGCCACTGGCTGGAGGAAAGGTGACAGAATCTGTTTTTGAATCAGTGGACAGACTCACTGGATTCTTCTCTGTTGGACTTACCAGTGGATTTATGGTAAGGAACCCTTTGTGTTACTATTGTTGGCGAGAAATAGTGTGATTATTGGGGATGAATTGTGATTATTTAACTAACAATTGTTAGAAACTAGAGGTGTTTAACTAAATATGGGCGTTGCTAATTTCCAGTAAGAAAAGTTACTATTTCGAGTGCAACTTAGTATCAGGAAAGCCTTTAGCTGGTACTGTAAGTAGCCTTTTAGCTGGTACTGTAAGTAGCCTTTTAGCTGGTACTGTAAGTAGCCTTTTAGCTGGTACTGTAAGTAGACTTTTAGCTGGTACTGTAAGTAGACTTTTAGCTGGTACTGTAAGTAGACTTTTAGCTGG
Organism: Leuresthes tenuis; assembly: GCA_036924055.1. Lineage (NCBI taxonomy): Eukaryota > Metazoa > Chordata > Actinopteri > Atheriniformes > Atherinopsidae > Leuresthes > Leuresthes tenuis. The sequence continues at coordinate 32,445,236 of JAVGWW010000019.1, read as the reverse complement.
TACTGTAAAGCAGTCAGGAAAGGTGAAGGCCCATAGTCATAGTGTGTTGGATTAAACCAGGATCACATAGCAGAAGCAGCCAGTGAAGGTCAGTCCATAGTCTGTGTGAGAAGACTACAGGAATAAAGAAGTAATTCTAATTATGTATTACTGGCTAATTGAGTTGAAGTGAACATTTGAATCTGGTTGTTACTCGTGACATAACGACAGAAGTAGTGTTTCCTTCAGTAGTACTCAGAACTAGAAAATTTCTGAAGAAATTTTGATGGGTGCCAAGCTGCTGCCCGTCTTCTGCCCGTCCACACAGACACACAGGGAGGCTATGATGAAGCTCAAGCATTAGATACTTCAAATCCAGTCTGAAATATGAGATTCTGGCTTGTTCTGGTGAAATCTGCCTGCTTTAGACACATAAGGCCCAGTTGATCTGTTCAGAATAATGGAAAACATATGAGTGAATGCGCGCTGTCGCGCGCATTTGTCTCGTCAGCAGCTGGCATGAACCTGTTAATCTGTTCAGATTAATGGAAATTTAGGAGTTAGTGCGCGCTGTCGCGCACATTTGTCTCATGAGCAGCTGGCATGAAGCTGTTTAACCATGTTGGCTGCCCTGCTGCTGCCCTGCTCCTGCCCTTCTGCTGCCCTTCTGCTGCCCTGCTCCTGTGCCCTGCTGCTGCCCTGCTGCTGCCCTTCTGCTGCTATGTTTACTCTGCCCTCATCAGCCATCTTGGCTCTGCCCTCATCAGCCATCTTGGCTCTGCCGTCATCAGCCATCTTGGCTCTGGCTTCATCAGCTGTGATAGAACAGGGCAGCCATCTTGGGTGTGGTCAGCATTAGTTGCTATGGGCAACAGCTGTGACTGCCAACTGCCAACTGTCAAATCTGCACCTCACTTTGTCCCCTTAAAATCATGGGGTTTTCATATTGAGGCACAAGTCTGGAACAAACGGTCGCTGTTCGAAAAGTAGAAGTCGGATCCGAATAATTCTTTCACCGTGAGCGCCAGAAGGGAAGGGGGAAGCCAGCGGTGTAATTTTTATTCTTCTACCCCCCGTGGCTCCTTTATTATGGCAGTTTTAAAATAATTTTTCCGACTGATTTCAGGGCTCGGCCGTTTTATAATGGGATGGAATGTTCCCTCTCTGCGCTCAGAGGAGATTTGTGAGAAATCTGTGAGGCCAAGCTCAATGACAGTCACATTGGGTGAAAGAGAACTAAAATACCTACGTTTTGATATATAATTGACCCAGATCAGGCAGATATTTTGGACGTGAGAGGAATTTGTTCGAGAAATGTTTTTTTTTAAGATTTTTAGAGTGACAGTTACAGTGTAACTGACATGAGACGACCTCCTCTGGACACCTAAAACGTAAACTGCCGTTGTGTCAAAGCTGTATAAGCTATTAACAAGCCCTTTACCACAGTTAAAGCTGAGTCTTTCCTGTCACACACAAACTTTGAATGATGTGTGTGTGACGCTCTATGGCTGAGTTACAAGGCCTCCAATGTTTAGGCCTTCTCCATTAATTTTCCCATTGACAATTTGCCCACTTTTTCCCATTTATCCGCTATTCCTTTCGAGTAATGAGAGAGAAAAATACAAGCACACTTCTGCCCATCGGCGCGCACGCAGCGATGTGTTTTTTATTTTAGTCGGACCTTCGCTGCGGGAGGAGTAGCGCGCCGAAAAACGTGACGGAAGCGGAAAAATAATAAGTATGAGCAATAGTATGTGTGCCCTGCCTTTGGCATGGGGCACCCATAATAACTCCACTGAAAATTGATTAGCTGCAAGAGGGCAGTATGGGAAATACCTGTTTCCCATACCTGCCATTCTTAGGCAAAGTTCTAGAAAAAGTTGTATAGCAACAGACTTTTTCCTGTCTAACAATGCTTTTGATACTTTCCTCTCACAGTCTTGATTTTACGTGTTTAACTGAGAGATGAAACGACAAAAGAGGAGTGGGGGGGTCTTTCTGCCATATTCAGGGCAAATATACCCACTCACAAGATAAAACATTTAGTTTTTTCCTTAATTCGAGCATGTGTCATTTAAAATGGAGATAAAACTATCTTAAATACTTTGTATCACCGCAGAATGATTTTATTGATGATTTTACTGAATTTCTTTAAATTGTGTGCACTGCTGTTGACTGTTTAATCATAACAGGGGACTTGAAGGGGCACATAGATGTAGCCCATAATAAGCAAGCTAAAGAAGTCACTGCTTTCCTTGAAATGTTTGGTCTAACTTAGCGTGTGACTAAACCCCCCCCCCTGCAAATGATCAGTTTTGAAAATACTCTGTGTTCTAATGATGATGATCTGTGGAGCCTGCGTTAGATTTCATGAGAATTGTTTCTTTTAATCTGTGATGATCAGTTTTGGTTTTATTCTGAGATAATAACTGTCCTAAACAACAGCTGAAGGCAGCACAGCGGGACGACTGATCTGAGCTTGGATTTTTCAATAAAGAGTTACGATGAAGAGGCATAAAACTCTTAACGTCCTTGTGTTGTTGTTGCAGAGTCTCTCCCTGGGATCACACCATGGATGTGGCTGACGAGCTCATTGATAAAATCATCTCCTTGGTGGATCTACAGAAACGATGAGCAAAGAAGTTGGACAATGTGGCAGATGAGCTGGAGGATATAAAGAAAGGTTGTAATGTGGCCAAAGTTGTAGGCAGCTCAGTGTCTGTGGGAGGTGCAGTTGCACTGGCAGCAGGGATCTTAGGTGCCGTCACAGCAGGAGCAGCAATCCCTATTTTAGCTGCAACAGGAGCGATAGCATCAGGGGCTGGGTTGGTCACCAATGTGGTTTCAGATGTGACAGACCTAATCGCATCGAGCTGCAACATGAAGGAGGCCAAAGAGACGGCAGACAAGATTGAAAACCTTGAAAAGGGGGTCCAGAAACTCATGGAAACTCTGAAGAAGGAAGGTGAGAAGAGAGAAAAACTGGTTCGTTCCAGAAGTTCCTCTTCAGAAGATTACGTTGTGGAGATGATCCTGAAAGCAATGGCCAAACGAGAAGGACTGACATTAAACGATGGCGTCAGTCTCAGGTTAATGTTATCTGTTTTGTCCACAAAAATTAGCAAAGAGAAGCGTCGGGACTTTGCTCTTCTGGGCTTATCCCTGGTTTACAAAGTTGCTATGATCGCAGTTAGAAAGTCCGGGAAAAGTCTGGCGTCAAACGGGTTTCCTGAGCTGGCCAGGGCTGTGGGAAGGAAGGCAGCGGGCAGAGCAGTCGGACGGGTAAGAATCAGAAAGTACAGTTCAGTTTCCAGCCCAGCAGAGGGCGGTGTCTCCTGTACTCTCAGCACCACCGGAGACTCCTTCCCAGTTTTACAGCTGACTGTTATTCACTGAAAAGTATTCATCCCCTTACAGCCTGCAACTAAAACAGACTTTTGTGGGTTTGATGTTGGGTACGTCATGTGTTATGTTTATGTGAGTTAATATAAGTCAGGTGAAGTGTGTTTCAGGGCTGTGATGGTGGGAATTAGAGGCAAATGGAGATATAGTCATTTCAGTACTCCTTTATTATGTTTATTAGAGATAAAGAGCTTTATTCTTTATTCATTATGGGCATGCCAAGAAATAGCATGACCATATTGCACTAACTAACTACAAACTAACTCTGCAGGGGGTATTTACCTAGAACCTCCCTAAAAAAAAAATCGGAAAAAAAAAAACTTACGAAAAATGACGAAAAACCCTTTTGGCAGACACATATTGCGATGGTGCTAAACGGCCCGAAAGACATCGAGGCACAATGGAGACCCACGTAATCCATACATCACTACGTGCGTCTCCATCGTGTCTCGATGGGCCTTACTTATCTCAATCGAAAGCGTTACCATGGTAATGGTAGAAGCCAGGAAGCGAAGAAATTTCGACGCTTACTGCCTGGCCATACTTTATCGTAGAGACATCATTTGTGCGTTCAAACACTTGGGTCGCTTCGTACTAAATGGTCATTAAGCCTCATTACGCTAGGTGTTCCGGTTTTTGCGATAGCTAAGTTAAAACTTTAAAAAAAGTGTAAATTTGATTTTGGACGCTTGTTGCTAGGCAACAGGTCATTGTAGAAAAATCATTAAAATGTTCCCCAACCTCTGGACGCGTTGTACTACAACATATTTCAGTCTCATTATGCTGGCTATTACGTTTTTTGAGAAATTTAACGTTAAAATTTGCCCAACCGTTAACATGAGGCTTGTTACTGTGGCAACACAAATCCTATGTATTCCTAAGGGGGAGCCTAACCGGGGGCTCACACCAAAAGCGTTGTAAGCTACCACAGCCGCTCACAACGCTCACAGCCCGCCGCTTGTACTTGTTCTGACGCCGGAAGCGGCCAGAGAAGCTGGAAGTGGCCAAAGGGGCGGGGCTTATATGTATAGCAACTAGCAACAAGCAACTAGCAGATATATATATAATAATCCATCCATACATTATTAGCATTTTGCAGGGAAGCCTAAAATGCTAATGTTACATCACGTAGACATGCTCTATTAGCTGGTGCTATGAGGTTATTATGCCGATTTTTGGAGGACTTTTGCTCAGCCGCACTATAACGTAGAGACATCGTTCAAATGTTGAAACACACGGGACGCTTTGGACTGTAGAGGGACGCAGCTTCATCTCGCTCTGCGTTCGCCATCTTTCTGAATGCCTGAGTTTGTTGTTGTTGGCGGTGAAGACGTCAACAGGAAGTGGCTCTATTAGCGATAGCTGAAATGGGGACAGCGCCACCTATGGTACCGGGGTATGACCTGCTTTGTGCCAGTGATTCCATTCATTCACCGCCATATATCCAAGGATAATTACCCTCAGATAAGGAGCACTTTTATTTTGAAATACATTTTATTTTGCGTATAAGTTGCATTGTGGGTAATTGGTGGCAGAAGGTTTGTTGTGCTCTTTAAGGGTCTGCAATAAAAAGTTATAACTACATTATTTGTGTTATCTATTTTCTCACTTCAGAGGGATATTTACAGTTTCATTTACATGGAGGTTGTGCGTTTTTGCATGAATTATACATATATTTTTCAGTTGCTATTTTTATCTGATTTCATAAACCATTAATGTAATTTCTATTCTGTCTGGCCTTCATGTATTCGCTCATCGTATTTACACTTTATTTGCTGACCCATTGTTCAGAAAATAAAGCCACTTCATCCACCAGCGGTCCCATGCATCACTCTTAAGACAGATTTATACTCTTCCAGAACGTCGTCATTGAGCTTTCGAAGTTCTGCGTCGAGGGAACACGTTGCTCTGCGGTTCACCGCCATGCCTCTAGGGGGCGTGGCGGTGTGTTTGTGTGGTTTCAGGTTATAGCCGAATCCCTGCTTTTTCTCCCGGTCACAGTTAGCAACAGTAACCAATACTTGTCTTTGAGAACAAAAAAGCTAAAGAGCATAAACCAAAATCACTATAACGAGGAACAGGGCGGACAACACTATGACAGTTACTTGACTATGGATTTCAGGCTGGTTTGCAAGACGAAAGGACGAAAGGACATGACATACTGGCACCGGAGACGAAGACTATGAGTATACATGGAGGGAAATGGGGGAATCAGGGAAGACAATCAGTGCTCCCAGTAGACCCAAAAACATTTTACCCCATGATGTTAAATTCATTGCTAACATGTGATCACAACTAGTTTAAACTTCTTTAACACCGTGTTGAAGGTTGGTTGATTGGTCCAAAAATCTTTGAAAGCATCTTCCTATATTGGGCGGCGGGAAGGTCGGCGGTTCATCCATGTGTTGAAGGGTCCTGAACCCCGACTCTGTCCATGATGTGCTCACAGCTGTGTGTGAATGTAGAGGAAGTTTATGCTTTAACGTAATTTCGACCGACGTCGTCGACGTGCACCTCCAAATAAATTCTAACTGCGCGAAGACGCGGGCCATAAGGGCTGCGATTGGTCCGCTCAGAACGTAATTTCCGGCAGTTGCCTTTTCCGATCTTAATGGCTGAACACGGCGAAGAAGCTCGTTGACAATCGAAATGATCTAAAGTTAATTTGTTCATCAAGGCTGTAAATTCACCCGTTCAGCCTCGGCCGGTCGTACAGACTGCCCCCCCCAAAGAACATTTGTTCTTCAATATTGATGAGCTCCAGCTGCAAATACAGCTGCTCCACCTCGGTTGCCATTGGTTACTGGTAAAAAGCAGGGATTCGGCTATAACCTGAAACCCCACAAACACGCCCCCTAGAGGCGGTGAACTGCAGAGCAACGTGTTCCCTCGACGCAGAACTTCGAAAGCTCGATGAAGACGTCACGTAGAAGCATAAACGAGGCTTGAGGCGAGGACTGACCGCAGTCCTGAGGGCAGGGAGCCTCGCTACGGCAACCGCAAGGCGCCGCCAACCACCTGCGGAGGTCGTTGACCACATGGAGACATCTGCCTGTGACAGACCAGACAGGCGGCGCCGGGTGAGGGTCAATGATCCTCCTGCAGGTCCTTCTTCTGACTTTCACTTCCCTGAAATAGCGCCGTTTGACGGTCTTCTCGGCGGTAGGTAAATGGTATGCTATAACCTGAAACCACACAAACACACAGCCAGGCCCCCTAGAGGCGTGGCGGTGAACTGCAGAGCAACGTGTTCCAGCCAGCCTCTGCTGAACCGTTTCAGCTGGCGTTTAATCGGGGGTGAAGCTGCTGTTTTTAACGGCTCACTGAATGAAGAGGAAACGCTGCAGATGTGACCAGAGGCTCTTTTAATGATCCGCACTTTACAAAAACTGCACTCTAGAACAGAAACGATGAACAACATGTACACAGCTTCACACATTTATTTCATGATTCACATTTAAAACAAACTGAGAAGAACTCAAAGAGCCGAAACTGGACCTGCAGGATGTTACTGATTTAAGAGAGAAACTAAACATTTCAGAGTAACTACACACGGTCTGTGTCCACGCAGCTCTCCCAGTTTACTGCAGAAAACCTCCAGACAAAAGAAAAACTCCTGAAGGCACTTTGGTGAAAAACACGTTTGCTATTCACAAGCAGCTCAGGCCTCGGATCTGTTAACTCCACAAAAACACCAACAAAGCTGAAGCTGAACGAAGAAAGTCGTCTGATGTTCGTCTCTTCAGAGCTCCTCCTCCTCACAGATCAGCTGGAAGGAAACAAAGAACTCATTTATGTCATCGTGAAAATGCTGAAGAGAAAACACGTGAACTGTTTAAATGGAGATCAGAGGTCCTCACCCTTATTTTTACTGCTACAGCTGATATCTTTATTGTTATTTTACATGCAGGAAAATCACGTAAAAAACTTGTTTCTTTGCTGCTGAAGCTACTCTGTGAATATCCAACAGCTATAACTGCATGTTATTAATGTAACTCAGGAAGCTGATGAGTTCTCATGATGTTCGCTGGCTGGAATCAGGTGATGAACAGCTGTTAAACTGTCCAAAACTCAATTAAAACTCCCATTTGATCTCAGTGTAAAGCAGCCAGAAGCCTGAACAGGAAGACCCAAATGTTTGGTGATCTTCCTCTAAGATCTTCAGACTTTCACTGATTACACAAACAAATTGAGAAAGAAAGTGTCTGCATGTAACATGAGTTTGTTTTCTCCTCAGACAGTCTGTAAATCACAGAAAGTATTCGTAAAGTTGTGACTCAGTTCTGCTCTAACTGCACCAGCATGGATGTGGGTCAGCAGCAGCTCTGCAGGTGTGTGAAACCAGTCGGATGAAATGTTTCGACAGGTCTGAGGGACAGAACTCACCATGAGCTGTGGTGTTAGCAGGCAGCATGCAGGGTTAGCAGGAGGGCAGCACAGCTGGACTGAAGCTGACAGATGTGACGAGACTTAAGTAAAGAAAGAGCGGAACCAAAGGAAGTAAAGAAACTAAAGCAAGAAGGTACCCGAGGAACCAGAGGGGGCAAATACACCAGAGGGACCAGAGGAGCCAAAGGAACCAAAGGATCCAGAGGAGCCAAAGGAACCAGAAGGGCAAAAGGAACCAGAGGAACCAAAGGAACCAGAGGAGCCAAAGGAACCAGAGGGGCCAAAGGAACCAGAGGGGCCAAAGGAACCAGAGGGGCCAAAGAAACCAGAGGAACCAGAGGAGCCAAAGGAACCAGAGGAGCCAGAGGAGCCAAAAGAGGGGCAAAAGGAACCAGAGGAGCCAAAGGAAGTAAAGAAACAAAAGCAAGCAGGTACCCGAGGAACCAGAGGGGCAAAAGAAACCAAAGAAACCAGAGGAGCCAAAAGAACTAGTGGAACCAGAGGGGCAAAAGAAACCAAAGGAACCAGAGAAGCCAAAGAAACCAGAGGAGCCAAAGAAACCAGAGGAGCCAAAGAAACCAGAGGAGCCAAAGGAACCAGAGGGGCAAAAGAAACCAGAGGAACCAGAGGAGCCAAAGGAACCAAAGGAACCAGAGGGGCCAAAGAAACTAAATGAACCAGAGGGGCCAAAGAAACCAGAGGAGCCAAAAGAGGGGCAAAAGGAACCAGAGGAGCCAGAGGAGCCAAAGGAACCAGAGGAGCCAAAGGAGCCAGAGGAGCCAAATAAACCAGAGGAACCAGAGGAGCCAAAGGAACCAGAGGAGCCAAATAAACCAGAGGAACCAGAGGAGCCAAAGGAACCAGTGGAACCAGAGGGGCAAAAGAAACCAAAGGAACCAGAGGAACCAAAGGAACCAGAGGAACCAAAGGAACCAACAGACAGTCTGTAAATCACAGAAAGTATTCATAAAGTTGTGACTCAGTTCTGCTCTAACTGCACCAGCATGGATGTGGGTCAGCAGCAGCTCTGCAGGTGTGTGAAACCAGTCGGATGAAATGTTTCGACAGGTCTGAGGGACAGAACTCACCATGAGCTGTGGTGTTAGCAGGCAGCATGCAGGGTTAGCAGGAGGGCAGCACAGCTGGACTGAAGCTGACAGATGTGACGAGACTTAAGTAAAGAAAGAGCGGAACCAAAGGAAGTAAAGAAACTAAAGCAAGAAGGTACCCGAGGAACCAGGGGGGCCAAAGGAACCAAAGGAACCAGAGGAGCCAAAGGAACCAGAGGGGCCAAATAAACCAGAGGGACCAGAGGAGCCAAAGGAACCAGAGGAGCCAAAGGAACCAGAGGAGCCAAAAGAACCAGAGGGGCCAAAGAAACCAAAGGAACCAGAGGGGCAAAAGGAACCAGAGGAGCCAAAGGAACCAGTGGAACCAGAGGGGCAAAAGGAACGACAGGGGCAAAAGAAACCAAAAGAACCAGAGGAGCCTAAGGAACCAGAGGAGCCAAAGGAACCACAGGAGTCAAAGGAACCAAAGGAGCCAAAGGAACCAGAGGGGCCAAAGGAACGACAGGGGCAAGAGAAACCAAAGGAACCAGAGGAGCCTAAGGAACCAGAGGAGACAAAGGAACCAGAGGAGCCAAAGGAACCAGAGGGGAAAAATAAACCAAAGGAACCAGAGGAGCCAAGGAAACCAGAGGAGACAAAGGAACCAGAGGAGCCAAAGGAACCAGAGGGGAAAAATAAACCAAAAGAACAAGAGGAGCCAAAGGAACCAGAGGGGCCACAGAAACAAAAGGAACCAGAGGGGCCACAGAAACCAAAGGAACCAGAGGAGCCAAGGAAACGAGATGAGCCAAAGGAACCAGAGGGGCCAAAGAAACCAAAGGAACCAGAGGAGCCAAAGGAACCGGGGGGGCAAAGGGGCTGGAGGAACAAGAGGAGTCAAAGGAACCAAAGGAACCAGAGGGGCCAAATGAACCAAAGGAGCCAGAGGAGCAAAAGGAACCAGGGGAGCCAAAGAAACCAGAGGAACCAGAGGGGCCAAAGGAACCAAAGGAACCAGATGAGCCAAAGGAACCAGAGGGGCCAAAGGAACAAGAGGAGCAAAAGGAACCAAAGGAACCAGAGGAGCCAGGGGAGCCAAAAGGAACCAGAGGAGCCAAAAGAACCAGAGGAGCCAGAGGAGCCAAAAGAACCAGAGGAGCCAGAGGAACCAGAGGAACCAAAGGAACCAAAGGAGCAAGAGAAGCAAAAGGAACAAGAGGAGCAAAAGGAACCAGAGGAGCCAAAGGAGCCAAAAGGAACAAGAGGAGCAAAAGGAACCAAAAGGAACAAGAGGAGCAAAAGGAACCAAAGGAGCAAGAGGAGCAAAAGGAACCAGAGGGGCCAAAAGAACCAAAGAAACCAAAGGAACCAGAGGAGCCAAAGGAACTAGAGGAGCCAGAGGAGCCAAAAGAACCAGAGGAGCCAGAGGAGCAAAAGGAACCAGAGGGGCCAAAAGAGCCAAAGAAACCAAAGGATCCAGAGGAGCCAAAGGAACTAGAGGGGCCAAAAGAACCAGAGGAACCAGAGGGGCCAAAAGAACCAAAGAAACCAAAGGATCCAGAGGAGCCAAAGGAACCAGAGGGGCCAAAAGAACCAGAGGAGCCAAAGGAACTAGAGGAACCAAAGGAACCAGAGGGGCCAAAATAACCAAAGAAACCAAAGGAACCAGAGGAGCCAAAGGAACCAGAGGGGCCAAAAGAACCAAAGAAACCAAAGGAACCAGAGGAGCCAAAGGAACCAGAGGGGCCAAAAGAACCAAAGAAACCATAGGAACTAGAGGAGCCAAAGGAACCAGAGGAGCCAAAAGAACCAAAGAAACCATAGGAACTAGAGGAGCCAAAGGAACCAGAGGAACCAAAAGAACCAGAGGAACCAGAGGGGCCAAAATAACCAAAGAAACCAAAGGAACCAGAGGAGCCAAAGGAACCAGAGGAGCCAAATAAACCAGAGGAGCCAAAGGAACTAGAGGAACCAAAGGAACCAGAGGGGCCAAAAGAACCAAAGAAACCAAAGGAACCAGAGGAGCCAAAGGAACCAGAGGGGCCAAAAGAACCAAAGAAACCATAGGAACTAGAGGAGCCAAAGGAACCAGAGGAGCCAAAAGAACCAAAGAAACCAAAGGAACCAGAGGAGCCAAAGGAACCAGAGGGGCCAAAAGAACCAAAGAAACCATAGGAACTAGAGGAGCCAAAGGAACCAGAGGAGCCAAAAGAACCAAAGAAACCAAAGGAACCAGAGGAGCCAAAGGAACCAGAGGGGCCAAAAGAACCAAAGAAACCATAGGAACTAGAGGAGCCAAAGGAACCAGAGGAGCCAAAAGAACCAAAGAAACCATAGGAACTAGAGGAGCCAGAGGAGCCAAAGGAGCCAAAGGAACCAGAGGAACCAGAGGGGCCAAAATAACCAAAGAAACCAAAGGAACCAGAGGAGCCAAAGGAACCAGAGGAGCCAAAAGAACCAAAGAAACCAGAGGAGCCAAATGAACTAGAGGAGCCAGAGGAGCCAAAAGAAGAAGTTTTGAGTTTCCGGTCTCATTAACACTGAAAAGCTTTATTGATCTGTTGTCCCCAAATGAACAGACATGTCACATTGATCGAGTTGCCCCCGATTACCTCTATGTTCCCCAATTGAAAAGACTCAAATGTGCTGCTCTGAGTGCTTTGTTACAAATAAACACACTTTTAATCATTTCCAGTCATAATGAGGAGATTCAGCATGTGAACCGACACAAAAAAGGAAGGAGACGCCTCCATTTGTCTGTTCTTAATCAGATCCATGGGTAATAACAGGATCTGACCAGCAGGGGGTGCCATGCAGCAGAGCTCCAGCTCTAACCAGCTGAATTCTTCCCCTCAGTGCGAGGCTGTAACTGTCTGCAGAAGGCTGCTGTAATCCGAGCTGCTCTGATATAACCTGCAGAATGTGTACAGGCACTTTGACTCGTTTCAGTTGGGTTTTAACCCTCGATTCCACACAGACTTTCAGAGCTCCCCCGGTTTCTGAGGTCTTCAGAAAATGCTCATTTGTTGCCTCTACGACTCGAATGGACGCATTCTTTGTGCTGTTCAGGGTCCGATCTCACTTTCAAAGACTCTTTCATGCCTGATTCTCTGAAGGAGGTTCAATTTGTGCCAAAAACATGTCCAGATGCACTGAACATGTGACAAAACACCGTCCATGTTGATGCAACCCGACAAAATATTTGAGTAAATTCAACTTTAATCTGTATCTCTGCCTTATGGTCGTCCTCCTGCTGCGTTGTTCGACCTTTTATTCTAATAATCATAATGATTATATCATTAAATGCAGATTGAAAACTAAAGTAAACATTAATTCACGTCACATCAGAGTTATTTTCGTGCCATTAATGAGCATTTTAATCAATGTATTGACTCATTTATGTAAGTGTGTGTTTGTTTCGTCAGTTTCAGAACGACACGGTCAAACATCAAGAGTGCAGAAGGAGACCGGACTTTGTGTTCTTCACCGGTTTGTAGCTGTGGTACAAAACGTTTTCAGAGTCTCTAAAAAACGAGAGATAAAGGAGGCAGCTCTCTGCACAAAACCAGCCGTAACTCACTGAACTCTGGTGTGGTTTTAAGGTGAGAAATTCAACGTGATGCTGGTTACATGTTCAGCTTTAAATCAGCCGACTGGACTTTATTCACCAAGATAGCATCAAACATTCAGGTGGCAAAGAAAACCAGGAGAAACTCACAGAAAGATCGTAGAGTTAAAAAAAATACAAGAAAACAAACAAATGCCACAAAATAATAAAAACTTCCTTCTGCGAAGCACAGAAATAAAAACACAAAAATCAAGAAAAAAGCAAAAAAATGAATAAATTCAGGGGAAAATGAGTGAAAATGTAATAACTAATCAGAACAAAGATGAACTAACAGTTAAAAAAGACATTTATCGTAGTTTAAATTCTGTTTATTTCCACATTAAGTTTGGTAGTTTCTGTCCTCCAGAGGTTCGTAACCTCCTGATTGTGGTGAACAGGCTGGCGCTAACCTTACAGGGAGGCAACAGCGCCACCATGAGGTGAATAAATGAAAGATTACACAATCGCATGAGAGGATATTTGACTTCAATTTGTCTGTTTGGAAGAAAATATTCAGAAAAAAAAGGTTTTTGGACGTCTTATCTCCTCAGAGCACTGAGCCGGTCTGTGCTGGCTTGAGTCGGTCTGTGCCGGTCTGTGCTGGCCTGAGCCGGTCTGTGCTGGCTTGTGTCGGTCTGTGCCGGCCTGAGTCGGTCTGAGCCGGTCTGTGTCGGTCTGTGCTGGCCTGAGTCGGTCTGAGCCGGTCTGTGCTGGCCTGAGCCGGTCTGTGCTGGCCTGAGCCGGTCTGTGCTGGTCTGAGTCGGTCTGTGCTGGTCTGAGTCGGTCTGAGTCGGTCTGAGCCGGTCTGTGTCGTCCTGTGCTGGCCTGAGCCGGTCTGTGCTGGCCTGAGCCGGTCTGTGCTGGCTTGTGTCGGTCTGTGCCGGCCTGAGTCGGTCTGAGCCGGTCTGTGTCGGTCTGTGCTGGCCTGAGTCGGTCTGAGCCGGTCTGTGCTGGCCTGAGCCGGTCTGTGCTGGCCTGAGCCGGTCTGTGCTGGTCTGAGTCGGTCTGTGCTGGTCTGAGTCGGTCTGAGTCGGTCTGAGCCGGTCTGTGCTGGTCTGTGCTGGCCTGAGTCGGTCTGAGTCGGTCTGAGCCGGTCTGTGCTGGTCTGTGCTGGCCTGAGTCGGTCTGAGCCGGTCTGAGTCGGTCTGAGCCGGTCTGAGCCGGTCTGAGCCGGTCTGTGCTGGCCTGAGTCGGTCTGAGCCGGTCTGAGTCGGTCTGAGCCGGTCTGTGCTGGCCTGAGTCGGTCAGAGTCGGTCTGAGCCGGTCTGTGCTGGCCTGAGTCGGTCTGTATTGGTCTATATGGGGGCGGGGGGTTACAGGAGCGAGTGATTAGAAGATTAAAGCGGGCGCCACGTGGAGCGATGGCGTGGTGCACGGTCGCTGGCACTGCAACAGCTGGGTGTAAAAACACACCCATGTGACCCAAGCATCAGCCCTGAAGACGGGACCGTGGGTGCAGAACAAAGTGGGAGCAGAGGGGGAGGTGATGGGGTCAGGGAGGGTGAGGAGGTGCTTCATCAGCAGGGACAGACTGATGCATCATGGGTTAGATTCTGTCAAAGTTTGGACTCGCTGAGCAGTGTTGAACAAACCGATGACATCATCTCCAGGCGCTGCGTGAGGGCGTCGCCCGCCGTGTCAAAGCGTGGATCACCAAAACTCCCGCTGCCAGCCTCCACCGGGACCTGCAGTCTACGCCTGGTGGCGTTCGGCTCGGTCGCGATACGAATCTACTGACACCAAGGCTGCTTATCGATCCCCTTATTGATTATTAACCCAATTTTCTGTGAGGAACCAACAACCGCTGACAGGTGAAACCTGAACAAGCTCCACACAGATCATGTGAATAAAGGACCAGCAGCATTTCTACCATCAGTAACCTGGTATTGATCCAGGAGATAATGGAGAAGAACGTGGGGAAAAGCTGGAGGTAAAACTTTAAACCGACCAGTTGTGGACGTTCATCTCATGTTAAGCAGTTCTGTTGGTGAAATAATCATGTTGTCATCGCCCGTCTCCTTGAAATGTCGCCATGTTTTGGACCACTCCGAGGCAGCCCTCTCCAGCTCCCACTGGGAGGCGTTCCCAGGCATGATGGGATATATACAATCCCTGCAGTGGGTTCTGGTTCTGACCCGGGGCCTCCTCCCAGGAGGCATCCTAACCAGAGGAACCACCTCAGCTGGGCTCTACTCTGAGCTCCCTCTGGATGGTCAAATAAAGCTCATTTCTCTACAAACAGACTGTCTCATGGAGGGAAAGTGACACCCACAACATGTTCCAGTGCAGCAGGGGACACTGGACCAGAACGGGACCCGGCTAATGTCTGGGACATGCTAAACATTCTCCGGTCCACTCCCACGGTTCCACTGAGGAGAGACTCCTAAAGGTACCGCGACCATTCACAGTAACATGATGCCCTGAGGCTACTTTGGCCTTTTTGTGCCAGTTTTAGGCCTTTCGTGTCTTAAGGTGAAGGTTCCACATGTGTTCCACCGTCACAGTCTTCAGTTTGGTTCCACGCCGCAGGAAATGGTTAAAAACTAAGACTGACCCCTCAGTCTGAGTCCAAACTTTGAACGTGCAAAGTCAAAGTCACGTTTGTCCCGTTTCTTGAAGCATTTCCTGAATATTTGCCATAAAATCTGAGCGGACAGCAATGGTTGAAGGACCAAAAGCTGCTTTAACTTTAACCTTCTGAGACAAACAGAAACCTGAAGTAAAACCAGGAAACATGTTTCTGCAGGCTTCCACGGACGGAACAGGTGGACTTTTGCTTTCCACTCGGGGCGAGTCTGTCCGTGCTGAGGCAGGTTTTCAGGGGCCGAGGTTACGGGGGGGGTTATATTGGGCAGGAGCAGCACCTTACCATGTTCCTCCTACACACTGTGCGCTGCTTACAGAGAGGTAAAGTCAGATGTGAGCTCTATCCTGCAAAGATAAAGGTGCAGTTTGTCAGAGAAAACATTTGCTGCTCAGTTTGAGCTGAAAACAGAAGAAAAAGCTGAAAATCATGCAGCCCGGGAAGGTCTGACAGTTGTTCTGGGCCGAGGGTCGCTTTAAAAGTGGAGAAATTAGTCCATTTCAGGAACGTTTCTCCGTAAAAACCAAGTTTGAATGTGAATCCGTCACCATCTCCTGCTTTTATTCACCACAGTCCACCGTTCGGGTTCCTTTGGATCGTTTTTTAGTCTCTTCGGGGCCTTCGGAGCTCCTTTCTGACATAAAGAGAGTCGGCTGCACAGTTTGGAGGAGCGTCTGACGCCCAGCAGTCAGGTCGGGAACATCCTGCAGCTCAAAAATCCACCACTCTGTCTCGCTTTATTCTGCTGTGACTTCGCTCTGGAGACCCTTTTCCCTCCATCTTAAACACTCTGCAGGATGAAAAATGAGAAGGAAACACTGGTGCCAAGCCACGGGAACATTCAGAGCTTAAAATAAAGGAGGCTGCAGACGTCCACGCCCTGAAAACTCAGGCCTCGCTTTCCCTGACAGGATTACACAACAGCTCAGTGTGGGCGGAGCCTGAGGACCACAGACTGAATCCAGCACAAACAATATGTCAAAAAGCAGCTCCGAATGTCGTCACCGGGCTGTTTCTGCGTTCCAGGGTTAAAGGATAAAGTATGTGAAGGCTGGACCTCACATTATGCTGCCACAGAAAGTGAGAGTTAGCTAGATTTGAAAGAACTTCCTCCAGCTGAATAAAAAACCTCCACGAAGCAGAGTGTCTCTGCAGGATGGAGCTAAAGACCGACAGGGACCGTGTTTGCATGCTGTGGGGGGGTCACACCCACCTCTGTTCCGCCTCCAGCGTCTCGATCGCAGCGGGTTTTTTTGCCAAAGTGGCGGTGACATCATCTCCAGCTGCAGCCACATCTGAAACAGCAGCAACACCAAAGGTGATCAATACTCTGATCAATACTCTGATCAATACTCTGATCAAGCTTTTTCACGTCAGGACACCACGAAACAACACGTCTCATTATTTATGGAACAGACAGAGATACAGAAGCAGTGTGTGAGAAACTAAGTGAACCCCTGATCCAGCAGCAGTGAGCTGCAGTGATGGTTTCCTGTGGGACGTTATCAGTCTCTCCCTAGAAGCCCCCTCCAGGACCCTGGAAGCCCCCTCCAGGACCCTGGAAGCCCCCTTCAGGACCCTGGAAGCCCCCTTCAGGACCCTAGAAGCCCCCTCCAGGACCCTAGAAGCCCCCTCCAGGACCCTGGAAGCCCCCTCCAGGACCCTAGAAGCCTCCCAAGGACCCTGGAATCCTCCATATCACCCTGGAAGCCCCCTCCAGGACCCTGTAAGGCCCCCAAGAACCCTGGAAGCCCCCTCCAGGACCCTAGAAGCCTCCCAAGGACCCTGGAATCCTCCATATCACCCTGGAAGCCTCCTCCAGGACCCTGTAAGCCCCCCCAAGAACCCTGGAAGCCCCCTCCAGGACCCTGGAAGCCCCCCAAGAACCCTGGAAGCCCCCTCCAGGACCCTAGAAGCCCCCTCCAGGACCCTGGAAGCCCCCCAAGAACCCTGGAAGCCCCCTCCAGGACCCTGGAATCCTCCATATCACCCTGGAAGCCCCCTCCAGGATCCTGAAAGCGCCCTCCAGGACCCTGTAAGCCCCCCAAGAACCCTGTAAGCCCCCTCCAGGACCCTAGAAGCCCCCTCCAGGATCCTAGAAGCCTCCCAAGGACCCTGGAATCCTCCATATCACCCTGGAAGCCCCCTCCAGGACCCTGGAAGCCCCCTCCAGGATCCTAGAAGCCTCCCAAGGACCCTGGAATCCTCCATATCACCCTGGAAGCCCCCTCCAGGACCCTGGAAGCCCCCTCCAGGACCCTAGAAGCCTCCCAAGGACCCTGGAATCCTCCATATCACCCTGGAAGCCCCCTCCAGGATCCTGAAAGCGCCCTCCAGGACCCTGTAAGCCCCCCAAGAACCCTGGAAGCCCCCTACAGGACCCTGGAAGCCCCCTCCAGGACCCTGGAAGCCAAGAGGTCAGGAGGCTTGCACACAGGAAACTGTTTGAAATGTCTCTGAACACATCCAAGATGCTCTCAGGTTTTACTGATCAGTGTTAAAATGAGGTAAAAACAGCCTCAGGTGAGCATCACGTGACATGTTACACTGAGTCATTATTTATGGAGCAAAACACAGTGTGTGAGAAACTAAGTGAACCCCTGATCCAGCAGCTTCAGCAGCAGTGAGTGATAAACTAAGTGAACCCCTGATCCAGCAGCTTCAGCAGCAGTGAGTGTAAAACTAAGTGAACCCCTGATCCAGCAGCTTCAGCAGCAGTGAGTGTGAAACTAAGTGAACCCCTGATCCAGCAGCTTCAGCAGCAGTGAGTGTGAAACTAAGTGAACCCCTGATCCAGCAGCTTCAGCAGCAGTGAGTGTGAAACTAAGTGAACCCCTGATCCAGCAGCTTCAGCAGCAGTGAGTAATACTAAGTGAACCCCTGATCCAGCAGCTTCAGCAGCAGTGAGTGAGAAACTAAGTGAACCCCTGATCCAGCAGCTTCAGCATCAGTGAGTAAAACTAAGTGAACCCCTGATCCAGCAGCTCCAGCAGCAGTGAGTGAGAAACTAAGTGAACCCCTGATCCAGCAGCTCCAGCAGCAGTGAGTGTAAAACTAAGTGAACCCTGATCCAGCAGCTTCAGCAGCAGTGAGTCTAAAACTAAGTGAACCCCTGATCCAGCAGCTTCAGCAGCAGTGAGTGTAAAACTAAGTGAACCCCTGATCCAGCAGCTTCAGCAGCAGCTTCAGCAGCAGTGAGTGTAAAACTAAGTGAACCCCTGATCCAGCAGCTTCAGCAGCAGTGAGTAAAACTAAGTGAACCCCTGATCCAGCAGCTTCAGCAGCAGTGAGTGTAAAACTAAGTGAACCCCTGATCCAGCAGCTTCAGCAGCAGTGAGCTGCAGTGATGGTTTCCTGTGGGACGTTATCAGTCTCTCTCCTGGTTGTGGAGGAATCTCGGCCCTCTTCTCTCCAGCGCTGCTTCAGCTCATTGAGGTTTGCAGCTTTGGTTTCTGCACAGCTCTCTTAAGGTCCCACCACAGCATCTCAGTCAGGCTGAGGTCTGGACTCTGACTGGACCATTGCAGCACCTTGATTCTTCTCTTTTTCCCACATTCTGCTGTAGATCTGCTGCTGTGTTTGGGATCTTTGTCCTGTTGATGAGCCAGTTTCAGCCCAGCTTTAGCTGTGGGACAGATGGCCTCACATCTGACTCTAGAATACTTTGGTATCCAGAGGAGTTCATGGTGGACTCAATGACTGCAAGGTGCCCAGGTCCTGTGGCTGCAGAACCAGCCCAGATCATCAGCCCTCCACCACCGTGCTTGACAGCTGGTATGAGGTGTTTGTGCTGATATGCTGTGTTTGGTTTCCTCCAAACGTGCTGCTGTGCATTAGGACCAAACATCTCCACTTTGCTCTGGTCTGTCCAAAGGACATTGTTCCAGAAGTCTTGAGCTTTGTTCAGATGCAGCTTTGCAAACCTAAGCTGTGCTGCCATGTTCTTTTTAGAGAGAAGAGGCTTTCTCCTGCAGCCCTTCCAAACAAGCCATCCTTGTTCAGCCTTTTTCTAACTGTGCTGTCATGACCTTTAACCTTTAACATGCTAACTGAGGCCTGGAGAGTCTGAGATGTAGCTCTGGGCTTTTTCACCTTGGGGTGACCTTTAACCTTTAACATGCTAACTGAGGCCTGTAGAGTCTGAGATGTAGCTCTGGGCTTTTTCACCTTGGGGTGACCTTTAACCTTTAACATGCTAACTGAGGCCTGTAGAGTCTGAGATGTAGCTCTGGGCTTTTTCACCTTGGGGTGACCTTTAACCTTTAGCATGCTAACTGAGGCCTGTAGAGTCTGAGATGTAGCTCTGGGCTTCTTCACCTTGGGGTGACCTTTAACCTTTAACATGCTAACTGAGGCCTGTAGAGTCTGAGATGTAGCTCTGGGCTTCTTCACCTTGGGGTGACCTTTAACCTTTAGCATGCTAACTGAGGCCTGTAGAGTCTGAGATGTAGCTCTGGGCTTCTTCACCTTGGGGTGACCTTTAACCTTTAACATGCTAACTGAGGCCTGTAGAGTCTGAGATGTAGCTCTGGGCTTTTTCACCTTGGGGTGACCTTTGACCTTTAGCATGCTAACTGAGGCCTGTAGAGTCTGAGATGTAGCTCTGGGCTTCTTCACCTTGGGGTGACCTTTAACCTTTAGCATGCTAACTGAGGCCTGTAGAGTCTGAGATGTAGCTCTGGGCTTCTTCACCTTGGGGTGACCTTTGACCTTTAACATGCTAACTGAGGCCTGTAGAGTCTGAGATGTAGCTCTGGGCTTCTTCACCTTGGGGTGAACTTGCTGGGACGTCCACTCCTGGGAAGATTGACAGCTGTCCTGAATGTTTTCCACTTGTGAATAATCTTTCTCTCTGTAGAATGATGGACTCCAGATAGTCTGGAAATGGCCTTATAACCCTTCCCAGACTGATGGGCAGCAGCAGCTGCTTCTCTGAGATCATTGCTGGTGTCTTTCCTCCTTGGCATCGTGTTAAACTGACAGAACTTCTGCTTTTATAGAGCTGCTCACACTGACTGAGGATCAGTTAATCAGAGCATTGATCAGTTAATCAGAGCATTGATCAGTTAATCAGAGAATTGATCAGTTAATCAGAGCATTGCATTGATCAGTCAATCAGAGAATTGATCAGTTAATCAGAGCATTGATCAGTTAATCAGAGCATTGATCAGTTAATCAGAGCATTGCATTGATCAGTCAATCAGAGAATTGATCAGTTAATCAGAGCATTGATCAGTTAATCAGAGAATTGATCAGTTAATCAGAGCATTGATCAGTTAATCAGAGCATCGATCAGTTAATCAGAGCATCGATCAGTTAATCAGAGCATTGATCAGTTAATCAGAGCATTGATCAGTTAATCAGAGCATTGATGAGCAGCTCCTGGCTGCTTCTTACCCTCTTAGTTCCTGTGGAAGCAGGAAGGGTTCACTTAGTTTTTAACTCACTGCTTCTGTGTTTTATCTCAGTTTTTGCTCCATAAATGACTCAGTCTGATGTGTCTGAAGCTGTTTTATCACCTGCTGGGGACCAGATGACGTTATTATGTCCTGACGTGTAAAACCTCGAGGTTAAAACAGGGAACAGAAGCAGGAAGGGTTCACTTAGTTTTTAACTCACTGCTTCTGTTTTTTTGAGTTTTTGATCCATAGATAATGACAGTGTGTCTGTTTTTACTGAGTTTTAAGCTGCTGAGGATCACATGGTTTTATTATGATTAAGGTTAAAACAGGGTGCACTTTCTTTTTCCGACGGTAGAAACTAAAAAGTTTTCCCGCTCAGTCTGAGCAACACTTTTCAGGCCGAGTCTCGGCAGCAGAAGCGGTTGGACGTCATGTGTTGCTGCACCTGCTGTGAGAGCAAATGTTTGGGGCCCAGATTAACTGTAATCCCCCCGAAGCAGATGGCTGCAGATCAGCGGAGGACGCTGCAGGGTTCACACACTTTCGTGCACACCTGGATGAGCTTCTGTTGAAGCCGAGCAGCCAGAGGATTACCCGTTAATGCGTTGGTTTCTCTGAACACGCCAACTTCTCCTGGCAGTGACTCATCTGTCGCTGCTGCCTGCACAGAGGCTCTCTGAGTGCAGCCCTAAAGTAAGTGAACAGTTCAGCTGCTGCTGCTGTAAAAGCTGCAGAACGCCTCCAATCAGTTCCTTTAGGGTTTTAATTCAGGGTTAAAAGTCTGCGGCTCCACTCGGTCGGAAATAAAGGATTAAAATGTTCCTGGAACTCCTGCAACATGACTGATTACAACAGGCCCGAAAACAGATGTTTTTCTGTTTGATTGTTATAATTTGAACAGCTGAGATGAAGCCGTTTCCTCCACTGAGCCAGAAGAATCCGAACTTCACCGTCTAAGTTTCAGCAAATTCAGCTTGAAATAAAAAGTACGAGAACAAGCCTATTTTCATATTTACAGTCTGTTAAAAGTTACAGTAATCTTTCTACTTTTGAAGCGTCCAATTACTTTTGGAGCTTCGGTACTGCGGGTAGAACAATTATTGGTGATACGTGAATCTGGTTCTGGTTCTGTTCCTCGTGTGGGAACGTTAACTGAAAGATGGTTTTAAACAGAAAAGGCTCTATGAGGGAACCCTGAGGAACTCCACTTCTCTACAATCAGACTGAAGCAGTTTAGAACTCTCACAACACATTGTAATCCACGAAGATCCAAAAACATCAAGAACAGAACCTCATCTAACAGTGGTCTTACCATTCAGGACAATCTCTGGTTCTGGTTCTGGTTCTTTGGACACCTCTGCTACAGGTTCAGCGGACTCTGGCACAAGAGTCTCCGCTTTCTCAACCTTTTCTGGTTCAGTCACGGTTTCTTGGATTGCTTCTGGTGCTGGTTCAGACTCGACCACTGGTTCTGGATCAGGAACAGGTTCTGGGACAGGGACAGGTTCAGGTACGGATTCTGGTTCTGGAGCTGCAGTGGGCTCTGGTGCTGGCTCTGGTTCAGATATGGGCTCTGGGACAGGCTCTGGGGCTGCAGCTGGTTCGGGGACAGGTTCTGGCTCTGGTTGTGCAGGTGGTTCTGGCACTTTAACTGGTTCTGGAACAGGTTCTGGTGCAGGTTCTGGTGCTGGCTCTGCAACAGGCTCTGGCGCTGGAGGTGGTTTTGCTAGGGTCTCTACTTTCACTGGTTCAGGAACAGGTTCGGGCACTTTCACAGGTTCTGGTGCTGGTTCTGGTGCTGGTTCTGGGACAGCCTGTAATGACAGATGCAGACATTAACATTCTGAATCTGTGACAGTTTGTTTTTTCAGCTGAGACTCAGCGCCTGAAACAGAAGCCAACAGATCAGCAGCAGCAGGTTTTAACCTTTATTTAAGCAGGAAAAAAAAGGTCCGATTGAGATTAAAAATGTCTTTTTCAGGGGAGTCCGGCCGAGAAAGAAAAGCAGCACAAACAAAGACCAAATCAATCAAAACAGACAAGACATTCAGATAATATTACAACAGATAATGTCAATAAACATGCTAAAAGTACAAATCATGAAACAACAACACCTACGATTCCTTTTCTAGATCTTTTGGATTTAAAAGCATTGAAAGAGATCAGATCTGCAGCGTTTAACTCCCTGTTCTGAGCAGGTTATAAACCTCAAATGAGTGAAATTAGACATTTGTTGCTGCTGTTGTTTAAAACTTCACTTTAACATCCATCTGAAATCTGAGTTTCTTATGGGGAGGATTAAAAGAAGTCAGAAAAAATCATTTTATGAATCACATTTAAGGCTTAAAATCTAATGAAGATTTTATGGTAAGTGCCCAACATTTTCGAGAGAGTAAATAAATAAAATGGGTAAATATTGCTTGCAAATCTGATGGCATCTGTGAGTTCTTCCTCCCATGAAGCCCAAAGCTTTCAGAACAATGTGCAGGCGGTCTGAATTCTTTAAAAGAACAGATGTTCAGGATTGTTTTGCACAGGAGCTAAAACTTTGTCACTTTGGAGCAATAAATAAAGAAATGTCCCCAAAGAGCAAAGAAGGTTTCTGAGTTGGGAAGAAATTAAACCTCAAATATCGTTATTAAGGAGGAAGCTTCACATTTTTACCATCTTAAACTGTTCCTCACTGTGCTCCGTACACATCGAGCCTAAAGTAGCTTCTACCCCGATGAGGATCTTCTATCAGCCACATTCAGCAGTTGAGGCGTCCGCTTACTTTTGGAATCAGATGAAATGTGTTCAGAATAAGTTAATCGCTGGGTGGCACATTAATGTGAGCTCGTGTCTGCACTATCAGGGTAAGAAGTTGAAATGAAGGGTCCCCAGAATAGAGCCCTGGGGAACTCCAGGAGGGTTCTCCATCATTACTGAGGAGCAGCTGCTGCTTGTTGCCGACTCCCGACACATAAAACCATGTTTAGTGTCTGCCAGCCGCTGCCTGACATGTTCACATACATGTCTTCCTTTTCAGGAACCGCCCTCCCTGCTCATATGTTCGGCTGCAGCTGTCTCTGAGAAGCGCTGAGTTTGCACAGTTTGACATCTGAGCAGCCGATCCGGTTTCTGCCTCGGCTTCGAACGTGCCTCCAGCTAAGTTTAAAACATTTCAAATCAGCCTCCGGCTTCGTCTCTGGTCAACGCTTTAGTTTCAGTTTGAGCCGAATGACCAGAGGAACTGGCAGCAGATGGAAACAGTTAGATTAGCTCATTAATTCTGCTGCCAGGGACAACTGGAGGCTCAGACATGCATCAGGCCCGGCTGTATTAACACAGCCCGTCTGCTCTCATAATCCCACAGCAGCCTTCTGTGACGCAGCCTAACTGGAATGGCATCCGTTTGGCCGGAAACGCCGAGCTCTTCCTCTGCCTCTGAATTCCTGAGCCATGAAACAGCAAAACGAGGCGCCTTTCTGTGCTAAAAGCGGTCATGAAATCACTTAGTGAGTCAGCGGGATGAACTGCTGCTGGTCTGAAAGATCTCAGATATGAGCGAAGTCTGCAGATAAAACCAAAGGAAGGAGTTTCTGTTGTCTAAGAGTCAACATTTACGAATGGAAACAGAATGATGCGACATCAGAGGATGTGAAGAACATCCTGAAAGGAGATTAAACGACAAAAAAGCAACTAATTTCAGTTGCTTCATGGACCGAAGACGATAAATAGAACAAAGGAAATCAACAGGTTTCTAAGAAACTAAACAGAAGTTAAATAAACATGACATGATGTGGACAAAGAGATTCTGACTGAAGACTAAAGCAACAAAATCAAGAAAAGTAGCTGAAATAGGACAAAATGTCTAAATCAGACGAATTAAATCAACAAAATGTGACAGAAAAACAGGATCAGGAGACCCTGAGATTAGATTAATGAAAGATTATGAAGAAAACTCAAATAAATCAAGACTAATTAAGATAAATTAACATTAGAAGATGGATATGAGAGATAAAACCGGAATAATTCTGAAGAATATGAGGATTAAACTGAGATTAGACTGAGAATAAAGACTCTTTCTAAGTATTAAAGTCAGTTTTACAGATATCAGATCAGGATTAAACGAATAGAAAAGCTGTCAATAAGACTCAAAATATAAGATGAAGAAACTTTGCTGCTTAACTCAGATCAAAAGGCTCCAAATTCTCATCATAAGATGATTTATTGGTGTAAAGTTCCCTGAAATCAGTTTTCTGTGAACTTTAATTCCTTCTTTTCTGGCTTAAATGAGGACGATTAAACACAACGTCACAAATCCTTTAAATATTCACGGCTCCTGACCCGGGAAACCAAGTCCAAACCCAGAGAGAGGTCAAAGGGAACATTTACAGACCGAAGCGGAGATTTTTGGACCTGGCTGCATTTAGTCGGAGCCTCCAGGTAAAAATATCCCAGCAGCAACATGACCCCGAAGGGTCCACTCCGGCTGAAAGGAGGAGGGAACCGGGTCAGATACCGGGTCAGATACCAGCTGAGGGAGGGAACCGGGTCAGATACCGGCTGAGGGAGGGAACCGGGTCAGATACCAGAGCCTCAGAGGGAGGGAACCGGGTCAGATACCAGAGCCTCAGAGGGAGGGAACCGGGTCAGATACCAGAGCCTCAGAGGGAGGGAACCGGGTCAGATACCGGGTCAGATACCAGAGCCTCAGAGGGAGGGAACCGGGTCAGATACCAGCTGAGGGAGGGAACCGGGTCAGATACCAGAGCCTCAGAGGGAGGGAACCGGGTCAGATACCAGAGCCTCAGAGGGAGGGAACCGGGTCAGATACCGGGTCAGATACCAGAGCCTCAGAGGGAGGGAACCGGGTCAGATACCAGCTGAGGGAGGGAACCGGGTCAGATACCAGAGCCTCAGAGGGAGGGAACCGGGTCAGACCGGGTCAGATACCAGCTGAGGGAGGGGCACAGGCAGGAACCGGGTCAGACCGGGGAAAATACGGGACGACCCATTTAATCTGGAGCCACAGAAGCAGAACCCATTTAATCTGGAGCCACAGAAGCAGAACCCATTTAATCTGGAGCCACAGAAGCAGAACCAGGGGACCCTGCTGGAGCTCGGACCGGAACCGATGCACCTGTGGAGGTTACCGGGTGGTCGCCATGGAAACAAAACAATATAGATGCTGAACAAGAGGTTTAAGAAACTAAAACTGATAAACGCGGTTAATTAATGTCACATCTGAAGGTGTAAATAAAGTTTATTCAATTGGACATTTTGTTTATATACTATTAGTTTCTATTTATATTCACATTTAAATATATATATATAAAGCGATGATGAGCGAATACTGGTGAATATGTTGTTTGGGATTGGATTGGGTTTTTTTGTTGTAAATACTGTTTACCAATGACTTTTTTGTGGTAATTGTCTGAAATAAATGAATGAATTGATCAAACTGAGCCCTCCGGGCTTCTGTACTCCACAGCTGGAGGAGTTTTCACTCTAAAGCTGGGATGCGACACACTTCATTTCAGGTTGTTTTACAGATTAAATGGGAGGCTGAGAGCATCTGTTTCCTGCTCTCAGCCTGAGGAGACGCTTCGACTCGGTTCTCTGCACAGCTGCAAACATCCAGACTGTTCGGGACCGTTTCCTCTCCCACTCAGTAACAGGAGCTGCAGCCAGAACACAGTAAATACCAGGATGTGAGCTCACAGGGAGTGGTGCTGAACCAGGTCAAACCGGGTCAGATACCAGCTGAGGGAGGGAACCGGGTCAGAGCGGGTCAGATACCAGCCGAGGGAGGGAACCGGGTCAAACCGGGTCAGATACCAGCCGAACCAGAGCCTCAGAGGGAGGGAACCGGGCCAAACCGGGCCAAACCGGGTCAAACCGGGTCAGATACCAGCCGAGCCAGAGCCTCAGAGGGAGGGAACCGGGTCAAACCGGGTCAGATACCAGCCGAGCCAGAGCCTCAGAGGGAGGGAACCGGGTCAAACCGGGTCAGATACCAGCCGAGCCAGAGCCTCAGAGGGAGGGAACCGGGTCAAACCGGGTCAAACCGGGTCAGATACCAGCCGAGCCAGAGCCTCAGAGGGAGGGAACCGGGTCAAACCGGGTCAGATACCAGCCGAGCCAGAGCCTCAGAGGGAGGGAACCGGGTCAAACCGGGTCAAACCGGGTCAGATACCAGCCGAGCCAGAGCCTCAGAGGGAGGGAACCGGGTCAAACCGGGTCAGATACCAGCCGAGCCAGAGCCTCAGAGGGAGGGAACCGGGTCAAACCGGGTCAGATACCAGCCGAGCCAGAGCCTCAGAGGGAGGGAACCGGGTCAAACCGGGTCAGATACCAGCCGAGCCAGAGCCTCAGAGGGAGGGAACCGGGTCAAACCGGGTCAGATACCAGCCGAGCCAGAGCCTCAGAGGGAGGGAACCGGGTCAAACCGGGTCAGATACCAGCTGAGCCAGATCCTCAGAGGGAGGGAATCGGGTCAGACCGGGTCAGATACCAGCTGGTTAAAAACGAAGCAGCTCTTTAAAGGAAAAACACTCAGAGAAGATCAACCTTTAGGTTAGAAGTTCAGATAAAGAGCCACGGAATAAATGTGGGTCAAGCTAGGAAGAGAAAAATGTATGATGACATCATAGTTCTGTCCCGTTCTGAACCGGGCCGAGTGAGAAAGGAGAATCCATTTAGAAAACTTCAGTTCACATCTGACCCGTTGGGTCAGACACACCCGGACCCAACCTGACAGACCGGGTTTCCCTCCCGGACCCGTTGGGTCCGAGACCCGACCTCGGTACCAGGACCCAACCTTACAGACCGGGTTTCCCTTCCGGACCCGTTGGGTCCGAGACCCGACCTCGGTACCAGGACCCAACCTTACAGACCGGGTTTCCCTTTCGGACCCGTTGGGTCCGAGACCCGACCTCGGTACCAGGACCCAACCTTACAGACCGGGTTTTCCTCCCGGACCCGTTGGGTCCGAGACCCGACCTCGGTACCAGGACCCAACCTTACAGACCTTAAAGTCTCGAAAAGGGGGAAAGTTCTACAAAAACAAAACATGGCAACATTTTCCATCACATGAGGCCATCGGGTCAGGATGCCCCCTGGGAGGAGGCCTCGGGTCAGAACCAGAACCCCTGGAGGGATTATAGATCCCATCTGTCCTGGGAACACCTCAGGATCCCCAGGAGGAGCTGGAGAGGGATGTCCAGGTTTCCCTCCTGAACCTGCTGGTTCTGAGACCCGACCTCAGATAAGAGGAAGATGGACGGATGTCCCAAACATCAGATGATCCAAAACACTTCTGAGCAGGTCCGATGTGGCGTGTTGGGTCACATTTCAACGACAACTTCAAATCGCTGTGGATCCTGTTAGGGATGCAGATGTTTGCTCAGTTAAACCTTCACAAGCTGTGGCAGAGAGCAGCTCAGTGTGTGGCGCCAGAACCAGAACCAAGGCTTGATCTACGCTCCTTCAGTGCTGCAGAAACCAGATCTGATCTAGCTTCACAGATCTGCAGGTCCAGGTCTGTTTGGTCCAGTGTTTCAGTCTGTTTGGTGGAAGCTAAAGGAACTGATCTTCTGTTAATGACCCGGTTAATGACCCGGTTAATGACCCGGTTCAGATTCCATTTAAACCACAGACTCGTTGGGGTGAACTCGCTCCATTTCAGTAGTTCAACACACAAAGTTCCTTCTGAATATTGTTTGGATTCACTTTGAATGGGCTCTGAGGGCATGATGTTGGAGTTGTTTGCATATTTTTGCCTCCTCCTTCCTGGTACCAGGAAACTCGTTGGCCACAAAGTGTTGTCATTTTGCATTAACCAAATACTGTGGCAGCTTCTGTTCAGGCGGTTCTGGCAGACTACTGAACCGTAAAGGAGTTACAGTCAGCAGCAGCAAGCCTCTGAACTTCCCTTTAACTGTCCTGAACACACGGTGTGTTGTCCAGCAAAGGCTCCTTTTCTAACTAATAACGGATTAAACAGTTTTTAGCACCAATATTTCCTCATGTGTCTGATGTTTAGTTGCATGAAACAAATGTTTTAGGCGTCTAATCTGGGTAATATTGACTTAAAAGTTCTTCAATCTACTCAAATAAAATTATTGCAAATTGTTTCACCAATTTTAGCTTCTTTTTGCAGTGCACAGCAAGCTGCTGAATCAGGGGTTCACTTAGTTTATCACTCACTGCTGCAAGCTGCTGGATCAGGGGTTCACTTAGTTTCTCACTGCGGCTGAAGCTGTTGCTACAGGCTGCCAGGTCAGGGGTTCACTTAGTTTCTCACTCACTGCTGCTGGATCAGGGGTTCACTTAGTTTTTCACTCACTGCTGCTGGATCAGGGGTTCACTTAGTTTCTCACTGCTGCTGAAGCTGTTGCTACAGGCTGTCAGGTCAGGGGTTCACTTAGTTTCTCACTCACTGCTGCTGGATCAGGGGTTCACTTAGTTTCTCACTCACTGCTGCTGGATCAGGGGTTCACTTAGTTTCTCACACAGGAAACCATTACTGCAACTCACTGCTGCTACAGGCTGCTGAATCAGGGGTTCACTTAGTTTTACACTGCTGCTGAAGCTGTTGCTACAGGCTGTCAGGTCAGGGGTTCACTTAGTTTCTCACTCACTGCTGCTGGATCAGGGGTTCACTTAGTTTCTCACTGCTGCTGAAGCTGTTGCTACAGGCTGCCAGGTCAGGGGTTCACTTAGTTTCTCGCTGACCGGCTGAAACTGTCCCTGCATCCGGTTCAGGTTCAGAACACGTTTGAACCACTTTATGAACCTGTTTGGACTTTATGGAGCAGATCTGTCCGTCTGCGTTTCTCCTGCTTCAGGAAACACACGACGCAGAAGAAGGTAAGTGCGCCTGCTCTGAGCTGAAGGCAGGATGGAGCGCAGCATCCCTCTGAGGAGGGAGAGAAACAGCTCTGAAGGTCCCCTGAAAGCTGAACAGAACCAGAATAAACCATGAAACTGGACTGATCCGAGCAGGGAAAGCTGCTTTGTCTCCTTCGGCCTTATTTAGGCTGCAGAGGGGAGGAGGCGGAGCTTGTAACTCTAGCAGAAGGATCAGGGCAACATGCTTCCAACATAAATGTCACGGAGCCGCATTAAGCTGCGACTCTGACATGCAGAGCTGTAAATCTGACCGGGAGGCTGCCGCCGTCAGGTCCTGACAGCAGGAGCCTGCAGGACTCTGGCCTTAAAACAAACACAAGTCGTGTTGTCCCTCCTGCTGTGGCCCCCGCCCTGCTGTGGCGGAGGCCGGGACAACAGCGCCTGTGTCTGGGCTGCACAAACGTCCTTTATGAGGCAGCTGCGGACGCCACGATGCACGGCGGCAGCCTCACTGTACGCACAGCTGAGAGCAGCGCTATCAGAGGACGGGGAGGGGGGCGCCGAGGCGTTGGCAGCTCGCTCCAGAGTCCCGTCCAGATACTTTTCCAGCACAGAAACGTACAGGGCTGCTTTATTTTTGGCTCACATGTGCTCCCGAAGAGGTCGCGTGACCCCTGCTGAGAGGGAAGCCGTCAGGAGCGAGTCCGAAGCAGCTGCTGCTGCTCGTAAGCAGCACCGAAGGAACCTTCGGTTTAATAACAGCTCAGTGTTGGTGCAAAACTCTGCAGGCGTGGATGGAAGCATCTGAACCCCCGACAGTAACAGTGTGGCTGGTATAAAGCTCACCTGATGACATCATCCTCAGGTGCACGACGACGGGTCAAGTTAAAACGCTGAAACGACCATAAACCGAGCAAAAGCAGAATAAATTAATAAAATCAGTTAAACGGGAGAAAAAAAACAAAATAATTTAACTGTCGTAAGGAATCACAAGAGGAGACAAAAACAGGAAGTGTTGGAGGCCATTCAGGGGCGGTCGGGTCCGTCAGTTTGGGCTCAACCAGAAGCGACTGATAACATCTGGCTGTAAGAAAGACAAGAAGGAGAGCAAGAAAACCCTGAAGTCAATCCTAAAAGGTGTAAAAACAGCCTGGAAAGAGGCGGATGAAGCCTGATCATCACCAGCAGAACGAGCCTTAAAGGTGCGCTGTCCAACCCGAAGAGAAGGACTTCAAGGATCAGACTTAACTTCCGAGGCGGGGCTGGATTCTGCCGCCACAGCTGTTCCTCGCCTGCCCTCATTAGGACACACTTACAGGAGCCACCAGTCTCCCCCACATTGTTCTCACTTTTAGTGATAATTCGGCCCGCTCCAACGGCTCATTGGGAGTTTCCCTTCCCTGCGAAACCCCTACCGGAGTTTGTCTCTTCCAGCGTTCATCTACCTCGTCCACCCTCCGGGTTCTGGCTCCATTACACCTGTTCCATGCTTGGATTCCCTGCCAGCCTAAGGTTGGAGCTCCGCTTCAGCCTGTTCGCCAAGCAACAACACAGCCCTCTCCCCCGGCTGGGATCCCTCCCGGATTAAAGGCTCTCCTCCGGCTGGGATCCCTCCCGGACTAAAGGCTCTCCCCCGGCTAGGATCCCTCCCGGACTAAAGGCTCTCCCCCGGCTGGGATCCCTCCCGGACTAAAGGCTCTCCCCCGGCTGGGATCCCTCTCGGACTAAAGGCTCTCCTCCGGCTGGGATCCCTCCCGGACTAAAGGCTCTCCTCCAGCTAGGATCCCTCCCGGACTAAAGGCTCTCCCCCAGCTAGGATCCCTCCCGGATTAAAGGCTCTCCTCCGGCTGGGATCCCTCCCGGACTAAAGGCTCTCCCCCGGCTAGGATCCCTCCCGGACTAAAGGCTCTCCCCCGGCTGGGATCCCTCCCGGACTAAAGGCTCTCCCCCGGCTGGGATCCCTCTCGGACTAAAGGCTCTCCTCCGGCTGGGATCCCTCCCGGACTAAAGGCTCTCCTCCAGCTAGGATCCCTCCCGGACTAAAGGCTCTCCTCCGGCTGGGATCCCTCCCGGACTAAAGGCTCTCCCCCGGCTGGGATCCCTCCCGGACTAAAGGCTCTCCCCCGGCTGGGATCCCTCCCGGACTAAAGGCTCTCCCCCAACTAGGATCCCTCCCGGACTAAAGGCTCTCCCCCAACTAGGATCCCTCCCGGACTAAAGGCTCTCCCCCGGCTAGGATCCCTCCCGGACTAAAGGCTCTCCCCTGGCTAGGATCCCTCCCGGACTAAAGGCTCTCCCCCGGCTGGGATTCCTCCCGGACTAAAGGCTCTCCCCCGGCTGGGATCCCTCCCGGACTAAAGGCTCTCCCCCGGCTAGGATCCCTCCCGGACTAAAGGCTCTCCCCCGGCTGGGATCCCTCCCGGACTAAAGGCTCTCCTCCGGCTAGGATCCCTCCCGGACTAAAGGCTCTCCCCCGGCTGGGATCCCTCCCGGACTAAAGGCTCTCCCCCAACTAGGATCCCTCCCGGACTAAAGGCTCTCCCCCAGCTAGGATCCCTCCCGGACTAAAGGCTCTCCCCCAGCTAGGACCCCTCCTGGACTAAAGGCTCTCCCCCGGCTGGGATCCCTCCCGGACTAAAGGCTCTCCTCTGGCTGGGATCCCTCCCAGACTAAAGGCTCCCCACCGGCTGGGATCCCTCCCGGACTAAAGGCTCTCCCCCAACTAGGATCCCTCCCGGACTAAAGGCTCTCCCCCAACTAGGATCCCTCCCGGACTAAAGGCTCTCCCCCAACTAGGATCCCTCCCGGACTAAAGGCTCTCCCCCAACTAGGATCCCTCCCGGACTAAAGGCTCTCCTCCAGCTCGGATCCCTCCCGGACCCTCCTTGGTCGACACCAACATCCAAACTAAACTTTACTAAAACCCTCCCTTCTTTCTGGTTAGGTTTAGGCAGTTACTTTGTCAGAAAACTTTAAAACCACCTGAACGGACGCCATTTTGCTCGTTGCCTTGGTAACACACCAACACCATGGCATGTCGGATGACACCTCCTGCATGCATTAAGGCAAAAACGCTACTTTGGTCACTGTAAGACAAAAAAAGGCTTAAAAACATTGTGCTTCGGACTTAAATACATCTTTTGTACATCTCCATCACCGCCATTTTGTCCCTTCACGTGCAGTTTTCATATTGTTTTGTGGAAAGATGGGTTGTTGGTGGAAGAGGAAAGTCTGATCGCCCCCTACTGACACATCCCGACACCACATCTGAACCAGAGTGTTTTCTGAAACCTTGAAAACATTCACTCGGGCTCCGTCTCAGTCCTGGAGCTCTAAAAAAATAAAGCACGAGCTGCCAGGAGTGACGCTCAAGAGCTCCCATCTGGAAGCCCCGCGAGGCAGCAGCTGCACCGATCGATCAGAGTGATTCAGCAGCGACAGTCTGGTCTCTGATCAGCGCCCCCATGTCGGGCTGCATGGATCCATTCTTCCATTCACTGTTTCCATCACAAACTGATCTGTCAGTTATTTTGACATTAAACTGATCGATAATCCACGAAGAAAGAGACAAAATGTCGCATATTCTCCTAGAAAAAACTCCAACTGGAAAAAGCTCCTTTAACCGAACAAAATAACTTCATTTCTGTTGAAATTAAGTCCATTAATCGGCAAATCAGTTGAACTCTGGAATCTACTGAAGCCACATAATCAATAATTACAAAAAAACTGGTGCAAATATCAGAGAAATTATTGGTTTTAATCGAAAGTGGCTGCTTTGTAAATACAGAACGGTTAAATATTCAGTTGTGATGTTGAAATAAAATTATAAAATGATTGTTTCGTCTTTCTTGGCTTGAAGTATCGACCAGAACCCAAATTAATTAATTAAATTAATCTCAGAACAGTCTAAACATTTGTGTTATAATTGTCTTATTTAACCTATAAAACAATCATTAAAAGTGGTTTTAAATTATATTCTAACGGGTTATTCCTAACTCAGAACCGACGGATCTTACTTGGACTTTGGGCTCCGGGACTTTCTGGAGCTTCACCGCCGGAGCTGGAGGCTCGGGTCGCGGGGACGCAGCAGGCTGAGGCGCCAGAGCCCTGGACGGGGGGACGTCGTCTCCATAGCCGACTTTGGGCTTCTTTTTCCCCGCAGATGAGGAGGAGCTGTCGGGCTTCTTGCTGAGCAGCGATGAAGCGAAATAAATGGCAACGACGGTGAAGAGGACGGCGGGGATGATGACGGCCGGGTCCAGGTCCATGATGGAGAGTTTGTGGTGGAAAAGTCGGAGTGTTTCCAGGAGTGTGCGTGTTCTGGAGGAGCCGGACGGTGCGTGTTCAGGCTGCGATCACACACGCTCTGAGCCGCTGCGCATCTCGCCTCGAGACACAATCTGACCTCAACAGCTGACAGCACACGCGCGCGCGCGCACACCCACGTCTCCACGCACACAAACCAGATGTAAAAGCACGGAGTTTGTTTTCTAAACGAAGAATTTGGAATTTATCTTAAAAAAAAACAAGAAAAACACAAAAAAAGACTTTAAATTTTTAACTTTAATCTAAAAAAAACGTCAGATTATTTTCCTCTTATGGAAAGCCAAAAGGGTCACAATTCACAGAGCTCAAACATTGGCTAAATGCCACCAGGTGTCTGTTAAAGGCATAACAAGCACCACCTGGTGTTAGAAAAACGTCTTATTAAACACTTTGGTGTCCAATCGTCTTCAGCCTCAGCCAATAACTGAACCCCCCCCCCCCTGGATTTCTGGATTTGGTCCTGGCCAATCAATGAGCCGTTTTCTCCTTTCCCACCCTGCTGATTCCTGGCAGTAGCTGTTGGTTCGGTCCAAAGAGCAAAGTGAACCAAACCAAATGAAGCCGGGCATTCCCCACCCGATCGAACCGGGTCCTGGTGATCGTACCCATCGGCATTTAAAGCTTATCAAAATACAGAAACTGATCCAAATTGGCCCATTTGGTTAATAAAACCCATTTATAACCTGATGAAAAAGAGCCAAACAGGCCATATAAACCAGGTGTACAAGAAATTATGTTCAAGGACAAAGGAAAACAGTCAAAGCGGGAAACAGAGAGTCCCGATCAATAAGTTCTGCCCTGTTGAACATTCAGGTGATTATCTGAAGCCGGAGCTCACCAGACGTTGAATGGAGTCAGCTCGGTGAATTATGACCTCTGGGGCTGTCCAAACTTTTGAATAAAAGACCTTGGAAACGGTTTTAAAAATCCGTTTTTATTTGATTTAGTTGCGTTTCTGACGGCTGAAGTTCAGAAATCAAACCAAAGAACGTCCCATGAACCAGAGAATGTTTGAGAATTCTGTTTGCAAACGGTCTTAATTCGAGTGATTCTGAGGTGTCGACGGCGGCTGGAACTGATAGCTTGTTAAAAATAGAAATGACCCCTGAAGAACGTGTTCTTCTTCTCATGTTTAAACGTGTGGGAATACAGGACGTGCTAAACAAAATGTATGTAAGTGAACCCTGTCACAGCGTAGAAACAGCACCGATCACAGAGATTCAATGTAGGACAAACACAACCGTGGAAAAGACAGTGAACCCTCATCATCTGGTCCCCATTAGGGCTTTAAGTGAGGTACATTCACCCCGACTGCAGGAGTTAAGAAGCTGATCAATGCACTGATGGACTGAGTCATTCTGATCATTTCACAGGAAGATGCTACTTCGTGTTAAAATGCATCAAAGTTCGTGGAGTCGAGGGGCTACGAACACCTTTTTATGACAGAAATAAACAGAAAAGCATGAGAATTAAGTGCTTTGGGGACAAAAAACACTTTCGATGGAAGATTTATTGATGAGGAAACAACCGATACTTAATTTTTTAACAGTATTTTAACTGGAGTATCTAACAGATATTGAACAATTCAAATGTGCACCTGGGGGCAGTCACTCAGCCGGACTGCCAGGCGCTGACAGCATTACGTCAATAACAGGACAAACTAACATGAGACAGAACTACCTGCACAGGCAGTTTATTTCAGTTTAAACATTTGGCAACATACTACCTACACAAAAATAAGTAAGTGAACTGATGGCCAACACCGCAGACCTCACTCTCGAATGATAAGCTAACTGTAGCTTACTGTAGCTAACTGTAGCTAACTATAAGCTAACTGTAGCTTACGATAAGCTAACTGTAGCTTACTGTAGCTAACTGTAGCTAACGATAAGCTAACTGTAGCTTACGATAGGCTAACTGTAGCTTACTGTAGCTAACTGTAGCTTACTGTAGTTAACTGTAGCTTACGATAAGTTAACTGTAGCTTACGATAGGCTAACTGTAGCTTACGATAAGCTAACTGTAGGTTCCTGTAGCTTACGATAAGCTAACTGTAGCTTACGATAGGCCAACTGTAGCTAACTGTAGCTTACGATAAGCTAACTGTAGCTTACTGTATCTTACGATAAGCTAACTGTAGCTTACGATAGGCTAACTGTAGCTTACGATAAGCTAACTGTAGCTTACGATAAGCTAACTGTAGCTTACGATAGGCTAACGGTAGCTTACTGTAGCTTACAGGTCTTTTCATATTTGTGGGGTTAAAATCACTTTCTCTGTGCCTGCGGTCGAGTTGGGTTAACCCCGAACTTTCTGCCGTCTTGGGAAGTCGACCTTCAGCGGTGACGCTGAAACAGACTCCTGTTTGTGATTAATATATGTTTGAATTCAGGATATTCTTTGACAGCCAGGAGACAGACAGTCAGGACTGCAGTGATGTATAATTATGATAATTATCACAGGTTTAAGTTAAAGAACTGATCGGACAACGTGTTCGAGTCATAGAAAAGTTTTTATTAAGCAACAGAAATAAAGTCAGAGTCTGTCAGAGCATCAGTCCTCACAGATGTTTAGCCTTCAGGTCAGCTGATGGAGCTGATGGAGCTAATGGAGCTAATGGAGCTGATGGAGCTGATGGAGCTAATGGAGCTAATGGAGCTGATGGAGCTAATGGAGCTGATGGAGCTAATGGAGCTAATGGAGCTAATGGAGCTGATGGAGCTGGGACAGAGACCTTCAGCTGATGGAGCTGATGGAGCTGATGGAGCTAATGGAGCTGATGGAGCTGATGGAGCTAATGGAGCTGGGACAGAGACCTTCAGCTCAGCTGATGGAGCTGATGGAGCTAATGGAGCTCATGGAGCTGATGGAGCTAATGGAGCTGATGGAGCTAATGGAGCTGATGGAGCTGATGGAGCTGATGGAGCTGGGACAGAGACCTTCAGCTCAGCTGATGGAGCTGATGGAGCTAATGGAGCTGATGGAGCTGGGACAGAGACCTTCAGCTCAGCTGATGGAGCTGATGGAGCTAATGGAGCTCATGGAGCTGATGGAGCTAATGGAGCTGATGGAGCTAATGGAGCTGATGGAGCTGATGGAGCTGATGGAGCTGGGACAGAGACCTTCAGCTCAGCTGATGGAGCTGATGGAGCTGATGGAGCTGATGGAGCTGATGGAGCTAATGGAGCTAATGGAGCAGGGACAGAGACCTTCAGCTGATGGAGCTGATGGAGCTGATGGAGCTAATGGAGCTAATGGAGCTGATGGAGCTGATGGAGCTGATGGAGCTGATGGAGCTTCATGCCAAGGCACTGAGGCCTTTAAATCCTCAGAACAGATAAAAACAGCCGCTGCTAACGAACATTTTAGGCACTTCAAGATGAACTCACAGACTCGTTTTAAAGGATTCTGCTGAAGAAAAGCTGAAAAAGCTTCGAATCTAGATGCTAAAACCGTGAGTTTTACCTTTTATTTCCTGCTTTCTCTCAACCGAAAATCAATTATCTGAAAACTGGAGTTCAAACAAAACATCTAAAGACTTTCCACCGACTGAACATGATCTGGAGGCAGCAGCAGGTCCAGCTTTGTGTTCAGTTTCAGCATTTAGTCTGAAGCGACTCGGCGAGCCTCAGCACCTGGAGACGCTTTCCTCTGCAGC
The DNA here is from genome assembly GCA_036924055.1 of Leuresthes tenuis. Taxonomy (NCBI): domain Eukaryota; kingdom Metazoa; phylum Chordata; class Actinopteri; order Atheriniformes; family Atherinopsidae; genus Leuresthes; species Leuresthes tenuis. The sequence continues at coordinate 32,408,002 of JAVGWW010000019.1, read as the reverse complement.
GTTTGGCACGTTTCCCACAGCGGGCGGAGTCTGAGTCACACTTTAACGCCTTTTACGGCCCGTTGGGGCCGGTTCTGTTTAACCAAAGCGGAGAAGAGGCGACCTGAGGGCGGGGCTTAATGCTGTGGAGTGTTTGGCTCGAGGAGGCGGGGAAAGACGGCGCCCGACATCTGAGTTTCACAGCTTTTTGTGCAGAAAAAGAGTCCGAGCTGCAGAAACATCAGAGAACCGCCTGCATTTGGATCAATGCGCCGCTGAAAATAGTCCCACGAACGCAGCGGTTTATGCTCCAGGAAATGGATGAACCGTGTGTTTAAAAAAAGGAGGAAATGAAGAATGTTTTCAGTAAATTCATGACTTTTCAGCCTTTTTTCTGTTTCTTGTTACCACCACTTCACCGTGAAACCAGAGGAGCGCTTCGATGCTGCGTTCAGGGACACGCGCGCTGCTTTACGAGCTCACACCAGCTGTTCAGTCCAGATGTTGCAACAACCGGCCCACTTCCATCCATGAAACCAGCCTCTGAGGCGGGAGGTCCGAGCTCTGAGTCGACTTGAATGCAGCACAATAAGAAAACCCTTTAAAAACGTCCTGAACCCTCAACACAGAGTTACATCACATTAAAAAACAGAAGCCAGAGCCCTGAAGGTGTTCAGTTAAAGGCAGAAACAGCCCCGCCCTCCTCAGAAAGCAGCTCCTCCCCCTCCATGTGCCGGAGGAGACAAACCTATAGATCAGAGATGGAAAGCACAGTGGTGGCAGGCCCACGCCCGGGAGGACCCCCCAACTTATCTACACCTCGCCTCCAGCGGCAGCCATCTTATCTCTGAGGCCAGCCAGTCGCTCAGATGTTTACAGAAACTAGAGCAGCTGGAGCCGCGGGTGGAGGCCACGCCGGAGGCCGGGTGGAGGCCGCGGGTCACCGGGACGAGCTCCTCTCCTTACTGACGCAGTCGTCCTGGCTGGTCGTGTCTCCGTTGGCCGTCATGCCGCAGGTGCGCCTCTTCTTCCTGCGGTGAGACATGGCGTCGGCCTCGGAGCCCGAGCCGGCCTGCGGGGGAAGCAGAGAACACAAGCCTGGTCAGAACCACATGGGAACACCTGCTGGAATCCGGTTTAATCACATGTGTGGAAGCCTTCCAGGAACCAGGTCTATCAGGGGTCCTTCCTCTGTGTTTCACAACAGCCCCCCCCCCTGCTATGAAAGCAGAGACAGCAGGAGAGAAGCTAACAGATGTTAGCACAGCTGGACGTTAGCTAGGCAACATCAGAGGCTGCTGGTTAAGGAGAGAAGCTAACAGGTGTTAGCACAGCTGGACGTTAGCTAGGCAACATCAGAGGCTGCTGGTTAAGGAGAGAAGCTAACAGGTGTTAGCACAGCTGGATGTTAGCTAGGCAACATCAGAGGCTGCTGGTTAAGGAGAGAAGCTAACAGGTGTTAGCACAGCTGGATGTTAGCTAGGCAACATCAGAGGCTGCAGGTTAAGGAGAGAAGCTAACAGATTTTAGCACAGCTGGATGTTAACTAGGCAACATCAGAGGCTGCTGGTTAAGGAGAGAAGCTAACAGGTGTTAGCACAGCTGGACGTTAGCTAGGCAACATCAGAGGCTGCAGGTTAAGGAGAGAAGCTAACAGGTGTTAGCACAGCTGGATGTTAGCTAGGCAACATCAGAGGCTGCTGGTTAAGGTTCCTGTTAACTGCTGTTATTCTGTCTCATAACAGAGAATAAAAACAGGAAATAAGAGGCTTTATTAGGATTTCAGCTGCATTAAAATACAGTTTATGAAAGCAGAGACAGCAGGACAGAAGCTAACAGATGCTAACACAGCTGGATGTTAGCTAGGCAACATCAGAGGCTGCAGGTTAAGGAGAGAAGCTAACAGGTGTTAGCACAGCTGGATGTTAGCTAGGCAACATCAGAGGCTGCTGGTTAAGGAGAGAAGCTAACAGGTGTTAGCACAGCTGGATGTTAGCTAGGCAACATCAGAGGCTGCAGGTTAAGGAGAGAAGCTAACAGATTTTAGCACAGCTGGATGTTAACTAGGCAACATCAGAGGCTGCTGGTTAAGGAGAGAAGCTAACAGGTGTTAGCACAGCTGGATGTTAGCTAGGCAACATCAGAGGCTGCTGGTTAAGGAGAGAAGCTAACAGATTTTAGCACAGCTGGATGTTAGCTAGGCAACATCAGAGGCTGCTGGTTAAGGAGAGAAGCTAACAGGTGCTAGCACAGCTGGATGTTAGCTAGGCAACATCAGAGGCTGCTGGTTAAGGAGAGAAGCTAACAGATGTTAGCACAGCTGGACGTTAGCTAGGCAACATCGGAGGCTGCTGGTTAAGGAGAGAAGCTAACAGATGTTAGCACAGCTGGATGTTAGCTAGGCAACATCAGAGGCTGCTGGTTAAGGAGAGAAGCTAACAGGTGTTAGCACAGCTGGATGTTAGCTAGGCAACATCAGAGGCTGCTGGTTAAGGAGAGAAGCTAACAGATGTTAGCACAGCTGGACGTTAGCTAGGCAACATCAGAGGCTGCTGGTTAAGGAGAGAAGCTAACAGATGTTAGCACAGCTGGATGTAAGCTAGGCAACATCAGAGGCTGCTGGTTAAGGAGAGAAGCTAACAGATTTAGCACAGCTGGATGTTAGCTAGGCAACATCAGAGGCTGCTGGTTAAGGAGAGAAGCTAACAGATGTTAGCACAGCTGGATGTTAGCTAGGCAACATCAGAGGCTGCTGATTATGGTTCCTGTTAACTGCTGTTATTCTGTCTCATAACAGACAATAAAACAGGAAATAAGAGGCTTTATTAGGATTTCAGCTGCATTAAAATAAAGTTCATGAAGGTAGAGACAGGAGGAGAGAAGCTAACAGGTGTTAGCACAGCTGGATGTTAGCTAGAAAGCTAATAGCTGCTGTTCTATAGTCCTGTTATGGAATAACTGTGGCTGAAAGCTGTTTTTCTCTTTTAAATAGTTTTTATTGTAAAGGGTTCCTGATCAGATGCTCGGTTCCCTCAATAATCATTAGTTGCCGCCCTGGTTTCAAGCCGATAGGCAAACAGGAGCCGGAACATTCCTGGAGAACCTAATCACACCGAGCACTTTGGACAATGTGGGAACGTCGTCCGTTTGTGGCATCGACAGTTCAACCTGAGATAAACACGACCAGGAAGAAGAAGGACAAAGAAACGCGTGTTTCAGCACATACGTCAGAGTCTGAGTCAGACGAGCTGGAGGAGGAGGACGAGGAGTCACTGGAGCTGTCCGAGGCGATGCCCGTTGACTCCTGCAGGTCCACTTTGTCCGCCAGCACCGCCAGGTCCGGCCGCTCCTGCTTCAGGATGCTGAAAGCACAAATGCAGGCAGGTTTTACCTCACCTGTCACAGTCCTGGAAGTTCAGCTGGAAGTTCTGTTAGAGGAGCTGACGGGTCAGACTGGAGATATGTGTCTACGTGGACCAAAGGTGTGTGTTCTGCACATGGACTCAGCCTTTAACACACACATCACCTTCTTTACAACTGTAAGAGATCCTGAGTCAGATCGCTGGTTGTTTCTTCCTTTAGCAGCAGCTAACGCTAACAGCTTAGCTAATGAAGATGACGTACACCAACTTCTAAGGAGTTACTGCTGCTCCTTTCTGAAAGATGAACATTATTGTTCCCACATTACTTTGTTAGCTGAAGCTAACGCTAACAGTTTAGCTAATGAAGATGACGTACACAAACTTCTAAGGAGTTACTGCTGCTCCTTTCTGAAAGATGAACATTATTGTTCCCACATTACTTTGTTAGCTGAAGCTAACGCTAACAGCTTAGCTAATGAAGATGACGTACACCAACTTCTAAGGAGTTACTGCTGCTCCTTTCTGAAAGATGAACATTATTGTTCCCACATTACTTTGTTAGCTGAAGCTAACGCTAACAGCTTAGCTAATGAAGATGACGTACACCAACTTCTAAGGAGTTACTGCTGCTCCTTTCTGAAAGATGAACATTATTGTTCCCACATTACTTTGTTAGCTGAAGCTAACGCTAACAGCTTAGCTAATGAAGATGACGTACACCAACTTCTAAGGAGTTACTGCTGCTCCTTTCTGAAAGATGAACATTATTGTTCCCACATTACTTTGTTAGCTGAAGCTAACGCTAACAGCTTAGCTAATGAAGATGACGTACACCAACTTCTAAGGAGTTACTGCTGCTCCTTTCTGAAAGATGAACATTATTGTTCCCGCATTACTTTCTTAGCTGAAGCTAACGCTAACAGCTTAGCTAATGAAGATGACGTACACCAGCTTCTAAGGAGTTACTGCTGTTCCTTTCTGAAAGATGAACATTATTGTTCCCACATTACTTTGTTAGCTGAAGCTAACGCTAACAGCTTAGCTAATGAAGATGACGTACACCAACTTCTAAGGAGTTACTGCTGTTCCTTTCTGAAAGATGAACATTATTGTTCCCACATTACTTTCTTAGCTGAAGCTAACGCTAACAGCTTAGCTAATGAAGATGACGTACACCAGCTTCTAAGGAGTTACTGCTGTTCCTTTGTGAAAGATGAACATTATTGTTCCCACATTACTTTGTTAGCTGAAGCTAACGCTAACAGCTTAGCTAATGAAGATGACGTACACCAGCTTCTAAGGAGTTACTGCTGCTCCTTTCTGAAAGATGAACATTATTGTTCCCACATTACTTTGTTAGCTGAAGCTAACGCTAACAGCTTAGCTAATGAAGATGACGTACACCAACTTCTAAGGAGTTACTGCTGCTCCTTTCTGAAAGATGAACATTATTGTTCCCGCATTACTTTCTTAGCTGAAGCTAACGCTAACAGCTTAGCTAATGAAGATGACGTACACCAGCTTCTAAGGAGTTACTGCTGTTCCTTTGTGAAAGATGAACATTATTGTTCCCACATTACTTTGTTAGCTGAAGCTAACGCTAACAGCTTAGCTAATGAAGATGACGTACACCAGCTTCTAAGGAGTTACTGCTGTTCCTTTCTGAAAGATGAACATTATTGTTCCCACATTACTTTGTTAGCTGAAGCTAACGCTAACAGCTTAGCTAATGAAGATGACGTACACCAACTTCTAAGGAGTTACTGCTGTTCCTTTCTGAAAGATGAACATTATTGTTCCCACATTACTTTCTTAGCTGAAGCTAACGCTAACAGCTTAGCTAATGAAGATGACGTACACCAGCTTCTAAGGAGTTACTGCTGTTCCTTTGTGAAAGATGAACATTATTGTTCCCACATTACTTTGTTAGCTGAAGCTAACGCTAACAGCTTAGCTAATGAAGATGACGTACACCAGCTTCTAAGGAGTTACTGCTGCTCCTTTCTGAAAGATGAACATTATTGTTCCCACATTACTTTGTTAGCTGAAGCTAACGCTAACAGCTTAGCTAATGAAGATGACGTACACCAACTTCTAAGGAGTTACTGCTGTTCCTTTCTGAAAGATGAACATTATTGTTCCCATATTACTTTGTTAGCTGAAGCTAATGCTAACAGCTTAGCTAATGAAGATGACGTACACCAACTTCTAAGGAGTTACTGCTGTTCCTTTCTGAAAGATGAACATTATTGTTCCCACATTACTTTGTTAGCTGAAGCTAACGCTAACAGCATAGCTAATGAAGATGACGTACACCAACTTCTAAGGAGTTACTGCTGTTCCTTTCTGAAAGATGAACATTATTGTTCCCACATTACTTTGTTAGCTGAAGCTAACGCTAACAGCTTAGCTAATGAAGATGACGTACACCAACTTCTAAGGAGTTACTGCTGTTCCTTTCTGAAAGATGAACATTATTGTTCCCACATTACTTTGTTAGCTGAAGCTAACGCTAACAGCTTAGCTAATGAAGATGTCGTACACCAACTTCTAAGGAGTTACTGCTGTTCCTTTCTGAAAGATGAACATTATTGTTCCCACATTACTTTGTTAGCTGAAGCTAACGCTAACAGCTTAGCTAATGAAGATGACGTACACAAACTTCTAAGGAGATACTGCTGCTCCTTTCTGAAAGATGAACATTATTGTTCCCGCATTACTTTGTTAGCTGAAGCTTTCTAGCTGAACGGTTCCGTTCTGTAACTCAGACAACCTGCAGCTATGTTTAAGGTGTGTTTCCAACACAACACCGGTCCTCTCCTCACTCTCGGTGTGTTAATGTTACATTATCGGCATGTTTCTGATAAATATGGAGGTCTCCAGGTATAACTGTTTAATGAGGTTAATAAATCCAAAATGTTTAAACGCAGTAATTAACGGTTCACATGCATTACTACGAGTTACGCTGTGCACATCTCCGGCTTGGTCCATTACTGCTGATGAGAAAGCATTGTTTGCTAGCATCTGCTGCTAACTTACAGCTAACTGCTAACATACAGCTAACTGCTAACTTACCGCTAACTGTTAACTTACAGCTAACTGCTAACTTACAGCTAACTGCTGACTTACAGCTAACTGCTGACTCACAGCTAACTCACAGTTAACTGCTAACTCACAGCTAACTGCTGACTTACAGCTAACTGCTGACTCACAGCTAACTGCTGACTCACAGCTAACTCACAGCTAACTGCTAACTCACAGCTAACTGCTAACTTAGAGCTAACTGCTGACTCACAGCTAACTGCTGACTCACAGCTAACTGCTAACTCACAGCTAACTGCTAACACACAGCTCAATGCTGACTTACAGCTAACTGCTAACTCACAGCTAACTGCTGACTTACAGCTAACTGCTAACTCACAGCTAACAGCTAACTTACAGCTAACTGCTAACCTGTTTCCCTCTGGGATCAATAACTATCTGTATCTACAGAGCTGGAGTGTTTCTGACTGCAGGAACAGCTTCATTCTGTCTGTGTTTACCTCATCAGGCGTGAATCAATCAGAGGTGAAAACTTACCGATACCACTTCCTGGAGAGTTTGGGTCGTCCTCTGACAGTTTTGTGCCACACGATGGGAAAGTTTGTCGAGCTGGCGAAGTTCTGAGTGATGGCGATGGTCGTGTCCAGGTTGAGGACGACGTGCCACCATCCACCTGATGAAAAACACACAACTGGTTGATAAAAACAGCCTGAAGTGGCCATAAACAGACTTTATTTTATCATGTGGATCACAACATGTCACATATTGTGCCGTGTGAGACTAAACGTTTCCTCTTAGATCCCCACAGCTGTCAGCTATCAGCACAGAACCACTGTCTGACCCAGCAGCCCCCTGTGGAGCCCAGTCTGTCGGGTGCAGTCTAAATCCTGGAGCTGTGCCACAGGTTTAATCCGACCTCCATCAGCTGTTGGCACTGGGTGAGTTTAGGTCACATCCGGGTCGGTGCTGTCAGAACGGACCGAACCCGTTTCTGCCTGTTCACTGTTTCAGAGCGAATTTGGTTTCGGTTTCAATAATCGATCATTCTATTGATCATCTGTTCACATCACGGATCAATAAAGGAGAGAAGGACATTTTAGTTCTCTTTGGTGAGGACTGGGTCAGGACAGGTGAGGACAGGTGGACTGGGGAGGACAGGTGGACTGGGTGAGGACAGGTGAGGATAGGTGAGGACAGGTGGACTGGGTGAGGACAGGTGAGGACAGGTGGACAGGGTGAGGACAGGTGGACTGGGTCAGGACAGGTGAGGACAGGTGGACTGGGTGAGGACAGGTGAGGACAGGTGGACTGGGGAGGACAGGTGGACTGGGTGAGGACAGGTGAGGACAGGTGAGGACAGGTGGACTGGGTGAGGACAGGTGAGGACAGGTGAGGACAGGTGAGGACAGGTGGACTGGGTGAGGACAGGTGAGGACAGGTGGACTGGGTGAGGACAGGTGAGGACAGGTGAGGACTGGGTGAGGACAGGTGAGGACAGGTGGACTGGGTGAGGACAGGTGGACTGGGTGAGGACAGGTGAGGACAGGTGGACAGGGTGAGGACAGGTGGACTGGGTGAGGACAGGTGGACTGGGTGAGGACAGGTGAGGACAGGTGGACTGGGTGAGGACAGGTGAGGACAGGTGGACTGGGTGAGGACAGGTGGACTGGGTGAGGACAGGTGAGGACAGGTGGACTGGGTGAGGACAGGTGGACTGGGTGAGGACAGGTGAGGACAGGTGGACTGGGTGAGGACAGGTGGACTGGGTGAGGACAGGTGAGGACAGGTGGACTGGGTGAGGACAGGTGAGGACAGGTGGACTGGGTGAGGACAGGTGAGGACAGGTGAACTGGGTGAGGACAGGTGGACTGGGTGAGGACAGGTGAGGACAGGTGGACTGGGTGAGGACAGGTGGACTGGGTGTGGACTGGGTGAGGACTGGGTGAGGACAGGTGGACTGGGTGAGGACAGGTGGACTGGGTGAGGACAGGTGAGGACAGGTGGACTGGGTGAGGACAGGTGAGGACAGGTGGACTGGGTGAGGACAGGTGGACTGGGTGAGGACAGGTGGACTGGGTCAGGACAGGTGGACTGGGTGAGGACAGGTGAGGACAGGTGGACTGGGTGAGGACAGGTGAGGACAGGTGAGGACAGGTGGACTGGGTGAGGACAGGTGGACTGGGTGAGGACAGGTGAGGACAGGTGGACTGGGTGAGGACAGGTGGACTGGGTGAGGACAGGTGGACTGGGTGAGGACAGGTGAGGACAGGTGGACTGGGTGAGGACAGGTGGACAGGGTGAGGACAGGTGGACTGGGTGAGGACTGGGTGAGGACAGGTGGACTGGGTGAGGACAGGTGGACTGGGTGAGGACAGGTGAGGACAGGTGGACTGGGTGAGGACAGGTGGACTGGGTGAGGCAGGTGAGGACTGGGTGAGGACAGGTGAGGACAGGTGGACTGGGTGAGGACAGGTGGACAGGGTGAGGACAGGTGGACAGGGTGAGGACAGGTGGACAGGGTGAGGACAGGTGAGGACAGGTGGACTGGGTGAGGACAGGTGAGGACAGGTGGACTGGGTGAGGACAGGTGGACTGGGTGAGGACAGGTGAGGACAGGTGAGGACAGGTGGACTGGGTGAGGACAGGTGGACTGGGTGAGGACAGGTGGACTGGGTGAGGACAGGTGAGGACAGGTGAGGACAGGTGGACTGGGTGAGGACAGGTGGACTGGGTGAGGACAGGTGAGGACAGGTGGACTGGGTGAGGACAGGTGAGGACAGGTGGACTGGGTGAGGACAGGTGGACTGGGTGAGGACAGGTGGACTGGGTCAGGACAGGTGAGGACAGGTGGACTGGGTGAGGACAGGTGAGGACAGGTGGACAGGGTGAGGACAGGTGAGGACAGGTGAGCCTCCGGTGAACAGAAAAGAATCACAAAGATTTAAAGACAATCATGAAAACTTGGACCAGAACCAGAACCCGTGCTTCTGTTCAGTTTTCCATAACTTTGGGTGTTTTTGAACCGGGTTTTGGGCAGAACTCTGGATGAAACTGACCCGGCACGAACACCGTCTCCCCGGGTCCCTGCAGGATCTCCAGCGGCCTGAACTCGGCGGGCCAGGTGGGCTGCTGGGTGCGGGGGTACACCACGCTGAACCAGGTGATAGCCTCGTCCTGCTGGTTCCCGCCGTCCTCCCGGGTCACCTTGATCAGCTCCCGCGGCGTGTTGGTGGGGAACAAGCACCAGCGCTTGTGGCCCTGGACCAGGGCGTTCCAGGCGCTGGTGCCCAGCGGGTCGATGTGGATGCCGGTGCCGGAGCGGGCCGGGCCCATCACAAACCACCTGCGGGGGGGTGACATTAAACCGGTGATTGACAGGCGAACAGAGCGCCGGGAGCGGCTGCTCGGAGGTGAAAGCGGCGAGCGCACCTGTACGGCGGTCGGCGCTTCTCGCCGGCGAACTGGAACAGGTCGTCCCTGAAGAACACGGGCACCTGGTAGTCGTCCAGCAGCTTCCGGCGCTTGGCGTGTTCACCGTAGCTGCTGTCGAAGATGTAGAGCGGGCTGTCGTCCTTGGTGCTCTCCAGGTACTCCATGTAGTACTTCATCTTCATCTTCACCGAGTAGCCGTCGTTGTCCTCGCCACATTTGAACTTCTGGTTGCGGTACTTGCGTTTGAGGCGCTCCATGGTCCATTTCTCCCGGGCGGGCCAGCTTTCCTGGCAGTTGAGCAGGACCACGGGTTTGTAGGGCCGCTCGAAGCGCTGGATGAACTCTTCGGGGCTGAGGCGGAGGGTGTCCACGCGCTCCACGTTGTCCTGAAACACAACGCAGACTTTTAGGGTCTTTCCCTCCATCTGCAAGGAAAGATTTAATCCAGCAGCAGCCAGAGTCACGTGAAGCTGCTGCGCTGCTTTGGATCAGAACATTTTTAACCTTTTTTACTTAATCCAAACAGGAAACAGCTCGTTTAGAACCTGAATCAGACCCACAAACAGTCCTGATCCAGAGTTACTTTCTGTTCCTGAAACCTTTAAAGTGTCCTGATCAATAGTTCAGCAGCTTTCTGTAACCTTTAAAGTGTCCTGATCAACAGTTCTGCAGCTTTCTGAAACCTTTAAAGTGTCCTGATCAATAGTTCTGCAGCTTTCTGAAACCTTTAAAGTGTCCTGATCAACAGTTCTGCAGCTTTCTGAAACCTTTAAAGTGTCCTGATCAATAGTTCTGCAGCTTTCTGAAACCTTTAAAGTGTCCTGATCAATAGTTCTGCAGCTTTCTGTAACCTTTAAAGTGTCCTGATCAGCAGTTCTGCAGCTTTCTGAAACCTTTAAAGTGTCCTGATCAACAGTTCTGCAGCTTTCTGAAACCTTTAAAGTGTCCTGATCAACAGTTCTGCAGCTTTCTGAAACCTTTAAAGTGTCCTGATCAATAGTTCTGCAGCTTTCTGTAACCTTTAAAGTGTCCTGATCAACAGTTCTGCAGCTTTCTGTAACCTTTAAAGTGTCCTGATCAATAGTTCTGCAGCTTTCTGAAACCTTTAAAGTGTCCTGATCAATAGTTCTGCAGCTTTCTGAAACCTTTAAAGTGTCCTGATCAACAGTTCTGCAGCTTTCTGAAGCTCTTTCACAGTTTTTCTTTGGACATTTTCTGCTTTTTCCCTCATTTTCAGTCCTTCTTCTTCAGTATTTTCATGTTTTTTCTTTGTTCAGCCACTTAACTCTGACCTTTGACCCATTCAGGCAGAAAAAAGGCTCCTAACTCAAGGGATGAACCAGTGTTGTGTCGACACAGAACAGACAACTTAGCAAAGAAGACATTTTAAACTGGATCTTTAGGCACTTTGTCACAAAGACACATCATTTGTTCCCATTTCTTTAGCTGCATCTATGAAAAACAGCAAAGAAAACACAGTTTGACAGACAGAAAATAGGATTTCTGCAGCAACAAGGTGATTCCCAAAGAGCTATTAGCTGAAAACTTGGCATATCTCAGCATGGTGTGCAGTGTGTCCTTAAAACATTTGAGGAAACTGGACAAGTGGAGGACAAAAGAAGAAGTGTCAGGCCTAAAAAACTATCTGCAGCAGATGAACAGGATCTGAAAGTGATGTCCTTAAGAAAGAGGAAAAAATCCAGCTGTGACCTGACAGGACCTGAGAGATGCATCTGGACCTTCAGCTGATCCATCTACTGTTGGCCCAAGCCTCATCAGAAATGGTCTCCATGGAAGGGTGGCTGTCAAGAAGCCGTTCTTAAGGAAGGGAAACAGGGAGAAAAGGCTGAGCTGTGCCAAATGACACAAGAAGTGGACTGAAAATCAGTGGCAACAGGTCTTATGGAGGGATGAATCCTCCCCAGAGCCCGGACCTCAACATTATTGAAGCAGTGTGGGATCATCTGACAGAGAACGGAACAAAAGGCAGCCCACATCCAAAGAAGAGCTTTGGGATGTCCTTCAAGAAGCCTGGAGAACTATTCCTGAAGACTCCTTAAAGAAATGACAGAAAGCTGGTCTCAGAGGGTTCAGGCTGTGTTGGAGAATAAAGGAGCTCAGACCAGATATTCACTTTAAAGCTGCTGAGAACTGATAAAAACTCTGTTTCTGCCTCAGATTCTGGGTTTATGTTCAGGTTTGAACATGTTTCAGTGAATCTCTGCAGCTGCTTCCTGTTTTTATGGATAAATATGAAGAAATGAAGCTGATCAGGAGTTTTTCATTAAATGTTTCCATCAGCTCAGAGATAAACTTCTGCTTCTACCTTCTAATATCATTATATAAACGGTTCTTCTTCTTCATCTTTCAGAGCTAATTATAAACTTTATAAATCTTAAACTTGATGAGTGAATCTGATGAAGCACATTTGGATCTTGTTTTGCGCGAGGCAGCAGTTCATGTGAACACGAGCTTCAGCTGAAGTCTGATCTTTGACCTGATTTTCATCAGAAAGACTTTAATAGACAGATCATGGTTACAGCCACCGAGCTGAAAACTTTTCTTTGAACGTGTTGCAGGTTTGAAATGAAAAAAATGGATTTAGATCAACAAGTTAAATCAAACTGTGGAGACAAAATGTGAATACATGGCGTTCATAATGTCTGCAGTTACATAAAAATAGTTGGCTGCTTCTCCCAGTGTTGAACTGCACATGTGCCACTTTCTCTTAATGTTTGCTACACATTATAAAATATATACCGTAAAGACGGAAAATAGTGCCACTTAAACTGAATTTGTGTAACAGGTAACAGCATGTGTCGTAACACCGGCTCCTACATTGTCTACGTGACCAGCTGCACTTCTTCCGTGAGCTAGCCGCTGCTAGCTTAGCTTCTCGGCTATGTTGACAGTTACCTTCACGGTGCGAGGAGACAGATCGAAAGTGTCATGATAACCGTGTTTTATCCAGTCTAATGAATCCTTCAGCTCGGGTCTGGCGCTCCGTTTCGCCTCTTTAATCCTCTTCTTACTTTTATGGTTCATTCCTCCTCCTGTGTAATTGTCGATGAACAGCTAGCTAACGAGCTAACTTGGGGCTATGGAAACACATTCACTGACCCGCACCGGTTAGCTGCGCTGTACGTACAGCACAAATTTAATCATCTGACAAAACGCCACAATGAGTGATGTGTTGAGGGCCTAAAACTTACAGCTACCAATGTGAAATAAGTTAAAACCCTGACTGGTCTGTAAAGTTTGGAACACAGCTAGCAGGAGCAGCTAGCTAGCTGACAGCGGTACACATAATGCTTTTGCAACTGATTACACAATTACAAACCGCCCCCAAAGATAGGGTGGGAGCTGAAAGAAGACTGGGAGCTGATTGGCTGGAGAGTATCAAGAAACAAAGCGCTGATTGGTTACAAAACAGACCAAAGACTTCCCGCCGGTTGATTTAATTGGCTGTTTGAACGTTCTTTTCCAATATGGCGACCAACGCGGAAGTAAATACAAACGTTGCTGCAGCCATACAATGAAGAACAAAATAAACATTTTTGTTTTTTTTTAAGCCGTTCATCCGAAAACAAAGAGTAGGATCTGTAACACGTGAGATAGTTCTGAAACGTAAGCTCACATGATGGAGCACAGTGAAGGCGACACGACAGACGTAACTTACAAAAATTTCACTTTCGAGGACAAGAAAAGTAAAGAGACACTTTCTGCCTCCATACCTGAGGTCTGTTTCCGCTTCTGAATACATTATACTGCATGTTAGACAGTGTATGAGTGAAATTACAAGCGAATTATGGTGTAAATTGGCTGCTTTGTTGTGCCGTTTTGTAATAAATGGGCTATATACTTACAAATCAGCTGAATTTAAGTACATTACGCGTGTGGGTGTTTTGTACCTGATAAAACAATGAAAAGTGGCTTAAATAGTGTTTATTGGAGTCCTCCTCGCAATTCGGCATACATCCAGCACACGTTAATATCTTAATTAATTACATCAATGGCACACAGGAGAGAATAAATGTGGGAAATAAAAAAAACAAGGGAATAAAAAAGTAGGAATATTCAAAAGAGTGCAGAAATATTCCCTTTTAATTGATTTCTGTGTAAATGAATTATTTTAAAGAACATTTGCACATAAACGACTGCTGATTTTTTTTTCTTTTGCAAAGCCAGACCTCTTTAAATGGTTGTTTTGTTCTGATGCTGCTCGGAGCTGCAGCTCACCTCGTTTTCACCTGGGGATTGAAAACTGATCGTCTGTTTTCACTTGGAAACGATCACAGACAGATGGAAAACTTCCCTCTGTTTTAAATGTTTTCAGGTCTCTTTGTGGGACACGAACAGCTGAACATGCTGAACCTGACTGTGACCCTGTGTTCAGGTTCTGGACCCACATTATGGGATGTACGTGTGGCCGTGTGCGGTGGTGCTGGCGCAGTATCTGTGGACGCACAGAGAAGAGCTGCAAGGCAGGAAAGTGCTGGAGGTGAGCCGGATCCGTCCTGGAAAACCAGGACAGGTGTTGCTCTCAGGCTGCCTAAACTTCACACTTAGTGTTGCCATGGTAACGATGCCTGCTGATAGAAAGGGAAACGAGTCAGAGTCTTATCTTTCTAAATGGACCAGACCCTTCGATCTGTTCCACACATAGAAAATGGCTCCTGAACGATGTGTGAGGTTTGGCTGTTCTGCTCAGCGACCTCTGACCCCTGTCTGTCTCCAGCTCGGTGCAGGTGTGAGTCTGCCAGGCGTGGTGGCGGCGCGGTGCGGCGCCGACGTGATCCTGTCCGACAGCGCGGACAAACCGCTGTGTCTGCAGAACTGCAGGCGCAGCTGCGAGGCCAACGGCCTGCAGGACGTGGCCGTGCTGGGCCTCAGCTGGGGGGAAGTCTCCCCCGAGCTCCTGCTGCTTCCCAGGGTCCACGTGATCCTGGGCTCAGACCTCTTCTACGACCCTGAAGGTGGGCAGCTTTATCAGCTGAATGGACGTCCTCGGTCTGGGGATTGCATAGTTTTTGCAGCTTTCATTTAGACGGTGTTCATAGAATATAACAACGAAAGGGAGAATGTGACGAGCTGATTGGCTGTTTGAGGTAACTGAAAGAAACTGAGCTTTCTGCTGCTTCCTTTTCACAGAAACACTCATGCAGGGCTTTGTACTGGAGGGGCTGGGACCCCCGTTCTTCCTGTTTTACAGCGTTTTTTCTCACTGGGTTTATGCTGCCTGTGACTCTGAGCCAATGTTTCCTGTTTCAGACTTTGAGGACATCCTCCTGACGATTGTTTGCCTGCTGAGGAAAAACCCCGGAGCTCAGTTCTGGACCACGTACCAACTGAGAAGGTGAAGCTGCTGTTCCTCTCCAGATGAAAATGTTCTGCTCTTCTGAGCTCTATCAGAGCACATTTACCTGCTTTAGTGTTCAGAAGCCTTTGTTTCCTTCGGTCTGAAACGCTCTTTAACGCTCTTTAGCAGCTCTTTAGCAGCTCTTTAGCAGCTCTTTAGCAGCTCTTTAGCAGCTCTTTAACACTCTTTAGCAGCTCTTTAGCAGCTCTTTAGCAGCTCTTTAACGCTCTTTAGCAGCTCTTTAGCAGCTCTTTAACACTCTTTAGCAGCTCTTTAGCAGCTCTTTAACACTCTTTAGCAGCTCTTTAGCAGCTCTTTAGCAGCTCTTTAGCAGCTCTTTAGCAGCTCTTTAGCAGCTCTTTAACACTCTTTAGCAGCTCTTTAGCAGCTCTTTAGCAGCTCTTTAACGCTCTTTAGCAGCTCTTTAGCAGCTCTTTAACGCTCTTTAGCAGCTCTTTAGCAGCTCTTTAACACTCTTTAATGCTCTTTAGCAGCTCTTTAGCAGCTCTTTAGCAGCTCTTTAGCAGCTCTTTAACGCTCTTTAGCAGCTCTTTAGCAGCTCTTTAACGCTCTTTAACACTCTTTAATGCTCTTTAGCAGCTCTTTAGCAGCTCTTTAACACTCTTTAATGCTCTTTAGCAGCTCTTTAGCAGCTCTTTAGCAGCTCTTTAGCAGCTCTTTAACGCTCTTTAGCAGCTCTTTAACGCTCTTTAACACTCTTTAATGCTCTTTAGCAGCTCTTTAGCAGCTCTTTAACGCTCTTTAACACTCTTTAATGCTCTTTAGCAGCTCTTTAACGCTCTTTAGCAGCTCTTTAGCAGCTCTTTAACGCTCTTTAACACTCTTTAATGCTCTTTAGCAGCTCTTTAGCAGCTCTTTAGCAGCTCTTTAGCAGCTCTTTAACGCTCTTTAACGCTCTTTAGCAGCTCTTTAGCAGCTCTTTAACGCTCTTTAGCAGCTCTTTAGCAGCTCTTTAGCAGCTCTTTAACGCTCTTTAACGCTCTTTAGCAGCTCTTTAGCAGCTCTTTAGCAGCTCTTTAACGCTCTTTAACGCTCTTTAGCAGCTCTTTAGCAGCTCTTTAGCAGCTCTTTAACGCTCTTTAGCAGCTCTTTAGCAGCTCTTTAGCAGCTCTTTAACACTCTTTAATGCTCTTTAGCAGCTCTTTAGCAGCTCTTTAGCAGCTCTTTAGCAGCTCTTTAACGCTCTTTAACGCTCTTTAGCAGCTCTTTAGCAGCTCTTTAATGCTCTTTAGCAGCTCTTTAACGCTCTTTAGCAGCTCTTTAACGCTCTTTAGCAGCTCTTTAGCAGCTCTTTAGCAGCTCTTTAGCAGCTCTTTAGCAGCTCTTTAGCAGCTCTTTAGCAGCTCTTTAGCAGCTCTTTAACCCTTCTTCTGCCGCAGTGCCGACTGGTCCATCGAGGCGCTGCTCCACAGGTGGAAACTGAACTGTGTCGAAGTTCCGCTGGACCAGTTTGATGCAGATGAATCTGAGCTGGCCGGGTCGACTCTGCCGGGGAACCACAGCATCCAGATGATGATTATCAGCAAGCAGGAAGTCCTTTAAACTGAGAGGAAGCAGCTTCTCTGTCACACCTAGGCTGAAATAAAGCTCTTTGCTGAAGGTTTAAATGCTCTAACAGCACTTTGAGACATTCATGATGAATCAGAGTCTGAGACGTAATCAGAGCAAGACGTGGACCCGACTGAAGGCTCTGAGCTGGGCTTTCGGGTCAGAGTGAGCAGCAGGTGGACAGAGAAAGCGGGTTCAAAGTTTTCATCATTGCAGTCGGTGATGGCTGCGTTTCCTCCTGTCAGCAGCAGAGGGCAGCGTTTCTCTGAGCTGCAGCCTGGACTGTGACCAGAACCCAGTTCTGGTTGGTTCTGCTGGAAGTTTGACTGTGAATGGACCTGTGTTGTGGAAGCAGACAGAAAGCTTGTAAGCACAGGAACATTTTATGTTTTTAATGGATGAATAAAAGGTGTGAAGCAGCGTTTCCAGAGTCTGAGCTGATTTTCTGACTTTAATGATGCTTGGAAACAAAAGTCAGCAGGTCAACGGTCCCGTGTCATGCAGAGGATTTCGTGCATCATCCAAAAGTTTCCTGGAATGCAATAAAATCAGTATTTTTAATCGGTTTGATCCTTTATTTAACAGATTCTCAGCATCTTCTCTGACCTCTTTCACTGTCTTTATAAAACTGAACCAGATGCAGAATCTGGTAAAAGTTCTTCCATGTTTCCCATCGTGATCCATCAGCTTCCTTTAATGACTTTGTTTCCACACCGTTAAGACTCTGTGTTGATTTCTCTTCATACTTGTGACACTTTTTAACATCTATCGCGTTACCATGCAAACGTAGAAGTTGATCATAGACACAAGCAGCCGATTAAGCTTTTTCCGAATGCCTAAAAAAGTCCAGCGATGTCCAATGAGTTGAAGAAGAAACACTTGATGTTGACCAGGAGCAGGATGTAGAAGTAGGTGGAAAAGGTTTGAATCATCTCTTCCCTCGACCGTCGTGGGGAAATAAGATCGACGAGCTGGAAGCTGGTCTGGCTGTTAAATGTGAAAATGGCTTAATGTGACCTCACTTTGCTTACGAGCCTGACCACGCCCTTAACCTGACGTCACGGGCAGGTGAGTCCCCCTCACCTGACGGACTGTTTTTTTTAACTCCAGTGCAGATAAATCCGTTTTCCTTCCTCTCTGCCATGTGAGCCGGACTGTTTTCTGCTTCATTATTATTCCGTGTGAACAAGTGAAGTCGGACAGGTGTGAACCGGAAGCTGCAGATTTACTCAACAAAGCCGTGTTTTTCTCACCTGGCGGACTTTAACCAGCGTGGACACACCGTGGAACTATGAAAGCTCCTGTCGGACTTATGCGGCTCTCCTCCATGAAGAGCGTTTTCCTGCTTCTGGGAATTTTCTGTTTCCTCATTTGCAGCATTTTATACGGAAAATACAGCAGGTAGGTGGGTGCACGAGCGTTCATATGCTGCTGCTCACGTGCGGGTCAACGTTCACTTAAAGGCGCCTAAAAAACGTGTTCAATCCTTATTTTCACTTGTTAAAACCTCTGAGTTAAAACGTTTTGTGTTTCATTTAAACTGTTTGAATCGATTAATTAATGCAGGCAAAACTTAAACGTGACAGAAAAGAATAAAATCAATCAATCATCGTTAAATAATTAGAACAAATATACTTTATGATAAAGTGTGGCAGAGTTAATGAACGATGGAACCAGTACAGACAGTAAAGATGCCAGAATCTCCCAGTATTTGCACTCCAGCTGTGTTCAGACTTCACCACGTGACGATGATGTCACTGATGATGTCACTGATGATGTCAGGTGTCGGCTCCCTCAGTGACGTCACCTGACAGTCAGCTGCAGGATGAATCCTTCTCTACAAAGAGGAAGGAACATGTCACCCCTCTGTTCAGACACCTTAAAGTGGGGTTTATCTGTAAACTGGACTCTATACCCATCATGCACTGGGAAGCCCCAGGGAGCTGGTTTGGAGACCCTCCTCGTCCTCTGAGACGGAACCAAACAGCTCAAACAGCAACTTCTCTCAGGGCTCTTTTTAAATGTCTCTCCTGCTGCTCCAGTCCAGCAGGGGGCAGTAATGAGCGACACAACAACAACAATATGATGAGCAGGTTTGAGGTCTAACTCCAACCAAATGTCATTAACTCAAACACAACCAAGGAGAGGCAAAACTGTGTCATATGGTGTTGGGTATTTGAGTGTGTGCATTTACGTCTCCCAGGCAACCAACAAAATGGCCGCCTTTAGCCATTGAAGTACTGAGGTTTTTCATTGTTTTTATTAAAACCACATTTTAACAACCAGATTTTAAACGTCTGCAGCTGAAAAAGGCTCAGAGAAGTTTATGAACCCTTTTTAATGACCTAATTAGCATGTGGTGACATCACTGATGACATCGCTGCTCTTTGGATTCCACAACTTGTCGTGAACATTGGATTCTGAACACATTTCAACGTTTTTATGTTATTTTTTTCCTTTTTTATCCTTTTTTGAGTTCATGAACACAACAATGAACAAAGCTGCTCCAACTTCTGAGTTTTTTTCATGTTTTTCTGTCATTTTCTCCCCGGATATCTTCCACATAAACACTTCCTGTTAGCTTCATGAGCTAACAGGAAGTGATAAAGCATTTTATTTAATTCATCAGTTTACTGGAACATTTTGAATGTGAAGACAAATCATTCAGGTGGGGAGTAACTTTCAACCAGTTTTATTCAGTTAACTTGTTGTTATTCTGGTTGTAAAAAGAATGTATTTTAGCTGTGATCATATTTGTTTTCTAACCTGGACCAAGGGATGTTTTATACCTGAAGCCTGCAGCACTGAACGTAATCCAGCAGTGAAAAGAGGACTTTGTGGCTTTTGTGGGGAAATTTTTGAGAATGAATCATATTTTAGGCTGAAACCTAAACCCAGAGCTCAGTATTATGGGCTGGATTAAAAGGTTTGAACAAACTGTTGAAGATTTTACATGAATGAGGATTAGTCCGATGAAATCATGGCATCGCAGGCATCCTACAGTTTTATTTGGTTTCTCTTCTCTGTGAAAACTACAAAAAATAAAGGACATTTTGTTTGGTCATGTGACCCGTTACACTCGAATGAAATGAAACCAACTATTTTACATCTTTAAACAAACCTTTTATCGTCTCATCCATCTTGTGACATTCTTATTAGCTCAATAAACTCAACATCTTCTGATAAATATACAGAATAAACTTTATTAAGACGCCTCCTGCACAGTTAGAGGTGTTGCTGCTGGATTTCATCATGAGATGCTGAGTAAGAGCTCAGTCAGTCCATCTGTCAGCAGCTTTGTGCTGTGAGCTCATGTTCAAGCTGAAATAAAGTCTGTGAGCTCACCGGTTCAAGCTGAAATAAAGTCTGTGAGCTCACCGGTTCAAGCTGAAATAAAGTCTGTGAGCTCACCGGTTCAAGCTGAAATAAAGTCTGTGAGCTCACCGGTTCAAGCTGAAATAAAGTCTGTGAGCTCACCGGTTCACTCACTTGGAAAAGCTTTTATCCTCCCGGAGTGTTTCTGCTTGCTTTGGCTCCGGTTCAGTTTCTAAAAGCTTTCAGAGCTCCTGAGAAAGATGATCTTCGCTCTAAACAACTTGAAGCTGCTAATTTCTGCTTCCATCACCATAATCTTTGCTTCTGACAGCTCAACAATGGCTGCATGAACTCGTGGAAATGTGAGCTCCTGCATCTCTTTGGCGTTAAACTGCTTCAGGTTAACCTGGAATCAGAGCAGAATCAGTAATATTTCTGATGTCAGAACATCCTGTGATTGTTTCTCTCAGCCCAGTTCAGCTGACAGGACATGAAATGTGCCGGTTTCACAGCACATTAACCGATACTGAGAGCAAACTCAGCTCATGTGTTTAATCATTGAGCTCAACTAAACTCTACTTTGACTCCAGTAAAAAGAACAAAGGAGACTGACAGAGTAAAGCTTTTCATGTACTTCATGAAGGTCTGTCCAACAACCTCAACTAAACCGTATGACTACAGTTTTATTTTAATTAGTTTTTAATTAGTTATTTTGCAGGATATTGTAAATATAAGATGGCAGATCATATCTACAATACAATCAGTGTGTTCTTACTGGTGTTTGTAATCAATACCAAACTAATTAAAGAGGAAAGAGTTTGATCTGAAGATGCTGAATAAGTGAAAGCTGTGAAATTAAATGTGTTTTTATGTTGTGATGTCAGTCTGCAGGCAGCAGGTGGCAGCGCTGAGGCTCCAGGTGAAGATCAGGTAAACTGGGACGTCTCCATGGCAGCAACACGGGAGGAAGACCGCTTCATTTCAACAGTACAAACCTGACAGCAAACATGATGATGCACGACACAGACAAGGCTACGTTCGCAGCAGAAAAAAGTGATCAAAATGATTTATAACCAGAAAGAAAGATTGATCATTATTGAATAACTGGTTTGAATTGGAGACGGTTTGTAATCAATAGGACGGCATGACTCCCAGAATCAATACTGGTGTGCTTTGTGTCAGTTAAAGAACTGATTGGATGATCCTCATCTAACCCTTCGGATGAATCAGGATTTATTACAGCAGCAGGTTCAGATAAAAGCAGGCGGGTCGAACATGTCTCCACCGTTTATCGCCTCTCACCGTGGGAACAACAGCGTTAATAAAGACATTTCTTGTGTTCGTATCCGGAGTATCTGTATGACTGATGTCGGCCCACAGGTAGAAGCATCGTGTTCCCTGAGGAAGGTGGTAGGGAAGGATATGTTCCTCAGCAAGAAGTTCAACTTCTCGATGCCGGTGCTTCAGTGGGCCGGAAGTTTCTCCAAACTCGCCTGGAAACAGTTGAAGGACAATGCGCCCCCGTACGGCTGGAAGGGACTTCCTGTTAAAGGTATGCTCCGGGGGTTCCCATGTCCCTGGGTTCCCTTCTCCCTGGGTTCCCTTCTCCCTGGGTTCCCATGTCCCTGGGTTCCCATGTCCCTGGGTTCGCATGTCCCTGGGTTCCCTTCTCCCTGGGTTCCCTTCTCCCTGGATTCCCATGTCCCTGGGTTCCCTTCTCCCTGGGTTCCCATGTCCCTGGGTTCCCATTTCCCTGTGTTCCCATGTCCCTGGGTTCCCATTTCCCTGGGTTCCCATCTCCATGGGTTCCCTTCTCCCTGGGTTACCATGTCCCTGGGTTCCCATCTCACTGGGTTCCCTTCTCCCTGGGTTACCATGTCCCTGGGTTCCCATTTACATGGGTTCCCTTCTCCCTGGGTTCCCATGTCTCTGGGTTCCCATGTCCCTGGGTTCCCTTCTCCCTGGATTCCCATTTACCTGGGTTCCCATGTCCCTGGGTTCCCTTCTCCCTGGGTTACCATGTCCCTGGGTTCCCATGTCTCTGGGTTCCCATGTCCCTGGGTTCCCTTCTCCCTGGATTCCCATTTACCTGGGTTCCCATCTCCCTAGGTTCCCTTCTCCCTGGGTTCCCATCTCCCTGGGTTCCCTTGTCCCTGGGTTCCCATGTCCCTGGGTTCCCATGTCCCTGGGTTCCCTTCTCCCTGGATTCCCTTCTCCCTGGGTTCCCATCTCCCTGGTTTCCCATGTCTCTGGGTTCCCATGTCCCTGGATTCCCATTTACCTGGGTTCCCATCTCCCTGGGTTCCCTTCTCCCTGGGTTCCCATCTCCCTGGTTTCCCATGTCTCTGGGTTCCCATGTCCCTGGGTTCCCATGTCCCTGGGTTCCCTTCTCCCTGGATTCCCATTTACCTGGGTTCCCATCTCCCTAGGTTCCCATGTCCCCGGGTTCCCTTCTCCCTGGGTTCCCTTCTCCCTGGATTCCCATTTACCTGGGTTCCCATCTCCCTGGTTTCCCATCTCCCTGGATTCCCATTTACCTGGGTTCCCATCTCCCTGGGTTCCCTTCTCCCTGGGTTCCCTTCTCCCTGGGTTCCCATGTCCCTGGGTTCCCTTCTCCCTGGATTCCCATGTCCCTGGGTTCCCTTCTCCCTGGATTCCCATTTACATGGGTTCCCTTCTCCCTGGATTCCCATTTACATGGGTTCCCTTCTCCCTGGGTTCCCATGTCCCTGGGTTCCCATCTCCCTGGGTTCCCATGTCCCTGGGTTCCCTTCTCCCTGGATTCCCATTTACCTGGGTTCCCATCTCCCTGGGTTCCCATTTCCCTGGGTTCCCATGTCCCTGGGTTCCCATGTCCCTGGGTTCCCATCTCCCTGGGTTCCCATCTCCCTGGGTTCCCATCTCCCTGGGTTCCCTTCTCCCTGGGTTCCAACAGGCCAACATTAAATTTGCAGCGAGAGATGGTTTTCCTGATATAATCTGAGCTATCCACTGCACACACAGTGCTATAAAAGCTCCATCACATGATGAATTTGATCAATGTACAGATCATATGTGATGCTCAAATGCAATCAACCACCATTGTCGCCTGGTTCAACGCACGACTCAAACATTCTGAGAAAGCATTGTTGCTGTTATTGGTCACAGCCCGAAAAGCTAACGGCTCATCGATCAAACTGGGTTAACGTTCATCCTCTTCCTCTCCAGTCCTCCAGTCGACCCTCTCCCTCCTCAGCAGCTCTCGGCTCTTTGATCGCGGCTCACCTGGCAGGTGTGTTCGCTGTGCTGTGGTGGGAAACGGCGGCATCCTCCGAGGGTCTCGGCAGGGGAAGAACATCGACAGCCACGACTTCGTCTTCAGGTGAGACGCTGCAGCTTTGCTCAGATCTGCTCAGGGTTGTAAGTTAAATCAAACCACATTTGTTCTGCTCCAGTTTTGAATGAAACTTTTGTTTGACCCGTTTTGGGGGATTCTTGGGTTGCAGCCGGTGTAATTAGTTGAATCTGTACTCAGGATGAACGGAGCAATGATCAAAGGGTTTGAGGAAGACGTGGGGACGAAGATTTCCTTCTACGGTTTCACCACAAACACCCTGAAACACGCTCTGAGCTGGTACCGCTCAGTTGGCTTCACCGGAATCCCTCAGAGTCCGGTGAGCAGCTCTCAGAGACAAACCTGTTTAAGGTCCACACCCGTTTGAATGCCAGCTGATCTGTGTGTGTGTGCAGGAGGTCAAATACATCTTCATCCCATCAGACCTCAGAGATTACGTGATGCTGGCGGCTGCTGTTCGGGGTCAGACTGTCGGCTCAGGCAGAGATAAAGGTGACAGGTGAGTTCGTCTGTGGCTGCCGATGGGAATTAAGGAGTTTTATAGTTTTTGGAGACGATATCTGAACCTGGTGATGAGATCTTTACAGCCTGGTCTCCTTCACCTGAATCAGTCCGCAGATGAAGCTGTGTGGCGTATCCATTCTTAAAAGTCCAGTTGTAGAGCCAATGAACAACCAATGATGCGCTCTCTACCCACCTACCTTACATGGGTATCTTCCTGATAAGATTATAAGCTGTATAATGGAGCAGGTGAACCCCCACACCACCCACCTTCATTTATTTATGACCTTTATTATTATCATTATTTTTACTATTTTACTTGTCTTTGTCATTATCGCAGAAACCTTTTTTTATTTCATTGTATTATTCATGTTTATTTTGTATTCTCTTATCACTGTTAAAGTATTTGTCATCGTCTTCTTATCTTTTCTTATCATCTGCCTTGACAATCTTTATAAATAAGATGTTTTTTTTTGTTTTTTTAAAAAGCAGCTCTCTTCTGAAAGTATTATTGTGGTTGTTGGACATAATATAAGCTAAATGCTATCCTTTAACTGCTCAGGACATGATGATGTAAGAAAGTAGACCAACAAACCGAACACAGTCTGTGTTCACATCAGTGAGGAAAATGACAAAATGAAACCAGGAAACATTTACTTTAAATCCAAAAAGGTAGCTTTATCGAACAGTTACTAAATCTTATAACAATAATGAATAAATCATAAATGTAGAAAAATACAATAATTAGAATTCGCCTCGGTCCGATATGTTGTCAGATTCTTTGAGGTGAAGCAGATCAGGCAGTATTTTCTTCCTTATTCATTTCCTTTGACTTAATGCTAATCTCTCAGACCTTTGGATCAGAGCGTTCATAAGTTCATTTCAGAAAATCTTTACATTTTCAGAAGATCAACACTCAGCAAGCAGAAAAAAAATCGATGTACAAATGGTCATCAGTTTCTATTAAAAAAAATCTAAATATAACTTGAAAAGATCAAAAAAGATGGTAAACATGAAAAGTTATCATCTATATTTTAGACTACACTTGCATGTATGAATTCTGTAAATGAATATAGAAAAGATAGATACAACATGTAAATATTCAACAATCTCAAAAAAAAGAAAAAAAGAGAAAGATCTCAACATATTTGCATAGGAAATGTTGCAATTTCAAATCTCACAGGTGATCAAACAGTTTGCAGTGAGCAAACAGAGGTCTAACACGGTACATGCTTTAAACATACAGTAGTATATTGAGTGTGGGTGTTGAGCAAATAATTGCGACTGATTGCAAAAAGAAACATGATATTGAAGGATAGCTGCTGAGAAATCTCTGCATTAGCCTAAGCTAACATTGAATATTATGTTTATGTATTTATCAGACGCTTTTATCCAAAGCGACTTACAGGTAGGCAGACAGGGTAAGGGGGCATTGCCTAAGGACCCCTACTGGAGGTAATACCTTTCATGCAGGGGATTTTAGGCGGATATATTGTTTTGCAATTGATTTTTGCATCATTTGATTACTTTGCTGTGTTCTCAGATTTATGTGAGGGGAGGGGTCTTCTTCCCACACCCCTGCTTCCTGGTTGCTGCTCGGGGCGGGAGGGCCAAGAGGATTAATTAATTGTTCTGCTGGTTCGGGGTCTGTGGTGGCTGGGGGGCTGCTGGCCCCCTGGTGTGCCCGCTGCACTACACCCCAGCGGAGTCGAGGGAGGGAGGACGTGTGGATGTATGGGACGTGAAAGTGTGTGTGGGGATGATTGGGCCTGGATCTGGGACTTGCTGTCGCCTGGCCTGCCTGTGCTTCTCCTGATGGGGGGGGGGGGGGGGGGGGGGTTTTTTAGTTTCCTCTGGACCTTCAGAAGTCTCATCCTCATGTGCAACAATGTCTTTCTGGAAGTAACTGAGGTCTTCTGAAATCCATTCCAATGCTTCATTCATTGTGTTTCTAAGGCTTTTCAGACGGTCATGATATGGTTCCCAGGCATCTTTGACTTCTGCTGGAATGTAATCTGGAATGGTTAGGTACTTTCCACGCTCTGAGAAGCCGTTGTCTCTGTCAGCAAACTCCTGTATTGAAGAGATCAGTTTGAGCAGACTACATCCAACCTCAACTTCAGCAAAAAAACCTGACCTGTTCATGGTTTCTGGTTCTGCGAGTGCTACTTTCTGACAGTGTTTGAAACACTCCATGGCAGTCAGTGCAGTGTCCACAGCTGCTGCTGTGTTTTGGGCCGTTCTTGGTACATGTTCCCTGTCAATGACTTTCAGTTTTGCTTCAAACCATCGTTTGTACACCTGTCCTTTTGTGTCGAGTATGTATGAGTTTTTGGGCATCTTTTTGGCCGCTCTCTCTGCCCACACTATCGCGTCTTCAAACTTTTCACAGGAATAATACAGTCGAGCAATGGTTTGTGCAAAGAAGGCATCTTCATGGAAACAAAGGTATGCTTCCTCGAGTAATTCAGTTGCTAAGTCTGTGCTTTCATTTTTACGCACATGCTCAATCAGAGGAGAGAACAAACTGTCATTTTCATCTCCTCTGCTAATCCTGGATCGTCTGATGAGAAGTGCTCTCAAAAATGGCAGGTATTCATCCCTTCCAAACCTGTGCTCGAACAGCAATTTCTCAGCGAGCAACTTTTTTGCCAAGTCACCTTGTTTTTCTTGGTCCCCAAGAAGCTGTTTGAGTATCTCCTCTGCAACTCTTGGATGGATGATTCTGATTGATTCAAGGTACGTCTTCTCATCTCTGAGGTACAAAAAGAGTAGTTTAGCCTGGTCATTGAGAGATGTTTCAAATACTGGGTGGCGAATCTTGTCAATGTATGGGCTTAAACCGCGGAAAGCCTCATATTGGGACTGGGAGATGAAAGAGTTTTGAACATAAGTGTTCAGTAGCGCTACATAGAGTAGGAAGCGGGTGACAGCTGATGTGCGATCAATGCCTTGAAGCAAATTGGTCACAAAGTCGGAAACATATTTCGCTACATTTTTGAATTCCTCACTCATCAAAACAAATGTCAGAATGAACTCAGGCTCATATTCTTTCTCAAGCTTCTTTCGTTTTCCAGCAAACATCCTTTTCTCTTTTGGAGACAGTTTGTGAGTGACAGACACATTTTCGAGTGGAGACTCCTTGGTTTTTTTTTCTGGATTATGGCATCGCCTGCAGCTCAGCACAATGAAGCAGGGTTTTTCATAACAGATTTTCTTGGTGCAAATGGCTTCCTCTAAGTTATTCCTGACATCATCGAGGTATTCCTGTTCTGAGTCTTCAACCAGGAGCAGCACAGGAAGACATCTCTGCGGATCCTTTTCATCGTGTTCTCTAAGCTGAACGGCGTGCTTTGCTACAACATCCGCTGAGTACGAGGGCTTCACAACTGCACACCTCAGATCCTTTCTTTTGTTCCACATTACTTGTTTTGCCACAGTGCTTCCACCACTTCCTGGGTGATGGTAGATGTTGATTCTGCTCACAGGACTCTGAATGGTGTTCAATTTCAAATCATCAAGAAGTTTACAGACTTCACTGTACGCATCCCTCTCTATGACATCTGCAACAAATTTTTGCTCAGCGAGCCAGAAGTTCAACCAGGTGACTTTCCCGCCATGGTAAAACTGCTGTTCGGTGTGTTTTTTCTCTGCTTCTATGAACTCTTCGCTCGTTTCATCACAATGATCAACTGTCAGAATTTCCAGTGAAAACATTTCTTCCTTTTCTCTTGTTTCAAGACGACATTTCCCTTTGGCGAAGGTGCCTAAATGTTTGGTGTCTGTGGTTACAGTTTGTATTTGCTGCAGCGTTGCGTTAATGTGGCTCATTTTCATTCCAACAACACTGCGGTTGTTCACAGTTTCTGCTCCGTGGGATCCCTCTGCAAAGCTTTGCCACTTTTGAAAGTTCTCTTCTGATTCACAGATACAAATGATGTCTTCGTGGCCTTGCATGTCTGCTGAAAACTCATAAAAGGTGTGCAGGAGTGGTTTCTCAACCAATGACGTGAGCAGGAAAATGACCTGGAAAGTCCCTTTTGGTAAGATGTGTTTACAGATCAAAGACACAGTTTCCCGCAGGAGAGGACGTTTTGTGTTGCTCCAAATCATTTCATTACATGGAGGATCACTTCCCATGAAGTCAGAACGGCCGTTACAAAAGATCCAGCTTGTTTGCTCAAACAGATGCAGTTTGCTTGTGAACTCTTTGATGCTTGTTTCTCTGGAAATGTTGTAGCTCTGCAGAGAATGCATGTTAGTTGCATGATGTTGAAGGTATCTACTGCAAAGACCTGATTTGTTTGAGTCTGGATCAAAGTCGAATACACAGAAAATGTTCATGTTCAGCAACCAGTCAATGTTGCAAAGATCATCAGGTTTGATTCTGTTTGTCACAAGGATGAACCATTTTTCCTTTTCGATTAATTTCTTTCCACTCGTCATTAGCATTGAGAGCTTTCTTCCAAGGTCTTGGTAGATCCCAGGGGTATTGGGAAACTGACACTTCTCCGCTTCCTCTCTCTGAGCATCCCGATCTTTAACCCGATAAAAAAAATCGCATTGGTCCGTCTCAGTCACTGGCTCCGTCTTTGAACCCACCCTTCGAAGAATTACATCTTTCTCAAACTCGACTTTGTTTGCTGACTCGTTGAAGTTTGGCAGGCGAACTTTGCAGACCTTACCCCTAACTATAGTTATTGATGGAACAATGTCAACCTCTATCACATACTTCTTTTCGTTGCTTTCTGGATCCATAACTTCAATGAACCTTGGTGGCCGCACACACTTGCGAACACGCTCCTTGTCAGAGGGGAAACTTCTTTCAATATAGTCTAAAGCATCTACATAAAGATCTTTGTCTTTCACAGGGATACCTATTATCTCACCATGTACATGTCCTTTATCTTCCCTGCTGTCCATCACACCGAAGTGGATTGTGCCATTTGTTCTCAGATTAATACATCCAGCTGCAAATTTCAAAACCTCTCTGGCAAACTTGACCCTCAGTCGTGTGTCATCCAACGTACAGGCAATAGCAAGAGACTTAAATTCACGGCAAGGATTTATCAGATTATAAACTCCTGATTCAGGTTCAAGGACTCTGTGTTTTAGATATATGATATCAGGGTCTTTGTCAAATGGTCGTGGTTTACAATCTTCCCTTGATTGTGCTGCATATTCTTTCTTAGCAGTTTGCTTTTTCTGTGAGACAGTTTGATCTTCCACAGGTACCTCTGCTGAAGGACCTGTTGCTGTTCCTGGTTTTTGCTTTTTGTTTTTTTTCTCTGACTCAGTTTTATTACCACTGGAGGGCTTTTTCTTCTCCTGAGACTTTTGTTGAGAGTCAATGAGCTCATTCCTCTTTTTGATGATTAGATTAGCTGGTCCTAATTTCATGCAAAACTTAGTCCTCAAAAACTCTTCATCTAGTGTAAGAAGGCTTTGTCCATCGACTTCTTCGTCAAAGAGCTTTTTTATGTACGGCTCCTTCACGCCGATCGATCTTAGCCAGGTGCTAACTTGTGATTCACTCCAGTTGTTCAGTGACTGATCGGATTTGTCAGCTGCAGTGAAAAAAAAATAAGAAAAGGGGAGAAAGACAAACAGTTTTGGTCATAAATGAAAAAAAGACAAAGCTTAAAAACAGTTAATTTCCTTGTCATTCTCGCAGATTGAAAATATTGTTTGACATTATCAATATAGAGCATGCTATCAACTCTTTTTGAATTAAAACTGTTTCCAGGCTGTTTCCTGAAACAGTATTCCCCCTGTGCTGGAATAGGTTTCCATTCTTTGTGGTTTTGTGCACCGGGTGTGTACTGGGGCTGTGCAGTGGTGGGTGGGGTGGCTGGGTGGACCTGCAGTGGCTAGGTAGCCCTGGTGTCTAGGGACTGCCCTCTTCTTTGGGGGGATCTCTGCTGCCTGGGTGCGTTGGTGTTCTGGGGTCTCGGATGTATTTGAAACAGGGTGGGCGGGGTATGTGGGGGGTCTCTGCTGTCTACGAGCAGTGGGGATATATCTGCTGCATTTCTTCCTCCTCCCCATTTTAACTGCACTTATCATGCGATCAAATTACACTGAATTTTACACATCCACCATCAGGGAGCTGGAGAGATGAGGGGGAGGTCTTCCCACACCCCCGTTTCCTGGGCTTGGCCCAGGGTGGAAGGACCAGGAGGAGGCACTGGTCGTCTAATTCTGGGTCTAGGTTCGATGCATCTCTGTCCACTCGCCTTTGATGGGTGGCGTTCCCATTATTGCTATTGAGGTGGCTGGTGCAGGGCCCCTAGGAACCTCAGAGTGAGTGGATGAGTACCTGGATATCCACGCTCTTTTGTATCTGTGTAAATGTGTCTTTTTGTCTTAGTGTGAGTGTGTGTCTGTGTATCTCTGAGTGTGGTTTGGTATTTGTGACTTGTTTGGGTTTGGGTCCCTTGCTTGGCTCGAGGCCCTGGCCTGTCGCCCTGGTTCCCTGGCTCCTTCGCTCCATGGCTGGGCTGGAGCATAGCTTTTTTGTGATAGGCTGTCTGGTTTCTCTCTTCCTTGCCCTCATTGTGGCTACTGGTCTGGGGGCCTATCCTGTCTGCTCCTGATTGCTGGAGTGGGTGTGGTTGTGATCCCTCCCCCCATCACTATACACAATTCATCTGGCATATAACTGACACATATTCACAAGCATTCATTCACTCACATGCTCACCCCACTATTACCATGTCACTTTTGGCTTCAATCATAATTTTTAACTACAGCGACTTTCCTTCTCATATACTTGCTGCTGGTGATGTTGTTGCTGTTTGTTTGTTTGTTGTGTGTTTCTCTCCATTTATGTTTCTGCAGGTGCAGTTTGCTTTCTTTTCTCTCCACATATGCTCTATTTCTTTAATTTCTTCTTTAAAAAAACAAAAAACTATGGTGCTGCAAACTATCATGAGATCTATGATAATGCTTGTACTTCTGAGTACAGCAAGGGAAAAAATAATAGGTTTCCATTGAGAATTTTGTTTTTTCCATCAATTTAAAAAAAAGCTCACCTTATTTCATGTGATTGTGGCCTCGATCCACACTAGCTCAGAGCAGGTGTTGGTCACTAGTATAGTACATTGTCCAATAGCTGTAATACTATTTATAAAACCCTACTCACCCATGTTGTTCTTTTTGGTTTCCTTTTTGTTACATCATCAGTGTCACGCTTCACGCATCCATCTGCAAAAGACATTCATGTTAGTTAAATGTTTTACCTTGATAATTTTGTTCCATCGTGACCCGACCGACGGATTTAGCGGGTATAGAAAATGGATGGATGGATGGAAGGAATTTTGTTCCAATGGAGTATGAATCTACATGACAAAGACATATCAGAGTATAAGAAATTAATTTCAGAAGACGTGAGTAACTTAGACTGTTGTCCAGCTCATTTACACATTCTCAGATTTTACTTATCAAGACATTATAACCAACCTCAGATGTAGAGCATTATTAATGAACAAAAACTGAAACAAAACACAGAAGCAGTATGTGACAAACTAAGTGAACCCTTACTGTTTCCACAGGAATTAATAGGTAGTAGCAGCCAGGTGATTCTGATCAATGCGTACAGTATTACGTTCAAGAGGGAAAATCTTATTGTAGCATAAAAATTGTACAACAGACTATTGAGCGGTTAAGTCAGAAAATTTTGGCGCGCTACTCCTCCCGCAGCGATGGTCCTATTGGAATAAAAAATACATAGCTGCGTGCGCGTCGATCTGGATTGGTGTGCTGTTACTTTTCTCTCTCATTACTTGAAAGGAATTCTGGAAAACTGGGAAAATTTCCTATGGGGAAAAAAGCATTGAAAAGGCCTTAACAAGGCAGTTTTGGGCTCAACGACTGCCTCCCCTTGAAGGCCTCCTAACTCAGCCATACGGCATCACAGACACATCATTCAAAGTTTGTATGTGACAGGAAAGACTCAACTTTAACTGTGGTAAAGGGCTTGTTAATAGCTTATACAGCTTTGACACAACGGCAGTTTACGTTTTAGGTAGCCAGAGGAGGTCATCTCATGCCTCTCACACTCTAACTCCCACTCTAAAATGATTAAAAAAAAACTTCCTCAAACAAATGCCTCTCACGTCCAAAATATCTGCCTGATCTGGACAAATTTTATATCAAAATGTAGGTATTTTAGTCCTCTTTCACCCAAAGTCACTCTCATTGAGCTTGGCCTCACAGATTTTTCACAAATCACCTCTGAGTGCAGAGAGGGAACATTCCATCCCATTATAAAACGGCCGAGCCCTGAAATCAGTCTGAAAACTCATTTTAAAACTGCCATAAAAAAGGAGCCACACACAGGAGAAGAATAAAAATTACACCGCTGGCTTCCCTTCTGGTGCTCACAATTTAAAGAATTATTCGGACACAACTTCTACTTTTTGAACAGTGACTGTTTGTTCCAGACTTGTGCGTTCTTGAGGAAATGTAAGTACTTTCTACTTCTTAGTGATGGATCTGTTGATAATTTCTTCCAGTTTGTTTTACATGGAAGTATATTATGTGGTTACTTCAATATGTAAGGCTCCAATGCTGTTAAACATGCTTTGCGTCTGCTAACCTTATGTTGGAATTTGTACAGTCTCCTCTGCCAATTATATTGCATTTCTATTGTTGTGTTATGCTTAAGTAACAATTTGTACCTAAGTAAGGGATATTACTGGTAAACTTATGATCATATGGCAGTTTATTTATGAATGTTTAATCTGATTTAACTGTTAAATAATATTTTGAGCATATTTTCTGATACATTTTATTGCTTTCTAGATATTTTCAGACCACACACCCCCACATACATAAGTTGTACAGTGATATTAAAGTTAAACAACATTCATTAAAGAAGACACATCAGATCTCTCCGTCCAAGTGCTTTGATTCTCTAATCGGAATCATAGTAATAGTAATAATCCACCGCCTCAACCAGCAATCCTTCTTTCTGAGTCTCGCCACTCAAACAACGTATTATTGTACATGCAAGTGAAGCTTATAATTGTAAGGTGGGGGCTTCTGCCTATTTTCAGGTTAGAGCTGCCGCCCGTCATCTATGCTTGTCCTGCTTTAAACCAGATCACCAGCAAAATCAGCCATCAATACTGTGGCTGAGGACTTTGCTCTGAGTCTCAGGAGCACCAATCAGAAACCAATCCTGACTACTGTGAAGTTGGGGCTGTATAGTTGATTTGGATGTGCTGTGAGGAACTGATGAAATGAGATGTTGGCAAGTTACAAAGATAAGGTAGCCCAAGCGTGGTGCAGAAGTTGGTAGAAGCTACACTGAGAAAGCCACAAGAGCCTGGAGCCAGGAGAGAAGCTAACTGACTTTGGGTCTTTGGGATTGGAGTTGGATCCACAAGCTTGGCTAAGAAACAACCCGGAGGTCACTTGTCCATGAGCTCCCAACCAAGTATAATTTGGCCGGGAATCAGGATGAGACTTCCTGAGCCAGGAGTTAGCTGAACTGGATAAGCTAATTCTTGTTAGTGGCTCTTAGTGGAACGATCCCCACTGCCCCAGAGATCCCTCCTCGTTCATCTTCTTATAAAATGAGTCATCACCTTGCAGGCTAGAACATAGCTGCCTGGTCTGATAAAAGCGGGGCCACTGCATTGTCAGCCATGGGTGGTCAGAGGTAAAGACCTAAGCCTTGGTCAAGCCAACCAGAACCCACCCAGTATTTGGCTGTTATGACAGGTGCACATGTAATAAGGGTGCATGGCCCTTTCAGGGTCTTCAATGCTATAATCGAAGGCTCTGGGTCTTCGCTGGTCAGTCAGCAGTCTTTCTGTATGGACAGCAGGCTTGAATCCAAGTTCAGCTTTTTTTTATGTTAACTCAGAGTGGCAGTGTTGTCCGAGCCAGGGACCTTGGATATTTCGGGGGAGGGCGACAGGGCAACTGGGAAAGCAAAGACACTTGAATTGTATAAGAGTGACTCATAAAGTTGTTGGGGAGTTTATTGCTATCTCTAATCTTTACCTCCAACTGAAGTATATTAACCTCAAGTTGCTGATAAGTCTTATTTACCCCTCTTACACACAGGGTTTCAGTTAGACTTCACACTTCCTTTGTGTTTAAAAATCCTGGGTACATTTCTAGTTGTATATTCATCTTCTGTTATATTGTGGGAAAAGAAGGGAGAAAACTTAGGATCCTTCATGATCTCTTCTGAAGTGATCTGTTTCCATGTCTTACCCAAAGATGACATTCTGATATGACCAACCATAGAAACCAATCCAGTCAACTTGGAGCTTCAGGGTTGGTGGTGGTGAACAAAGTTTATCGAATAATATCTTGTTAAATCATTAGGAGTTATGTTTGTTAGTTTGCTCTGGTTGACCCTTTGTGTAACTTTTTTAAAACAACATGCACAGCCCACGTTGTGTATTTGCATGTGAAGATGTGGAACATGAGACATGTTGAACTGTAATCCTTTTACATAGGGTTTTATCTATGCAGCTGTACTGTGTTACAGGGAAAAACAAGAAGGAAAATTGGTGTTTGGATGTCTTACTTGATCATCGAACTTGGTTCATGGTTCAGACGGGTCTGGTGAAGCAAAGACGTGTGTCGTCCTGCTGTCCCGGCTCTCAGATCAGCTGGGTCATGCAAAAACATGCAGAGTTAACACTTGGCATTCTATGATGCCTATAATGAGTCTATTGGCAAGGTTCAGCAGGAGTTAAATAACTTCTGAAGTCCTGATAGCTGTGATTCATCAGGAATGGGGAAGTTTTGTTGATTTTTTTTTAATCAGAAAATCTCATCATTTCCATAATCCTTTTCATATTCCATTTTCTGAAAGAGCAGTGTTAATTTAAAGTGTAAATTGTTTGTTCATTTACAAACTGTATTCTATCGGCGAAATAAGGATGAGGAATTTTTGCTTTTTTGTGAACAAAGAGGAAGTAAAGTTGGAATTTTAGGCAGCTTCCTGTTCAAAGACACCAGGATAAGAATCATTACAGATGGAAAAATGTTAACAAAGCTTACCGTATAAAACTGCAGAAAATCTTCTATCTTGTCTTGATGT
This sequence comes from Leuresthes tenuis, assembly GCA_036924055.1. NCBI lineage: Eukaryota > Metazoa > Chordata > Actinopteri > Atheriniformes > Atherinopsidae > Leuresthes > Leuresthes tenuis. The sequence goes on along the minus strand of JAVGWW010000019.1, from coordinate 32,373,041 downwards.
GGATATTTTTGCGGGCTGATTTATCAGCGTTTATCTTGTTCTGAATAAACGCACCGACTCCCTCTCTCGCTTTCTACTGCTCTGCACTCAATGTGTCTGTATTTATTAGCCCTTAGGTTTCGTTTTCAGGAAATAACTCCCACACCCAAGTATGTAAGACTTGTCTGTATCGCTGTGCAACGCCCACAGTGAAAGGTGAGCCTTAAAGGTCATGTAATCAGGCAGTAACTTTCCACACTCTAAATGTAAATTATATGCATGTTTTATACTTCATTGTTGCAACCTGGAAAGGATTAAGCCTCTCCTTTTGAACCAGTTCTTTAGTTCTGTTTTTTAGGAGATTATCACGAGAGCATAATCATACAAAACTTTAAGGAAGTTGGCAAAATGTAGATCACAGTTGTACGTGAGTATCTTTTTTATTGTAAACAAGGGGAACAAGGAAAACTGGAAACTAGTTCTGCAACTACTGATGTGGGAACAAGAAGCCACGAGTTTCTGCACATTAACCTCTAACATCCTAACAGCCCTAACATCTTAGGGATTTCAGTCTCTGAAAAAAACTTTCTTGATTTCAGTCTCTTGACCATACTTTATAAAGTGCCACTGGTGTCTTTATCAGTTTCAGAAAGTCAGGTTTCGCAGCATCTTCAAAGGGTATTATGTCTTTGGCAATGAATTATGCATTAGGCATTGTTCAGTTCTTTAGCTTGTTTTGATTGGTTCCTAGGTGACTTGTTTCTCAAATGTTTGCTGATGTGAGCAGTGCCTCTATGTAGTACAGTGACAAAACAACCACACAGCTTATGATGGTTTCACAAATAACTCGAAGCACAATTTCACTAAAATATATATATAATGTAAGACCATTATGCTATGTGACCTAATTTTACACAACCAGAACTACAAAGCAAACCGAATCAAGACTTGCAAACTGTTAAATCTGTACTTAATAAGTTTAAGACTTGCAAAACCAGCCCAGAAAAAGTTTCACTCAACTTTTGAGGACAAAATCCTCATGTCCTTTTTGGATGAATTTTTCAATCACCTTTGACTTGGATTGCTTGGTTTCTGTACTGATGCCATAACAACAGCTTCTCATCCTTTTGGTTCCCAGTTGCATCCAGTTGCTTTCACATCTGTGTCTATTAGAAAACAAAACGAAGCGACAGCTGTGCAGCGTTGCTGATATCATTACCTTTACAGAGTGTCTTTTCATTTCTTCTTCGATGGTTAGAACACAGCCCAGAACATGGGGGCCGATCTTTTCCATTCCCTCCACCTTGTTGCTGACTTTTTACCTTCCTCAGCTAAGGTGATGGATGAAAGCCTTAAAGTGTTTTTTCTCTTGACAATATCCTCAGTTTGGGTCAGCAGTTCCTCACCCAGACCAAGTACAACCTTCTCATGTCACCCCCCAAACAACCAAGTCCTTCTTTTTCAGCTTGATGGCTTCCCTCACCGTTGTTGTCTCCGTATGCTGCCACAATGGACGCCAAAATGTTTGCAGACTTTAAACATTTTCTCCATCTTCTGCACATGACAATGTAAAATATACAATCTGCATTATTTACATGTATTCAGTTCACACATGCGCCACTTTTTTTTTTTTTTTTACTCAGCATGTCATCAGCATACAAGGACACCTTGTCATTATCATATCTCCATATTCCCTTTATATTAACTTCATCATGTAAGGCTAAAGCGAGTGGCTCGATCGCAGCAGCGAACAGAAGAGGTGACAGGGGACAACTCTGTTGGGTGCCACGAAAGAGAGGGAAGTAAGAAGAGAGATTGTTATTTGTTTGGACAGCTGCCAGTGGAGAAGAATACAGAACTTTGATCCAAAAGGTACATTTTTCACCAAAGCCAAATTATTTGAGAGTGTAGAAGAGATAATCCCACTCCACAAAGAATATTAAGTAGGCGTCTAATGTTAAAAAAGGAGTGGCGACCTTTAATAAAACCAGTTTGATCGTCGGCTACAATCGAGGGCAAGCCAGAAAGGAAAGGATTTTATTGTCTACGTTTAAGAGTGAAATGGGACGGTAAGAACCACAATCTACATACGCCCCATTTTGATCCTTCAGAACTATGTTTCAGATCAACTTATTTAATCCTTTTATGAGCATGTTTGTTCATCACATTTCATTGTATTGTTCTGAAGGTGTACGAATGGCTCGATGCTAATCGATTAGAACGCAATCAGGACAAGCTGTTCCTTCGATTGTTTATGGATGATCATCATCAACAGTTGAATGAGTTGGGAGCTGTAATTATCTGTCCCACCACCAGATGGCAGCGTGTCCTTTCAGCTGTCTCTATGATCAAATAACTCCTCATTTCTAAATAAGTTTGATGTTTTCATGGGTTCCCTTCAGATGAAAAGACATTTCTGACCTCTGATATTTGAGCTCCACCTGCATCAGTTAACAGAAGAATATTTCATCACGTTTACATGATAATGTGCATAAATGTAAGGGTGAGAACCACAGGAGAACAAGAGGAATTCATTCACTGTTTCAGCTTTATTTACATCTTTGCTTCTAATCCTGAGACAAAAGGTCACTTAAAAGGTGACTTTTTTAACTAAATAAATAATTTTATCTCATTAAAGAACACGCGACCTGCAAATTATCAGCAAAACGACACGAAACAAACATAAAAACCACAAAATGACACAAAATAAACATAAAACTCACAAAATGACAGAAAACAAACATCAAACTCACAAAACGACACGAAACAAACATAAAACCCACAAAATGACATAAAATAAACATAAAACCCACAAAATGACACGAAACAAACATAAAACCCACAAAATGACAGAAAACAAACATAAAACTCACAAAACGACACGAAACAAACATAAAACCCACAAAATGACACAAAACAAACATAAAACCCACAAAATGACAGAAAACAAACATAAAACCCACAAAATGACAGAAAACAAACATAAAACTCACAAAACGACACGAAACAAACATAAAACCCACAAAATGACACAAAACAAACATAAAACCCACAAAATGACAGAAAACAAATATAAAACTCACAAAATGACACAAAACAAACATAAAACCCACAAAATGACAGAAAACAAACATAAAACTCACAAAACGACACAAAATAAACATAAAACCCACAAAACGACACAAAACAAACATAAAACCCACAAAATGACACAAAATAAACATAAAACTCACAAAATGACACAAAACAAACATAAAACGACACAAAACAAACATAAAACCCACAAAATGACACAAAACAAACATAAAACTCACAAAATAAACATAAAACTCACAAAACGACGCGAAACAAACATAAAACCCACAAAATGACACAAAATAAACATAAAACTCACAAAATGACACAAAATAAACATAAAACCCACAAAATGACACGAAACAAACATAAAACCCACAAAATAAACATAAAACCCACAAAACGACACAAAGTAAACATAAAACCCACAAAATGACACAAAATAAACATAAAACTCACAAAATGACACAAAATAAACATAAAAGTCACAAAACGACGCGAAACAAATATAAAACCCACAAAATGACACAAAATAAACATAAAACTCACAAAATGACACAAAATAAACATAAAACTCACAAAATGACACAAAATAAACATAAAAGTCACAAAACGACGCGAAACAAATATAAAACCCACAAAATGACACAAAATAAACATAAAACCCACAAAACGACACAAAATAAACATAAAACTCACAAAATGACACAAAATAAACATAAAACCCACAAAATGACACGAAACAAACATAAAACCCACAAAATAAACATAAAACCCACAAAATGACACAAAATAAACATAAAACTCACAAAACGACACAAAACAAACATAAAACCCACAAAATGACACAAAATAAACATAAAACCCACAAAATGACACAAAATAAACATCAAACCCACAAAATGACACGAAACAAACATAAAACCCACAAAATGACACAAAATAAACATAAAACCCACAAAATGACACAAAACAAACATAAAACTCACAAAATGACACAAAATAAACATAAAACTCACAAAACGACGCGAAACAAACATAAAACCCACAAAATGACACAAAATAAACATAAAACTCACAAAATGACACAAAATAAACATAAAAGTCACAAAACGACGCGAAACAAATAGAAAACCCACAAAATAAACATAAAAGTCACAAAATGACACGAAACAAACATAAAACCCACAAAATGACAGAAAACAAACATAAAACCCACAAAATGACACAAAATAAACATAAAACCCACAAAATGACACAAAATAAACATAAAACTCACAAAACGACACAAAACAAACATAAAACCCACAAAATGACACAAAATAAACATAAAACCCACAAAATGACACAAAATAAACATAAAACCCACAAAACGACACAAAACAAACATAAAACTCACAAAACGACGCGAAACAAACATAAAACCCACAAAATGACACAAAATAAACATAAAACTCACAAAATGACACAAAACAAACATAAAACTCACAAAATGACACAAAATAAACATAAAACTCACAAAACGACGCGAAACAAACATAAAACCCACAAAATGACACAAAATAAACATAAAACTCACAAAATGACACAAAACAAACATAAAACCCACAAAATGACAGAAAACAAATATAAAACTCACAAAATGACACGAAACAAACATAAAACCCACAAAATGACACAAAATAAACATAAAACTCACAAAATGACACAAAATAAACATAAAACCCACAAAATGACAGAAAACAAACATAAAACCCACAAAATGACACAAAACAAACATAAAACTCACAAAATGACACGAAACAAACATAAAACTCACAAAACGACGCGAAACAAACATAAAACCCACAAAATGACAGAAAACAAACATAAAACCCACAAAATGACACAAAATAAACATAAAACTCACAAAATGACAGAAAACAAACATAAAACTCACAAAATGACACAAAACAAACATAAAACCCACAAAATGACACGAAACAAACATAAAACTCACAAAATGACACAAAACAAACATAAAACCCACAAAATGACACAAAACAAACATAAAACCCACAAAATGACAGAAAATAAACATAAAACCTACAAAATGACACAAAATAAACATAAAACTCACAAAATGACACAAAACAAACATAAAACCCACAAAATGACAGAAAACAAACATAAAACTCACAAAACGACACAAAATAAACATAAAACCCACAAAACGACACAAAACAAACATAAAACCCACAAAATGACACAAAATAAACATAAAACTCACAAAATGACACAAAACAAACATAAAACGACACAAAACAAACATAAAACCCACAAAACGACACAAAACAAACATAAAACTCACAAAACGACACAAAATAAACATAAAACTCACAAAACGACGCGAAACAAACATAAAACCCACAAAATGACACAAAATAAACATAAAACTCACAAAATGACACAAAATAAACATAAAACCCACAAAATGACACGAAACAAACATAAAACCCACAAAATAAACATAAAACCCACAAAACGACACAAAGTAAACATAAAACCCACAAAATGACACAAAATAAACATAAAACTCACAAAATGACACAAAATAAACATAAAAGTCACAAAACGACGCGAAACAAATATAAAACCCACAAAATGACACAAAATAAACATAAAACTCACAAAATGACACAAAATAAACATAAAACTCACAAAATGACACAAAATAAACATAAAAGTCACAAAACGACGCGAAACAAATATAAAACCCACAAAATGACACAAAATAAACATAAAACCCACAAAACGACACAAAATAAACATAAAACTCACAAAATGACACAAAATAAACATAAAACCCACAAAATGACACAAAACAAACATAAAACCCACAAAATGACACAAAATAAACATAAAACCCACAAAATAAACATAAAACCCACAAAATGACACAAAATAAACATAAAACTCACAAAACGACACAAAACAAACATAAAACCCACAAAATGACACAAAATAAACATAAAACCCACAAAATGACACAAAATAAACATAAAACCCACAAAACGACACAAAATAAACATAAAACTCACAAAATGACACAAAATAAACATAAAACCCACAAAATGACACAAAACAAACATAAAACGACACAAAACAAACATAAAACCCACAAAACGACACAAAACAAACATAAAACTCACAAAACGACACAAAATAAACATAAAACTCACAAAACGACGCGAAACAAACATAAAACCCACAAAATGACACAAAATAAACATAAAACTCACAAAATGACACAAAATAAACATAAAACCCACAAAATGACACGAAACAAACATAAAACCCACAAAATAAACATAAAACCCACAAAACGACACAAAACAAACATAAAACTCACAAAACGACACAAAATAAACATAAAACTCACAAAACGACGCGAAACAAACATAAAACCCACAAAATGACACAAAATAAACATAAAACTCACAAAATGACACAAAATAAACATAAAACCCACAAAATGACACGAAACAAACATAAAACCCACAAAACAAACATAAAACCCACAAAACGACACAAAACAAACATAAAACTCACAAAACGACACAAAATAAACATAAAACTCACAAAACGACGCGAAACAAACATAAAACCCACAAAACGACACAAAGTAAACATAAAACCCACAAAATGACACAAAATAAACATAAAACTCACAAAATGACACAAAATAAACATAAAAGTCACAAAACGACGCGAAACAAATATAAAACCCACAAAATGACACAAAATAAACATAAAACCCACAAAACGACACAAAATAAACATAAAACCCACAAAATGACACAAAACAAACATAAAACCCACAAAATGACACGAAACAAACATAAAACCCACAAAATAAACATAAAACCCACAAAATGACACAAAATAAACATAAAACTCACAAAACGACACAAAACAAACATAAAACCCACAAAATGACACAAAATAAACATAAAACCCACAAAATGACACAAAATAAACATAAAAGTCACAAAACGACGCGAAACAAATATAAAACCCACAAAATGACACAAAATAAACATAAAACCCACAAAACGACACAAAATAAACATAAAACTCACAAAATGACACAAAATAAACATAAAACCCACAAAATGACACAAAACAAACATAAAACCCACAAAATGACACGAAACAAACATAAAACCCACAAAATAAACATAAAACCCACAAAATGACACAAAATAAACATAAAACTCACAAAACGACACAAAACAAACATAAAACCCACAAAATGACACAAAATAAACATAAAACCCACAAAATGACACAAAATAAACATAAAACCCACAAAACGACACAAAATAAACATAAAACTCACAAAATGACACAAAATAAACATAAAACCCACAAAATGACACAAAACAAACATAAAACCCACAAAATGACACAAAATAAACATAAAACTCACAAAATGACACAAAATAAACATAAAACTCACAAAATGACACAAAATAAACATAAAACTCACAAAACGACGCGAAACAAACATAAAACTCACAAAATGACACAAAATAAACATAAAACTCACAAAATGACACAAAATAAACATAAAAGTCACAAAACGACGCGAAACAAATAGAAAACCCACAAAATAAACATAAAAGTCACAAAATGACACGAAACAAACATAAAACCCACAAAATGACAGAAAACAAACATAAAACCCACAAAATGACAGAAAACAAACATAAAACTCACAAAATGACACAAAATAAACATAAAACTCACAAAACGACACAAAACAAACATAAAACCCACAAAATGACACAAAATAAACATAAAACCCACAAAATGACACAAAATAAACATAAAACCCACAAAACGACACAAAACAAACATAAAACTCACAAAACGACGCGAAACAAACATAAAACTCACAAAACGACACGAAACAAACATAAAACCCACAAAATGACACAAAATAAACATAAAACTCACAAAATGACACAAAATAAACATAAAACCCACAAAATGACACAAAACAAACATAAAACCCACAAAATGACACAAAACAAACATAAAACTCACAAAATGACACAAAATAAACATAAAACTCACAAAATGACACAAAATAAACATAAAACCCACAAAATGACACAAAATAAACATCAAACTCACAAAATGACACAAAACAAACATAAAACGACACAAAACAAACATAAAACCCACAAAATGACACAAAACAAACATAAAACTCACAAAACGACGCGAAACAAACATAAAACTCACAAAACGACACGAAACAAACATAAAACCCACAAAATGACACAAAATAAACATAAAACCCACAAAATGACACAAAACAAACATAAAACCCACAAAATGACACAAAACAAACATAAAACTCACAAAATGACACAAAATAAACATAAAACTCACAAAATGACACAAAATAAACATAAAACCCACAAAATGACACAAAATAAACATCAAACTCACAAAATGACACAAAACAAACATAAAACGACACAAAACAAACATAAAACCCACAAAATGACACAAAACAAACATAAAACTCACAAAACGACGCGAAACAAACATAAAACCCACAAAATGACAGAAAACAAACATAAAACCCACAAAATGACACAAAATAAACATAAAACTCACAAAATGACAGAAAACAAACATAAAACTCACAAAATGACACGAAACAAACATAAAACCCACAAAATGACACAAAACAAACATAAAACTCACAAAACGACGCGAAACAAACATAAAACCCACAAAATGACAGAAAACAAACATAAAACCCACAAAATGACACAAAATAAACATAAAACTCACAAAATGACAGAAAACAAACATAAAACTCACAAAATGACACGAAACAAACATAAAACCCACAAAATGACACAAAACAAACATAAAACTCACAAAATGACACGAAACAAACATAAAACCCACAAAATGACACAAAACAAACATAAAACTCACAAAATGACACGAAACAAACATAAAACCCACAAAATGACAGAAAACAAACATAAAACCCACAAAATGACACAAAATAAACATAAAACTCACAAAATGACAGAAAACAAACATAAAACTCACAAAACGACACGAAACAAACATAAAACCCACAAAATGACACAAAATAAACATAAAACTCACAAAATGACACAAAATAAACATAAAACCCACAAAATGACACAAAACAAACATAAAACCCACAAAATGACACAAAACAAACATAAAACTCACAAAATGACACAAAATAAACATAAAACTCACAAAATGACACAAAATAAACATAAAACCCACAAAATGACACAAAATAAACATCAAACTCACAAAATGACACAAAACAAACATAAAACGACACAAAACAAACATAAAACCCACAAAATGACACAAAACAAACATAAAACTCACAAAACGACGCGAAACAAACATAAAACTCACAAAACGACACGAAACAAACATAAAACCCACAAAATGACACAAAATAAACATAAAACCCACAAAATGACACAAAACAAACATAAAACCCACAAAATGACACAAAACAAACATAAAACTCACAAAATGACACAAAATAAACATAAAACTCACAAAATGACACAAAATAAACATAAAACCCACAAAATGACACAAAATAAACATCAAACTCACAAAATGACACAAAACAAACATAAAACGACACAAAACAAACATAAAACCCACAAAATGACACAAAACAAACATAAAACTCACAAAACGACGCGAAACAAACATAAAACCCACAAAATGACAGAAAACAAACATAAAACCCACAAAATGACACAAAATAAACATAAAACTCACAAAATGACAGAAAACAAACATAAAACCCACAAAATGACAGAAAACAAACATAAAACCCACAAAATGACACAAAATAAACATAAAACTCACAAAATGACAGAAAACAAACATAAAACTCACAAAATGACACAAAACAAACATAAAACCCACAAAATGACACGAAACAAACATAAAACTCACAAAATGACACAAAACAAACATAAAACCCACAAAATGACACAAAACAAACATAAAACCCACAAAATGACAGAAAATAAACATAAAACTCACAAAATGACACAAAACACACGTGTTCTGTGGATCAGGCAGATGTTGCTTATCCAGATGTTTTGTCCTTATCTCACAGACCCCTGAGGTACTTTGGCCAAAAACCACCTGAAAACTTCAAGATGCTCCACCCAGGATTGATTTCCTACGTGACCCACAGGTGAATTCAGACGATGTTATTGATCGATGGACGAGCTGATCGGAGGATAACGATCTCTGCGTTTGTTCCTCAGCTTCCTGTCGTCTCCTCTGCTGACCAACGCCGCGACTCGTCACCTCTACATGCCGAGCACCGGAGCTCTGATGCTGCTGACCGCCTTGCACACCTGCGACCAGGTAACAGCCTAAAAGAACCCGCCCCCCCTCTGTTCATTGAGCTCCTCTGGCTGCCCTTAGCATCAGATCCAAGTCCCTGATGTTAGCTACAAAGAGCTTAATGGAACGGCTCCATCTACTTGAATGCTCTTGCAAAGGCTTCTGTCCCAACTGGGTCCCTCCGTTGGTCCCAGGATTGTCGTCTAGCAGCTCCTACACCACGCAATCCAAACTCTGTTCATGTGTCGTCCCACGATGGTGGAATGACCTACCGAGCGCTACCAGAACAGGGGCGTCCCTGTCTATCTTCAAGAAGCTCCTGAAAACCCAGCTCTTCAGAGAGCATCTCCTATCCCAGCACTTACCTTGTACTTCCCTCCCCCCTCTATCTCTGCACTTTATCTTTCTGCTCTTCCTTCTATGCCTGCACCCTATCTCTACTCTGTCCCCTCTGACAGAGTCGGACTCCTGGGTTCCTTCTATGTAGCTTATTGTTAGCTTATTGTTAGCTTATTGTTAGCTTTTTATAAAGCTGTTATATCTTCATTTGTAAGTCGCTTTGGATAAAAGCTTCTGATAAATACAGAAACAGAAACACACTGCTCTCACCTGGTCATCTGTCTTCCTCTGCTTTATGTTTTATTCTTATACCAAAACTTTTTACACCAAAACTAGTGTTTTTAAATAAAGGCTTAAACACGCTGATTAAAGCCTTTGGCCTCCACCTCCCAGAGAACAGACGAGTCACTGCCTTAGACTGGACGTCAGCACCAATCAGAGCGATGCAGGATGAAAGCACCTGTCCTGACTACAGGTGTAGAAACCTCCTGGTCTCTTGTTATGAGTTTCAGAGCAGCCCCGGGAGACGTTTCGGTCTGTAAAAGTGTTTGTAAAGAGAATATGAGCCGTGCAAATGGCCCGAACGCAGCCTCCGCAGTTAAAGTTAGCGTCTGCTGTCCTGGAGCCGATTAAAAGCCTCACTCAGGACGGGTCAGGGCTGCAGGCAGGATGGGTCAGGATGGGTCAGGACGGGTCAGGATAGGTCAGGACTGGTCAGGACGGGTCAGGACGGGTCAGGATGGGTCAGGACTGCAGGCAGGATGGGTCAGGACGGGTCAGGACGGGTCAGGACGGGTCAGGATGGGTCAGGATAGGTCAGGACGGGTCAGGATAGGTCAGGACGGGTCAGGATAGGTCAGGACGGGTCAGGATGGGTCAGGACGGGTCAGGATGGGTCAGGACTGCAGGCAGGATAGGTCAGGACGGGTCAGGATGGGTCAGGACGGGTCAGGATGGGTCAGGACGGGTCAGGACGGGTCAGGATGGGTCAGGACGGGTCAGGACGGGTCAGGATGGGTCAGGACTGCAGGCAGGATGGGTCAGGATGGGTCAGGACGGGTCAGGACGGGTCAGGACGGGTCAGGACGGGTCAGGATGGGTCAGGATAGGTCAGGACGGGTCAGGATAGGTCAGGACGGGTCAGGATGGGTCAGGACGGGTCAGGATAGGTCAGGATAGGTCAGGACGGGTCAGGACGGGTCAGGACAGGTCAGGACTGCAGGCAGGATGGGTCAGGATAGGTCAGGACGGGTCAGGATAGGTCAGGACGGGTCAGGACGGGTCAGGATAGGTCAGGACGGGTCAGGATGGGTCAGGATAGGTCAGGACGGGTCAGGACGGGTCAGGACAGGTCAGGACTGCAGGCGGCCCGTAGCCTCTTCTTCCTCGGCCTTTGGAACATGAATGTGGGAAACACCTGGTCAACGGGTCTTTACTCTGGATCAAACGTCCATGAATCAGTTTTTTCCAGCTCCAGAGCGTTTTGTCCTCTGCCTCCTGCAGGTTTCTGCTTTCGGCTTCATCACCAGGAACTACGCCGCCTTCTCCGATCACTACTACGACCCGGTGCGGAGGCCCCTGAGGTTCTTCGCCAACCACGACCTGCAGATGGAGGGCCGACTGTGGGAGGCGCTGCACCTGCGGGGCGTCCTCAGGTTGTACCAGAGGGACGGAGGCAGCTGACGGAGGAGGTGGAGGCGCTGCACCTGCGGGGCGTCCTCAGGTTGTACCAGAGGGACGGAGGCAGCTGACGGAGGAGGTGGAGGCGCTGCACCTGCGGGGCGTCCTCAGGTTGTACCAGAGGGACGGAGGCAGCTGACGGAGGAGGTGGAGGCGCTGCACCTGCGGGGCGTCCTCAGGTTGTACCAGAGGGACGGAGGCAGCTGACGGAGGAGGCGGTGCAGCCAGGTGACCGCAGAGAGGCCGCCAGTCCTTCTGTGGATGTTTCCAAACTCAGGCGTCAGAGAACTGAACAGAACTCTTTGATTTTCCTTTTAAACCAGGAACTCAAGCTCTGCACAGTCGGTGCTTTTATCCCTTTGTTTTATACTGTACGACTGAATGTTAAAAAGGGACATTTTTGTTCTATTTTTGCACTGATGTTTATGAACATTTCAGCCATTTGTATGTTTTAAATCGAATGTTTTGATTAAAGGAGAATTTGATTAAAATAAAGATGAACACAGTCCATCCAGCTGTTCTGCGGCTCCGACCGTCCTCGGGTTGCAGGAACAGCTGGAGAAGCAGGAAACCTTCCTGCTGATATAATCCCTCCTGGGAACCAGGAAGCCTCCTCATCGGATACGTAACCCACCTGAGATTTACCTCAGTGGGGAGGAGCATCTTTCACATCTTCTCTTCTATAATTGAGTTCAACTTTATTATTATTAAAGATCAGCTGTTGTTACAGATAATAAAACATAAATCAGCTGAAGTGTAGCAGAGAGGAACCTTCAGAGGTCTCCATCAGTGGGTTGGGCTGTTGTTTCTGTTGCTTAGCAACAACTCAGCTGATGATGTCACACACAGCGTCAGCAGGTAACTCAGTCAACTCTCTGTGATCCTCCTCCTTTACTGTTAGCGCTCTGTCTGCAGTCTCTGTCTGCCCGGATAGTCTTAAAGCTGAGCAGAGAGCTGTTAGAGTTGTTCCTGCAGCCAGGTCCAGGATTCCACCATCTGTTGTTAACCAGCTCTGTGATCCTCCTCCTTTACAGTTAGCGCTCTGTCTGCAGTCTCTGTCTGCCCGGATAGTCTTAAAGCTGAGCAGAGAGCTGTTAGAGCTGTTCCTGCAGCCAGGTCCAGGATTCCACCATCTGTTGTTAACCAGCTCTGTGATCCTCTTCCTTTACTGTTAGCGCTCTGTCTGCAGTCTCTGTCTGCCCGGATAGTCTTAAAGCTGAGCAGAGAGCTGTTAGAGCTGTTCCTGCAGCCAGGTCCAGGATTCCACCATCTGTTGTTAACCAGCTCTGTGATCCTCCTCCTTTACTGTTAGCGCTCTGTCTGCAGTCTCTGTCTGCCCGGATAGTCTTAAAGCTGAGCAGAGAGCTGTTAGAGTTGTTCCTGCAGCCAGGTCCAGGATTCCAGCATCTGTTGTTAACCAGCTCTGTGATCCTCCTCCTTTACTGTTAGCGCTCTGTCTGCAGTCTCTGTCTGCCCGGATAGTCTTAAAGCTGAGCAGAGAGCTGTTAGAGTTGTTCCTGCAGCCAGGTCCAGGATTCCACCATCTGTTGTTAACCAGCTCTGTGATCCTCCTCCTTTACTGTTAGCGCTCTGTCTGCAGTCTCTGTCTGCCCGGATAGTCTTAAAGCTGAGCAGAGAGCTGTTAGAGTTGTTCCTGCAGCCAGGTCCAGGATTCCACCATCTGTTGTTAACCAGCTCTGTGATCCTCCTCCTTTACTGTTAGCGCTCTGTCTGCAGTCTCTGTCTGCCCGGATAGTCTTAAAGCTGAGCAGAGAGCTGTTAGAGTTGTTCCTGCAGCCAGGTCCAGGATTCTACCATCTGTTGTTAACCAGCTCTGTGATCCTCCTCCTTTACTGTTAGCGCTCTGTCTGCAGTCTCTGTCTGCCCGGATAGTCTTAAAGCTGAGCAGAGAGCTGTTAGAGTTGTTCCTGCAGCCAGGTCCAGGATTCCACCATCTGTTGTTAACCAGCTCTGTGATCCTCCTCCTTTACTGTTAGCGCTCTGTCTGCAGTCTCTGTCTGCAGTCTCTGTCTGCCCGGATAGTCTTAAAGCTGACATATTAGGTCCTTTTTTTAAAACATTTATATTTTACAGTCTCCAGTCAGACCAAAAACACTCCAGCTCTATACATAGATATAAATAGTTACTCTATTGATCCCAGAGGGAAATAGTTTAGCATGTAGCTGTAAGCTGAACTATTGCATATCCAGCAGAGATCTCACATTTCCCCTGATGATTAAAGGAAGAAATGCTTTAAACTTGCTGCTCTGCATCATGATGGAAGGAAATGGGACGACTCCCAGGACCGATCAAAATGTATCAAACACCAAATTTCACTGTTATGTCGATGATGTGATGATGTTATCTGAGAGGTTTAAACTTTCAGCAAACTTTATGTGAAACCTAAAGCTTCCACTTTTCATCACTTTTCATTTGGGGCCAGAATGAGATGTTTTGTTGCTGCTTTTCTTTCTTTGATGGATTGCGTCTTGAATCCATCGGATCCATCTTAACACTGAACTCAGTCCACCAAAGATCAGGTCGTCTCCAAACTTATCTGCAGGTAGTTATTACCTCAGTTCCAAAGAATTATCCATTTCATCCATCTCCAATGCTGCAAAACTTACTGAATCTGAAGGTTTTACTAAATTAATTCCACCAGATTTTAAGCATCTTTAAGCTCCTCCTGAATCTGAGCCTCCTCTCCAGGACCCTGGAGGTTTCCTTGGGTTTTAGAAATAAGCTCCACCGTCTCGGGTCTGCTAAGCAGATATATCTGACATGTCTTGTTGTAAATGTTTTGATTCAACATCTGACTCCGTTTGACCTGTGATTAGATTTGAGCTTCAACCTTAGTTCCTTCATAATTTCTACTTGAATATTTGAGCTTTGGCCGATGACAGAAGAGATTTTGAATCTAAAGACTTTGTTTCCTGGTTCAATGATATTCAAATAAATGTTTTAAATCTGTATTTTTACTGGTAAATACTCTGAGAAGAAGGTTTAAAGTGATTCACTTCTATTAAACCAGTGGGCGGGTCTCTGATTTTTCATTAAAGTTCTACAAGAACCGGAAGCAGATGAGTTTAGAAAATAAAGGCATGTTATACATCTTTTATTAAATACAAATATTTCTGTATATTGATGTATTTACTAAAGAATACTGATTTAATTTGCTTACTTTGAATCATAAGATGTTTGTGTTTTAAAGTAATAACATTTCAGAGGCTGGAAATTCTCAAAAATCCTAAAATTTAAACAGTTTGTCATGAAAATGAATCCAGACTCAGACTGGGATCACAGAAAGGTTCCAGTAACCGCTTGAATATTTAATTTTTCCATTCATTATAAAACTGAAGGGTAAGCAAAGAAATTCACATATTCTTTTCGAATTATCAAACAATAAAGACACAAAGGATCATTAGGAGATTAAAGCAGCTGATTTTTGTTCTAAAAACTAACAGAAACATTTTGTTAACACAGCGACTGACTGACAAAATGTTCAATTTGTACACAAATAAGTTAAAGTCCCTCCTGGGAAACGGTTATTATTACAAAAGTAAATAAGTGACAGGACAAGACAAATCAAAATATGCTTTTATTCCACTGCTGCCTTGGAAATACATATTAACTAAACTAAAGTTGAGTAAAAAGAGGTTTCAGTGGAGTTTAAATGCTAAATATCTGCTTTCGTTCAACTTAATTCAACAAACTGAACAACCAGGAGCTAATTTATTGGACTTTTTAGCAGTTTGAAGTTAGAAAAGGTAGTTTTTTTATTAGAAAACAAAAGTTTGACGTCACTCAGAATCAACAAAAGTTAAATATTTACTTTATATGACTGAATAAAGCTTCTTTAAAACGAGTGTAAGAAGAGAACCAAAGAAATGAGAAAATAAGAAGAAGCCGCGCTGATGTTTTATTTTGAAAGTACTTTCCGGAAGTTGAGTGTTGCGTTCACGGTAACTTGACATGTGTGTAAATTCTGGAGAATCCAGCGGAGTGAATGTGGCATTCAGGGAGAGGAGGGAAAGCCGAAGGAAGGCGAGGACACGAAGACAAGTTTAAAGTACCGAAGTCAGACATTTACACTCTTAAATATGCGCCGACATGACGTCGTAACTCAGCCCTTCTGGAAGTTTGTGGAAACGGGATTTTTCTGGAATATTTACACAAGGAATAACGCGACTTTCCTTCAGCAAACCGCTGCCGTGCTCCGTTAAAAAAGCAGCGGTTTGGGAGTTTCTGACGTTTCACCCACAAAGGTGAGTTGTGTTCTGCACGGGTTCCGACTGATTAGCGGTTCGGATGGAGGGAAACGGCTTCCCTCCGGTACCGACCAAACTTGGGTCCGAAGGTCGGCGCTGGAAGTGACGGTGTGTTTACATGCCGAACTTCTGCCGCGGTTTTCCAGCTTCTCCGCTGACTTTTCCCTCGGAGGCATAAAAGCGAGCTGCGTCCTGTTCCTGATTGATTAATTTCTTCTTTGAAGCACTTCTCTGCCTGAAATCCTGCTCCTGCCGAGGACCCAAAGCGCCCGAGGGAGGTGCAGGGAAGCGGGACATGCTGGCTGTAAATGGGACTGACAGCGCTGCTTCGGCCTCTCGGGCTGCCCGCTTATGTAATGGAGCCACCAGAGCAGACCAGTGTTTGCATGTGGACTCTTTGATCCGCCTGAAACTCTGAGGCCGTGTCTCGGTGTTGACCTGCAGAGAGCAGGGCTGTCAGTTATCTGGAGCAGAGATGAAGCTCCCACCAGCCTCCTCTTCCTCGTGTTTGAGCCCACTGGGCTGGAAGAGTTTAAATGGCTCAGATCATCTCTGAAAGAGGCAGGCCTGGATGTTTACACAGCAGAGAGGTGTTTGTAGTCCTGTAATTAAAGCTTCCTCTCATTTGGCTGCAGATCCAGCTCTGGTTTCACACCTGTCACAGGTGTGTGTGTGAGGTCTGAAAATACAATGATGCTGACGGAAAAAATGTGACAAAAAAATAAAAATAGAAGAACAAGTCAGAAAAGATGATGATGATGGAACAAAAAAAATCCAGCTTAGAAAATTAACATAAAAACCACACCAAAGGAAACAGGAAAGGAAAAGACAAAAAGGAAAGAAAAGGAAAGACAAATTAAAACAGCAAAAACCGACCAAAGGAACAACAAAGACAACATAAAACAGCAAAAACCGACCAAAGGAACCAAAAAGACAAATTAAAACAGCAAAAACAGATCAAAGGAACCAAAAAGACAAATCAAAACAGCAAAAATAGACCAAAGGAACAACAAAGACAACATAAAACAGCAAAAACAGACCAAAGGAACAACAAAGACAACATAAAACAGCAAAAACAGATCATAGGAATAAGAAAGACAAATTAAAACAGCAAAAACAGACCAAAGGAACAACAAAGACAACATAAAACAGCAAAAACAGACCAAAGGAACAACAAAGACAACATAAAACAGCAAAAACAGATCAAAGGAACCAAAAAGACAAAATAAAACAGCAAAAACAGATCAAAGGAACCAAAAAGACAACATAAAACAGCAAAAACATATCAAAGGAACCAAAAAGACAACATAAAACAGCAAAAACAGATCAAAGGAACCAAAAAGACAAAATAAAACAGCAAAAACATATCAAAGGAACCAAAAAGACAAATTAAAATAGCAAAAACATATCAAAGGAACCAAAAAGACAAAATAAAATAGCAAAAACATATCAAAGGAACCAAAAAGACAACATAAAACAGCAAAAACAGATCAAAGGAACCAAAAAGACAACATAAAACTTTCTATACCCACTTAATCTTTTGGTCAGGTCGTAGGGCGAGAGGTAAACTACAACTGAACCTGGAACCTCTCGCCGTGAAAAGGCAACGTTTTAGAAAAGTTAATACAAAAGAAAACGCAAGTTTAATATTTAAAAACGCTAATAAAACATTTCTGATGAATAAACAAAGAACAGAAAAAAACTGATTAAATCAACAGTATTTTAGTCAACTTCATCAATTATTTTTCGTCTTATTTCGAAAAATTACTTCTTTACTAAAATGACTAGAAACTCAATATTTCTGATAAACTAGAAACAAAAAATAAGATTTAAAAAAACACACAAAGAAAACGCAACAAACCATTTAAAGAAGTCGTAAAACCCGAAGTTTTCTGATGTTTTAGCTGAGAATAAAACGGTCGAATCGTCTCCGTTTGTTAGATTTGAATCATTTTAAACTGTCAATAAAAAGACGATCGGATGAATCGATGATGTCATGATAGCTGCTGATGATGTCATTTTCTTCAGTTTGTCTTTTAATAAATTAAATGTTCTTGAGAAAATGTTTTGATCAGTTTTATGGATCAGGTGTGTTTATGGATCCTGGTTCTGATCGGTTTCTGTTGGTTCTGATCGGTTTCTGTTGGTTCTGATCGGTTTCTGTTGGTTCTGATCGGTTTCTGTTCGTCCTCTCAGGTTCCTCCTCAGTCAAACCTCACCTGGACGCCTCACCTGGCGGGCGTTTCTGTGTCAGCGGGAGGAAGACTCACCTGGAGCGGGTCAGCATGAGGTTCTGAGGAGTTCTGAGGAGTTCTGAGGAGTTCTGAGCCGCCGGTCTGAACTCGAGCGGGAGGATGGGGAAGGAGCAGGAGCTGCTGCAGGCGGTGAAGAGCGGCGACCTGCCGGCGACCCAGAAGCTGCTGTCCAAGCTGAAGACCAGCAGGAACAGTAAGTCCTCTTCCTCCGTTCTGCAGGCCGGGTTCGGGTCAGGCGTTGGAATCAGAACCGCGTCCAACCGAGCAGGATTTCTGCTGCGAGCGTTTTTACGGACGCCATCAGAACTTCACGACTTTAGTAAAGCCTGAAACGGACCTTTCACAGAAAGACACCTAAAGATCTCAGTATTCCTCAGAATATTTCCCATCATGCACCTGGTGGAAGCAGCTTTTAGCCACAGCTGGCGGCGGGGGGGGGGGGGGCACGGGATTTCTACTCTTTAATTACTCGGAGAATCATGAAGTTTATGAGATGATGACGATGATGTCATGATGATGTCATGATGATGATGATGATGTCGCTGCTAAAAATGAGGCGTGTTGTGGTTTCGGATTCTTCACGTCGGTCCCTGAACTGCTCGGCGTTGTCATGGAAACGCCACCTGAAGCCACCAGCTCCACATCTGTGTCGCAGCCGGTATCTGAGCTCAGGTGTGAGCTGTGGAATAAAGAGAAGCTCCTTCACCTTCTGGGACCTTTTCTCCGACTCGTGACTCAACATTTCTGAGTAAAAGGCTGAAAGTTTTTCTGTTTTCGTTTCTCTGGAGCCTTTTTATCGGTGAAATCATCCGATCTGATGGCTGCTGCTGCTCTTTAGTACAAAACGTCAGCTGCGAGTTTCAATTAAAGGTTGAATTTAACGTTTTTAATGAGATTTATGTGGCGATGCAGCCCAGAATGATCGATATACGATCAATATACATATATATATACAGATATATCTGTAAAGAGCCACGTCGGCCGGCCTTTGCTGCCCCTGTGGAGGCTAAACTCCATCAGAGGGGGGGTGCTGGTTCAGCTCTTCTTCTCTGAGCTCATCTTCGCGGCGCAGAGAGCAGCTGATTGGTCCCTGATGGGAGGATGGAGACGTTAGAGTCAGCTGACTTCCTCCCATCCATCGCCTCTTTCTGACCTCTGACCTCCATGTTCGGGGTCTCCACGTGAGAACCACCCCGTCTGGGAGCTCTTTAGCTCCAGGATTGAACATCCACAGCCTCTCGTTTCACTTTTGAGGGACTTGTGTGACCCAGACTCCGTCCTCATGACATCTGGTGCTTCAGCATCACACAAGGAGCTCCCAGATGGTGCCCAGCTGGGATTAAAGGGAATTATAGCTCTATGGGAGGGGTTTGTGGGCAGTTTCACTGTCATAGCTCTGCTGTTCGCTGTCACCACGAGTGCAGGATCTGTTTGGATGACGATGGCCTGAGGAAGTTACAGATTCGTCTTCAGGGGAGCTAAAAGTGGGGTCATTCGGGGTTGGGGACCATCTGAAGCCTTGCTTCCTCCGCTGTTACCTGTAAACAGAGCCGTAACGTGGACATGTTTCCGCCCACATGTTGTAAAGTTAGCTTCTTGCACAACAACTTTTCCCGCATGTTTTGCACCGTCCGTGCGGCTGAGCTGCAGAGATCCCTCCTCGCGCCCTTTTGACCTTTCTTCACGCTGATCCAGCTCTTCATCTAAACGCCTCACATCATAAATCTTCAGCCTCATAAAGGCTAATCTTTCAAAAGGCCGTGGAGTCTGGAGGGTTTCGGACATTTAAACCCCAAATGATAGCCCGTAACGTCCCATCACATCACCATCTGTCTGCGTTTGAACAAAAGTGTGCCGCGGGAGGTGCTGCGTTCGCTGTAGAAGCTCATCAGCGGCCCATTATCAGAGCCTCGTAACGCCGTCGTGTCTCTTTGAAAAGGCTGACACCCACTCAGGGGCGCTTTCATGTCTTATTCATGAGTTTGGGTTCACACGAGGCTCGGCCAATCAGCTCCCAGACACAGCTTCTCTTTCACCTCCAGCTCGGCTCAGATCAGCCGGTTCTGATCGCAGCGTTTGGAGAGGAAGGTTATCTGTTAGAGCCCCCGGTTCTCTCCAGGAAGTCTTCATCCAAGGAAATTATGCGATGAACCTTCAGATAAATCCGGTTTTTATTTTTTTAGTTGAATAAGATCAGAGCGAAAATATATGGCGTCAAAGATGTTTATAACCGTAGTTTAAAGGCAAGAAATAACGCCCAAAAGGCCTCGGTAACACCTGAAGTTACTGCAGTTTGACTGGATCAGAGGCTTGATGTTCTGCCAGCTGCTGTTTTGTGGATAAATGAATGAATGAAGAAGGTCTGCGTTTCCTCTGACTGTCGAATAAAGCCGATAAGTGTGATCAATACTTCTGTCATAAAGCTTCTGTCGTGTTTAAGAGACTTTCTGTTGGTGCCGATCCCTGCGATGGTGATATTTTAATGTCTTTAATAACCTGAAAAGGCTTTAAGGTGTAAAAAACGGTTGGATGGGATCCATCTATGGGAAAACAGATTCACAATAACAGTCAAATAATGGAAGTAAAACCAGCCTCAGCTTTCAGTTTTACCTCCGAAAAGGACGAGTTTTACAGCTTTTTGATGAATCAAATGAAACGAAGGTGCTGTGGAAGTCTGGGAGTTTCTGTTCCAACTTTTTTTACACCGAATATTAGCAAAAAACAATTACAATTAGTAAAACAAGCTGATTTAATCCGTCCTTCGTGTCTGTGTTATGTTTGAGGACCGAAAGCTACGACAACATGAAGGGATGGACCAAAGGGTTGAATGTTGAGTTTCACAGCCTCAATGTGAGGCTAAAGTTAGTCTCCGTGTGTTTCCACAAGGAAAAAGTAGGCTCCCATCAATGCTGACCGGGGCCGTAGCCGATAAAAACTCATGCAGAATCATTTGAGCTGAATATTGATGAAACACTTTGATGTTGTGTGATCAGTGGGAAATGGGCTAAAGAGCTGGTTATCTTATGATAACCAGGTTGTCGGTTTGAGCCCCTCATTAGGCACCAGCTGAGGTTTAACGGCTGCTGCCACCGTTTGTTGAACATAAGTATTTATGTTTTCTGTGGCTTTCTTCCTTTATTTTGTTGCTCTATAATGTGAAATAGTGTCAAAACAAAAGAAAACGTAATAAAAAAGTGTTGAAGGGGCTCATGTTGAGCAGCATTCGGCTCGGGAAGCTTCCAGAAAGCAGTTTTCTGCACACGCCGCTCGCTGTCAAACGCCTCCCTGCTGACAGTGGAGGAATAAGTGAGTCATTCCCGATGCTTCGAATGTAACAAAGTGCAGAAAAGCCCGAAACAGGACGTTTCCTTTGACACACGCCGTCAGAAACAGAGACTGTTTGTTCAGCTTGTTTCTTCCTGAGTGCTGAAGACGTTTGGTGGGGCTCTGCTTCCGCCTTCTCTTCTCAACCCACAAACTGGGGCATAATGGGGGGGGGTTTCCAGTCTCCTCCCACCGCGGCGGATTTGAGTGGAAGTGTTAAAACCTTTCAGACGGTGCGTGACATTCTGCCTGTGTTTGAGCTGCTGGTGTTTGCCTGTCAACTCTGCTGTTGCTGTGCTAAATGTTTAATTGACCCGCTCCACAGACAGGTCCCCCACAGACTCCTAAAGTAGGCCGGTCATGACATACCTTTGAGTTGGGGACACAAAGCTCCTGTGTTGGGACCAAGGGGCCCCTCGGGACCCCCGGCTGTCGGTGTTTCAGGACTGATTCTGACGTTTCTCCTTTAAATGAGCCCAAAGTCTTGACTGTGTTCAATAAATCACAGCCTCACAGTCTCGCTTTTATGCAGAAAACAGCAGCAAAAAGTGAGTGACTTGATGTAGAAACCAGCGAGAAAAAGACGACTGAAACAGGGTTTGAAGTGAGGAGAAATGGGGTCACAGCAGGGGGGATTCTTCAACTTTCCCTTTCTGTAACTTTAGTTTTTTAGTTCATTCTTCTGTCAGAGCTGCACTCTGATCCAGTTTAGTCTGAACCGTCACAGGCTGATCAGAAGATCTGGTTCTGATGAGCCCGGCTGCAGCTGTGTTTGTGGTCCAGGTGTCGCTCGGACAGTGAATGCATCATTCAGGCCCGATTCCTCAAATAACTCGGTTACAAAAAGCTCTTCGTTTAACTCCCACCAGCATGTTCTGCGTAGTGGTCACACAACATGCACGTGCACGTGCGCACGTTTGTAGCAGCTTGATTTGATGGAGAAAACCGTAGAAAAAAATACGAGGAGCAAAATCAGAGAAAAAGAGGAAACATTTTAAAGTTTGGGAGCGTTTCATAGAAAAGAGAAAACACTGTACAGTGTGTCCATTATAACAGCCAGTTAGCTTAGCATGATAGCACATGATAGCACTCAATGTTACAGCATCTCAGCAGAAAGCAGCCAGTTCACATATCAAGTCCACAGAGCGGAACAAACACAAGGGAAGATGTTGCTTTAGCATTTTAATGGAATTCAGTCGGGTTGTTAGCTCTGAAACTTGCGGAGAACAGAAAGAAGCTAGTGGAGAACAGAAGGAAGCTAACAGAAAACAAAGAAGCTAGTGGAGAACAGAAAGAAGCTAACAGAAAACAGAGAAGCTAGTGGAGAACAGAAAGAAGCTAGCTGAGAACAGAAAGAAGCTAGCGGAGAACAGAAAGAAGCTAACAGAAAACAAAGAAGCTAGTGGAGAACAGAAAGAAGCTAACAGAAAACAAAGAAGCTAGTGGAGAACAGAAAGAAGCTAGTGGAGAACAGAAAGAAGCTAGTGGAGAACAGAAAGAAGCTAGTGGAGAACAGAAAGAAGCTAGTGGAGAACAGAAAGAAGCTAGTGGAGAACAGAAAGAAGCTAGTGGAGAACAGAAAGAAGCTAGCGGAGAACAGAAAGAAGCTAACAGAAAACAAAGAAGCTAGTGGAGAACAGAAAGAAGCTAGTGGAGAACAGAAAGAAGCTTGTGGAGAACAGAAAGAAGCTAGTGGAGAACAGAAAGAAGCTAGCGGAGAACAGAAAGAAGCTAACAGAAAACAAAGAAGCTAGAGGAGAACAGAAAGAAGCTAGTGGAGAACAGAAGGAGGCTAGCAGAGACACAAAGGAAGCTAGCGGAGAACAGAAGGAAGCTAGCAGAGAACAGAAGGAAGCTAGCAGAGAACAGAAGGAAGCTAGCAGAGAACAGAAGGAAGCTAGCGGAGAACAGAAGGAAGCTAGCGGAGAACAGAAGGAAGCTAGCGGAGGACGGAAGGAAGCTAGCGGAGAACAGAAGGAAGCTAGCAGAGAACAGAAGGAAGCTAGCAGAGAACAGAAGGAAGCTAGCGGAGAACAGAAAGAAGCTAGCGGAGAACAGAAGGAAGCTAGCGGAGAACAGAAAGAAGCTAGCGGAGAACAGAAGGAAGCTAGCGGAGAACAGAAGGAAGCTAGCGGAGAACAGAAGGAAGCTAGCGGAGAACAGAAAGAAGCTAGCGGAGAACAAAAGGAAGCTAGCGGAGAACAGAAGGAAGCTAGCAGAGAACAGAAGGAAGCTAGCAGAGAACAGAAGGAAGCTAGCAGAGAACAGAAGGAAGCTAGCGGAGAACAGAAGGAAGCTAGCGGAGAACAGAAAGAAGCTAGCGGAGAACAGAAGGAAGCTAGCAGAGAACAGAAGGAAGCTAGCAGAGAACAGAAGGAAGCTAGCAGAGAACAGAAGGAAGCTAGCGGAGAACAGAAAGAAGCTAGCGGAGAACAGAAGGAAGCTAGCGGAGAACAGAAAGAAGCTAGCGGAGAACAGAAGGAAGCTAGCGGAGAACAGAAGGAAGCTAGCAGAGAACAGAAGGAAGCTAGCAGAGAACAGAAGGAAGCTAGCAGAGAACAGAAGGAAGCTAGCAGAGAACAGAAGGAAGCTAGCGGAGAACAGAAAGAAGCTAGCGGAGAACAGAAGGAAGCTAGCGGAGAACAGAAAGAAGCTAGCGGAGAACAGAAGGAAGCTAGCGGAGAACAGAAAGAAGCTAGCGGAGAACAGAAGGAAGCTAGCGGAGAACAGAAGGAAGCTAGCAAAGAACAGAAGGAAGCTAGCAGAGAACAGAAGGAAAGCTGTTCTTCTGACTGTGATCCTGAGTTCTCTTTTCAGTCAGTCTGATGCTCATGAATCCGAGCGTTTCCACTCAGGACATTTGCTCTGCCGCGCCTCACCTCGGATCGGCCTGACTCTCCTGCTGGTCGTACTTCACGTGCACGCCTCACCTCACGTGCACGCCTCACCTCACGTGCACGCCTGCTCCTCTGTGATGATGTTGGCCTGTGAGCTCAGAGCGGCGGCAGGAAACTCTTCCTTTTATAGAAGCTTTGAAATGAAAACGAGACCGTGATGAATGTAGTTCGAGGCTGCGTCCCGTGCACGTGTGCGTGCACGTGTGCGTGCACGTATGTGTGTGTTGGCTGCTGGAGGTTTTCTTTATTTGCCGGGTTACGTAACGTGTTCTTCCTCCGCTGCTCCTCTTCTTGTCTTTTGTGAGTTTCCAGCTGAAGCTCAGAGGTCACGTGACTGATGGCGCCCTGACGTGCACGTGGTGCACGTGATGCACGTGGTGCACGTGGTGCACGTGATGCTCGTCCTGCCTGTTCAAACCCACAAATCAAGTCTTTTCTTCTGAAGGATGACTGAAGTTGCAGCATTTATCGCAGATTCTGTGTAAATGTGAGCTGTTCTGGTTAAAGTCTCAGAGTTCAGCTTCAGCCGGATTCAGATTCAACCAAATTCAACCAACGACCCGCTTCAGTTACAGTTCTGTGTCCTTCATTAAAAATACTGAGCCGGATGTCTCCAAAGAGCTCAGAAGAGTCGGCCCGGGCTGAACCTCGCAGCTGTTGGCCTGAGGATGATGTCACCGGAAGCCTCGACTCATTTTAGGCTTTTTGAACCGTCTTTTTGCCATGATGTGGACAGACGGTCCGTTTCTGAGGGGTTCTGGTTCTGGTTCTGGTTCTGGTTCTGCTGTGGTGTTGCAGAACCTTCTGAGGCTTTGGCGTCGCTGCAGTCAGATTCCAGGCTGATGAAGGGGCTGGGCGGCTGCAGGGTGCACATACCAGCACGGTGACATCAGTCTTCCCTGCATTCACGGCGCTCCGGCGCTCGGACAATGGCTGGCAGCGGCAGCTCGGGGGGGGGGGCAGAAGAAGAAGCCGTGAGTGAGCCGTCAGGCTGAGCCGACAGGTCGCACACTGCTGCAGCCTCAGAGGGAAGTTTTCAGCCTCCTCACCGCAGTGCTGACCTAAATTAGACGCTCGGCGGTGAGAGACGCACAAATCAAAGGCTGAAAGGCGCCTCCTGAACAGCAGAAAATGAGAGGTTTGTCCAGGCTGAGAAGATCCAAACATGAAGGATTAGCCTCGGATTAACGGGGCTCAGAAACTCTTCAATAATAAATGATGTTTTATGTCTTTTCTCAGCATTAAAACTTAATTTAACTTGTTAAAAATTCAGATTTTTAACTTTCTGAGCTGGAAGATTTGGGGGAAAATGAGAGGATGAAGAGAGAAAGATGAGACGTTCAGGGACCCATCTGATGTCCTGGAATCAGGCGAGCTGGGGGGGGGGGGTTCTGTCAGAGTCCAGGAGTTGGTCTGCGGGGAAAAGTCGGGCTCCTCTGAACATGGAGCACTGAGCCTCTTCTTGTTTTAGCTTCAGACAGGAGGAGGAACACGTCCCACTTCACCGGAGCTTTTAGGCTTCAGAGGAGATTCTTTGAGTCTGAGATGAAACTGAGACTGAGGCAGCTTTCAAGTTCAAAGACTCAGAGCAGGAAACACCACGTTTGTGATGACAGGTGGTGCAGCTGACAGGTGGTGCAGCTGACAGGTGGTGCAGCCGACAGGTGGTGCAGCCGACAGGTGGTGCAGCCGACAGGTGGTGCAGCAGGTTTTATTCCTCCGTCACAGTGCAGCTGACAGGTGGTGCAGCTGACAGGTGGTGCAGCGGACAGGTGGTGCAGCTGACAGGTGGTGCAGCCGACAGGTGGTGCAGCGGACAGGTGGTGCAGCCGACAGGTGGTGTAGCAGGTGTTATTCCTCCGTCACAGTGCAGCTGACAGGTGGTGCAGCTGACAGGTGGTGCAGCCGACAGGTGGTGCAGCCGACAGGTGGTGCAGCGGACAGGTGGTGCAGCCGACAGGTGGTGCAGCCGACAGGTGGTGCAGCTGACAGGTGGTGCAGCCGACAGGCGGTGCAGCCGACAGGTGGTGCAGCTGACAGGCGGTGCAGCTGACAGGTGGTGCAGCCGACAGGTGGTGCAGCTGACAGGTGGTGCAGCCGACAGGTGGTGCAGCTGACAGGTGGTGCAGCAGGTGTTATTGGTGGATCAGGTTTAGATCAGGTGATCGGTTTTTTCACAGTTTCAGGTCCAAAAATGAACCTTTTATTAACACAGAAAGGTCAGAGGTCAGGGTTCAGCCTGAAGAAGAGCTCAGGAGCAGCGGGACACCACCATGAAGGTGTCACCCTGTGGTTCTGATTCTGTGGAGGTTCTGTGGGCCACGCTGTGTTTGTTGGGGCTCAGATCATGAAATCTGTCCTCTGAGTGTCTCTTTAACCCCTTTTTAAACAGCTGTGCTGCCACAGCTCTGGGGTTCTGCAGGACTTTTCCTCACAGGGAAAGCAGAGAATGAGGGAATGAAATCCTTTTTCCTGGAGCTGCTCAGCTCAGAGCTGAACGCATGTTCGGGTCCATTTCTCTCCTCCAAACCTCCGACCTACAGGATGTGCAGAAACTGTTGGGTGATGTTTACATTCCTGCAGAGCTTCGGGTCGGAGGTTCAGGCTGAGTGAGGATGCAGGAGGCGGCTTATCGGCTGCTTTGGGTTGGTGACGCCGGTGCTATCTCTGCTGCTGATAAGAGCTGGAGGCGGAGCTGCTGCTCAGAGTCCAGATCAACAGTTCTGCAGCTTTCTGAAACCTTTAAAGTGTCCTGATCAACAGTTCTGCAGCTTTCTGTAACCTTTAAAGTGTCCTGATCAATAGTTCTGCAGCTTTCTGAAACCTTTAAAGTGTCCTGATCAATAGTTCTGCAGCTTTCTGTAACCTTTAAAGTGTCCTGATCAACAGTTCTGCAGCTTTCTGGAACCTTTAAAGTGTCCTGATCAACAGTTCTGCAGCTTTCTGAAACCTTTAAAGTGTCCTGATCAACAGTTCTGCAGCTTTCTGTAACCTTTAAAGTGTCCTGATCAATAGTTCTGCAGCTTTCAGAAACCTTTAAAGTGTCCTGATCAATAGTTCTGCAGCTTTCTGAAACCTTTAAAGTGTCCTGATCAACAGTTCTGCAGCTTTCTGAAACCTTTAAAGTGTCCTGATCAACAGTTCTGCAGCTTTCTGAAACCTTTAAAGTGTCCTGATCAATAGTTCTGCAGCTTTCTGAAACCTTTAAAGTGTCCTGATCAACAGTTCTGCAGCTTTCTGAAACCTTTAAAGTGTCCTGATCAACAGTTCTGCAGCTTTCTGTAACCTTTAAAGTGTCCTGATCAATAGTTCTGCAGCTTTCTGTAACCTTTAAAGTGTCCTGATCCACAGTTCTGCAGCTTTCTGTAACCTTTAAAGTGTCCTGATCAACAGTTCTGCAGCTTTCTTCAGTTTTTCTTTGGACATTTTCTGCTTTTTCCCTCATCTTCAGTCCTTGTTCCTGAGCATTTTCAGTGTTTTTCTTTGTTCAGCCACTTAACTCTGACCTTTGACCCATTCAGGCAGAAAAAAGGCTCCTAACTCAAGGGATGAACCAGTGTTGTGTCGACACAGAACAGACAACTTAGCAAAGAAGCCGTTTTAAACTGGATCTTTAGGCACTTTGTCACAAAGACACATCATTTGTTCCCATTTCTTTAGCTGCATCTATGAAAAACAGCAAAGAAAACACAGTTTGACAGACAGAAAATAGGATTTCTGCAGCAACAAGGTGATTCCCAAAGAGCTATTAGCTGTTATCTTATTTAATAAGATAATAAACAGCTAACAGGCTCCTGGCTGTTCCCACTTTGTATGTTTTATCTATTTCCTGCTTTCCAGTAAGTCCTCAAAATGTAAATAGTCCAGAAAACTCCTCAAAGTAACGTTTGAGCCGTTTAAAGTCACTTCTTCTTCTTCTTTGGTGTTTTTACTGTTAAACGCTGCCAACTCTTGACTTTCTGCAGTGTAAAAGCTGTAAAAAATGTGGTGTTTATGACTCGAAAAGTGAAGAACTACCTGATCTTCTTCAGTTCTTGTTATAAAAGGAGTAAATTTCAGGATAATTTTCAGTTGGTGTTGATTAAAAATGCATCTAATCGTGTCATTCCCGGTTTTAAAGTCTCAGTAACGTTAAATCTGATGAAATAAAATGCTCTGCGAAGAGGAAACGTCTCATCAGACACAAACAAACAGGATTTGCCTCCTTTTAACTGGTTTATTCTGACTTATTGGTCGGTTTCTGTGGAACTGTTTTCTTCTTCTGCTGTTTTAACAGTTTGAGGTGGATTAGCAGCTTGTTTTTCTTTGATTGTGGCCAGCAGAGACTCGGGGTTTGGGGGGTTTGTTGGAAGCTTCGTTTCTCTCCCTGACGGCGCTGCTTTCCTCAGGGAGGGGTCGGCCACACAATGCTGCCGCCTCCCACTTTGTGGAACAATTGTGTTGGGAAAGGAAGTGCAGAAGAGGCCCGGCTCAGAGTCCTGGCTTTGTTTCCAAGAGCCACTCCACGCCTCGAGAGCCTCCATCAACACAACACCTCCTCCCCCCCTTCCTCTGACGGCGAGTCACGGTCAGGTTACAGCGCCACGCCGCCACAGCGCACTCTTTAAGGCGCCCTGCCCGACTTCCTCGTCCACTTCAGCAGTGTTTTGCTCTGTCATTTCCTCCACCTCGGTAGGTTCGGTCGGAGGGTGAATATTTCCTTTTTTCTGCTCGTAAGCAGGATTATTTTGAAAGTAATCAACAGGTTTTCATTCAAGTTTTACCAGAAGTAAAGAATTAAGTTCATTGTAATCCAATTAAATCGGTCCAAATCATTCAGAGCCAATTAAAAAAGTCCTGAGCTGAGCTAACCTCTATTTGTGCTGCACAGCTTTTCATTTTCATGGCACCTTAAAGAATGAGGACAACGCTTGAAAGTCTGAGCACTTAAAACAGTTAAATATTTAATTTTATGGCAAAAAGGCACTGAGATACAAAACAACTGTAATCCAATTAATTAACATCCAAATTAGTCCAATTCATACAGAACCATTTAAAACAGTATCCCAGCTGAACTTCTCTCTGATCCTGAGCTGCAGGAGGCGACTGTGGAGAGAAAAAACTCCCTTTTTAACAGGAAGAAACCTCCATCAGAACCAGAACCAGGAAGGGTCCATCTGCCTGGACCAGCTGGGGCTGAGAGGACAGGAAAGAGGGGACAACAAGCAGCTGAAGGCTCTGCCTCCCATTCTGCTTTTAGGGGCCTGATAACTGAAGGCTCTGCCTCCCATTCTGCTTTTAGGGGCCTGATAACTGAAGGCTCTGCCTCCCATTCTGCTTTTAGGGGCCTGATAACTGAAGGCTCTGCCTCCCATTCTGCTTTTAGGGGCCTGATAACTGAAGGCTCTGCCTCCCATTCTGCTTTTAGGGGCCTGATAACTGAAGGCTCTGCCTCCCATTCTACTTTTAGGGGCCTGATAACTGAAGGCTCTGCCTCCCATTCTGCTTTTAGGGGCCTGATAACTGAAGGCTCTGCCTCCCATTCTGCTTTTAGGGGCCTGATAACTGAAGGCTCTGCCTCCCATTCTGCTTTTAGGAGCCTGATAACTGAAGGCTCTGCCTCCCATTCTGCTTTTAGGGGCCTGATAACTGAAGGCTCTGCCTCCCATTCTGCTTTTAGGGGCCTGATAACTGAAGGCTCTGCCTCCCATTCTGCTTTTAGGGGCCTGATAACTGAAGGCTCTGCCTCCCATTCTGCTTTTAGGAGCCTGATAACTGAAGGCTCTGCCTCCCATTCTGCTTTTAGGGGCCTGATAACTGAAGGCTCTGCCTCCCATTCTGCTTTTAGGGGCCTGATAACTGAAGGCTCTGCCTCCCATTCTGCTTTTAGGGGCCTGATAACTGAAGGCTCTGCCTCCCATTCTGCTTTTAGGGGCCTGATAACTGAAGGCTCTGCCTCCCATTCTGCTTTTAGGGGCCTGATAACTGAAGGCTCTGCCTCCCGTTCTGCTTTTAGGGGCCTGATAACTGAAGGCTCTGCCTCCCATTCTGCTTTTAGGGGCCTGATAACTGAAGGCTCTGCCTCCCATTCTGCTTTTAGGAGCCTGATAACTGAAGGCTCTGCCTCCCATTCTGCTTTTAGGGGCCTGATAACTGAAGGCTCTGCCTCCCATTCTGCTTTTAGGGGCCTGATAACTGAAGGCTCTGCCTCCCATTCTGCTTTTAGGGGCCTGATAACTGAAGGCTCTGCCTCCCATTCTGCTTTTAGGGGCCTGATAACTGAAGGCTCTGCCTCCCATTCTGCTTTTAGGGGCCTGATAACTGAAGGCTCTGCCTCCCGTTCTGCTTTTAGGGGCCTGATAACTGAAGGCTCTGCCTCCCATTCTGCTTTTAGGGGCCTGATAACTGAAGGCTCTGCCTCCCATTCTGCTTTTAGAAACTTTGGGAACCACGAGACCCCAAAGAGAGACTCATTTTCTGTCTGAATTTGCTGAATTTTAAGGCTTAAAACAAACACAGATTATTTAAATTGTGTTACAACATGTCATGGAAACGATTACAGGAGATAAACAGCCTGTGGCAGCAACATTAAATCGATGTTTTAATGCTTCTATATAAATGTTTAACTGCAAACAAACACTCACCGAGTGAAAACTACAAGTCGTATTGAAACAGTTCTGGAACTGTGAGCAGCAGAACCTTGTTCTGGACACATTTCATTAATTTACTGTCTATTATTGAGTTTTTATGGCAGGTTAAAGGACCCCTCACCTCCCAATCTGAAGAGAAAACTGGAAAGAATACAAATTTGGGTCAAAAAGAGGATGTTTTGATGGATAAATTGTAAAGAGGATAAATTTTAGGGAGCATGAACCCAACTCCCTGAATGTTTTTCAGGGAGTTGCATCACTTCCTGAAAAAAAAGATACAAAACTAATGTTTGCTGTAATTTTAACTCCATTTTTCTCCACACCAACAACTAAAAGTGTGAAATAAATCCCGTTTGGAGGTCCAGGTTCTGGTTCCCCTCAGATGTGAGACGAGGAGCTCCTCTTCATCTCTGCAGCGCCTCGTTCAGTCAGCAGAAATAAAAATAATGCAAATAAAACCTCAGAGTAGCTCCGTCAGCTTGGCTGAGGGGAGGGCGCCAGAAACACATCAGGGTTCATCAACTCTGGCTTTTGGATCATCGATTGTTCTGGAAATTAGTTCTGACGAAGACGGCGGTCATCGTGCCTCCGTGGAGTGGACAGAACGAGACCCTGAGCTGAAACTGAAGATATCGCTTGGTTTCTTGTTCATCCAGAAACACTCATTTCACTCATTTCACCTCCCAGAACCTGTTTGCTGCTCCAGCTGCTGTTTTAACATGTTGGTTCTGATCCAAACACCTGAACAACATCACGTGTCTTTACCTGCATTTTGAAGTGAACTCAGTCGGTAATGACTCCTTTGATGACTCAGTCGGTAATGACTCCTTTGATGACTCAGTCGGTGATGACTCCTTTGATGACTCAGTCGGTAATGACTCCTTTGATGACTCAGTCGGTAATGACTCCTTTGATGACTCAGTCGGTAATGACTCGTCGGTGATGACTCAGTCGGTAATGACTCGTCGGTAATGACTCAGTCGGTAATGACTCCTTTGATGACTCAGTCTGTGATGACTCAGTCGGTAATGACTCCTTTGATGACTCAGTCTGTGATGACTCAGTCGGTAATGACTCCTTTCATGACTCAGTCGGTAATGACTCCTTTCATGACTCAGTCGGTAATGACTCGTCGGTGATGACTCAGTCGGTAATGACTCCTTTGATGACTCAGTCGGTAATGACTCGTTGGTAATGACTCAGTCGGTAATGACTCCTTTCATGACTCAGTCGGTAATGACTCGTTGGTAATGACTCAGTCGGTAATGACTCCTTTGATGACTCAGTCGGTAATGACTCAGTCGGTAATGACTCAGTCGGTAATGACTCCTTTGATGACTCAGTCGGTAATGACTCGTCGGTGATGACTCAGTCGGTAATGACTCCTTTGATGACTCAGTCTGTGATGACTCCGTCGGTAATGACTCCCGTTACATCGACAGTATCGGCTCATAACTTTGGTCTTGAACCATCTGGCTGGATTTTAAGATGAACTTTCCCTTTTAAAGACCCTTTTCTGGTTCCCTTTTAGCTTGAAACCCCGAGGGCAGACTTCCTGAACTACGGGGCGGACCG
This sequence comes from Leuresthes tenuis, assembly GCA_036924055.1. Lineage (NCBI taxonomy): Eukaryota > Metazoa > Chordata > Actinopteri > Atheriniformes > Atherinopsidae > Leuresthes > Leuresthes tenuis. The sequence goes on along the minus strand of JAVGWW010000019.1, from coordinate 32,339,583 downwards.
AGGGTCACAGTCACGGAACGTGTCAACGTTTATAAATGAGTAAACTCGTTATTAACAAGTTAGATTAGAGAAATAATGTAAAACTGCACGAAAGTTCAAACCTTGGATGTTTATTTCTTCGTATTTCTCTCTGAAAACACGAACATAAAGTCAGCTTTTTCCCACATTTGTAACCAGTTTAACATCATATATCTTTTCATTATATCCTTCCTGACACATTGAATCAGGATCATCTCGATCTTTGGCATGAGTCAGAAATAAGAATGATCCTCAGATGGATGCTTTGGTCCCAGAACTCCACCGGCTGTGAAATCAGAAGCTGTCTGAAGGCTTTGATGAACAGGATGGAATCCTTCAAGAGGATGGAGGAAGTGGCTGCTTGTTAGTAAGATCCAGAGATCATAGGCACGAACAGAAACTGCGTCATGTGACCTGTTGTTTCTGGCCGCTGCTCAAACTGGACGGCGGGTTTATATTTAGACTCAGATGTAATCTGTGGAGTTGCAGAGTTTCAGGGAACTCTTTCTGACGGGCGCTGCTGCGGTTGTTTGGAGGACAGCCAGAGTTCATGAAAGGAAAGTCCGATTTAAAGCCGAGCTGCACCACATCCACCTCAGCTGATCGCCTCTTTGTCCTCAGAAACACAAAGCCTCCTGCAGACCTCTAATCATAGCCGTCTTATTTTAGTTTGTGGACTCCTTTTACTGCGGATTCTTTCTCAGTTTGGGCCCAAACGGGACCTGAAAATGTGCCGACTCCTGCAGAAACCGCCTCCTCCTCCTCTCTCTGTGCATTCTTGTGGCAGCAGATCCGCAGGACGTCAAACGTTCAGCTGAAGTTATAAAAGCTGCAGCTCTGGGCCTCTCCGCCTCGCTCCATAAACAGCATTAAAAATAACTCGGAGTAAATGTGCTGCAGATGATGGCGGCTTCAGGTTGGACATGACATCAGCTTCATCAGCCCCACAGTGCAGTCTGACTGAAAATAACATTGTTTTAGATGTGAAACATTTTTAGAAACCACAGCAACAATAGAGCCACAATTACAGCGCACGGCGCTTCACGTGCACATAGCTGTTGAATCAGAAGCAGCAGATGAAACTCATCAGAGTTTTTAGTGTTTTAGGGAAACGGGAGGAGAAAGCTTCTCTGGAAACTGAGTTTAATTTCATAGCACATTTAAACCAATAAATATAATTAACAACATCTAAAACAGCCGTAAACATGAGGAAAAATAAAGCGGTGAAAGGACGAGTCGCGTGTCGGCTCCATAAACCCTTAACTTCCTCTCTTCAGGTAACATTTAGAACTGTTGCTCAGGATCATTTCACTGAAGTTTATCTTCGTAATGGCGGGTTCTACTGTTGATGTTTTGTGCAAGCAAAGGAAAAGAGAATCTCCAGCTGGGAAAGAAAAATGTAAGAAAATAAGATTTCCTAGTCAGGAACTCAGACTCCAAAATCAGAGAAAAAGAGGAAAAATGTCTAACGTTTGGGAGCATTTCATAGAAAACAGAAAATACTGTACAGTGTGTCCATTGTAAAAACCAGTTAGCTTAGCACGATAGCACAATGTCAATGCTACAGCAGCTCAGCAGGAAGCAGCCAGTTCGCATATTGAGTAACACATAAGGGAACATTTCGCGTTAGCATTTTAATGGACAGAAGAACAGAAGGAAGCTGGCGGAGAACAGAAGGAAGCTAGCAGAGAGCAGAAGGAAGCTAGCAGAGAGCAGAAGGAAGCTAGCAGAGAGCAGAAGGAAGCTAGGGGAGAACAGAAGGAAGCTAGCAGAGAGCAGAAGGAAGCTAGCAGAGAGCAGAAGGAAGCTAGGGGAGAACAGAAGGAAGCTAGCAGAGAGCAGAAGGAAGCTAGGGGAGAACAGAAGGAAGCTAGGGGAGAACAGAAGGAAGCTAGCAGAGAGCAGAAGGAAGCTAGCAGAGAGCAGAAGGAAGCTAGGGGAGAACAGAAGGAAGCTAGGGGAGAACAGAAGGAAGCTAGCAGAGAGCAGAAGGAAGCTAGCAGAGAGCAGAAGGAAGCTAGGGGAGAACAGAAGGAAGCTAGCGGAGAACAGAAGGAAGCTAGCGGAGAGCAGAAGGAAGCTAGCGGAGAGCAGAAGGAAGCTAGCAGAGAGCAGAAGGAAGCTAGCAGAGAGCAGAAGGAAGCTAGGGGAGAACAGAAGGAAGCTAGGGGAGAACAGAAGGAAGCTAGCAGAGAGCAGAAGGAAGCTAGCAGAGAGCAGAAGGAAGCTAGGGGAGAACAGAAGGAAGCTAGCAGAGAGCAGAAGGAAGCTAGGGGAGAACAGAAGGAAGCTAGCGGAGAACAGAAGGAAGCTAGCGGAGAGCAGAAGGAAGCTAGCGGAGAGCAGAAGGAAGCTAGCAGAGAGCAGAAGGAAGCTAGCAGAGAGCAGAAGGAAGCTAGCAGAGAGCAGAAGGAAGCTAGCAGAGAGCAGAAGGAAGCTAGCAGAGAGCAGAAGGAAGCTAGCAGAGAACAGAAGGAAGCTAGCAGAGAACAGAAGGAAGCTAGCAGAGAGCAGAAGGAAGCTAGCGGAGAACAGAAGCACGCTAGCGGAGAACAGACGCACGCTAGCGGAGAACAGAAGGACGCTAGCAGAGAGCAGAAGGAAGCTAGCGGAGAACAGAATGAAGCTAGCAGAGAACAGAAGGAAGCTAGCAGAGAGCAGAAGGAAGCTAGCAGAGAACAGAAGGAAGCTAGCGGAGAACAGAAGGACGCTAGCGGAGAACAGAAGAAAGCTAGCAGAGAACAGAAGGAAGCAAAGCGGAGAACAGAAGAAAGCTAGCAGAGAGCAGAAGGAAGCTAGCGGAGAACAGAAGGAAGCTAGCGGAGAACAGAAGGAAGCTAGCGGAGGACAGAAGGAAGCTAGCAGAGAGCAGAAGGAAGCTAGCAGAGAACAGAAGGAAGCTAGGGGAGAACAGAAGAAAGCTAGCGGAGGACAGAAGGAAACTGAGGCAACTTGTGTTTATTGTGTTGGACAAATAAGCAGCACCGATAATGAGCGCTGTGGTCCCTAGATCCTGTTTGTCCGAATGTGGGGGAAAACGGTCCTATTCCTGAAAAGGTTCTAGGAACTGCAGAAGGTTCCTACAGTGGGAATGAGCCTAAAAATGAGCCTAAAAAAGCCTAAAGTGGCTAATTTCTGTTGAAATGTCACCAGAACTGCCCGCTAGCACAAGCACAGCATCATAATGTCCTGATGTGCCCATCAGAGCAGCTGCAGCCTGTTCATGTGAGCTAATATTCTAATACCTGCTGTTCCACAGTCCTGTGATCAGCATCAGGAGGTGTTTTTGGTCATATCACTGAGGAATAACTGTGGCTGAAGGCTGTCAGTTTTTCTCTTTTTAATAGTTTTTATTTTAAAAGTATTTCTTTTTCGATCCATTGATGAATTTGTGCATGAATCAGAGCTTCCTGCATCGGTTTCGGGTGTCTGACGTCATCTTTAACCTGATAAACTGAGCTTTTGGTCTGATTTAAAACCTCTGGAGGGAGGACGGGATCATCTTAGATCTGAAGCTGCTCCTGTCCTGCGTTTGAAGGTGAATTCAGTCAGAAACCGTCAGATAAACATGAATCTGATGCTCAAACAGCTGCAGCTGCTAAACCTGATCCAGATCCCGGTGGTTCTGCAACACCAGTCGGATCAGCCGCAGCCACTCTGATCTCAAACTGACTGAGTCATGTCGGGTCGGATCTCAGAGCTCGTCTTGTGCTGAATGGAGGCAGCGCCGCCTCCTCCTTGTGTCTGGCTTTTCTTTTTCTGCTCATTTATTCTCATGAATTCTAAAATCCAGGTCATTATCAAAGCAGCGCCGCCGCCATCCCGGAGGGAACGCCCGCCGAAGCGCTCGGCACTTCAAACGCTCTTGTTTTTTGGAGGGCTGACGGAGTTCAGGGGATGTTAACATCAACATCCTTCAGGGATCGATCAGAGGCTGCTGCAGGTCTCAACCAGCAGAGCTCCAACAGCACTATGAACACATTAAAGCAGTGTCTTCAGTGTCTTCAGTGCAGCTATTTTCACGCTCACCTTTCTCCTGATCGCACACCTCAGAACGCCATCGAAAGTCGTCTCGATGTGTATAAATGCAGCATAAAAACAGTAGAAATCATTTAGAAACTACGTTACCCATGAGGCTTTGCAGCTGAAACCGCTCCGTTGAGCCGTGGCTCATCATTAACAGGTGTTTGTGAGTGAGATGCATCATGGGAGTTGTAGTTGACTCTCACCTTCTGTGCTTTCAGAGCTGCTCGGATCCACCAAGAGGCTGAACGTGAACTATCAGGACTCCGATGGGTGAGTGATGAAGTCGCCCCGATACGGAATAAATCTGTAGAAGAAGAAAACAAAGACACTCTTTCGCTTTGTTTTCTAGTTAATCGTTATGTGTATTTTCAGTAAATAAATCCTTATTATTTCTCTCTTTCCATTCTTCTTAATTCTCCTCTTTAACATGTTTTATTCTTTAAAAGTGGCCTCCAGTTTCCATCCTGCAGGGACTTTTTAAAGATTTTTAACAGATTTGAACCGGGTTTTAAGCGGTTTTAACCTCAGATCCTCTGCTTCTTGGTTCCTGAAGACGTTTCACGTCTCAGCCGAAAGCTTCTTCAGCTCTGAACGGGCTGGAGCGTCAGCTGATAAGGAACCAGCTGTTCCCTGTGAGACTGTGGCGGTCCTTATCTGAGCCACAGGAGCACAAAGTGTCTCCTGAGTTCATAAAGCAGCAGTTCAGCCTCTCAGCTCTAAGTCAACACTGCTGTGGAAACAAAAGAGTCTGAGAGGGTCGTAAAAAAGCTGCCACAGAGGCCCGGGACCACCACCTCAGTCCTGAGGCTCCCTGAAGTGCCCGGCTCCTTTGTTGGAACCCGGAGGGGTCAGAGGTCAGCAGGGCAGTGGCTGGGACTCTGACCAGTGAGGATAAACGAGCTTGTTGAGTTAAGACTGAGACCAGAGAGGAGGTTCAGCTTCGAGAGGCTTGAAACGACAGTAAAGAGCCACTCAAACACGATGAAACGGCGCCAGGTTCTGCTGGCAGGCTCTGAGCAGCGTTCAGGACAGATCTGCAGAAGAAGAATGCAGCTGCAGGCTCCGCCCCCTGCGGCTGTACCTGTGATGACATCACAGGATGAAGGGAGGCCGCTCCTCTGTGAGAAAAATGAGTGTTTGAGTCGGTGCCGACGCCTCCTGCGGCCCGCCGGCTCCTGTTTGGACCGGTTTCTATGGAGAGCAGAGCTGGAATGAGTCCCTCTGAATGGCTGCGACGGTGGGGGCTCCGGCCTTTTGTCCCGGAGGGGAGAGCGAGCTCCCGCCGCACAGCTGAGGGCACGAGAAGTCTGCTGCTCACGAAGCGTCCAAACAGACTCGGACTCATCCGCAGGCTGCAGAACGGAGTCCTGCTCAGAGTTAAACTCCTCCTTCATCCAGCTGCTGAGTCTGAAAATCCAAACCAGACGTCGGCGTTCTGTGTGGTCTGCAGGGATTCTGCAGTGAAATGTTCTCCGTGTGTCGGCCTCATAAAGCGCTGTTCTGAGCTACACCAAAACAACACAAATCGCCCCGTAAAGCACGAGCAGCTTTTACTGCACAGGTTCACTTACTTCCTGTTTGTGTTTCAGCTGATATTTTGTGGTTAACTGAGCCACAGCTGGCCTGGACCTTATTAGATCTCTTTTCTTGTTGTCTCCTCTCAGAGTTCAGATGATAACCCGTCAGACTCATGTTCAGCTGCCTGGTTCTGCTGGAGTAAAATTACCCCTTTTCATGTGTTCAGTTACTTCCTGCTTGGCAGCAAACACCTGGGTCCAAAGTGTTCATCCTGTGGATAAACCGTCTTTAATGCATAAGCTCCTCCCACCGGGCCGCCTTCTGTCATACGGACACATTGACAATGATCCACTAGCGTTACCTGCTCTGTGGCAGCTGTTTGTGGCGGCGGTCTGTGGCAGCTGTTTGTGACGGTCTGTGGCAGGTGTTTGCAGCGGTCTGTGGCAGCTGTTTGCAGCGGTCTGTGGCAGGTGTTTGCGGCAGGTGTTTGTGGCGGTCTGTGGCAGCTGTTTGTGGCGGTCTGTGGCAGCTGTTTGTGGCGGTCTGTGGCAGCTGTTTGTGGCGGTCTGTGGCAGGTGTTTGCGGCGGTCTGTGGCAGCTGTTTGCAGCGGTCTGTGGCAGCTGTTTGCAGCGGTCTGTGGCAGGTGTTTGCGGCAGGTGTTTGTGGCGGTCTGTGGCAGCTGTTTGTGGCGGTCTGTGGCAGCTGTTTGTGGCGGTCTGTGGCAGCTGTTTGTGGCGGCGGTCTGTGGCAGCTGTTTGTGACGGTCTGTGGCAGGTGTTTGCAGCGGTCTGTGGCAGCTGTTTGCAGCGGTCTGTGGCAGGTGTTTGCGGCAGGTGTTTGTGGCGGTCTGTGGCAGCTGTTTGTGGCGGTCTGTGGCAGCTGTTTGTGGCGGTCTGTGGCAGCTGTTTGCGGCGGTCTGTGGCAGGTGTTTGCGGCGGTCTGTGGCAGGTGTTTGCGGCGGTCTGTGGCAGGTGTTTGCGGCGGTCTGTGGCAGGTGTTTGCGGCGGTCTGTGGCAGCTGTTTGCAGCGGTCTGTGGCAGGTGTTTGTGGCAGCTGTTTGTGGCGGTCTGTGGCAGCTGTTTGTGGCGGTCTGTGGCAGCTGTTTGTGGCGGTCTGTGGCAGCTGTTTGTGGCGGTCTGTGGCAGCTGTTTGTGGCGGTCTGTGGAAGGTGTTTTTGGCGGTCTGTGGCAGCTGTTTGCGACGGTCTGTGGCAGCTGTTTGTGGCGGTCTGTGGAAGGTGTTTTTGGCGGTCTGTGGCAGCTGTTTGTGGCGGTCTGTGGCAGCTGTTTGTGGCGGTCTGTGGAAGGTGTTTGCGACGGTCTGTGGCAGCTGTTTGTGGCGGTCTGTGGAAGGTGTTTTTGGCGGTCTGTGGCAGCTGTTTGCGGCAGTTTGTGGCAGCCGTTTGCGGTGGCCTGTGGCAGGTGTTTGTGGCAGGTGTTTTTGGTGGTCTGTGGCAGGTGTTTGCGGCGGTCTGTGGCAGCTGTTTGCGGCGGTCTGTGGCAGGTGTTTGCGGCGGTCTGTGGCAGGTGTTTGCGGCGGTCTGTGGCAGCTGTTTGCAGCGGTCTGTGGCAGGTGTTTGCGGCAGGTGTTTGTGGCGGTCTGTGGCAGCTGTTTGTGGCGGTCTGTGGCAGCTGTTTGTGGCGGTCTGTGGCAGCTGTTTGTGGCGGTCTGTGGCAGCTGTTTGTGGCGGTCTGTGGAAGGTGTTTTTGGCGGTCTGTGGCAGCTGTTTGCGACGGTCTGTGGCAGCTGTTTGTGGCGGTCTGTGGAAGGTGTTTTTGGCGGTCTGTGGCAGCTGTTTGCGGCAGTTTGTGGCAGCCGTTTGCGGTGGCCTGTGGCAGGTGTTTGTGGCAGGTGTTTTTGGCGGTCTGTGGCAGGTGTTTTTGGCGGTCTGTGGCAGGTGTTTGCGGCAGTCTGTGGCAGCTGTTTGCGGCGGTCTGTGGCAGGTGTTTGCGGCGGTCTGTGGCAGGTGTTTGCGGCGGTCTGTGGCAGGTGTTTGCGGCGGTCTGTGGCAGGTGTTTGTGGCTGTCTGTGGCAGGTGTTTGTGGCTGTCTGTGGCAGCTGTTTGTGGCGGTCTGTGGCAGCTGTTTGTGGTGGTCTGTGGCAGCTGTTTGTGGTGGTCTGTGGCAGCTGTTTGTGGTGGTCTGTGGCAGCTGTTTGTGGTGGTCTGTGGCAGCTGTTTGTGGTGGTCTGTGGCAGCTGTTTGTGGTGGTCTGTGGCAGCTGTTTGTGGCGGTCTGTGGCAGCTGTTTGTGACGGTCTGTGGAAGGTGTTTTTGGCGGTCTGTGGAAGGTGTTTTTGGCGGTCTGTGGCAGCTGTTTGCGACGGTCTGTGGCAGCTGTTTGTGGCGGTCTGTGGAAGGTGTTTTTGGCGGTCTGTGGCAGCTGTTTGTGGCGGTCTGTGGAAGGTGTTTTTGGCGGTCTGTGGCAGCTGTTTGCGGCAGTTTGTGGCAGCCGTTTGCGGTGGCCTGTGGCAGGTGTTTGTGGCAGGTGTTTTTGGCGGTCTGTGGCAGGTGTTTGCGGCGGTCTGTGGCAGCTGTTTGTGGCGGTCTGTGGCAGGTGTTTGCGGCGGTCTGTGGCAGGTGTTTGCGGCGGTCTGTGGCAGGTGTTTGTGGCTGTCTGTGGCAGGTGTTTGTGGCTGTCTGTGGCAGCTGTTTGTGGCTGTCTGTGGCAGGTGTTTGTGGCGGTCTGTGGCAGGTGTTTGTGGCAGGTGTTTTTGGCGGTCTGTGGCAGGTGTTTGCGGCGGTCTGTGGAAGGTGTTTTTGGCGGTCTGTGGCAGCTGTTTGTGGCGGTCTGTGGAAGGTGTTTTTGGCGGTCTGTGGCAGCTGTTTGCGGCAGTTTGTGGCAGCCGTTTGCGGTGGCCTGTGGCAGGTGTTTGTGGCAGGTGTTTTTGGCGGTCTGTGGCAGGTGTTTGCGGCGGTCTGTGGCAGCTGTTTGTGGCGGTCTGTGGCAGGTGTTTGCGGCGGTCTGTGGCAGGTGTTTTTGGCGGTCTGTGGCAGCTGTTTGTGGCGGTCTGTGGAAGGTGTTTTTGGCGGTCTGTGGCAGCTGTTTGCGGCAGTTTGTGGCAGCCGTTTGCGGTGGCCTGTGGCAGGTGTTTGTGGCAGGTGTTTTTGGCGGTCTGTGGCAGGTGTTTGCGGCGGTCTGTGGCAGCTGTTTGTGGCGGTCTGTGGCAGGTGTTTGCGGCGGTCTGTGGCAGGTGTTTGCGGCGGTCTGTGGCAGGTGTTTGCGGCGGTCTGTGGCAGGTGTTTGCGGCGGTCTGTGGCAGGTGTTTGCGGCGGTCTGTGGCAGGTGTTTGTGGCTGTCTGTGGCAGCTGTTTGTGGCTGTCTGTGGCAGGTGTTTGTGGCGGTCTGTGGCAGGTGTTTGTGGCGGTCTGTGGCAGGTGTTTGTGGCGGTCTGTGGCAGGTGTTTGCGGCGGTCTGTGGCAGGTGTTTGCGGCGGTCTGTGGCAGCTGTTTGCGGCGGTCTGTGGCAGCTGTTTGCGGCGGTCTGTGGCAGGTGTTTGCGGCTGTCTGTGGCAGGTGTTTTGTGGCGGTCTGTGGCAGCCGTTTGCGGCAGCTGTTTGCGGCAGTTTGTGGCGGTTTGTCTTCAGCCACATTTCTCCACCTGGAGACGCCTCTGTCTGAAATGCTGAAATAAATCAGAGCTTCAACAACCTTTGAAAAAACTCTGCGATGGACCGTGGTTTGTTCCGGTCTGACTCTGGAGAACCGACCCGGTTCCAAACAGCAGCAGAAACTGGGCCTTGACTTGCTGTTTGGGTCCCTGTGGGACATTAAAGAGAAAAGCTTCCCATTTTAAACGGTGTTTTCTGAGCTTTAATCTTAATGTGGAAGAAGCAGATTTCATGAACCTTCCTGATTAAACCTGCAGTTTCCCTCTTGTTGGGACTCTGAATCTCAGATGATTCACAGTGAAGTGGATCGGTCCTGAGCTTTTAGCTGGCAGCTGAATGAAGCTGTCCCTCGGCGCCGCTCACCTGACAGCCTTCACACCTCTGACCTCACCTCTCATCGCCGCTCGTCATGAGGCGGAGGAGGCGGCCCACAGGCAGACAGATCCTGACCTCCCCCTCCCTGCTGGTGTCATCCATGCAGACTGGAATGCAGCCCGCCGCTATCTGCTCCAACACCCCCCACACAGAGGGAGAGTCCCGCATCACATTCCTGCTGGTAGTGTCACATTCCTGAGCAGGCTCAGCCAATCACGGAGCTGTAAATCTTCCTCTGACTGCAGCCCCCCCCCACACCCCGCCATGACCAACATCTGATTCAGATCTCCACAACTCTGGAACCTTCCCAGGTTTCCTCAGCTGTCTGATTCTAAGAGTTTTACAGAAACTGAGACAAACAGAAGCTGAGAAACTCCTCCATGCTTTCATCTCCAGACTCCATCACTGTCCTGGACTTTAAGCTGGACTCGTCAAACATCTGCGGCTCAAACATCTGCAGCTCAAACATCTGCAGCTCAAACATCTGCAGCTCAAACATCTGCAGCTCAAACATCTGCAGCTCATCCAGAACGCTGCTGCTGGAGTTTAAACCAGGACTCAGAGATCTGAACGCATCACAGCAGCTTTAAAGTCTTTACTCCGGCTTCCAGTCAGTCACAGAATAGATTTTAAAGCTGCTGATGGTTTATAAATCCCAGAATCTGTGATATGTTCAGAGAATATAAACCCAGCAGAGCTCTTAGATCCAAGGACTCGGGTCAGCTGGTCCAGTCCAGAGTCCAGACTGAACCTGGAGAAGCAGCATTTAGCTGCTATGCTGCAAACAAGTGGAACAAACTGCCAGAGATAGGGTTAGGTTAGATTAACCCAGAGATTAAACTGTCACCAAATGGAGACATTTTTAAATCCAGTTCTTTTCTCGTGTGTCTCTGCATGAAATCTGCAGGATATCTGTTAACTTATCCAGACTTTTGCCTGTTTTTATTCATTTTCTTTCTTTCTTTCTCGTTTCTCTTCTTCTTTCATGTGTTATTAATGTGTTATTATGTGTTATTAATGTGTTATTATGTGTTATTAATGTGTTATTATGTGTTATTATGTGTTATTATGTGTTATTAATGTGTTATTATGTGTTATTAATGTGTTATTATGTGTTATTAATGTGTTATTATGTGTTATTAATGCTTCTTCTGCTCCCAGCTGCAGTGCTTTTACTTCATGTGAAGCACTTTGAATTGTTCTGTGCATGAAATGTGAATAAAATGAATAAGTTTGACTCGACCTGATGATGATGAGACAGAAACAGAAGCTGACGAACGATCAGCTGTTCTGGTCCTGGTTCTCCAAACCTGACCTGATTACTCAGCTTCAGGCTCATCTATATATCTATTATACACTGAGATCAGTTTGATGTGTTTTTCCTCACATTTCAGGCAGAAGTTGTTGTGTTTCAGCTGATATTTTGTGGTTAACTGAGCCACAGCTGGCCTGGACCTCAGCTTATTAGATCTTTTTTCTTGTTGTCTCCTCTCAGAGTTCAGATGCCGTTTGGTTCCAGCATCAAACCAACTTTATTTCACGTGTTTTGGTTTAAAAATAAGCAGTCGGGTCATGAAAGTGACTTGCAGCTGCCGACAGATCTTTTTTGTTCAGGTGACTGATAGAAAAAGGACACATTTGGACACGTTTGAGTTGTTTCTGGGTCTTCATCAGCTCCTTTTCCTCCTCACAAACAGCCAGTGATGCTGAAGTCTTCCTCTTCCTCCTGCTCTCTGTAATCCATCCATTAGCGCCACCGTTGCCCCGGGCGATCCCTGTTACACGGACGCCGTCGCTGTTATTACACAAGAGAAGAAAGGAAGGTCGAGCAGCACTAAAAGCCCCCCCTCCGTCTTTGTTCAGCTCTTTAAAGACGACTGGTGGCCTGTGGCTTTATCTCCTCTCCTGTGGGGGAGGACGCCGTCATCTGCAGGTGACGTTTAGAAATGTTCGGTCCGAGACGTTCAGCTCCTCCTGACGCAGGAAAATTAACTTCAGTTAAATCTCTGAAGAAGTTTGTTTCAGGCTGGAGGCAGAAGAGGAGGAAGATCACCGGTTATTATTATTATTATTATTATTATTGTTCATAGGTTATTATTTATTTATTTATTATTATTATTATTATTCATAGGTTATTATTTATCTATTTATTATTATTATGGTTATTCATAATCGGTTATTATTTATTATTATTGTTATTATTATTATTATTATTAATCACGGTTATTATGAATAATTTATTATTATTATTATTATTATTCATCACCGGTTATTATTATTATTATTATTATTATTATTCATAATCGGTTATTATTTATTATTATTATTTATTTATTATTATTATCATTCATCGGTTATTATTTATTATTATTATTTATTGTTTATTATTATTATAATTATTATTATTTATCACCGGTTATTATTTATTATTATTATCATTTATCGCGGTTATTATTTATCTTCGGTTATTATTTATCATCGATTATTATTATTTATCATCAGTTATACTGTCCTTGAATTATTAGAATAGATCGAAGGTCGTTTTTAAAGAGCCTGAATAACCGGTCACACGGTTCCTTTTTTGCTGCCATGTTGGTGTTTTTTTGGGTTTGAGCCCAAGAAGAGCGTCAGAAAAGGCCCTGGTGGCCCCCTGAGGACCGCTGGGCCCAGCAAAGGCCCTCCTGAGGTAGAAAAACAAGAGTCTGATGGTTCCCCATCAGATGGCCTGGAAGCAGAGTCTGTCTGCCGTGTTCCCAGGTGTGGTTCACCTGTGTGACTCAGCCTGCCTCCTCCCTCCTGTTTGTTCACTCTGCGGCGAGTCCAGACACACCAGAACTGATTCAGCCTCCTAATGAAGCCACGGTTTCCTGCGAGCTCCTGCCTTTAAGGTGTCTGCTCTTCCTCTGGTGTTGGACAGACTGATTTCACACTGAGGCTCTGCAGTAAACAGCTGGCGTCTGAAGGCCTTTTCAGGCACAGTATGTGACACATGTCGCCTGCTGAGGCTGCTGAAACGACGCCTTTGTGTCCCGTGGGGATGCCAGAGGAGCTGCCATCTGACAGCTCCTGAGTAACGCCGGGCTGTTGCAACACGGCAGTAAACGTGAGCTGTTGAGTAATCGTTTCAGGCTGTGTGGAAATGATCTGAAACCTTTTTAATGTCTGAAACTGAAGCCAAACTTTGTGCTGCAGCCTATCAAACTGGAACAAATGCTGTGGATTTAACACTGAGCTTCATTTCACTCATTGGATCCAGAACTTGAGGCAGTTTCAGGCCATCTTTACTGGATTAGATCCTCCCAGAAGGATGTTTGTAGCTTTGTTTCTGTAAAATTTGAGGCCGTAAAATGTTTGGTACCCTGAGTGGGAAAAGCTGTTCCTCCCGTTCTGGACCTGGAAACTCTGGGAACTGCACCAAGCCTGCAGTCCAGGCCCGGATCAGTGGCTTTACAGGGAATTATTAGATCTTTATGAGATCTTTTACTCCAAATCTTACAGGAAGCCAGTGAACAGAGGCTGAAACGGGACAGATTCAGTCAGTAATGTGGAGTCGTCAATCAGCTGCAGTTTAGTTGGTGTTGGATGGACCAGTTTGGACCAGTTTGGGCCGGTTTGAACCAGTTTGGGCCAGTTTGAACCAGTTTGGACCAGTTTGGACCGGTTTGGGCCAGTTTGGGCCGGTTTGGGGCAGTCTGGGCCAGTTTGGACCAGTTTGGACCAGTTTGGGCCAGTTTGGGCCAGTTTGGGCCGGTTTGGGGCAGTCTGGGCCAGTTTGGACCAGTTTGGACCAGTTTGGGCCAGTTTGGGCCAGTTTGGACCGGTTTGGGCCAGTTTGGACCAGTTTGGACCGGTTTGGACCGGATTAGGCCAGTTTGGGCCAGTTTGGACCGGTTTGGGCCAGTTTGGACCGGTTTGGACCGGATTAGGCCAGTTTGGACCGGTTTGGACCGGTTTATCAGCATCACTTTAGGACAGATTGTTCCTCATCTTTTGTTGCTGAAAGGAAGATGTTCTATTGTAGAAATGTAGAACAAACCAAAGATCAAAAGTGTTGCAAGTGGCTCCATTTGCAGATTTATTGATCGACCTTTCAGCTTTAGGCCCTCGTTCTTCTTCTTCTTCTTCTCTACACCCTCCTCAATCGATTAAATCTTGCATCTCGGCCTCAGGGCCTTCCAAACGTTGATCAATAAAATGTTTTTATGAAAGACTTGTTTGATCTGAGTTTCATGAACACAACTATGAAGAAAGCTTCAAACTTCTGATCTTTTCCATGTTTTTCTGTCATTTTATCCACATAAAAACAACAGAAAATCAGTAAAAAGTCTTTAATCAGATCCTGATTCTTCGGTGTTTGAATTGCAGAGAACTGGTGTTTAAATCTGTTAGTTTCATCTGTTCTCAGAGTCCAGAAATCATCAGTGAGGAGGAGGGAAAAAAGCTCAGTGATTATTCTAACAGCATCTTTAAAAAGTCAGTCAGACACCTGCAGCTCATCCAGAACTCAGCTGCTGGAGTCCTACTGAGACCAAAGAAGTGGAGCACATCAGTCCAGCTGTGAGGTCTTTCCACCGGCTGCCGGTCCATCAGAGGATAGACTTTAAGGTTCTGCTGCCGGTCCATCAGAGGATAGACTTTAAGGTTCTGATGCCGGTCCATCAGAGGATAGACTTTAAAGTTCTGCTGCCGGTCCATCAGAGGATAGACTTTAAAGTTCTGATGCCGGTCCATCAGAGGATAGACTTTAAGGTTCTGATGCCGGTCCATCAGAGGATAGACTTTAAGGTTCTGATGCCGGTCCATCAGAGGATAGACTTTAAGGTTCTGATGCCGGTCCATCAGAGGATAGACTTTAAGGTTCTGATGCCGGTCCATCAGAGGATAGACTTTAAAGTTCTGATGCCGGTCCATCAGAGGATAGACTTTAAGGTTCTGATGCTGGTCCATCAGAGGATAGACTTTAAGGTTCTGATGCCGATCCACCAGAGGATAGACTTTAAAGTTCTGATGCCGGTCCATCAGAGGATAGACTTTAAGGTTCTGATGCTGGTCCATCAGAGGATAGACTTTAAAGTTCTGATGCCGGTCCATCAGAGGATAGACTTTAAGGTTCTGATGCTGGTCCATCAGAGGATAGACTTTAAGGTTCTGCTGCCGGTCCATCAGAGGATAGACTTTAAAGTTCTGATGCCGGTCCATCAGAGGATAGACTTTAAAGTTCTGATGCTGGTCCATCAGAGGATAGACTTTAAGGTTCTGATGCTGGTCCATCAGAGGATAGACTTTAAGGTTCTGCTGCCGGTCCATCAGAGGATAGACTTTAAAGTTCTGATGCCGGTCCATCAGAGGATAGACTTTAAAGTTCTGATGCTGGTCCATCAGAGGATAGACTTTAAGGTTCTGATGCTGGTCCATCAGAGGATAGACTTTAAAGTTCTGATGCCGGTCCATCAGAGGATAGACTTTAAGGTTCTGATGCTGGTCCATCAGAGGATAGACTTTAAGGTTCTGCTGCCGGTCCATCAGAGGATAGACTTTAAAGTTCTGATGCCGGTCCATCAGAGGATAGACTTTAAAGTTCTGATCCTGGTCCATCAGAGGATAGACTTTAAAGTTCTGATGCTGGTCCATCAGAGGATAGACTTTAAAGTTCTGATGCCGGTCCATCAGAGGATAGACTTTAAAGTTCTGATCCTGGTCCATCAGAGGATAGACTTTAAAGTTCTGATCCTGGTCCATCAGAGGATAGACCTTAAAGTTCTGATGCCGGTCCATCAGAGGATAGACTTTAAGGTTCTGATGCCGGTCCATCAGAGGATAGACTTTAAAGTTCTGATGCCGGTCCATCAGAGGATAGACTTTAAAGTTCTGATGCTGGTCCATCAGAGGATAGACTTTAAAGTTCTGATGCCGGTCCATCAGAGGATAGACTTTAAGGTTCTGATGCCGGTCCATCAGAGGATAGACTTTAAAGTTCTGATGCTGGTCCATCAGAGGATAGACTTTAAGGTTCTGATGCCGGTCCATCAGAGGATAGACTTTAAGGTTCTGATGCCGGTCCATCAGAGGATAGACTTTAAAGTTCTGATGCTGGTCCATCAGAGGATAGACTTTAGAGTTCTGATGCCGGTCCATCAGAGGATAGACTTTAAAGTTCTGATGCTGGTCCATCAGAGGATAGACTTTAAAGTTCTGATGCCGGTCCATCAGAGGATAGACTTTAAAGTTCTGATGCCGGTCCATCAGAGGATGGACTTTAAAGTTCTGCTGCCGGTCCATCAGAGGATGGACTTTAAAGTTCTGATGCTGGTCCATCAGAGGATAGACTTTAAAGTTCTGATGCCGCTCCATCAGAGGATGGACTTTAAAGTTCTGCTGCCGGTCCATCAGAGGATAGACTTTAAGGTTCTGATGCCGGTCCATCAGAGGATAGACTTTAAAGTTCTGATGCTGGTCCATGAGAGGATAGACTTTAAAGTTCTGCTGCCTGTCCATCAGAGGATAGACTTTAAGGTTCTGATGCCGGTCCATCAGAGGATAGACTTTAAAGTTCTGATGCCGGTCCATCAGAGGATAGACTTTAAAGTTCTGATGCCGGTCCATCAGAGGATAGACTTTAAGGTTCTGATGCCGGTCCATCAGAGGATAGACTTTAAGGTTCTGATGCCGGTCCATCAGAGGATAGACTTTAAAGTTCTGATGCCGGTCCATCAGAGGATAGACTTTAAGGTTCTGATGCCGGTCCATCAGAGGATAGACTTTAAGGTTCTGATGCTGGTCCATCAGAGGATAGACTTTAAAGTTCTGCTGCTGGTCCATCAGAGGATAGACTTTAAAGTTCTGATGCTGGTCCATCAGAGGATAGACTTTAAAGTTCTGATGCTGGTCCATCAGAGGATAGACTTTAAAGTTCTGATGCTGGTCCATAAAGCTCTGAATGGTCCAAAATACATCAGTGACCTCCTGACCCACTATGAACCTCCCAGACCCCTCAGGTCATCTGGATCCGGTTCTTTATCAGCTCCCAGAGTCAGAACCAGACCTGGAGAAGCTGCATTCAGCTTCTATGAACCTTCCAGACCCCTGAGGTCATCTGGATCCGGTTCTTTATCAGCTCCCAGAGTCAGAACCAGACCTGGAGAAGCTGCATTCAGCTTCTATGCTCCACATGTCTGGAACAAACTCCCAGAAAGCCTCAGATCAGCTGAAACTCTCAGGATTTAAGTCCAGGCTGAAGAAACATCTATTTTCAGCTGTATTTGAATAAGCTTGAGTTTCATATTTTAACTCCTGGTTTTATCTTTCATATATATAATCTTTTCTGATTTTATCTATTGTTCCTATTTTTTTCTTTTGCTTAAATTTTAAATCCTGCTTTTTATTTCTTCTGTTTTAATGTCTAAAGCACTTTGAATCATCAGTCGTTGAATTGTTCCATAAAATATCCAACATCAGAGCGTCTGATCTACAGATAATTAGATTTATCAGCCTAACAGCAGTAATGTTCGACTTGTTTCCTGATGATAGGGAAGCATCATGTTTGAGGTCCTAATCCAGAATCCTGTGGAACGCCAGAACAAAGTCTGGTTTGGAGACATTCAGATTCTTCCAGATAAACCTGAACCATTTCCTGACACATCCAACCATCTCCTGTGATTCTTTAAAAGATGATTTAATCTGTCCTGAACCAACACTAAATGTTTGAGCTCACAGCTTCCTGTCGGCTTTATAAACGCCGTGAACCGAGTGGTCGTGTCCCCGGACCGCAGTCTGACCTTTTATCACCAGAAACTGCAGCCGAACAGGAGCGTCTTTGTCTCCATCCACAGATAAAGTTTATATTTATGCTCTTATCAGTGAACGCGGGGTCATGACATCTGCTGACCCGTTTTCATGATTATTATATCTAATCAAGCTCCGAAAACAAATTAAAGTGGATTAGTGCGTAATGAGAGTCAGCCCAGATCGGTCAGCTCATCCTGGATCTTTTAAGTGAACAGAATCCAGGAAGAATGAGTGTGAAACTGACTGAAAATCACAGTTAAAGCAGCTCCAGACTGTCGCTCTGCTCTAATAAAACTGATTTTATACCCACAGAATCACCCTTAAAGCAGCTCAAAGACAGCGTCTGCAGTGAGTTCAGCTGATCTGACAGAATCACAGTTAAAGTAGCTCCAGACTGTCGCTCTGCTCTAATAAAACCCTGATTTTATACCCACAGAATCACCCTTAAAGCAGCTCAAAGACGGCGTCTGCAGTGAGTTCAGCTGATCTGACAGAATCACAGTTAAAGCAGCTCCAGACTGTCGCTCTGCTCTAATAAAACTGATTTTATAACCACAGAATTACCCTTAAAGTAGCTCAAAGACAGCGTCTGCAGTGAGTTCAGCTGATCTGACAGAATCACAGTTAAAGCAGCTCCAGACTGTCGCTCTGCTCTAATAAAACTGATTTTATAACCACAGAATTACCCTTAAAGTAGCTCAAAGACGGCGTCTGCAGTGAGTTCAGCTGATCTGACAGAATCACAGTTAAAGCAGCTCCAGACTGTCGCTCTGCTCTAATAAAACCCTGATTTTATAACCACAGAATCACCCTTAAAGTAGCTCAAAGACGGCGTCTGCAGTGAGTTCAGCTGATCTGACAGAATCACAGTTAAAGTAGCTCCAGACTGTCGCTCTGCTCTGATAAAACCCTGATTTTATAACCACAGAATCACCCTTAAAGTAGCTCAAAGACGGCGTCTGCAGTGAGTTCAGCTGATCTGACAGAATCACAGTTAAAGTAGCTCCAGACTGTCGCTCTGCTCTAATAAAACCCTGATTTTATAACCACAGAATCACCCTTAAAGTAGCTTAAAGACGGCGTCTGCAGTGAGTTCAGCTGATCTGACAGAATCACAGTTAAAGCAGCTCCAGACTGTCGCTCTGCTCTAATAAAACAGATTTTATAACCACAGAATCACAGTTAAAGTAGCTCCAGACTGTCGCTCTGCTCTAATAAAACCCTGATTTTATAACCACAGAATCACCCTTAAAGTAGCTTAAAGACGGCGTCTGCAGTGAGTTCAGCTGATCTGACAGAATCACAGTTAAAGCAGCTCCAGACTGTCGCTCTGCTCTGATAAAACGGATTTTATAACCACAGAATCACCCTTAAAGTAGCTTAAAGACTACTTCTGATGCATTGGAAAAAGACAGAAGCACCCACCACAAAGATGTGGCTTTAGTGATCTCACTAACACTCTGCATTTAGAGAGAATTAAATATATTCTCGTGGATAAACTCCCGATATCTGAAAAAATTTGGTCATTATCTCACGCCTCGTAGTGGCAATTTATTTATTTTTATTTTTTTTGTCCTGTATTAAGACAAATTAATGAATAGACGGGGAGGGGGGGGGGGGGGTTGTTTGTTGTTTTTTGTTGCTGTTTTCTTTTTAATTTATGTATCTGTTTTTTCTTCCCTTTTTGGCCATTATTTCACTTTCCATTGTTATGTTAAAAACCCCAAAAAGAGAGAACTGTGTCCTCGCTGCGCACATTTCTATTTGCTGTACGGTTTACTTATATGTTTGCTGTAAATGTGTAACTCTATAACAACGTGCTCTAATAAAAATGATTTGGAAAAGCAGCTGAAAGACAGCGTCTGAGCAGAGAGTTCGGCTGTATTTATTGGACCAGGACCCCCCACAGAGGAGGTTAGAGCAGCAGGATGTTTCATTTAAACCTAGTGAAGCAACACTAACTAAGTTAATTACTATTTGAATCTAGATGTAGAGGATTTTGATAAAACTGGAAATACTGGTTGTTGTTTTAAAGAAGAAAACAAACGTCTTCCCAGATATCCCCAAAGATTAAAGGAGCTTTTCCTCCAGTTGTTGTTGTTTCCTGTTCAGACTCTGCTTCTTCTACTGAATTACAACAGTAACGGCACAGCCTGCAGCGCCCCCTCTGGTGACACAGCAGGCCACAGCAGCCTGTTGTCTCGGCTCATAAAGGAGTCGTATTTAAAACATTTAAATAGTTTTATTTGACTGTATTTTTCCTACAGATGTTTCTCTGACAGATGTTTTTCATCAGTTTTCTGGTTTAATGAACAGAACTTGAAGTCGAAGCTCTTAAATGAAAGCTTCTCTGCCTTTAAAGTCACATCAGTGTGTTGTTAAGCTGCTGCTGAACTGCTGCTTTCTGACGCTCTCTGTGTGACCTTTGACCCGCAGGTTTTCGGCGCTGCATCACGCCGCTCTCACGGGGACCACAGAGCTGCTGGCGGCGCTGCTGGAGGCTCAGGCCACCGTCGACGTCAAGGACAGTAACGGTGAGGCTCACAGATGCTGTTCAGATGCACCTCGACGCTGTTAAACTGACCGTTTGGTCCTTTTTAATACAAAAAACTTAAAATATACCAAACTTTAAGTGGAGAGGCTGAACCTTTGGTGGAAGCTGCTTTTATACCCAATCCTGACACCCTCACCTGGCAGCAGGTAACCTGCTGGTTGGAGAAGCTCCAGAAGCTGTTTCTGTAGATTCTATAAACTTTCTGTTGTTGTTTCTATTTTCTAAACAGCATTAATGTTTCTGTATTTATCAGACGCTTTTATCCAAAGCGACTTACAAATGAAGATATAACAGCTTTATAAAAAGCTAACAATAAGCTAACAATAAGCTAACAATAAGCTAACAATAAGCTACATAGAAGGAACCCAGGAGTCCGACTCTGTCAGAGGGGACAGAGTAGAGATAGGGTGCAGGCATAGAAGGAAGAGCAGAAAGACTTTATTATTCACGTTTTAGCAGTTATTTGGTTAATTTCAGTGCAGATTTTGTCACAAAGGTGCATCATCAACCACATCATTGTGAAATGTTGGTTGACAAATCCATTTTTAGACAAAATGTGACCTTTTATTGTAGAATTTTGGCTAATTTTCGGGTCCTACTTGCACCGAGGATTTTCTTTTGGGTGCCAGGATTCTCAATATTGACCTTAAAGTCAGAGTAAAACTGAAATAACTGCAGAAAAATGTGTTATGAACTATTCGGTCAAGCATAGAGTTTCTGTTTCTGTATTTATCAGACGCTTTTATCCAAAGGGACTTACAAATGAAGATATAACAGCTTTATAAAAAGCTAACAATAAGCTAACAATAAGCTACATAGAAGGAACCCAGGAGTCCGACTCTGTCAGAGGGGACAGAGTAGAGATAGGGTGCAGGCATAGAAGGAAGAGCAGAAAGATGAAGTGCAGAGATAGAGGGGGGAGGGAAGTACAAGGTAAGTGCTGGGATAGGAGATGCTCTCTGAAGAGCTGGGTTTTCAGGAGCTTCTTGAAGATAGACAGGGACGCCCCTGTTCTGGTAGCGCTCGGTAGGTCATTCCACCATCGTGGGACGACACATGAACAGAGTTTGGATTGTCTTAGGCGTGGTGTAGGAGCTGCTAGACGACAATCCTGGGACCAACGGAGGGACCCAGTTGGGACAGAAGCCTTTAAGAGCATTCAAGTAGATGGAGCCGTTCCATTAAGCTCTTTGTAGCTAACATCAGGGACTTGACTGTTGTTGTTTCTATTTTCTAAACAGCATAAAGTTATTTTCCATAAACAGCTTCTGTCTGAAGCAGCAGAACGTCTCCACAGGACTAGTGTTTCTATCAGCCGGCTTGTGCTGCGTTCACTGCAGCTCGTTTAAATCAGCGCCACACAAAGAGCCGACAGATCAGCAGCCAGGGTCTGTCATCGGCTGTTTTCACAGATTCATCACAGAGCTGAAACTAAGCACAAAAAGAGCTCATATATGTAGGATTTTTACTTTAAGGCAACACCAGAGAAGTTTGTGAACCTTAAAACTAGAGAGGCAGGGTCCACCCTCACTGCTCGGGTCAGCTTAGAGTCACCAGTTAACCTGACATTTGGGTTCTGGGAGAACATGGAACCTGCATAGAGACAGAACCGGCTGGGATTAGAACCAGGAACCCTCTGCTGGGGTCAGCTTAGAGTCACCAGTTAACCTGACATTTGGGTGGTGGGAGAACATGGAACCTGCAGAGAGACAGAACCGGCTGGGATTAGAACCAGGAACCCTCTGCTGGGGTCAGCTTAGAGTCACCAGTCAACCTGACATTTGGGTTCTGGGAGAACATGGAACCTGCAGAGAGACAGAACCGGCCGGGATTAGAACCAGGAACCCTCTGCTGGGGTCAGCTTAGAGTCACCAGTTAACCTGACATTTGGGTGGTGGGAGAACATGGAACCTGCAGAGAGACAGAACCGGCTGGGATTAGAACCAGGAACCCTCTGCTGGGGTCAGCTTAGAGTCACCAGTTAACCTGACATTTGGGTGGTGGGAGAACATGGAACCTGCATAGAGACAGAACCGGCCGGGATTAGAACCAGGAACCCTCTGCTGGGGTCAGCTTAGAGTCACCAGTTAACCTGACATTTGGGTGGTGGGAGAACATGGAACCTGCAGAGAGACAGAACCGGCCGGGATTAGAACCAGGAACCCTCTGCTGGGGTCAGCTTAGAGTCACCAGTTAACCTGACATTTGGGTGGTGGGAGAACATGGAACCTGCAGAGAGACAGAACCGGCCGGGATTAGAACCAGGAACCCTCTGCTGGGGTCAGCTTAGAGTCACCAGTTAACCTGACATTTGGGTGGTGGGAGAACATGGAACCTGCAGAGAGACAGAACCGGCTGGGATTAGAACCAGGAACCCTCTGCTGGGGTCAGCTTAGAGTCACCAGTTAACCTGACATTTGGGTTCTGGGAGAACATGGAACCTGCAGAGAGACAGAACCGGCTGGGATTAGAACCAGGAACCCTCTGCTGGGGTCAGTTTAGAGTCACCAGTTAACCTGACATTTGGGTGGTGGGAGAACATAGAACCTGCATAGAGACAGAACCGGCTGGGATTAGAACCAGGAACCCTCTGCTGGAGTCAGCTTAGAGTCACCAGTTAACCTGACATTTGGGTTCTGGGAGAACATGGAACCTGCAGAGAGACAGAACCGGCCGGGATTAGAACCAGGAACCCTCTGCTGGGGTCAGCTTAGAGTCACCAGTTAACCTGACATTTGGGTTCTGGGAGAACATGGAACCTGCAGAGAGACAGAACCGGCCGGGATTAGAACCAGGAACCCTCTGCTGGGGTCAGTTTAGAGTCACCAGTTAACCTGACATTTGGGTGGTGGGAGAACATGGAACCTGCAGAGAGACAGAACCGGCCGGGATTAGAACCAGGAACCCTCTGCTGGAGTCAGCTTAGAGTCACCAGTTAACCTGACATTTGGGTTCTGGGAGAACATGGAACCTGCAGAGAGACAGAACCGGCTGGGATTAGAACCAGGAACCCTCTGCTGGAGTCAGTTTAGAGTCACCAGTTAACCTGACATTTGGGTTCTGGGAGAACATGGAACCTGCAAAGAGACAGAACCGGCCGGGATTAGAACCAGGAACCCTCTGCTGGGGTCAGCTTAGAGTCACCAGTTAACCTGACATTTGGGTGGTGGGAGAACATGGAACCTGCATAGAGACAGAACCGGCTGGGATTAGAACCAGGAACCCTCTGCTGGGGTCAGTTTAGAGTCACCAGTTAACCTGACATTTGGGTTCTGGGAGAACATAGAACCTGCATAGAGACAGAACCGGCTGGGATTAGAACCAGGAACCCTCTGCTGGGGTCAGCTTAGAGTCACCAGTTAACCTGACATTTGGGTTCTGGGAGAACATGGAACCTGCAGAGAGACAGAACCGGCCGGGATTAGAACCAGGAACCCTCTGCTGGAGTCAGTTTAGAGTCACCAGTTAACCTGACATTTGGGTGGTGGGAGAACATGGAACCTGCAGAGAGACAGAACCGGCTGGGATTAGAACCAGGAACCCTCTGCTGGGGTCAGCTTAGAGTCACCAGTTAACCTGACATTTGGGTGGTGGGAGAACATGGAACCTGCAGAGAGACAGAACCGGCTGGGATTAGAACCAGGAACCCTCTGCTGGGGTCAGTTTAGAGTCACCAGTTAACCTGACATTTGGGTTCTGGGAGAACATGGAACCTGCATAGAGACAGAACCGGCTGGGATTAGAACCAGGAACCCTCTGCTGGGGTCAGCTTAGAGTCACCAGTCAACCTGACATTTGGGTGGTGGGAGAACATGGAACCTGCAGAGAGACAGAACCGGCTGGGATTAGAACCAGGAACCCTCTGCTGGGGTCAGTTTAGAGTCACCAGTTAACCTGACATTTGGGTTCTGGGAGAACATGGAACCTGCATAGAGACAGAACCGGCCGGGATTAGAACCAGGAACCCTCTGCTGGGGTCAGCTTAGAGTCACCAGTTAACCTGACATTTGGGTGGTGGGAGAACATGGAACCTGCATAGAGACAGAACCGGCTGGGATTAGAACCAGGAACCCTCTGCTGGGGTCAGTTTAGAGTCACCAGTTAACCTGACATTTGGGTGGTGGGAGAACATGGAACCTGCAGAGAGACAGAACCGGCCGGGATTAGAACCAGGAACCCTCTGCTGGGGTCAGCTTAGAGTCACCAGTTAACCTGACATTTGGGTGGTGGGAGAACATAGAACCTGCAGAGAGACAGAACCGGCTGGGATTAGAACCAGGAACCCTCTGCTGGGGTCAGCTTAGAGTCACCAGTTAACCTGACATTTGGGTGGTGGGAGAACATAGAACCTGCAGAGAGACAGAACCGGCCGGGATTAGAACCAGGAACCCTCTGCTGGGGTCAGTTTAGAGTCACCAGTTAACCTGACATTTGGGTGGTGGGAGAACATGGAACCTGCAGAGAGACAGAACCGGCCGGGATTAGAACCAGGAACCCTCTGCTGGGGTCAGCTTAGAGTCACCAGTTAACCTGACATTTGGGTGGTGGGAGAACATAGAACCTGCAGAGAGACAGAACCGGCTGGGATTAGAACCAGGAACCCTCTGCTGGGGTCAGCTTAGAGTCACCAGTTAACCTGACATTTGGGTGGTGGGAGAACATGGAACCTGCAGAGAGACAGAACCGGCCGGGATTAGAACCAGGAACCCTCTGCTGGGGTCAGCTTAGAGTCACCAGTTAACCTGACATTTGGGTGGTGGGAGAACATGGAACCTGCAGAGAGACAGAACCGGCTGGGATTAGAACCAGGAACCCTCTGCTGGGGTCAGCTTAGAGTCACCAGTTAACCTGACATTTGGGTGGTGGGAGAACATGGAACCTGCATAGAGACAGAACCGGCCGGGATTAGAACCAGGAACCCTCTGCTGGGGTCAGCTTAGAGTCACCAGTTAACCTGACATTTGGGTGGTGGGAGAACATGGAACCTGCATAGAGACAGAACCGGCCGGGATTAGAACCAGGAACCCTCTGCTGGGGTCAGCTTAGAGTCACCAGTTAACCTGACATTTGGGTTCTGGGAGAACATGGAACCTGCAGAGAGACAGAACCGGCCGGGATTAGAACCAGGAACCCTCTGCTGGGGTCAGCTTAGAGTCACCAGTTAACCTGACATTTGGGTTCTGGGAGAACATGGAACCTGCAGAGAGACAGAACCGGCCGGGATTAGAACCAGGAACCCTCTGCTGGGGTCAGCTTAGAGTCACCAGTTAACCTGACATTTGGGTGGTGGGAGAACATGGAACCTGCATAGAGACAGAACCGGCCGGGATTAGAACCAGGAACCCTCTGCTGGGGTCAGCTTAGAGTCACCAGTTAACCTGACATTTGGGTTCTGGGAGAACATGGAACCTGCAGAGAGACAGAACCGGCTGGGATTAGAACCAGGAACCCTCTGCTGGGGTCAGCTTAGAGTCACCAGTTAACCTGACATTTGGGTGGTGGGAGAACATGGAACCTGCAGAGAGACAGAACCGGCCGGGATTAGAACCAGGAACCCTCTGCTGGGGTCAGCTTAGAGTCACCAGTTAACCTGACATTTAGGTTCTGGGAGAACATGGAACCTGCAGAGAGACAGAACCGGCCGGGATTAGAACCAGGAACCCTCTGCTGGGGTCAGCTTAGAGTCACCAGTTAACCTGACATTTGGGTGGTGGGAGAACATGGAACCTGCATAGAGACAGAACCGGCCGGGATTAGAACCAGGAACCCTCTGCTGGGGTCAGCTTAGAGTCACCAGTTAACCTGACATTTGGGTTCTGGGAGAACATGGAACCTGCAGAGAGACAGAACCGGCCGGGATTAGAACCAGGAACCCTCTGCTGGGGTCAGCTTAGAGTCACCAGTTAACCTGACATTTGGGTTCTGGGAGAACATGGAACCTGCAGAGAGACAGAACCGGCCGGGATTAGAACCAGGAACCCTCTGCTGGGGTCAGCTTAGAGTCACCAGTTAACCTGACATTTGGGTGGTGGGAGAACATGGAACCTGCATAGAGACAGAACCGGCCGGGATTAGAACCAGGAACCCTCTGCTGGGGTCAGCTTAGAGTCACCAGTTAACCTGACATTTGGGTTCTGGGAGAACATGGAACCTGCAGAGAGACAGAACCGGCTGGGATTAGAACCAGGAACCCTCTGCTGGGGTCAGCTTAGAGTCACCAGTTAACCTGACATTTGGGTTCTGGGAGAACATAGAACCTGCATAGAGACAGAACCGGCCGGGATTAGAACCAGGAACCCTCTGCTGGGGTCAGCTTAGAGTCACCAGTTAACCTGACATTTAGGTTCTGGGAGAACATGGAACCTGCATAGAGACAGAACCGGCCGGGATTAGAACCAGGAACCCTCAACTTTCCAGAACTTTGTTCTGAGCTACAGTAAGCGGCAGGTCGTGATGTCACCCCTGTGTTTCTGTGGACCCGAGCAGGGATGCGGCCGCTGCATTACGCCGCCTGGCAGGGGAAGTCTGAGTCCGTCCTGATGCTGCTGCGCTCCGGAGCCTCGGTGAACGGCGCCTCTCTGGACGGACACATCCCGCTTCACCTGGCGGCTCAGTACGGACACTTTGAAGTGGTGAGTCCACACCTTTACCAGTTCATTTGTGTCTCTTGTTGCCTTTAAATGTGTTTGTCAGTCTGGTTTGAAGCATTACGCCTGTCCCTGGGTTCTGTGCCGGGGTTCCTGCAGACCAGGACCAGGCTCCACTGTGGAGACGCCATATTCCCGTCAGATTGGGTGGTTTTTCTGTTGTTCTGCGCTGCCAGCAGCCGCCATTGAAGCTTTTCTCATTCCTGCTCAGTGAAAAGCTTTCAGCTTGTCACTTTTCCCACAGATTTGAGAGAATAATGCATCAAAGGCTCCATCAGGAACGTTGTGCTGAACATTTCAGTCGCTGTACAGAGTTTATTAAATTAGTCAAAAAATGTCCCCGTGTAGCTCTAATGATGGATGTAAATCTGTTGCAGCTGATTTGAATTAGAATAAAATCGATTAAATGGATCAGCTTGTGCAGAAAGTCGGGTTTCTGGGGGTCCGAGGAGAGTTGGGGCGACGCTGTGCTTCAATTCAGCTTCAATTCAGCAACAGATTCCACTGAAACTTCTCTCTGATCCTGAGCTGCACGAGGCGACTGTGGAGAGAAAAAACTCCCTTTTAACAGGAAGAAACCTCCATCAGAACCAGAACCAGGAAGAAACCTCCATCAGAACCAGAACCAGGAAGAAACCTCCACCAGAACCAGGAAGAAACCTCCATAAGAACCAGAACCAGGAAGAAACCTCCATCAGAACCAGAACCAGGAAGAAACCTCCATCAGAACCAGAACCAGGAAGGGTCCATCTGCCTGGACCAGCTGGGGCTGAGAGGACAGGAAAGAGGGGACAACAAGCAGCGTAACACCAGGCCAGAGATACCTGCTGAGAGAGAGAAACACAAGTTAATGACAGCAATGATGTCATCTGTACATGGAGGGAGGAGAGGTGCATCATGGGAGCTCCCCCAGCAGGCTGGGCCTATAGCAGCAGAACTATGGGATGTTTCAGGCTCACCTGAGCCATCCCTAACTATAAGCTTTATCAGGAAGGAAAGTTTCAGCCTGATCTTAAAGGTAGAGAGGGTGTCTGCTTCCTGAAGCCAAACTGGCAGCTGGTTCCACAGAGAGGGGCCTGATAACTGAAGGCTCTGCCTCCCATTCTGCTTTTAGGGGCCTGATAACTGAAGGCTCTGCCTCCCATTCTGCTTTTAGGGGCCTGATAACTGAAGGCTCTGCCTCCCATTCTGCTTTTAGGGGCCTGATAACTGAAGGCTCTGCCTCCCATTCTGCTTTTAGGGGCCTGATAACTGAAGGCTCTGCCTCCCATTCTGCTTTTAGGGGCCTGATAACTGAAGGCTCTGCCTCCCATTCTGCTTTTAGGGGCCTGATAACTGAAGGCTCTGCCTCCCATTCTGCTTTTAGGGGCCTGATAACTGAAGGCTCTGCCTCCCATTCTGCTTTTAGGGGCCTGATAACTGAAGGCTCTGCCTCCCATTCTGCTTTTAGGGGCCTGATAACTGAAGGCTCTGCCTCCCATTCTGCTTTTAGGGGCCTGATAACTGAAGGCTCTGCCTCCCATTCTGCTTTTAGGGGCCTGATAACTGAAGGCTCTGCCTCCCATTCTGCTTTTAGGGGCCTGATAACTGAAGGCTCTGCCTCCCATTCTGCTTTTAGGGGCCTGATAACTGAAGGCTCTGCCTCCCATTCTGCTTTTAGGGGCCTGATAACTGAAGGCTCTGCCTCCCATTCTGCTTTTAGGGGTCTGATAACTGAAGGCTCTGCCTCCCATTCTGCTTTTAGGGGCCTGATAACTGAAGGCTCTGCCTCCCGTTCTGCTTTTAGGGGCCTGATAACTGAAGGCTCTGCCTCCCATTCTGCTTTTAGGGGCCTGATAACTGAAGGCTCTGCCTCCCATTCTGCTTTTAGGGGCCTGATAACTGAAGGCTCTGCCTCCCATTCTGCTTTTAGGGGCCTGATAACTGAAGGCTCTGCCTCCCATTCTGCTTTTAGGGGCCTGATAACTGAAGGCTCTGCCTCCCATTCTGCTTTTAGGGGCCTGATAACTGAAGGCTCTGCCTCCCATTCTGCTTTTAGGGGCCTGATAACTGAAGGCTCTGCCTCCCATTCTGCTTTTAGGGGTCTGATAACTGAAGGCTCTGCCTCCCATTCTGCTTTTAGGGGCCTGATAACTGAAGGCTCTGCCTCCCATTCTGCTTTTAGGGGCCTGATAACTGAAGGCTCTGCCTCCCATTCTGCTTTTAGGGGCCTGATAACTGAAGGCTCTGCCTCCCATTCTGCTTTTAGGGGCCTGATAACTGAAGGCTCTGCCTCCCATTCTGCTTTTAGGGGCCTGATAACTGAAGGCTCTGCCTCCCATTCTGCTTTTAGGGGCCTGATAACTGAAGGCTCTGCCTCCCATTCTGCTTTTAGGGGCCTGATAACTGAAGGCTCTGCCTCCCATTCTGCTTTTAGGGGCCTGATAACTGAAGGCTCTGCCTCCCATTCTGCTTTTAGGGGCCTGATAACTGAAGGCTCTGCCTCCCATTCTGCTTTTAGGGGCCTGATAACTGAAGGCTCTGCCTCCCATTCTGCTTTTAGGGGCCTGATAACTGAAGGCTCTGCCTCCCATTCTGCTTTTAGGGGCCTGATAACTGAAGGCTCTGCCTCCCATTCTGCTTTTAGGGGCCTGATAACTGAAGGCTCTGCCTCCCATTCTGCTTTTAGGGGCCTGATAACTGAAGGCTCTGCCTCCCATTCTGCTTTTAGGGGCCTGATAACTGAAGGCTCTGCCTCCCATTCTGCTTTTAGGGGCCTGATAACTGAAGGCTCTGCCTCCCATTCTGCTTTTAGGGGCCTGATAACTGAAGGCTCTGCCTCCCATTCTGCTTTTAGGGGCCTGATAACTGAAGGCTCTGCCTCCCATTCTGCTTTTAGGGGTCTGATAACTGAAGGCTCTGCCTCCCATTCTGCTTTTAGGGGCCTGATAACTGAAGGCTCTGCCTCCCATTCTGCTTTTAGGGGCCTGATAACTGAAGGCTCTGCCTCCCATTCTGCTTTTAGGGGCCTGATAACTGAAGGCTCTGCCTCCCATTCTGCTTTTAGGGGCCTGATAACTGAAGGCTCTGCCTCCCATTCTGCTTTTAGGGGCCTGATAACTGAAGGCTCTGCCTCCCATTCTGCTTTTAGGGGCCTGATAACTGAAGGCTCTGCCTCCCATTCTGCTTTTAGGGGCCTGATAACTGAAGGCTCTGCCTCCCATTCTGCTTTTAGGGGCCTGATAACTGAAGGCTCTGCCTCCCATTCTGCTTTTAGGGGCCTGATAACTGAAGGCTCTGCCTCCCATTCTGCTTTTAGGGGCCTGATAACTGAAGGCTCTGCCTCCCATTCTGCTTTTAGGGGCCTGATAACTGAAGGCTCTGCCTCCCATTCTGCTTTTAGGGGCCTGATAACTGAAGGCTCTGCCTCCCATTCTGCTTTTAGGGGCCTGATAACTGAAGGCTCTGCCTCCCATTCTGCTTTTAGGGGCCTGATAACTGAAGGCTCTGCCTCCCATTCTGCTTTTAGGGGCCTGATAACTGAAGGCTCTGCCTCCCATTCTGCTTTTAGGGGCCTGATAACTGAAGGCTCTGCCTCCCATTCTGCTTTTAGGGGCCTGATAACTGAAGGCTCTGCCTCCCATTCTGCTTTTAGGGGCCTGATAACTGAAGGCTCTGCCTCCCATTCTGCTTTTAGGGGCCTGATAACTGAAGGCTCTGCCTCCCATTCTGCTTTTAGGGGCCTGATAACTGAAGGCTCTGCCTCCCATTCTGCTTTTAGGGGCCTGATAACTGAAGGCTCTGCCTCCCATTCTGCTTTTAGGGGCCTGATAACTGAAGGCTCTGCCTCCCATTCTGCTTTTAGGGGCCTGATAACTGAAGGCTCTGCCTCCCATTCTGCTTTTAGGGGCCTGATAACTGAAGGCTCTGCCTCCCATTCTGCTTTTAGGGGCCTGATAACTGAAGGCTCTGCCTCCCATTCTGCTTTTAGGGGCCTGATAACTGAAGGCTCTGCCTCCCATTCTGCTTTTAGGGGCCTGATAACTGAAGGCTCTGCCTCCCATTCTGCTTTTAGGGGCCTGATAACTGAAGGCTCTGCCTCCCATTCTGCTTTTAGGGGCCTGATAACTGAAGGCTCTGCCTCCCATTCTGCTTTTAGGGGCCTGATAACTGAAGGCTCTGCCTCCCATTCTGCTTTTAGGGGCCTGATAACTGAAGGCTCTGCCTCCCATTCTGCTTTTAGGGGCCTGATAACTGAAGGCTCTGCCTCCCATTCTGCTTTTAGGGGCCTGATAACTGAAGGCTCTGCCTCCCATTCTGCTTTTAGGGGCCTGATAACTGAAGGCTCTGCCTCCCATTCTGCTTTTAGGGGCCTGATAACTGAAGGCTCTGCCTCCCATTCTGCTTTTAGAAACTCTGGGAACCACAAGGAAACCTGCAGCCTGAGAGCAAAGTGCTCTGTTGGGGAAATATCCAACTGTGAGATCTTTAAGATGTGATGGAGCTCGGTCATTAAGAGCTTTATATGTGAGGAGAAGAAGCTTAAATTCTACTCTGAATCTAACAGGGAGCCAATGAAGAGAAGCTAAAACTGGAGAAACACGATCTCTGACCTGAACAGAAACAAGAGTTTTCAGATGAAATAGATGCTGATAGGTTCAGGTTCCCTCTCTGCAGATGTTTAGTCCAATAAGGCTGAAGCCAGAAGGCGCCCAGTGAGACCCGCCTTCATTGGTGTAATTTGAGCTGCTTCAGAGTACTGAGCGGTTCTGGGTTAGGGTTAGCTTCAGTTTTGCCTCCTTTCAAAGGTCCTAACAGCCAAACTCCTGCTCATCAGACAGATCGTATCATTCCCTAAGGATCACACAAGAACACTTTACTCTCAGAACTCTGGTCTAATTGTTTCCAGAACCACGACGACCGGAGTGGGAGGCAGAGGACATCTGTAGAATTAGCCTCCAAACGTCCTTCTTTGAAAGAGAAGATTTATTTGTTTTAATGTAGCTGTACCAGGTCTGAAATGGCTCTTCTTTTGGGGGTTACCCTGATGTTTAAAGGTGCGGGTAAAGTCTCAGCCTGTTTAACCGCTGTGTTGCTATGGTTTCAGTCGGAGATGTTGCTGCAGCATCAGTCCAACCCGTGTCTGGTCAACAAGGCCAAGAAGACTCCTCTGGACCTGGCCTGCGAGTTTGGACGAGCCAAGGTGAGCCCGCTGTGAACAGCCTCCTTCAGCTGAACATTAAAAAGGGAATAATGGTGTAAAAATACGTGGGATATATATATAAATGTGATATATATATAAATATATGTGTGAGCTTGTTAAATTAGACGTGAAAGTGAAACCGGATCGGCGCCCTCGACTGACTCTCCGAGGGTGTGTTTGATATGTTTGTGAGGACCAGCGTCAGTCTCCCTGACCTGTGAGGACATTTAGGGTCGTCCCAGGTCAGTACGGAGCAACTAAAGGGACAAAATGACCGAGAAGCTGTGATTTTAGCCTTGTGTTGTGAGTATAAAGTGTTTCTGTATCAGAACATAGAAACTCGTCGGGTCAGTCAGGTTCTGGTTTCAGGGGAAGTTTATCTCTGCTGCACATCTGGGACAAAACGACTTCCACGTCTGAAGAAGCTCAACAGAAAATCTGTTGTTCTTGATCTAATTAAACTTTAAGTTTAAGAAAGATGTTTTGTTGGATACTTCCATCTGTTTACGGATCATAAACGGAACCGAAGCTCATTTCAGCAACAAGCTGCAGACGATCTGAAGCCTGATCACCTGTTCAGGAAAAACGCTTCTGAGACGAGTCTCAGGAGGAAACATCAGACTAACTGAGCCTCATTTCTGTGGAGAGCACCTGGAAATACCTGGAAATACCTGGAAATACCTGCAGATACCTGGAAATACCTGCAGATACCTGGAAATACCTGCAGATACCTGGAAATACCTGGAAATACCTGCAGATACCTGGAAATACCTGCAGATACCTGGAAATACCTGGAAATACCTGCAGATACCTGCAGATACCTGGAAATACCTGGAAATACCTGGAAATACCTGCAGATACCTGCAGATACCTGGGAATACCTGCAGATACCTGCAGATACCTGGAAATACCTGCAGATACCTGCAGATACCTGGAAATACCTGGAAATACCTGGAAATACCTGCAGATACCTGCAGATACCTTCAAATACCTGGAAATACCTGCAGATACCTGGGAATACCTGGAAATACCTGCAGATACCTTCAGATACCTGGAAATACCTGGAAATACCTGCAGATACCTTCAGATACCTGGAAATACCTGCAGATACCTGCAGATACTTTCAGATACCTTCAGATAAATGTAGAGACCTGCAGATACCTAGAAATACACCCAGATACCTTCAGATACCTGGACATACCTTCAGATACCTGCAGATACCTAGAAATATACGCAGATACCTGTAGATAAATGCAGATAAATGCAGATACCTTCAGATACCTTCAGATACCTTCAGATACCTGCAGATAAATGCAGATAAATGCAGATACCTTCAGATACCTTCAGATACCTTCAGATACCTTCAGATACCTTCAGATAAATGCAGATACCTGCAGATACCTTCAGATACCTGTAGATAAATGCAGATACCTGCAGATACCTGTAGATAAATGCAGATAAATGCAGATACCTGCAGATACCTGCAGATACCTGCAGATACCTGCAGGAGAAGCTGGGAAACGATCCGTTTCTGTGCTGTTGGTGTTAGATTTGGACGAGGCCTTTGTGGGACATCATTCTGTCGTCATTAAGGGACTCAAACTGTATTTCTCTGGACTCGGTGGTGAAAATTTAGACGATGACATTCATGCAGAAATGATGAGTCTCTGAAAATCAAATAAACTGGCTGAAGAACAAAAGGTTTCGGTCAGTTAATCAGTCTTCTTCTGGCATTACAAATGAAAACAGCCTCATTCTTTCAGCATCTATCAGTCAGCTTCAGACACGCTGTGTTTTCGGTGGTCAGGAAGGGCGCAAATGGCGAGAATTATGAGGCACCAATCTGAGTGGACATGATAGGAACTCCATAAACACACCAACAGGTTTGGTAAACACCACTTTCAGTCATGAACCTGTTCACGATTCATTAAACGAGGAAAGTTACACGAAGGTTTTAGCTTCAGGGTCAGATTTGGGCAGCGTGTGTTCGTCCAGTTCAGGTCCTCACAAAGATAGAAGCACAGAAGTGTGTGTGTTTAAGGGCGCCGAGGCTTCAGCTGCCGTGTCGGGTGTTTGGGTGTGTCGGCAGCAGCTGTTGGGTGTCTGTTTATGGCTTCCACAGCAGCCAAATCCAATCTGAGGTATTGATCGATGTCATGGACCGATCAGTTTACAGTTCTGTTCAAACCTCCTGATCAGCTTCATTTCTTCATATTTATCCATAAAAACAGGAAGCAGCTGCAGAGATTCACTGAAACATGTTCAAACCTGAACATAAACCCAGAATCTGAGGCAGAACCAGAGGTTTTTATCAGTTCTCAGCAGCTTTAAAGTGAATCTCTGGTCTGAGCTCCTTTATTCTCCAACACAGCCTGAACCCTCTGAGACAAGCTTTCTGTCATTTCTTTAAGGAGTCTTCAGGAATAGTTCTCCAGGCTTCTTGAAGGACATCCCAAAGCTCTTCTTTGGATGTGGGCTGCCTTTAACTTTGCTAAGTTGTCTGTTCTGTGTCGACACAACACTGGTTCATCCCTTGAGTTAGGAGCCTTTTTTCTGCCTGAAGGGTTCAAAGGTCAGAGTTAAGTGGCTGAACAAAGAAAAACACATGAAAATACTGAAGAAGAAGGACTGAAAATGAGGGAAAAAGCAGAAAATGTCCAAAGAAAAACTGAAAGAGCTTCAGAAAGCTGCAGAACTATTGATCAGGACACTTTAAAGGTTTCAGAAAGCTGCAGAACTATTGATCAGGACACTTTAAAGGTTTCAGAAAGCTGCAGAACTATTGATCAGGACACTTTAAAGGTTTCAGAAAGCTGCAGAACTATTGATCAGGACACTTTAAAGGTTACAGAAAGCTGCAGAACTATTGATCAGGACACTTTAAAGGTTACAGAAAGCTGCAGAACTGTTGATCAGGACACTTTAAAGGTTTCAGAAAGCTGCAGAACTGTTGATCAGGACACTTTAAAGGTTACAGAAAGCTGCAGAACTGTTGATCAGGACACTTTAAAGGTTTCAGAAAGCTGCAGAACTGTTGATCAGGACACTTTAAAGGTTTCAGAAAGCTGCAGAACTGTTGATCAGGACACTTTAAAGGTTTCAGAAAGCTGCAGAACTATTGATCAGGACACTTTAAAGGTTTCAGAAAGCTGCAGAACTGTTGATCAGGACACTTTAAAGGTTAGAAAATTTAGAAGAGTGGCAGGAGGCAGCTTCATTAACACCGAGTCACTGAGTCACTGTTTTCACGTTGTTCTTTATTCTCTGAGCAGAAGGTAGAAGCAGAAGTTTATCTCTGAGCTGATGGAAACATTTAATGAAAAACTCCTGATCAGCTTAATTTCTTTATATTTCTATAAAAAACAGGAAGCAGCTGCAGAGATTCACTGAAACATGTTCAAACATGAACATAAACCCAGAATCTGAGGCAGAAACAGAGTTTTTCTCAGTTCTCAGCAGCTTTAAAGTGAATCTCTGGTCTGAGCTCCTTTATTCTCCAACACAGCCTGAACCCTCTGAGACAAGCTTTCTGTCATTTCTTTAAGGAGTCTTCAGGAATAGTTCTCCAGGCTTCTTGAAGGACATCCCAAAGCTCTTCTTTGGATGTGGGCTGCCTTTTGTTCCGTTCTCTGTCAGATGATCCCACACTGCTTCAATAATGTTGAGGTCCGGGCTCTGGGGAGGATTCATCCCTCCATAAGACCTGTTGCCACTGATTTTCAGTCCACTTCTTGTGTCATTTGGCACAGCTCAGCCTTTTCTCCCTGTTTCCCTTCCTTAAGAACGGCTTCTTGACAGCCACCCTTCCATGGAGCCCATTTCTGATGAGGCTTGGGCCAACAGTAGATGGATCAGCTGAAGGTCCAGATGCATCTCTCAGGTCCTGTCAGGTCACAGCTGGATTTTTTCCTCTTTCTTAAGGACATCACTTTCAGATCCTGTTCATCTGCTGGAGATAGTTTTTTAGGCCTGACACTTCTTCTTTTGTCCTCCACTTGTCCAGTTTCCTCAAATGTTTTAAGGACACACTGCACACCATGCTGAGATATGCCAAGTTTTCAGCTAACAGCTCTTTGGGAATCACCTTGTTGCTGCAGAAATCCTATTTTCTGTCTGTCAAACTGTGTTTTCTTTGCTGTTTTTCATAGATGCAGCTAAAGAAATGGGAACAAATGATGTGTCTTTGTGACAAAGAGCCTAAAGATCCAGTTTAAAATGGCTTCTTTGCTAAGAAAACAGACTCTGTAAAGTTTAACTTCACATTAAAGACTTTTTTCATCTTTATTTGTTCCAAACACACAAATGTGACCCAGTTAGTTGAGAAAATGACAGCTGAGCTCAGACACTCTTCTTCTTCTTCTGCTGGTCGGGACATTTTACTGCTGTAATTGAAGCAGTTTTAAAAACATGGATCCATCCTGTTAGCTCCGTCTTATTTGACTTTAAAATGTGGTTTTGCAGTTCAAAGTGTTGGATTGAAGCTTCTTTTCTGACACCAGCTGCCTTTAAAGGAACCTCCAGCTGTGACTTACTGCTGGCAAACATCTGGCTTCACTCAGCGTTTCAGCTCTCTGATGTATTACCTCATTCTGCAGCGTCTTGGCCGTTCTTCTGTTTCCTTCGGAGGAACCAGGGTCCACTTTAACCCCAGAACGGCCCATTTGCTCTTCTTTCAGGATTTAGCCGCAGAGTTCAGGCTCGTTGGCGCCTTTGGGCTTTAATTGGGTGATAAAATAAATTGGAAGAGTTTCTCTGTGGTTTTCCTCATCCAGACACATTCAGAGCATCTCTGAGAACAAAAAGATTCTGACAGAATAAAGCAGCAGGGCCCTGCTGATGATTCAAACCTGCAGGAAACAGAGCCGGTTCTGGTTGGTGCTGAACCTGTTGGACCAACCGTCTGTTTTTAGACGCTTCAGTAACTCTGCAGATGATCTGCTGCTGGTTAGCTTCACTCGCCCTGAATCCAACCAACAGATGACGGAACCAGCTCTTTGGGTTCTATCTCCAGCTCTTTGGTTCTGTCTCCAGCTCTTTGGGTTCTATCTCCAGCTCTTTGGTTCTGTCTCCAGCTCTTTGGTTCCGTCTCCAGCTCTTTGGTTCTTGGTTCCGTCTCCAGCTCTTTGGTTCCGTCTCCAGCTCTTTGGTTCTTTCTCCAGCTCTTTGGTTCTGTCTCCAGCTTTTTGGTTCTGTCTCCAGCTTTTTGGTTCCATCTCCAGCTCTTTGGTTCCATCTCCAGCTTTTTGGTTCCATCTCCAGCTCTTTGGTTCCATCTCCAGCTCTTTGGTTCCATCTCCAGCTCTCTGGTTCTTGGTTCTTTCTCCAGCCCTTTGGTTCTTGGTTCTGTCTCCAGCTTTTTGGTTCAGTCTCCATCTCTTTGGGTTCCGTCTCCTGTGGATCTGTCCTTGGTTCGTGTTGCTTTGGCAGCGTTTCAAATATCGGACGCTGGCGTCGGTTTAATCGAATGAATCTTAGTTCCTTTGGATCCAAAGAACACAGAAAAGGGGAACGTTCTCCTGTAAATTACACTTTATTTTCCAGAATTCTTCCTGTTTGCTCTGAAAGTTTCTTTTCATGTCAGTAAAAACGTCCTCGTGTCATGTGGCGTAACAGCTCGCTGCCCCAGAGGAAGCTCCTCCCCTCTGACCGCCTCCCCCTCCCCCCTCAGGTGGCAGCTCGCTGCCCCAGAGGAAGCTCCTCCCCTCTGACCGCCTCCCCCTCCCCCCTCAGGTGGCAGCTCGCTGCCCCAGAGGAAGCTCCTCCCCTTTGACCCCCTCCCCCCTCAGGTGGCAGCTCGCTGCCCCAGAGGAAGCTCCTCCCCTCTGACCGCCTCCCCCTCCCCCCTCAGGTGGCAGCTCGCTGCCCCAGAGGAAGCTCCTCCCCTTTGACCCCCTCCCCCCTCAGGTGGCAGCTCGCTGCCCCAGAGGAAGCTCCTCCCCTTTGACCGCCTCCCCCTCCCCCCTCAGGTGGCAGCTCGCTGCCCCAGAGGAAGCTCCTCCCCTTTGACCGCCTCCCCCTCCCCCCTCAGGTGGCAGCTCGCTGCCCCAGAGGAAGCTCCTCCCCTCTGACCGCCTCCCCCCTCAGGTGACAGCTCGCTGCCCCAGAGGAAGCTCCTCCCCTCTGACCGCCTCCCCCCTCAGGTGGCAGCTCGCTGCCCCAGAGGAAGCTCCTCCCCTTTGACCTTCTCCCCCTCCCCCCTCAGGTGGCGCAGCTGCTGCTCAGCAGCAACATGGTGGTGGCGTTGCTGGAAGGCGAGAGGAAGGAGCCCACAGACTCCTCCTACACCACCCCGCTTCACCTGGCGGCCCGTAACGGACACAAAGACGTCATCCGGTAAGATAACACTGCACTCAAAGAGCCTTTAAATTCACATTTCTGCACTCAAAGAGCCTTTAAATTCACATTTCTGCACTCAAAGAGCCTTTAAATTCACATTTCTGCACTCAAAGAGCCTTTAAATTCACATTTATGCAGTCAAAGACCCTTTAAATTCACATTTATGCACTCAAAGAGCCTTTAAATTCACATTTCTGCACTCAAAGAGCCTTTAAATTCACATTTCTGCACTCAAAGAGCCTTTAAATTCACATTTCTGCACTCAAAGAGCCTTTAAATTCACATTTCTGCACTCAAAGAGCCTTTAAATTCACATTTCTGCACTCAAAGACCCGTTAAATTCACATATCTGGACTTAGAGAGCCTTTAAATTCTCATTTCTGCACTCAAAGAGCCTTTAAATTCACATTTCTGCACTCAAAGAGCCTTTAAATTCTCATTTCTGCACTCAAAGACCCTTTAAAATCACACTTTTACACTCAAAGAGCCTTTAAATTCACATTTCTGCACTCAAAGACCCGTTAAATTCACATTTCTGCACTCAAAGAGCCTTTAAATTCACATTTCTGCACTCAAAGACCCTTTAAAATCACATTTCTGCACTCAAAGAGCCTTTAAATTCACATTTCTACTTCTCATGACCAAAAACATGTTTCCTCTCCCAGTAAAAACAAGTCAAACATCCATTTAATGAGTTTTATTAACGTTGCAGGGCCTCGTAAAAGAAAATCACAACAAATGTTATCATCAGATCAAAGATACAGTCCAATTCAAGCCAATTATAATCCAATTAATTGTAATTCAATCACAATCCAATCAAGTGAGGTTCATTAAACCCAGTTTTTCTACCCTTAAAGTTGATTCTTGCTTTAGTTTTCGCTCTTATTCTCGTCCTGGAAGCAGGATGGAGCTGAGTGGCCCTGCTGCTCCACTCGTGTCCTGTCATTATTCACTCGCTTTCTGGGTCAA
The DNA here is from genome assembly GCA_036924055.1 of Leuresthes tenuis. Classification (NCBI taxonomy): domain Eukaryota; kingdom Metazoa; phylum Chordata; class Actinopteri; order Atheriniformes; family Atherinopsidae; genus Leuresthes; species Leuresthes tenuis. The sequence continues at coordinate 32,300,564 of JAVGWW010000019.1, read as the reverse complement.
ATGGTGGACTTGCTGTGATTTTTCGGGACCGTCTGTTCTGGCTGATCCCAGGACATCAAAGGCAGAGCGGGTCGGGGGGGTCTGCTGCTTTAATCCGTTCATACGTTTCTGATGGGTATTTTTGCTGTCCTAACCTCTGAATGCTTCAGTAGAAAAGCAGAAAAAAGAGCATCAATTAGTATTCGAGCCACTGAAAGATTTAATTATCAATATTCCACAAATAAATGATGATTTACAAGATCAAATACACATCAGTTCTTTTATAAAACAACAGAACTATCACAGAAATACATAAAACAATCACAAACAGCATCAGGAAACAAGACAAAGACACTTAAATCAACCATAAAGTATGTAAAAAACCAATATCCATGCACAGTATTAGGTACTATGAGCAGAGGTGCTTTTTTGTCTTCTTTGACCCGATGTGATGGTCTTTGTGATGTCTTTCTGATTTCTATCAATCACCCCAAAGTGCGCCAACTTCAACTTAAAACCTTCATATTTGGAGGTGAGGGGTCTCTTCAACTCGCCATAAAAACTGTATAATACACAGTAGATTAATAAAAAATACATCAATGTGTCCAGAACAAGATTCTGCTGCTCACAGTTCAGGAATTATTTCAACACAGCTTGTAGTTTTCCCACAGCGAGTGTTTGTTTCAGGCCCTTATTTCCAGTCTGTTCAACAGGGCGGAAAAAGGCGGGAATCACCATAGCAACCAGTGACTCAGCAGTGTAATGGCTGCCATAGGCCTCACACATTGTGTCGTCTTTTATTCGATAAACCTAAAAGAAAGTATGATCAGTTCGAGGTCCTGAGTGTAAAGATGAGCTTATACACTGACTCACGGGGTATAGACTGTACAACTAGTTATTTAGCCATGAAAAGCAGGATTAAGGTGTAAATTATGTGTCTCTGCTTGTTTCAGGCTGCTGCTGAAAGCTGGCATCGACATCAACAAGACCACCAAGTCTGGAACGGCTCTGCACGAAGCGTCACTGTATGGAAAAACTGAAGTGGTCCGACTGCTGTTGGATGTGAGTTCATTTCAGAACAGTCTGGGGTTATTTTAGGTTATTGAAGCTTATTGTTAGCTTTGATGTTAGCTGTAACGTTATATCCTCATATGTAAGTTGTTTTGGATAAAACCGTTTGTCAAATGTATAACCATAAACATAATTTATGGGATAATGTATCTTGTTTAGGCTAATGTAACGGCTAACACTGTGCAGGCTAATGTGACGGCTAACACTGTACAAGCTAATGTGACGGCTAACACTGTATAGGCTAATGTAACGGCTAACACTGTATAGGCTAATGTAACGGCTAACACTGTATAGGCTAATGTAACGGCTAACACTGTGCAGGCTAATGTAACGGCTAACACTGTATAGGCTAATGTAACGGCTAACACTGTATAGGCTAATGTAACGGCTAACACTGTGCAGGCTAATGTAACGGCTAACACTGTGCAGGCTAATGTATCGGCTAACACTGTATAGGCTAATGTAACGGCTAACATTGCAGGCTAATGTAACGGCTAACATTGTGCAGGCTAATGTAACGGCTAACACTGTGCAGGCTAATGTGACGGCTAACACTGTGCAGGCTAATGTAACGGCTAACACTGTATAGGCTAATGTAACGGCTAACACTGTATAGGCTAATGTAACGGCTAACATTGCAGGCTAATGTAACGGCTAACACTGTATAGGCTAATGTAACGGCTAACACTGAGCAGGCTAATGTAACGGCTAACAATTCTTTTGGCCAACCTAGTCAATATCATACTTTTTTAGTCTTTAATCATGGCTAAGATTATCTTCTTTGGCAAATTTATTAGCTACTGTTATCTCGTTTATGCTAATATAGAGGAAAATGCTATTTTATGGATCATTTTGAAGTGTATTTTATCCTGTTTAGGCAAATATCAAAGCTATTATTTTCTTGTTTTGGCTCAGGCTGATGTAGCATCATTTAGGTTTTATCCGACTGGACGACCCTTTTGATCGCTCAAACTCAATTTTAGATCAAGGGGCTCTTTAACAAAACCCTTCACACTAATAACTCTCACAAGAAGGTAATGAGGCAGGTCAGAGAGTCAGAAGACAGGAAGTGTGATTGTTGTGTGCCGCTGTCCATCCAGGCTGGAGTGGATGTGAACATCCGAAACACCTACAACCAGACGGCGCTGGACATAGTCAACCAGTTCACCACCTCACACGCCAGCAAGGACATCAAGCAGCTGCTCCGAGGTCAGAACAAACACATCCTTCTGTGGTTTCACACCTGGTGTGATCCAAGTGGGTCAGTTTACACCTGATCCAAGGCAGCAGGAGCTCAAATATGATGCAGGATCTTTAAAGAGATTAGATGCTACTCTTTGTCTTTATTCTTCTGTTGCAGTCCCCGCCTCCCTGACATGAGCTAAGCTTATATCTGGAGCTTCACCTGACTCCAGAAGCTGTAATTCTCACAGCAGCTGTGTTTAAATGTGTGGTTATGTAACGTTAAACTCTTATCTGTCGGCTCTCACAGCTTCAAAGAGCAGATTCAGCCTCAAACCCAGCAGGGCTGTATATACAGTGTGAGCTGTAATCCTGCAGCCGTTTGAAGTCCTGTGGGAACAGACTGAGGGAATAATGAGCCGTTGTGTTGAAGAAGTGATTCAAACATGGATGGAGACTTTCCCGTCTTGTTTGCTGCTGCAGAAGGAGAAATGAGTAACTGTGCTGTGGATTAATTATTGATGCGTTAGCGCACAGCAGGCGGCTCTTTGTGGGTTCAGCGTCTGGAGGAAAGTCATCGAGAATCTGCTGGATCTGTTTCAGCTTCTGTTTTCATCACAGTAAAGAAATATCACTGATTTCAGCAGCACCGCCTCTGTGTTATCCCAGTTTATGTCCTTTATTTGTTCTCTGGATGTTTGTGAGAGCAGAACGCCATGATCAGGAGAGTCCAGTCAAAGTTTGGGCTTTAATCTGAGAATAAGGCCTTTTTCTTTCAGGGGAAATATACAGATTTGAATATGTGATGAGCTTCAGGACGTCTGTTATCTGAGTCATCCTGGAGATATTTAGGCTTTTATAGAATATGCCAAACAACATGGATGTTATGGTGTTAGTTTGAGTTTATCAGGAGTTTCTTCAGGTCGTGTCTCAGCTGGTTGGAGGTCAGGAATGTTATTCTTATTCAACCTCATAATCGCTTCATGTCAGAAACGACTGCCCTGATTTTATCTCTGTGTTCTTTGAGGATTTTAAAGTGTCTGCATCCAAACCATGAAGCTGTTTCAGGACTTTTTCTCCTCCAAACGTAGCGCTTTGTGTTATTTTACCTTTGATAGGTCGACAGAAGCTGTTCAGGAAGAGAACATCCAGGTCTTCATTGGGTCTTCAGTCGTTAGCTTTTAGCCTTGAGTTCACCTGTTTCAGGTGTATTTTGTGCTAGCTTAGCAGCTTAGCTCCTCCATTTGTCCACAGTTTGCATTATTGTGGCTTTGAGGAACATCCAGGTCTTCATTGTGTCCTTCCATGAACAACTTTGTTCTTCAGTCGTTAGCTTTTAGCCTGAAGTTCACCTGTTTCAGGTGTATTTTGTGCTAGCTTAGCAGCTTAGCTCCTCCATTTGTCCACAGTTTGCATTCTTGTGGCTTTGAGGAACATCCAGGTCTTCATTGTGTCCTTCCATGAACAACTTTGTTCTTCAGTCGTTAGCTTTTAGCCTTGAGTTCACCTGTTTCAGGTGCATTTTGTGCTAGCTTAGCAGCTTAGCTCCTCCATTTGTCCACAGTTTGCATTCTTGTGGCTTTGAGGAACATCCAGGTCTTCATTGTGTCCTTCCATGAACAACTTTGTTCTTCCGTCGTTAGCTTTTAGCCTAAAGTTCACCTTTTTCAGGTGCATTTTGTGCTAGCTTAGCAGCTTAGCTCCTCCATTTGTCCACAGTTTGCATTCTTGTGGCTTTGAGGAACATCCAGGTCTTCATTGTGTCCTTCCATGAACAACTTTGTTCTTCAGTCGTTAGCTTTTAGCCTGAAGTTCACCTGTTTCAGGTGCATTTTATGCTAGCTTAGCAGCTTAGCTCCTCCATTTGTCCACAGTTTGCATTCTTGTGGCTTTGAGGAACATCCAGGTCTTCATTGTGTCCTTCCATGAACAACTTTGTTCTTCCGTCGTTAGCTTTTAGCCTAAAGTTCACCTTTTTCAGGTGCATTTTGTGCTAGCTTAGCAGCTTAGCTCCTCCATTTGTCCACAGTTTGCATTCTTGTGGCTTTGAGGAACATCCAGGTCTTCATTGTGTCCTTCCATGAACAACTTTGTTCTTCCGTCGTTAGCTTTTAGCCTAAAGTTCACCTTTTTCAGGTGCATTTTGTGCTAGCTTAGCAGCTTAGCTCCTCCATTTGTCCACAGTTTGCATTCTTGTGGCTTTGAGGAACATCCAGGTCTTCATTGTGTCCTTCCATGAACAACTTTGTTCTTCAGTCGTTAGCTTTTAGCCTGAAGTTCACCTTTTTCAGGTGCATTTTGTGCTAGCTTAGCAGCTTAGCTCCTCCATTTGTCCACAGTTTGCATTCTTGTGGCTTTGAAGAACATCCAGGTCTTCATTGTGTCCTTCCATGAACAACTTTGTTCTTCCGTCGTTAGCTTTTAGCCTTGAGTTCACCTTTTTCAGGTGCATTTTGTGCTAGCTTAGCAGCTTAGCTCCTCCATTTGTCCACAGTTTGCATTATTGTGGCTTTGAGGAACATCCAGGTCTTCATTGTGTCCTTCCATGAACAACTTTGTTCTTCAGTCGTTAGCTTTTAGCCTGAAGTTCACCTGTTTCAGGTGTATTTTGTGCTAGCTTAGCAGCTTAGCTCCTCCATTTGTCCACAGTTTGCATTCTTGTGGCTTTGAGGAACATCCAGGTCTTCATTGTGTCCTTCCATGAACAACTTTGTTCTTCAGTCGTTAGCTTTTAGCCTTGAGTTCACCTGTTTCAGGTGCATTTTGTGCTAGCTTAGCAGCTTAGCTCCTCCATTTGTCCACAGTTTGCATTCTTGTGGCTTTGAGGAACATCCAGGTCTTCATTGTGTCCTTCCATGAACAACTTTGTTCTTCCGTCGTTAGCTTTTAGCCTAAAGTTCACCTTTTTCAGGTGCATTTTGTGCTAGCTTAGCAGCTTAGCTCCTCCATTTGTCCACAGTTTGCATTCTTGTGGCTTTGAGGAACATCCAGGTCTTCATTGTGTCCTTCCATGAACAACTTTGTTCTTCAGTCGTTAGCTTTTAGCCTGAAGTTCACCTGTTTCAGGTGCATTTTATGCTAGCTTAGCAGCTTAGCTCCTCCATTTGTCCACAGTTTGCATTCTTGTGGCTTTGAGGAACATCCAGGTCTTCATTGTGTCCTTCCATGAACAACTTTGTTCTTCCGTCGTTAGCTTTTAGCCTAAAGTTCACCTTTTTCAGGTGCATTTTGTGCTAGCTTAGCAGCTTAGCTCCTCCATTTGTCCACAGTTTGCATTCTTGTGGCTTTGAGGAACATCCAGGTCTTCATTGTGTCCTTCCATGAACAACTTTGTTCTTCCGTCGTTAGCTTTTAGCCTAAAGTTCACCTTTTTCAGGTGCATTTTGTGCTAGCTTAGCAGCTTAGCTCCTCCATTTGTCCACAGTTTGCATTCTTGTGGCTTTGAGGAACATCCAGGTCTTCATTGTGTCCTTCCATGAACAACTTTGTTCTTCAGTCGTTAGCTTTTAGCCTGAAGTTCACCTTTTTCAGGTGCATTTTGTGCTAGCTTAGCAGCTTAGCTCCTCCATTTTTCCACAGTTTGCATTCTTGTGGCTTTGAGGAACATCCAGGTCTTCATTGTGTCCTTCCATGAACAACTTTGTTCTTCCGTCGTTAGCTTTTAGCCTGAAGTTCACCTGTTTCAGGTGCATTTTGTGCTAGCTTAGCAGCTTAGCTCCTCCATTTGTCCACAGTTTGCATTCTTGTGGCTTTGAGGAACATCCAGGTCTTCATTGTGTCATTCCATGAACAACTTTGTTCTTCCGTCGTTAGCTTTTAGCCTAAAGTTCACCTTTTTCAGGTGCATTTTGTGCTAGCTTAGCAGCTTAGCTCCTCCATTTGTCCACAGTTTGCATTCGTGTGGCTTTGAGGAACATCCAGGTCTTCATTGTGTCCTTCCATGAACAACTTTGTTCTTCCGTCGTTAGCTTTTAGCCTGAAGTTCACCTGTTTCAGGTGCATTTTGTGCTAGCTTAGCAGCTTAGCTCCTCCATTTGTCCACAGTTTGCATTCTTGTGGCTTTGAGGAACATCCAGGTCTTCATTGTGTCCTTCCATGAACAACTTTGTTCTTCCGTCGTTAGCTTTTAGCCTAAAGTTCACCTTTTTCAGGTGCATTTTGTGCTAGCTTAGCAGCTTAGCTCCTCCATTTGTCCACAGTTTGCATTCGTGTGGCTTTGAGGAACATCCAGGTCTTCATTGTGTCCTTCCATGAACAACTTTGTTCTTCCGTCGTTAGCTTTTAGCCTGAAGTTCACCTTTTTCAGGTGCATTTTGTGCTAGCTTAGCAGCTTAGCTCCTCCATTTGTCCACAGTTTGCATTCTTGTGGCTTTGAAGAACATCCAGGTCTTCATTGTGTCCTTCCATGAACAACTTTGTTCTTCAGTCGTTAGCTTTTAGCCTGAAGTTCACCTGTTTCAGGTGCATTTTGTGCTAGCTTAGCAGCTTAGCTCCTCCATTTGTCCACAGTTTGCATTCTTGTGGCTTTGAGGAACATCCAGGTCTTCATTGTGTCCTTCCATGAACAACTTTGTTCTTCCGTCGTTAGCTTTTAGCCTAAAGTTCACCTTTTTCAGGTGCATTTTGTGCTAGCTTAGCAGCTTAGCTCCTCCATTTGTTTGCATTCTTGTGGCTTTGAGGAACAGCCGGGTCTTCAGAAATGTTTCACCGGCCTCTGCTGTCTTTTAAACTTGTGTGTTTCTGTTTTCTCAACAGATGCAACGGGTATTTTGCAGGTCCGAGCTCTGAAGGACTACTGGAACCTCCACGATCCCACAGCCCTCAACATCAGAGCCGGAGACGTCATCATGGTGAGATGCTCGGACACTTTTCTCTTCTGGTTCTGGCTCCCAACCAGCAGAACAACATGTTTCCGCTTTGGCTTCTTGGAGTGTTTTGAACCTAAATGTGAACTTGATTTGGTGGAGGGGAACAGTGAAATAAAGCTGCACCGTTAAAGAAAAGCGCCGTTTAAACCCTGAACAGAACCAGATTTTATATGATAATAAGATCCGACAGCTTTATTAATCCCCACAGAGGAAACTCATCTGCTACCAATCCAGAGCAAATAACACTGCAGCAGATTAATACAGGAAGATAACACGGAGACTCAGTTCCAGACATGATTATTGTAGATAAAACTCCAGAAGCTGAACGTGTTGGTTGTCATATCTAACGGCTGCTGGAACAAAAAACCTCCAGTTGTTCCAAGGAGTGTTGAAGCATCACCAGCTTCTCTCTAAAAGAGGTCGTCAGGATTAAAGATATGAAAGAAGAATCCGGATTGTTTTTCTTTCAGTTTAATTTAGTGTCCAAATGATCACCAAAATAACAGATTTTTGGTTAAAATGAGGCAACACGGTGGGCTCCTGGTCTGAGATTAAAGATGAGATAAACTAACCTAAACTAAGCTAACCTAAGATAAGATAATCTAACCTAAGATAAGCTAATCTAAGCTAAACTAATCTAAACTAAACTAATCTAAACTAAACTAATCTAAACTAAACTAATCTAAGCTAATCTAAGATAAGATAACCTAAGATAAACTAACCTAAACTAAGCTAACCTAAGATAAGCTAACCTAAGATAAACTAACTTAAACTAAGCTAATCTAAGATAAGCTAACCTAAGATAAGATAACCTAAGATAAACTAATCTAAGATAAGCTAAGATAAGATAAGCTAACCTAAACTAAACTAATCTAAGCTAAGCTAAGATAAACTAACCTAAGATAAGCTAAGCTAAGCTAAGCAATGCTTGTATTCACGGTTCCCCTGAGTCTCAATAAGCATGAAAAAAGAAGAAAAACCGTATCCAGAAGTATTAATTTCCAGACATTTTCTTTTCTAAAAGATTTTGATTGAAATTAAACTTTTAAAAGTTGCTTGATGAAACCAGCAGGATCCATTTATTTAAGCTGAACCATTACAGATGGTTGTGGGCACCATGATCCCACCTCTTGGTTTATCCACTATGTTTAAGCTCTGAGGCCATCTTGGTTTCTGTGCACGCCCATTCCACCGCTGCGTGGGGGCTCAGGTGGTGCAACAGGCTGCTCACGAACTGCAGGATTAGCGGTTCTTTGTATCTTAAAGTGTTGCTGGAAACGACACCAAAACCCAACTTTGTCTCTAAATACAGCCCTAATTTTACGAAATAATCATTGTCCTGTTGAATAAAGACTTGAAACCAGTGATTAAGACTATAGGAACAGGTGTTTACATGGAGTATAATCTGCTTTCTTTTTGCAAGATGTCGCCCCCTGCTGTCCAATCAAGAGAATGCAACAAACAGGTATTTTCACATATCAGATGTTGAGGCAATTTCCATTTCTATATATATATATATTTTCTTTTAATTTTACACCCTTCTCTTGGTTCTCTAACCCAGGAAAGTCCAAATTTTCCGACCATCAATGCTTTAAATGACAGAAACAGGAAGCTTCCTGTATGATTTTCCAAAAGATGAAAGTTTATCTTAAAGGTTTCACATTCTCAGTCTTTTTGGACCAGATCTAATAGAGCTTTTCTTTCTATATATTCTTCAGTGGTGGGGGGTTCTACTTTTAACCATTTTCTAGTGATATATAAGCTCTAACTAAGTCATTAATATGCTAATTATCAAACATTAAGTCGCCCAAATACATGCTAACAAAATGTTTATTCCAAATACTTTGGTAATGTTCTGGTGGATCTGCTTCCAATCAAATGTTGCAGAGAACGTGGCTCTGATTGGCTCTGATTGGCTCTGATTGGCTCTGATTGGCTCTGATTGGCTCCTACATCCTCTGGATGGATGTAAAATAATCTGCAACCTCCATAATTCACCAGCAGCTTCTGGTTTTTCCTTCAGCAGCCAGAATCAGAGGGATCTTTGTCACTGAAAGCTCGACAGTCAGACATTTGAGTCAGGAAGTCTGGAATTTCTAAGAGGAAAATGTTTAGGAACCCTGTTTTTTTTAATTAAAGCATTTAGATGGATAAATGTGCATTTTGAAAAGCAAGAGAAAGCCAAAGTGTCATAGCATAAAGAAGCATAAACATGCTAATCGTTCCCTCCCTGTATGCTAACTGCTCAGAAATAACTCAAACAAGGGGAACAAAGCAGTGAAATCACTTAAAATAATCATCTTCCAGCAGAAAAAAGGTTTGATTTTCTAAACTTTTTCCTCACATTTTAAGAGATCTTCAAACTGGAACTAAAGACATTAATTTTCTTGTTCTAACAAATATATTCAAGAACTTTTCAGTTTTGTTTTTGTCCACATTCTTCAAAAAGCTTCATAATTTTGGTATTTATAGTTTCAAGCAGTAATTCTCAGTAACAAGTTGGAGCAGAGCGTCACTGAATCACCAGCCTTTGGTGTTTAAACGTTGTTGAGATGCAGGTGGAGACGAGCTCAACAGCTCGCTTTGTGGACAGCAAACACACCCTGTGCTGCACTCTGCCCTATATTTCCCCTCTGGATGATGTCTGCACATCCGCGGCTTGTTTTGCAACAAAGTTCAGTCAGAGGTGAATCTTTAATCTGACAAATTCAGACGGTGAATCAACCAAAAACACTGACTTCCTGTTAGTGTGTCGGAGGCTTCGTGTTCAGGCCTGTAATTCCTATCAAACATCAGAGACACCCAATAAAACTGCTTAGGTAGAATATAATCAACTAATTGATGATTAAAACTGTGTTGATTCATATAAAGCTGAATCTGTGACCTGGAAATGGAATGCTAATGTTCCAGCAGAGTTAGCTAAAGACTGTGAATGTGCAGCAGACACTTTTCATCCCACTGTTTTAACAACTTGGTCCAGTTCAACGCTGGACTGAAGGAACTGAGCCACAAAGAGGATCAGTTCCAGCTCTCAGAGCCTGAACTTCAGAGCAGGGAAATGGAAGCATCTGAGAAATAACTCCTCATGGTTTATTTACTGATTTATTTCTTCCTTTAGCAGCAGCTAATGCTAACAGCTTAGCTAATGAAATAACTCCTCATGGTTTATTTACTGATTTATTTCCTCCTTTAGCAGCAGCTAACGCTAACAGCTTAGCTAATGAAGATTTATTTCTTCCTTTAGCAGCAGCTAACGCTAACAGCTTAGCTAATGAAGATTTATTTCTTCCTTTAGCAGCAGCTAACGCTAACAGCTTAGCTAATGAAGATGACGTACACCAACTTCTAAGGAGTTACTGCTGCTCTTTTCTGAAAGATGAACATTATTGTTCCCACATTACTTTGTTAGCTGAAGCTAACGCTAACAGCTTAGCTAATGAAGATGACGTACACCAACTTCTAAGGAGTTACTGCTGTTCCTTTCTGAAAGATGAACATTATTGTTCCCACATTACTTTGTTAGCTGAAGCTTTCTAGCTGAACGGTTCCGTTCTGTAACTCAGACAACCTGCAGCTGTGTTTAAGGTGTGTTTCCAACACAACACCGGTCCTCTCCTCACTCTCGGTGCTACATTGAAGCAGCTAACTGCTAACTATCCAACTACCTGCTGACCTCATTAAAAGGGTGGAGCTGAGCTCCTGCTGAGTCTCCACCCTGAAAACAGGCTGTTAACCAAGGCCCCACCCTGACTCTCTCCCCCCCCACAGGTGTTGGAGCAGCACATAGACGGACGCTGGAAGGGCCACATCCACGACAGCCAGCGAGGGACGGACAGAGTCGGCTTCTTCCCTCCGTCCATTGTGGAGGTCATCAGCAGGAGGAACGGTCAGTCCGTTTTAACCCTCAGACGTCCGTTAGTTCTGGGAAACATGGTGTTGAAATTCAGAGCTGAATGAAGGATTCTTTAATCCTTTCGAGTCCTGTGCAGGAAGGTAGAAAAGAAAGTTTCTGTCAGGAGAAAACGTGGTAAATACAAGCGTTTATGATCTGTAAACGCTCAGAATTAAACGTTTCTCTTCCACATCAGCTGAAATGTTGCTTCGCTGCTGACGTCGCCTCCTAACAGGAAGTGACGTCACCTCCTAACAGGAAGTGATGACGCCTCCTAACAGGAAGTGACGTCACCTCCTAACAGGAAGTGATTGCGCCTCCTAACAGGAAGTGACGTCGCCTCCTAACAGGAAGTGATGACGCCTAACAGGAAGTGATTTCGCCTCCTAACAGGAAGTGATGTCACCTCCTAACAGGAAGTGATGACGCCTCATAACAGGAAGTGACGTCACCTCCTAACAGGAAGTGACGTTGCCTCCTAACAGGAAGTGATGTCACCTCCTAACAGAAAGTGATTTCGCCTCCTAACAGGAAGTGATGTCACCTAACAAGAAGTGACGTCGCCTCCTAACAGGAAGTGATGTCACCTCCTAACAGGAAGTGATGCCAACATAAAAAAGCCCCCCTCTCCCACCTGTTAGAACTAACCCTGCCGCTTCCAGACCATCCCATGCTCCCATCTCCTCCTTCCTGCATCCATCTCTCCATCCAAATAATGACTGACCTCCACCTCTAACCATCAGCTTGATAACCCCCCCTCCCCCTCTTGCTCCTCCCCCTCTCGCCCTGTAGGGGGCACCCTCTCCCGGCACGCCTCTCTGCCCACCCAGCGCCAGCAGCTGCTGCCCAGAGCCCCCCTCTCCTCCAGCCTCAGCTCCGCCCCTCAGACCGATGACTCCTACAGTCTGTACGCCCCCCCCACCCACGTGGTGCTGCCGCTCACCAACGGCCTCACTACCTGCACAGGTACACACACACACACACACACACCTGCTGATCTGAGGGGAGTCGGGATGATGTGATGTTACAGGAGTGTTTGAACAGCCTTTAATGGATCAGTCCAAGCCTCCCTCTTCCTCCCTAACCCTTTTCCTGTAACACCACTCACCTCCTCAGTCAGAACCTCCTCCCCAACAGAACCAAGTACATCAGAGTCTCTGTGTCCGGTAGGTCTGTCTCCGAGCCGCATGTCTCAGTCCGGGTGTCCCTTCGAGGACATCTGGGTTCTCAGGGACTCGTGTCATGGTAAGAGCCCCCTGAACGAGAGCTCCCCCCCCCCCCCCGGCTGTTCTGACCGCTGCCCGGCTCAACGCTCTGCATCCGGACCCCACACACCGAGACTCGAGAGATCAACTGTCAGCTCAGCGTGACGCAGCTTCGCTTTACTCCGCCTAAAGAAATCATGGCGCCGCTTACATTACTTTGTGGAGTTGCGTTGTCTCGCCGTTTCAGGTCGTTTATTTTGTTTAAACATCAGAGAAACTCACCCCTCAGTCTGACATATTCTGTATAACCCCTTCTTCCTGTTCCTGGGAGCATATATCAGGGCGTCCGAAGTGTAAAAACCCTTCTTCCTGTTCCTGGGAGCATATATCAGGGCGTCCGAAGTGTAAAACTCCTTCTTCCTGCTCCTGGGAGCAGATATCAGGCCGTCTGAAGTGTAAAAACCCTTCTTCCTGTTCCTGGGAGCGTATATCAGAGCATCTGAAGTGTAAAAACCCTTCTTCCTGTTCCTGGGAGCATATATCAGGGCGTCTGAAGTGTAAAAACCCTTCTTCCTGTTCCTGGGAGCGTATATCAGGGCGTCTGAAGTGTAAAACTCCTTCTTCCTGTTCCTGGGAGCATATATCAGGCCGTCTGAAGTGTAAAACTCCTTCTTCCTGTTCCTGGGAGCATATATCAGGCCGTCTGAAGTGTAAAAACCCTTCTTCCTGTTCCTGGGAGCGTATATCAGGGCGTCTGAAGTGTAAAACTCCTTCTTCCTGTTCCTGGGAGCATATATCAGGCCGTCTGAAGTGTAAAAACCCTTCTTCCTGTTCCTGGGAGCGTATATCAGCGCATCTGAAGTGTAAAAACCCTTCTTCCTGTTCCTGGGAGCATATATCAGGGCGTCTGAAGTGTAAAACTCCTTCTTCCTGTTCCTGGGAGCATATATCAGGCCGTCTGAAGTGTAAAACTCCTTCTTCCTGTTCCTGGGAGCGTATATCAGGGCGTCTGAAGTGTAAAACTCCTTCTTCCTGTTCCTGGGAGCATATATCAGGCCGTCTGAAGTGTAAAAACCCTTCTTCCTGTTCCTGGGAGCGTATATCAGGGCGTCTGAAGTGTAAAACTCCTTCTTCCTGTTCCTGGGAGCATATATCAGGCCGTCTGAAGTGTAAAAACCCTTCTTCCTGTTCCTGGGAGCGTATATCAGCGCATCTGAAGTGTAAAAACCCTTCTTCCTGTTCCTGGGAGCAGATATCAGCGCATCTGAAGTGTAAAAACCCTTCTTCCTGCTCCTGGGAGCAGATATCAGGGCGTCTGAAGTGTAAAAACCCTTCTTCCTGCTCCTGGGAGCATATATCAGGGCGTCTGAAGTGTAAAAACCCTTCTTCCTGCTCCTGGGAGCAGATATCAGGGCGTCTGAAGTGTAAAACTCCTTCTTCCTGTTCCTGGGAGCAGATATCAGGGCGTCTGAAGTGTAAAACTCCTTCTTCCTGTTCCTGGGAGCAGATATCAGGGCGTCTGAAGTGTAAAAACCCTTCTTCCTGCTCCTGGGAGCAGATATCAGGGCGTCTGAAGTGTAAAACTCCTTCTTCCTGTTCCTGGGAGCAGATATCAGGGCGTCTGAAGTGTAAAAACCCTTCTTCCTGCTCCTGGGAGCAGATATCAGGGCGTCTGAAGTGTAAAAACCCTTCTTCCTGCTCCTGGGAGCATATATCAGGGCGTCTGAAGTGTAAAACTCCTTCTTCCTGTTCCTGGGAGCAGATATCAGGGCGTCTGAGGTGTAAAACTCCTTCTTCCTGTTCCTGGGAGCATATATCAGGGCGTCTGAAGTGTAAAAACCCTTCTTCCTGTTCCTGGGAGCGTATATCAGCGCATCTGAAGTGTAAAAACCCTTCTTCCTGTTCCTGGGAGCAGATATCAGCGCATCTGAAGTGTAAAAACCCTTCTTCCTGCTCCTGGGAGCAGATATCAGGGCGTCTGAAGTGTAAAAACCCTTCTTCCTGCTCCTGGGAGCATATATCAGGGCGTCTGAAGTGTAAAACTCCTTCTTCCTGTTCCTGGGAGCAGATATCAGGGCGTCTGAAGTGTAAAAACCCTTCTTCCTGCTCCTGGGAGCAGATATCAGGGCGTCTGAAGTGTAAAACTCCTTCTTCCTGTTCCTGGGAGCAGATATCAGGGCGTCTGAAGTGTAAAAACCCTTCTTCCTGCTCCTGGGAGCAGATATCAGGGCGTCTGAAGTGTAAAAACCCTTCTTCCTGCTCCTGGGAGCATATATCAGGGCGTCTGAAGTGTAAAACTCCTTCTTCCTGTTCCTGGGAGCAGATATCAGGGCGTCTGAGGTGTAAAACTCCTTCTTCCTGTTCCTGGGAGCGTATATCAGGGCGTCTGAAGTCACTAAAAACTCAACCCTGGGATTTATTTAGTTCCCTTTGTGTGAAAGTTCCTCATCTAACGAGCCGTTCTGATTTTCATTTCTAAAGTACGTCACTCCTTCAGTTGGCCCCGCCTCCTCTGCTAAGCCCCGCCCACTCACATCCACCCTGCTGGACGGATGAAGCCAGCTTCTGGTGGAAATGTTCTGCTGTCAGCTGAGGCTTTAAAGCTACCAACAATGCTCGTCTTGGTGTGTCGGGTCCAAACTGTGGTTCACTGCGCTTCAGGCCGAACTCCGCTGCCACAAGGGGGCGACACCAGGTTGTCTCTGCTCTGATTAACTGTTGCACTGCTCAGTCAGGATCTGAGATGCAGCTGAAAGCTGCTGCATGTCGAACAGCGTGTGTTTACCAAAGGAATGATGATTTGTAGCATTCACAGAGCAGGAAGCTTTAGGCGTCTGTTTGCATGCACCTCATCAGTAAAATGAGGCCACATGAAGAATCCACTCAGCCTGATGTGAATCCAACTCGCTTCCAGCTGAAATCAGAACTTATCAAAGCCACATTTTCCAGGAATGGATTGTTCTAAAAGAACTTCTAAATCAGCCTAAAGATAAATCTGAATCAGCATGTTTTGTGCTGTTCAACCTAATGTTAGTAAGAATGGGCTGAGATTTTTCCTTTGCTGCTCGCCGCCGGGCTCGTGCTGCAGCTGTGCTCCCCTGCATCCCGCCCGTCACTCCTGATCATCACCCCCAGAGAACCCGCTGCTTCCTCCAGCCTGGCGCCGATCCTCTGCCGACCCGAACGCCGCCTCGGACGCTTATTGTTTGTGTTGTTTTTGGCAGCAGGAGACAGAAACAGCGTCGGAAGCACCGGCAGCGTGGGCAGCACCCGCAGCGCCGGCAGCGGACAGAGCACCGAGAGCAACAACGCCACCAACGGACACCAACACAACGCCGGCCCCCACGACAACAAGGTACTGACCGCCAAACATGAACCAGTAAATATCCCTAAAGCTGATGCAAGAGAAGAAGCTTCAGAACCAGTTTTTCAAGCTGAGAAAATGCAGCAGAAAGAAAAGAAGAAGAGATTCATCAGATTTATCTGAGCTGCAGCCATAACAGGGAGGGTTAGTTTCCTCAAATCCCTGAAGTCATGAATCAGGGTCTCATCAGGCTTTAGTCTGCCCTGATGTGACTGACATTCAGGTCTGAGGTTCAGACGTGGTGCTTCCTATTCTTCACATATGAGTTTCCAGTCTGTGATGGAAATTGCCCGTTTTGGTACGAGACCTTCAAATGTCAGCTTCCAGACTGTTGTCAGCAACTAGAGAGAGAGAGGACTTACTGGTTAATCTTGGTTGGAACTCATTGGACTCATTGGTTAATCTTGGTTGAGACTCACTGGTTAATCTTAGTTGAGACTCACTGGTTAATCTTATTCTTAGTTGGGACTCACTGGTTTATTTTAGCTGGGACTCACTGGTTAATCTTAGCCAGGATTCACTGGTTAATCTTAGTTGGGACTCACTGGTTAATCTTAGTTGAGACTCACTGGTTAATCTTAGTTGGGACTCACTGGTTAATTTTAGCTGGGACTCACTGGTTAATCTTAGTTGAGACTCACTGGTTAATCTTAGTTGAGACTCACTGGTTAATTTTAGTTGGGACTCACTGGTTAATCTTAGTTGAGACTCACTGGTTAATTTTAGTTGGGACTCACTGGTTAATCTTATTCTTAGTTGGGATTCACTGGACTCACTGGTTAATTTTAGTGGGGACTCACTGGTTAATTTTAGTTGGGACTCACTGGTTAATCTTATTCTTAGTTGGAATTCACTGGACTCACTGGTTAATTTTAGTTGAGACTCACTGGTTAATCTTGGTTGGAACTCATTGGACTCATTGGTTAATCTTGGTTGAGACTCACTGGTTAATCTTAGTTGAGACTCACTGGTTAATCTTATTCTTAGTTGGGACTCACTGGTTTATTTTAGCTGGGACTCACTGGTTAATCTTAGCCAGGATTCACTGGTTAATCTTAGTTGGGACTCACTGGTTAATCTTAGTTGAGACTCACTGGTTAATCTTAGTTGGGACTCACTGGTTAATTTTAGCTGGGACTCACTGGTTAATCTTAGTTGAGACTCACTGGTTAATCTTAGTTGAGACTCACTGGTTAATTTTAGTTGGGACTCACTGGTTAATCTTAGTTGAGACTCACTGGTTAATTTTAGTTGGGACTCACTGGTTAATCTTATTCTTAGTTGGAATTCACTGGACTCACTGGTTAATTTTAGTTGAGACTCACTGGTTAATCTTAGTTGGGACTCACTGGTTAATCTTATTCTTAGTTGGGACTCACTGGTTAATCTTAGTTGGGACACTGGTTAATCTTAGTTGGGACTCACTGGTTAATCTTTGTTGGGACTCACTGGACTCACTGGTTAATTTTAGTTGGGACTCACTGGTTAATCTTAGCCAGGATTCACTGGACTCACTGGTTAATTTTAGTTGAGACTCACTGGTTAATTTTAGCTGGGACTCACTGGTTAATCTTAGTTGAGACTCACTGGTTAATCTTAGTTGAGACTCACTGGTTAATTTTAGTTGGGACTCACTGGTTAATCTTAGTTGAGACTCACTGGTTAATCTTAGTTGGGACTCACTGGTTAATTTTAGTTGGGACTCACTGGTTAATCTTAGTTGGGACTCACTGGTTAATTTTAGTTGGGACTCACTGGTTAATCTTATTCTTAGTTGGGATTCACTGGACTCACTGGTTAATTTTAGTTGGGACTCACTGGTTAATCTTATTCTTAGTTGGGACTCACTGGTTAATTTTAGTTGAGACTCACTGGTTAATCTTAGTTGGGACTCACTGGTTAATCTTAGTTGGGACTCACTGGTTAATCTTAGTTGGGACTCACTGGTTAATTTTAGCTGGGACTCACTGGTTAATCTTAGTTGAGACTCACTGGTTAATCTTAGTTGAGACTCACTGGTTAATCTTAGTTGGGACTCACTGGTTAATCTTAGTTGGGACTCACTGGTTAATTTTAGTTGGGACTCACTGGTTAATCTTATTCTTAGTTGGGATTCACTGGACTCACTGGTTAATTTTAGTTGGGACTCACTGGTTAATTTTAGTTGGGACTCACTGGTTAATCTTATTCTTAGTTGAGACTCACTGGTTAATTTCAGTTGAGACTCACTGGTTAATTTTAGTTGGGACTCACTGGTTAATCTTAGTTGAGACTCATTGGTTAATTCTAGTTGGGACTCACTGGTTAATCTTATTCTTAGTTGGGACTCACTGGTTAATCTTAGTTGGGACTCACTGGTTAATCTTAGTTGAGACTCACTGGTTAATCTTAGTTGAGACTCACTGGTTAATCTTATTCTTAGTTGGGACTCACTGGTTAATCTTAGTTGGGACTCATTGGTTAATTTTAGTTGGGACTCACTGGTTAATCTTATTCTTAGTTGGGACTCACTGGTTAATCTTAGTTGGGACTCATTGGTTAATTTTAGTTGGGACTCACTGGTTAATCTTATTCTTAGTTGGGACTCACTGGTTAATCTTAGTTGGGACTCACTGGTTAATCTTAGTTGAGACTCACTGGTTAATCTTAGTTGAGACTCACTGGTTAATCTTATTCTTAGTTGGGACTCACTGGTTAATCTTAGTTGGGACTCATTGGTTAATTTTAGTTGGGACTCACTGGTTAATCTTATTCTTAGTTGGGACTCACTGGTTAATCTTAGTTGGGACTCACTGGTTAATCTTAGTTGGGACTCACTGGTTAATCTTAGTTGGGACTCACTGGTTAATTTTAGTTGGGACTCACTGGTTAATCTTAGTTGAGACTCATTGGTTAATTTTAGTTGGGACTCACTGGTTAATCTTAGTTGAGACTCACTGGTTAATCTTATTCTTAGTTGGGACTCACTGGTTAATCTTAGTTGGGACTCACTGGTTAATCTTAGTTGGGACTCATTGGTTAATTTTAGTTGGGACTCACTGGTTAATCTTAGTTGGGACTCACTGGTTAATCTTAGTTGGGACTCACTGGTTAATCTTAGTTAGGACTCACTGGTTAATCTTATTCTTAGTCGGGACTCACTGGACTCACTGGTTAATTTTAGTTGGGACTCACTGGTTAATCTTAGTTGAGACTCATTGGTTAATTTTAGTTGGGACTCACTGGTTAATCTTAGTTGAGACTCATTGGTTAATTTTAGTTGGGACTCACTGGTTAATCTTAGTTGAGACTCACTGGTTAATCTTATTCTTAGTTGGGACTCACTGGTTAATCTTATTCTTAGTTGGGACTCACTAGTTAATTTTAGTTGGGACTCACTGGTTAATCTTAGTTGAGACTCACTGGTTAATCTTATTCTTAGTTGGGACTCACTGGTTAATCTTATTCTTAGTTGGGACTCACTGGTTAATTTTAGTTGGGACTCACTGGACTCACTGGTTAATCTTAGTTGGGACTCACTGGTTAATCTTATTCTTAGTTGGGACTCACTGGTTAATCTTAGTTGGGACTCACTGGACTCACTGGTTAATCTTAGTTGGGACTCACTGGTTAATCTTAGTTGGGACTCACTGGTTAATCTTAGTTGGGACTCACTGGAGTCTCAAACTGCCCTGATGTGACTGACATTCAGGTCTGAGATCATATCTGGATTCAGGCAACATTTTGTTCAGATGACGGAAGAAAAACCTGAATCCTTTCGTTCCACCTGGTTGTTTTGTCCACTTTAATGAGACACTTGAGAGGCTCGAGTGGAGCTTCCACCAGCTCAGTTTAAGGTGGTTGTTTTTGTGTGCAGGTGGCGCCCTCTGCTGGTGACTCCGGACACGCTGCAGACAGCAAACAGGCCGACCATCCTGCAGGTCTGTCTTCTTCTTCTGCTGCACCGTTTGGATGTCTGTAGATGCTCCAAACAGGAAGATAAAGTGTTAGATATTCTTAAAACGCTCCATGTTGCTTGAGCTGTGGTTGTCGTCCAGGTGGGACTCCTCGGAGGCAGACGGTGACGGTTCAGCGGCCCACAGAACCCAGCTTCTCCCAGCAGTTTGTTCGTCCCCAGCAGCTGCTGGAAGGGAAGGTAAAGAGACTCCAGCTGACCTCACACTTTAAGTCATTATATGTGTAAACATCTTATAAAACAGAGACAAAACACATTTATTCCAACTTTTATTTGATGTCAGACAGAATGAACTCAAGACTTTTACTCTTCTGTCTCAAAAACTCACTTTAATTTGTTGATAAACCTCCATTTTTAGATTTTATTGGGATTTCACATCCCAATAAAACTTGGAATAGCGCAATTTAGTGCTAAAAAAGCTGACTGTGACCTGATCTGGTCCTGCTTCAGACATACTATTCGTTCCCTCCTCCAAGAGACAAAATATCCATTTATTGTATTATAATTACAACAAATTAGGCTTAATATCATAAAAGTTATAATCCTAAATCAGAGAAATCAGGATGAAGCAGTTTAAGGCCAATAATGAGGTAAAAACAGCTTATTTTAACCCTGATCTGGTCCAAAATATTTGATGTCAGACAGAATGAACTCAAGACTTTTACTCTTCTGTCTCAAAACTCACTTTAATTTGTTGATAAACCTCCATTTTTAGATTTTATTGGGATTTCACATCCCAATAAAAGTTGAAATAGAGCAATTTAGTGCTAAAAAACAGCTGATTTTAACCCTGATCTGGTCCTAAAGCAGCCTCCATGACAGTCTGAGCAGCAAAGATGTTCAGAGGAGCTCCAGTTTGTGTTTAAAACAAAGTTCCTCAGAGAAAGACTGGAAGGGATCTGCATATTTCTGCCTCTACAGAGCAGAATATCATTAAAGCATTCAAGGAATCTGGAGGAGTTTCAGTGTAAAGGACGAGGGAGCAAGCCTAAGCTGGACCACGTGACCTCTGACCCCTCAGACGCTGCATCAGGAACCGTCATTCATCAGCAGCTGATAGAAGCACCTGGACAAGGGATTACTGTGGAAACCTTTGTCCAGCACCACAATACAGAGTTCCATTCACAAGCTTTACTGTGCAGGAAAGAAGCCTGATGTTAACCTCGTCCACTTCTCTGGGCTCGGAGGCGTCTGGGATGGACCGTCACACGGTGGAAACGTGTGCTGTGGTCAGACCCATCAGTATTCCACATCTTTGTTGGAAGAAATGGAGCAAAGAGCAAAAGCAGCATCCAGCCTGCTGTCAGCAGCCAGTCCCTGCAGCCAGGCTCTGTGATGGTATGGGGTTGGATCAGGGGGCAAAGCTCATTTCCACTTCTGTGACGGCAGCATTAATGCAGAAAAGCTCACTGAGATTTTACAGCAACATGTGCTGCCTTCAGGGCCACATCTTTTCCTGGGACGTCCCAGCATTGTTCAAGCAGACCATGGAAAACCACATTCTGCCACAGTCCAAAGGCCTGGCTGAGGAAGAAGAGGTACGGGTGCTGGACTGGCTGCCTGCAGTCCTGACCTGTCCCCAGCAGAGAAACAACCACCCCCCCGCACTGCTGCACACCTTAAGACCTGTTTAAGGAGGAATGGGACAAAATAACAGCTGGAACTCTGCATCACCTGGTTTCCTCAGAGTCAGAACGACTTTAAGTGTTGGCAGAAGGAAACAAAATGTTTGGTCATTATTTGGTATAATTTGGTCATTATTTGGTATAATTTGATAATTATTTGGCATAATTTGATCATTATTTGGTATAATTTGAATATTATTTGGTATATTTGGTCATTATTTGGTGTAATTCGGTCATTATTTGGTATAATTTGATCATTATTTGGTGTAATTTGGTCATTATTTAGTGTAATTCGGTCATTATTTGGTGTAATTCGGTCATTATTTGGTATATTTTGATCATTATTTGGTGTAATTTGGTCATTATTTGGTGTAATTTGGTCATTATTGGTATTCAGACCTGTTTAAGGAAGAATGGGACAAAATAACAGCTGGAACTCTGCATCACCTGGTTTCCTCAGAGTCAGAACGGCTTTAAGTGTTGGCAGAAGGAAACAAAGTGGGGAAAGGTTCACTGACTTTATGGGATGCTGCAGGTCTGAGGTGTAGAAATGATGTTTGTTATCAGATTATATGAAGCTGATGGGACAGAACAGGTTGGACTCATTCAGTGTTGAAGTTCCACCTCTTTTTATTTCTGCTGGATTTACTTTTTCACTCCATTAAAGAGAAATAAGTCACAGAAGAAACCAAAATTAGCCACTCGTCTTTGCTTCCAGACCCGTTTAAATGTGAAAACGACTGTATTCGTGTTGCAGGATGCGGAGGCCATCTATCAGTGGCTGAGTGACTTCCAGCTGGAGCAGTACATCAGCAGCTTCCTGAGCGCCGGATACGACGTGCCGACCATCAGCAGGATGACTCCTGAGGTGAGGTTTTCTGCTCAGTGTGGTTTTAAAGCTGCAGCTACACGATGAAACGTTCACCTGAAGCAAAAGCAGCAGAATTAACATAAAGCCCTGAACTGTAGAGGTTAATTTGGGTTTCTATGGTTGTTCTGTCCGTAGGACCTGACGGCCATCGGAGTGACCAAACCAGGACACCGCAAGAAAATCTCCATGGAGATCAACAACCTGAGCATCCCCGAGTGGCTGCCTGATTACATTCCTGTAAGGCTGGCTGCTGCTCATGCATGAGCTGCCGCATGTTCTGGTGCTGATCATTGTCTCCTCTCCTCACAGTCGGACCTCGGCGAGTGGCTCAGCGCCATCGGCCTCCCGCAGTACCACAAGAAGCTTTCAGAAAACGGCTACGACTCCATCAGCATCGTGAAAGACCTGACGTGGGAGGACCTGCAGGAGATCGGCATCACCAAGCTGGGTGAGGAGGCATGGCAGCCGTGCACGGCTCAGTGAGACTGCTGCAGCTTTGGGTCTGATTTTGGTTGGATTTTCCTTGCAGGCCACCAGAAGAAGCTGATGTTGGCGGTGAAGAAGCTGTGTGACATCCAGAGGGCGATGCTTCAGGGTGAATCGGGCACGCTGCGCCGCAAAGCCCCCGGAGCCCTTCACCTCGTCACCATTGAGTCGCCGGATGCCAGCAGCGAATGTTCCTCGCCCAACACCCCGAAAATGATGACGTTCCAGGACAGCGAGCTGAGCACCGAGCTGCAGACGGCCATGACCGGCCACTACGGGGGGGGTGACGAAGGTTTGGCCATCAAGAATGCAGTGGGGATGTCCCGAAGCCAAGAGAGCATCGACGCCCGATCCAGAGGCTCCGGACGCTCCCAGGAGCCTCCGACCGCCTCAGTCAACCCCCACAGCTGGTCCCAGGAGAGCCTGGAAGGAAGCCCGGCCAAGGAGAGGAACCTCCCCGAGGGCTGGGACCAGAGGCCTCTGCAGCAGCCTCTGCCCAAGCAGGTGCCGTTGGGAACCGCCACCGTGTTCAAGTACCCGGCCATCCCAGCCAAGCCCAGACCGTGTGGCCCGGGCGGCCCGTCCCCTCAGGGCTCCCCGGCGCTGAAGGGCTTTAACTACCTGCACTCCCAGTGCGGCTTCACGGACCTGCGCTCATCCTCCAGGCCCGGGAACCACAACATGACCCTGGCGCCGGCCAAAAAGCGCACCCAGAGCATGACCCGCTACGCTCTGTCAGACGGGGAGCCCGACGAGGACGAGGACGAGCTCGCACTGCCCTCCGGAAACGTGCCGTCCTACGCCACCCTGACCCGCAAGCCCGGCCGCAGCCAGCTGGCCCGGTTCCAGTCGAGCCCGGAGAAGAACCACAGTGTGGGACGCAGTCAGTCGTTTGCGGTGCGCGCCCGGAAGAAAGGTCCCCCCCCACCCCCTCCGAAAAGACTGAGCTCAGTGAGCAGCACCACCAGCGGCGAGCTGAGCGACAGCAGCACCACGTCCTCCTCGGGCGGAGTGGTGACCGACAGTCCGGGGAGCGTCAGAAGCATCGCAGCTTCTCTGGAGGGCGGCTCTCAGAACACCCCAGAACCCAAAGAGGACGCCGTCCACGAGGAGCCCCAGTCCCTCAGCTCTGTGGAGTCCAGAGAAGCTGCGGGGGCGAGGAGGAGGGTGCTGAGCGAATGCGTTCAAACCGAGAGCACCAGCAGCGGTGAACTGGACCAGGGCCTGAAGTCTGACTCTGAGGAAGAAGAAGCGAAAGCTGCGGGACTCGAGGGCTCGGCGTCCCCTCAGAACAGCTCCAGCGAGTGCATCCCCTTTGCCGAGGAGGGCAACCTGACCATCAAACAGAGACCCAAAGCTCCAGGTCCACCCAGGGCCGAGGCGGTGCTGGAGCCTCCGGCCAAGAATCTGGAGGTCCCCGAGTTTAACCTGAAGGAGTCGGACACGGTGAAACGCCGACACAAACCCAAAGACAAGGAGCAGGGCGACGGTTCCCCCGACAGAGCAGGAGCGGCCGGGTCTGAGTCCGACAGCAGCAGGCCTCCATCCTGCAACCAGGAGGAGGTCAGGCTGAGAATCAGCGAGGCCAAGCTGGAGAGGCCAGGGAGTCCAGGATCTCCGATTAAACCTCCGCTCTCACCGAAACCTGCGGTTGCCCCAAAACCCGTTCGCCAAAGTCTGCTGTCCGCTCAGAGTAAGATTCACACCGAGTGCAATATTCCATCCTAACCCAGAAGGTGTACTAAAACCCGCTGAGGCGCTCAGACTGGACTTATGACTGGGACCAGCTGACTCAGCTCTGATCTTAATGTGGGAAATGCTGCTTATGAACTTATCATAAAAAACGTTCCATTTGGTCGAGTTTCTCCCTTAATTTGTGACTTGATGAAGTCTTGAGGTTCAGACTTGGTGCTTCCTATTCCTGACATATGAGTTTCCAGTCTGTGATGGAAATTGCCCGTTTTGGTACGAGACCTTCAAATCTCAGCTTCCAGACTGTTGTCAGCAACTAGAGAGAGAGAGGACTTACTGGTTAATCTTGGTTAGGAATTACTGGTTAATCTTGGTTAGGACTCACTGGTTAATCTTAGTTGGGACTCACTGGTTAATTTTAGTTGGGACTCACTGGACTCACTGGTTAATTTTAGTTGGGACTCACTGGTTAATTTTAGTTGGGACTCACTGGACTCACTGGTTAATTTTGGTTGGGACTCACTGGTTAATTTTAGTTGGGACTCACTGGTTAATTTTAGTTGGGACTCACTGGTTAATCTTAGTTGAGACTCACTGGTTAATCTTAGTTGGGACTTACTGGACTCACTGGTTAATCTTAGTTGGGACTCACTGGTTAATTTTAGTTGGGACTCACTGGTTAATCTTAGTTGGGACTTACTGGACTCACTGGTTAATCTTAGTTGGGACTCACTGGACTCACTGGTTAATCTTTGTTGGGACTCACTGGTTAATTTTAGTTGGGACTCACTGGTTAATTTTAGTTGGGACTCACTGGTTAATCTTAGTTGGGTCTCACTGGTTAATCTTAGTCAGGATTCACTGGACTCACTGGTTAATCTTACTTGGGACTCACTGGTTAATTTTAGTTGGGACTCACTGGTTAATCTTTGTTGGGACTCACTGGTTAATCTTAGTTGGGACTCACTGGTTAATCTTAGTTGGGACTCACTGGTTAATCTTAGTTGAGACTCATTGGTTAATTTTAGTTGGGACTCACTGGTTAATCTTAGTTGGGACTCACTGGACTCACTGGTTAATCTTAGTCAGGATTCACTGGACTCACTGGTTAATCTTACTTGGGACTCACTGGTTAATTTTAGTTGGGACTCACTGGACTCACTGGTTAATTTTGGTTGGGACTCACTGGTTAATTTTAGTTGGGACTCACTGGTTAATTTTAGTTGGGACTCACTGGTTAATCTTAGTTGAGACTCACTGGTTAATCTTAGTTGGGACTTACTGGACTCACTGGTTAATCTTTGTTGGGACTCACTGGTTAATTTTAGTTGGGACTCACTGGTTAATTTTAGTTGGGACTCACTGGTTAATCTTAGTTGGGTCTCACTGGTTAATCTTAGTCAGGATTCACTGGACTCACTGGTTAATCTTACTTGGGACTCACTGGTTAATTTTAGTTGGGACTCACTGGTTAATCTTTGTTGGGACTCACTGGTTAATCTTAGTTGGGACTCACTGGTTAATCTTAGTTGAGACTCATTGGTTAATTTTAGTTGGGACTCACTGGTTAATCTTAGTTGGGACTCACTGGACTCACTGGTTAATCTTAGTCAGGATTCACTGGACTCACTGGTTAATCTTACTTGGGACTCACTGGTTAATTTTAGTTGGGACTCACTGGACTCACTGGTTAATTTTGGTTGGGACTCACTGGTTAATTTTAGTTGGGACTCACTGGTTAATTTTAGTTGGGACTCACTGGTTAATTTTAGTTGGGACTCACTGGACTCACTGGTTAATTTTGGTTGGGACTCACTGGTTAATTTTAGTTGGGACTCACTGGTTAATCTTAGTTGAGACTCACTGGTTAATCTTTGTTGGGACTCACTGGTTAATCTTTGTTGGGACTCACTGGTTAATTTTAGTTGGGACTCACTGGTTAATCTTAGTTGAGACTTACTGGACTCACTGGTTAATCTTAGTCAGGATTCACTGGACTCACTGGTTAATCTTACTTGGGACTCACTGGTTAATTTTAGTTGGGACTCACTGGTTAATCTTTGTTGGGACTCACTGGTTAATTTTAGTTGGGACTCACTGGTTAATCTTAGTTGGGACTCACTGGTTAATCTTAGTTGGGACTCACTGGTTAATTTTAGTTGAGACTCACTGGTTAATCTTAGTTGGGACTCACTGGTTAATTTTAGTTGAGACTCACTGGTTAATCTTAGTTGGGACTCACTGGACTCACTGGTTAATCTTATTCTTTGTTGGGACTCACTGGTTAATCTTAGTTGAGATTTACTGGACTCACTGGTTAATTTTAGTTGGGACTCACTGGTTAATCTTAGTTGGGACTCACTGGTTAATCTTAGTTGGGACTCACTGGACTCACTGGTTAATCTTTGTTGGGACTCACTGGTTAATTTTAGTTGGGACTCACTGGTTAATCTTAGTTGGGACGCACTGGTTAATCTTAGTTGAGATTTACTGGACTCACTGGTTAATCTTAGTTGGGACTCACTGGTTAATCTTAGTTGGGACTCACTGGTTAATCTTAGTTGGGACTCACTGGTTAATCTTAGTTGGGACTCACTGGTTAATCTTAGTTGGGACTCACTGGTTCTGGTCCAGTTACTCTCTGGTCTTGATGGGTCCAGCTGGTCGGTATCCAACCTGTTTTCATGTCTTCTTCAACAGGGCCGTCTTCTCCCACTGTGACCGTCACTGTAGTCCAAAGCGTGGCCTTCACCTCTCCATCCTCGCCGGCCTACGGGCCCTCGGCTCCAGCTCTGGCCCCTCAGAGTCCCTCTCTGGCAGTGGGGGGGCATCAGGTGTGTGTGGTTGGTCCAGGTCATCTCCCAGAGGCGTCCAGCGGGACCGGGGTGGTCCAGCAGAAACTGGATCAGACCAGCACATGTCTGGCAGCAGCTCTGAAGGCAGTGGAGAGAAAGCTGGAGGACGACTCTGACAGGTGAGTTTGGATTAAAACATCAACTTTGTGTTATATTAATCTGCAGAAGATACGTCCTCCATCTTGTTCTCATTGCTCCAGCGGAACCAGCTCAGTCAGGTCTGCAGGTCACTGGACTCACTGGTTAATCTTAATCTTAGTTGGGACTCACTGGACTCACTGGTTAATCTTAGTTGGGACTCACTGGTTAATTTTAGTTGAGGCTCACTGGTTAATTTTAGTTGGGACTCACTGGACTCACTGGTTAATTTTAGTTGGGACTCACTGGTTAATTTTAGTTGGGACTCATTGGTTAATTTTAGTTGGGACTCACTGGACTCACTGGTTAATTTTAGTTTGGACTCACTGGTTAATTTTAGTTGGGACTCACTGGTTAATTTTAGTTGGGACTCACTGGTTAATTTTAGTTGGGACTCACTGGTTAATTTTAGTTGGGACTCACTGGTTAATTTTAGTTGGGACTCACTGGACTCACTGGTTAATTTTGGTTGGGACTCACTGGTTAATTTTAGTTTGGACTCACTGGTTAATTTTAGTTGGGACTCACTGGTTAGTTTTAGTTGGGACTCACTGGTTAGTTTTAGTTTGGACTCACTGGTTAATCTTAGTCGGGACTCACTGGTTAATCTTAGTTGGGACTCACTGGTTAATTTTAGTTGGGACTCACTGGTTAATTTTAGTAGGGACTCACTGGTTAGTTTTAGTTTGGACTCACTGGTTAATCTGGTTAGTTTTAGTTTGGACTCACTGGTTAATCTGGTTAATCTTAGTCGGGACTCACTGGTTAATCTTAGTTGGGACTCACTGGTTAATTTTAGTTGGGACTCACTGGTTAATCTGGTTAATCTTAGTCGGGACTCCACCTTGTTCCGTTGGTGACCTGCTCGTTCTGTCGGTTCTCGTTGCTCCAGCGGAACCAGCTCAGTCAGGTCTGCGGGGACCATTCTGGACGACATCGGGAACATGTTCGATGACCTCGCCGATCAGCTGGACGCCATGTTGGACTGAAGACGTTCCACAGAAACAAACATCTTCACCCTCAGGAAGTGGAACGGAGGGGTTTCCACCCACTCTGAGCTGCACAGCTGGAGGAGCTACAGGACTTCACCTCCGCTGCGCCACCAGTACTAAACCTATGATGAACTCATGTTGGAGCGGCCCACTGTGAGGAGAATCTCCTCTGCAGATTATTTTAATGTAAACACTAATATTGTACCATGAAATTGTGTTTTTGATATCGTAGAGACGAACTCCTGCCATCCAGACTGTTCCAGCAGCCTGAAAACTGTGATTCTGCAGCACGAGAACCTGCTACAGACAGATTTTTAATGTAATGGATCACATGACTGCGTTCAAAGATGTGACATCAGCATCAACTGAAGATGAGGAACACATTAAGATTTAATAACAGAGCAGGAGTGTCCAAAATGACCAGATATTTATAGTATTTGGAGTTTAGGCGCCATCTTGTGGTCCTTTCTGGTATTGCACTTTAAAAGTTAATCGGTCTGTTCATGGCTTCAATGAGCTCTTTCAACCAAAGCAACTTACTGGATTTGAACCCAGATCTCCCACATGGAAGGTGGCAGTCGTACCACTACACTTATATAAACTATAAAACCAGTTCTGAGAAGATTCTGAACTGGGTCCAGTTCTTCCTTGTCCCGACTCCTTCATTTTGTAGGAGTTGGGAGCATTTCTTCTTTAAGGAATCAATAATTAGTGCCTATTCAAGCCTTCTGTTGGGTTGTCAGGGGCCATTTGGGTGTCTCTGGGACCAGTTTGGTGGAGCAGAGGAACCGGGCCTGAGCTTCTTGTTCTGGTTCCAGTTCAGCTGTTGTTAAGGGTAACCATCTGAGTTCATAGGTGATGCATCGCCTCAGAGGTCTGCAGCTTCTGGGTCTCTCTGCTGCCCACGTTTGACCCAAAAGACACTTTTTAAAGGCTGTGATCCTCCAGTAAGGACGATAGTCGTCACATTAAACCAGCAACATATCGATATTACAGAGTTTATAGCTTAACTTCATTACCATGAAGGCTTTTCTCCAAGATGGCCGTCTTGTGATGGTCTGAAACCAGCCTTTCATGCTGAAACCATCTTTAACGCCGTCAGTTTTCTCCCTGCTTGAACAAACATGGCCGCCCTCGTGTCCCTTGGGCTCTTCGCTCGCTGCATCCGAACATTTCGAGTTTGTAATATTTATAAATGTGTTTTATACCAGCTGATCTTAACCAGGTGTAGTTAGGCTCCACCCGCCTCACTTTGAGTGTTTTTCTACAAAGGGAAGAGAAGCACGTTGGGCTAAAAACTATTTTTTGATATTCATTTTAGCCAAATTAGTATTTAAATTAGTTCTCTAAATATGTTTATTGTGCACAGGGGAGCGTATTCAACCAAAGTGTACAGGTTTGTCCTTTAAAACGTTATTTTGTGTCCTGAGCATGTTGAACTGGTGATAAAATCAAACGCCGCCGACGGTTTCTGCTCCACCTGTGATTCTATATTAATGTTAAAAGAATTCTAACTTAAGCACAAGCTGAATCATATCCTGTTTGACATATTTGCTGTGTTGTGGTCTTTGTTGTTCCACTTTATCAATAAAACCTGAACACAAACGTGTTTCTGTGACTGTCCACCAGAGGGCGCCAGAGGGCGTCCTTTATAGTGATAAAAGTCATTTGGCAGATGCTTTTATCCAGTGAAATACACTCATATCCCAGGTAGAGTTGGGGGTCTTGCTTAAGGACCCCAACAGATGGTCTTTCATGCCTGGGGTCAAGGTTCAAACCCAGTCACCCACATGAATCTTACCCCCCCACCGTCCTGTTCCATCCATCTGATGTTTATGGATTCAGCTTTTATCCAAAGTGACTTACAGGTAGGGGTAAGGGGGGGGGTCTTGCCTAAGGACCCCTACTGGAGACAGTACCTTTGATGCAGGGGAACCCAGGTCTCCCACATGAAAGGTGACAATCATACCACTAAACTATCCAGTCCAGGCCCCAAAAAGGGCAGATTTGCTGAAAAAGTGGAAGTTTAAGCCACATTTTGACATTATTCTGGTTTAAATGAAGGTTCCCTTTAATCAGAAAAGGCTCATTCTCAGATAAACAGAAATAACCGACAGATTATTTTAGGAAAAACATTTAAAAACCGTCCCAGTTACCTGTAGAGCTCCCTGTTTATTGATTGGTCAGCTTTCAGAAGCTTGGTGCTTCTTCACAGTAGTTTCCATGTGGGTTCCTTCTGGACCCAGAAATGCACCCAGGAGCCAGCAGGGGTCCAGGCAGGTAAGACCAGCTGAGTTGTTTTGTTTTAATATCATCTTTCCCTTCACACCTGGCAGGAAATGTGTTTTACTGAGGACCCTCAGAGGCTCAGGGGTCTGAACTGGGACTATCAGGGTGCGTTCAGGTTCAGCTCCGGATTTACAGCATCGTGAAGCTGGTTCACTTCTTACCGGGTTGTTCCACCAAGGCGACTGGAAAGCTCTGCCCCCGACCTTTGACCTTTCAGAGGGGATGAAAAGACCGCTGACCTGGGTGAGTCCATCCGACCGGAACCAAAGACTGTTTCTGAGGTCTAAAACAGCGACAGAGTCCTTTAAACCTGGTTCCTGTCGCCTTTTAAAGATTAAAAACAAAATTTATGACTTTATTCATCAGAAAAATATTTATTTTTCCTCCATTACATAAATTAGCAGCTGATTCAGGTCCAGAAACATCTTATAAGATGTAAAGATGGCTTTAAGATCAACAGAACCACTAAAAACCCGTTTATTCAGCATCTCAGAGGCTGGATGACTGGTTCCTTTTTAAGATTTAAGTTTTATTCAGAGTCAGAAAACCGCTCAGTGAGATCTTCTTTGAGTTGGACCTGCTCTCCCAACTAAAATCCTGCAGTTCTGGGAGGAAGAACCTGACCCGAACAGGTCGGTACCGTCTTTGGGCCTTAAACTGAACATTTCTGATGTGATCAAACAGTTTGGAAATAAAGGACAGAAAACACAGGAAAACAAAGTCAGAATTTATTCTGAGTTAAACAGAATCAGGAAGTTAAAGAATCCTTTTGATGCCCAAAGCCTGGAGGGCGAGGTGCCGTGGAGGTCCAGGTGCTGGAGGTCCAGGTGCCGGAGGTCCAGGTGCTGGAGGTCCAGGTTCTGTGGAGGTCCAGGTGCCGGAGGTCACGGAGAGGTCACGGCGTCCCATCAGTCAAACGCTCCCATCGTCCTGAAAGAGTTCAATGATTATTTTGTTTTAATTTTAGATTCTAAGACAGAAACAAAGTGTGAAAGAAAACGTACCGATGAGTCAGTGGCTTCTGGTCCTTGAAAGAGGGGCCCAGACAACAGGGAGAAGGGCCCACAAAACAAGAAAGAGAGGGGCCCAGACAACAAGAAAGAGAGGGACCCAGAAAACAGGGAGAAGGGGCCACAAAACAAGAAAAAGGGCCCAGACAACAGGAAGAAGGGCCCACAAAACAAGAAAGAGAGGGGCCCAGACAACAAGAAAGAGAGGGACCCAGAAAACAGGGAGAAGGGGCCACAAAACAAGAAAAAGGGCCCAGACAACAGGAAGAAGGGCCCACAAAACAAGAAAGAGAAGGGCCCAGACAACAGGTAGAAGGGCCCACAAGACAAGAAAGAGAAGGGCCCAGAAAACAAGAAAGAGAGGGGCCCAGAAAACAAGAAAGAGAGGGGCCCAGACAACAGGGAGAAGGGGCCACAAGACAAGAAAGAGAGGGGCCCAGACAACAGGGGGAAGGGCCCACAAAACAAGAAAGAGAGGGGCCCAGACAACAGGGGGAAGGGCCCACAAGACAAGAAAGAGAGGGGCCCAGACAACAGAGAGAAGGGCCCATAAAACAAAGAAGGGCCAAGACAACAGGGAGAAGGGCCCACAAGACAAGAAAGAGAGGGGCCAAGACAACAGGGAGAAGGGCCCACAAAACAAGAAAGAGAGGGGCCCAGACAACAGGGGGAAGGGCCCAGAAAACAAGAAAGAGAGGGGCCCAGACAACAGGGGGAAGGGCCCACAAGACAAGAAAGAGAGGGGCCCAGACAACAGGGGGAAGGGCCCACAAGACAAGAAAGAGAGGGGCCCAGACAACAGAGAGAAGGGCCCATAAAACAAAGAAGGGCCAAGACAACAGGGAGAAGGGCCCATAAAACAAGAAAGAGAGGGGCCAAGACAACAGGGAGAAGGGCCCACAAAACAAGAAAGAGAGGGGCCCAGACAACAGGGGGAAGGGCCCACAAAACAAGAAAGAGAGGGGCCCAGACAACAGGGGGAAGGGCCCACAAGACAAGAAAGAGAGGGGCCCAGACAACAGAGAGAAGGGCCCATAAAACAAAGAAGGGCCAAGACAACAGGGAGAAGGGCCCATAAAACAAGAAAGACAGGGGCCCAGACAACAGGGAGAAGGGCCCACAAAACAAAAAGGGCCCAGACAAGAGGTAGAAGGGGCCACAAGACAAGAAAGAAGTGCCCAGACAAGAAAGAGAAGGACCCACAAGACAAGAAAGAGAGGGGCCCAGACAAGAGGTAGAAGGGGCCACAAGACAAGAAAAAGAGAGGGGCCCAGACAACAGGGAGAAGGGCCCACAAAACAAGAAAGAGAGGGGTCCAGACAACAGGTAGAAGGGAACACAAAACAAGAAAGAGAGAAGGGCCCACACAACAGGGAGAAGGGCCCACAAAACAAGAAAGAGAGGGGCCCAGACAACAGGGAGAAGGGGCCACAAAACAAGAAAAAGGGCCCAGACAACAGGAAGAAGGGCCCACAAAACAAGAAAGAGAGGGGCCCAGACAACAGGGAGAAGGGCCCACAAAACAAAGAAGGGCCAAGACAACAGGGAGAAGGGCCCACAAAACAAGAAAGAGAGGGGCCCAGACAACAGGGAGAAGGGCCCACAAAACAAGAAAGAGAGGGGCCCAGACAACAAGAAAGAGAGGGACCCAGAAAACAGGGAGAAGGGGCCACAAAACAAGAAAAAGGGCCCAGACAACAGGAAGAAGGGCCCACAAAACAAGAAAGAGAAGGGCCCAGACAACAGGTAGAAGGGCCCACAAGACAAGAAAGAGAGGGGCCCAGACAACAAGAAAGAGAGGGGCCCAGAAAACAAGAAAGAGAGGGGCCCAGACAACAGGGAGAAGGGGCCACAAGACAAGAAAGAGAGGGGCCCAGACAACAGGGGGAAGGGCCCACAAAACAAGAAAGAGAGGGGCCCAGACAACAGAGAGAAGGGCCCATAAAACAAGAAAGAGAGGGGCCCAGACAACAGGGGGAAGGGCCCAGAAAACAAGAAAGAGAGGGGCCCAGACAACAGGGGGAAGGGCCCACAAGACAAGAAAGAGAGGGGCCCAGACAACAGGGGGAAGGGCCCACAAAACAAGAAAGAGAGGGGCCCAGACAACAGGGGGAAGGGCCCACAAGACAAGAAAGAGAGGGGCCCAGACAACAGAGAGAAGGGCCCATAAAACAAAGAAGGGCCAAGACAACAGGGAGAAGGGCCCATAAAACAAGAAAGAGAGGGGCCAAGACAACAGGGAGAAGGGCCCACAAAACAAGAAAGAGAGGGGCCCAGACAACAGGGGGAAGGGCCCACAAAACAAGAAAGAGAGGGGCCCAGACAACAGGGGGAAGGGCCCACAAGACAAGAAAGAGAGGGGCCCAGACAACAGAGAGAAGGGCCCATAAAACAAAGAAGGGCCAAGACAACAGGGAGAAGGGCCCATAAAACAAGAAAGACAGGGGCCCAGACAACAGGGAGAAGGGCCCACAAGACAAGAAAGAAGTGCCCAGACAAGAAAGAGAAGGACCCACAAGACAAGAAAGAGAGGGGCCCAGACAAGAGGTAGAAGGGGCCACAAGACAAGAAAAAGAGAGGGGCCCAGACAACAGGGAGAAGGGCCCACAAAACAAGAAAGAGAGGGGTCCAGACAACAGGTAGAAGGGAACACAAAACAAGAAAGAGAGAAGGGCCCACACAACAGGGAGAAGGGCCCACAAAACAAGAAAGAGAGGGGCCCAGACAACAGGGAGAAGGGGCCACAAAACAAGAAAAAGGGCCCAGACAACAGGAAGAAGGGCCCACAAAACAAGAAAGAGAGGGGCCCAGACAACAGGTAGAAGGGCCCACAAAACAAGAAAGAAGTGCCCAGACAAGAAAGAGAAGGACCCACAAGACAAGAAAGAGAGGGGCCCAGACAAGAGGTAGAAGGGGCCACAAGACAAGAAAGAGAGGGGCCCAGACAACAGGGAGAAGGGGCCACAAAACAAGAAAAAGGGCCCAGACAACAGGAAGAAGGGCCCACAAAACAAGAAAGAGAGGGGCCCAGAAAACAAGAAAGAGAGGGGCCCAGAAAACAAGAAAGAGAGGGGCCCAGACAACAGGGAGAAGGGGCCACAAGACAAGAAAGAGAGAAGGGCCCACACAACAGGGAGAAGGGCCCAAAAAACAAGAAAGAAGGGCCCAGACAACAGAGAGAAGGGGCCACAAGACAAGGGCCCACAAAACAAGAAAGAGAGGGGCCCAGACAAGAGGTAGAAGGGGCCACAAGACAAGAGAGAGGGGCCCACACAACAGGGAGAAGGGCCCACAAAACAAGAAAGGGAGAAGGGCCCACAAAACAAGAAAGAAGTGCCCAGACAAGAAAGAGAAGGACCCACAAGACAAGAAAGAGAGGGGCCCAGACAACAGGTAGAAGGGCCCACAAAACAAGAAAGAGAGGGGCCCAGACAACAGGGAGAAGGGCCCACAAAACAAGAAAGAGAGGGGTCCAGACAACAGGGAGAAGGGCCCACAAAATAAGAAAGAGAGGGGTCCACAAAACAAGAAAGAGAGGGGCCCAGACAACAGGGGGAAGGGCCCACAAAACAAGAAAGAGAGAAGGGCCCAGACAACAGGGAGAAGGGCCCACAAAACAA
Source organism: Leuresthes tenuis (assembly GCA_036924055.1). NCBI lineage: Eukaryota > Metazoa > Chordata > Actinopteri > Atheriniformes > Atherinopsidae > Leuresthes > Leuresthes tenuis. The sequence goes on along the minus strand of JAVGWW010000019.1, from coordinate 32,265,470 downwards.
GAGAGAGAGGGGCCCAGACAAGAGGTAGAAGGGGCCACAAGACAAGAAAGAAGTGCCCAGACAAGAAAGAGAAGGACCCACAAGACAAGAAAGAGAGGGGCCCAGACAACAGGGAGAAGGGGCCACAAGACAAGAAAGAAGTGCCCAGACAAGAAAGAGAAGGACCCACAAGACAAGAAAGAGAGGGGCCCAGACAACAGGTAGAAGGGCCCACAAAACAAGAAAGAGAGGGGTCCAGACAACAGGGAGAAGGGCACTCAAAACAAGAAAGAGAGAAGGGCCCAGACAACCGGGAGAAGGGCCCACAAAACAAGAAAGAGAGGGGCCCAGACAACCGGGAGAAGGGCCCACAAAACAAGAAAGAGAGGGGCCCAGACAACAGGGAGAAGGGCCCACAAAATAAGAAAGAGGGGTCCAGACAACAGGTAGAAGGGAACACAAAACAAGAGAGAAAGAAGGGCCCACACAACAGGGAGAAGGGCCCACAAAACAAAGAGAGGGGCCCAGAAAACAAGAAAGAGAGGGGCCCAGACAACAGGTAGAAGGGGCCACAAGACAAGAAAAAGAGAGGAGCCCAGACAACAGGGAGAAGGGCCCACAAAACAAGAAAGAGAGGGGCCCAGACAACAGGTAGAAGGGAACACAAAACAAAGAGAGGGGCCCAGAAAACAAGAAAGAGAGGGGCCCAGACAACAGGTAGAAGGGGCCACAAGACAAGAAAAAGAGAGGGGCCCAGACAACAGGGAGAAGGGCCCACAAAACAAGAAAGTAGTGCCCAGACAAGAAAGAGAAGGACCCACAAGACAAGAAAGAGAGGGGCCCAGACAACAGGTAGAAGGGCCCACAAAACAAGAAAGAGAGGGGTCCAGACAACAGGGAGAAGGGCACTCAAAACAAGAAAGAGAGGGGCCCAGACAACAGGGAGAAGGGCCCACAAAACAAGAGAGAGAGAAGGGCCCACAAAACAAGAGAGAGAGAAGGGCCCAGACAACAGGGAGAAGGGCCCACAAAACAAGAAAGAGAGGGGTCCAGACAACAGGGAGAAGGGCCCACAAAACAAGAAAGAGAGGGGTCCAGACAACAGGGAGAAGGGCCCACAAAACAAGAAACAAGTGCCCAGACAAGAAAGAGAAGGACCCACAAGACAAGAAAGAGAGGGGCCCAGACAACAGGTAGAAGGGCCCACAAAACAAGAAAGAGAGGGGTCCAGACAACAGGGAGAAGGGCACTCAAAACAAGAAAGAGAGGGGCCCAGACAACAGGTAGAAGGGGCCACAAGACAAGAAAAAGAGAGGGGCCCAGACAACAGGGTAAAGGGCCCACAAAACAAGTAAGAAGGGCCAAGACAACAGGGAGAAGGGCCCACAAAACAAGAAAGAAGGGCCAAGACAACAGGGAGAAGGGCCCACAAAACAAGAAAGACAGGGGCCCAGACAACAGGTAGAAGGGGCCACAAGACAAGAAAAAGAGAGGGGCCCAGACAACAGGGTAAAGGGCCCACAAAACAAAGAAGGGCCAAGACAACAGGGAGAAGGGCCCACAAAACAAGAAAGACAGGGGCCCAGACAACAGGGAGAAGGGCCCACAAAACAAGAAAGAAGGGCCAAGACAACAGGGAGAAGGGCCCACAAAACAAGAAAGACAGGGGCCCAGACAACAGGTAGAAGGGGCCACAAGACAAGAAAAAGAGAGGGGCCCAGACAACAGGGAGAAGGGCCCACAAAACAAGAAAGAAGGGCCAAGACAACAGGGAGAAGGGCCCACAAAACAAGAAAGACAGGGGCCCAGACAACAGGGAAAAGGGCCCACAAAACAAGAAAGAAGGGCCAAGACAACAGGGAAAAAGGGCCCACAAAACAAAGAAGGGCCAAGACAACAGGGAGAAGGGCCCACAAAACAAGAAAGAGAGGGGCCACAAAACAAGAAAGAAGGGCCAAGACAACAGGGAAAAGGGCCCACAAAACAAGAAAGAAGGGCCAAGACAACAGGGAAAAGGGCCCACAAAACAAGAAAGAAGGGCCAAGACAACAGGGAAAAGGGCCCACAAAACAAGAAAGAAGGGCCAAGACAACAGGGAGAAGGGCCCACAAAACAAGAAAGAGAGGGGCCCAGACAACAGGTAGAAGGGGCCACAAAACAAGAAAGAGAGGGGCCACAAAACAAGAAAGAGAAGGGCCCACACAACAGGGAGAAGGGCCCACAAAACAAGAAAGAGAGGGGCCCACAAGACAAGAAAGAGAGGGGCCCACAAAAGAAGAGAGAAGGGCCCACACAACAGGGAGAAGGGCCCACAAAACAAGAAAGAAGGGCCCAGACAACAGAGAGAAGGGGCCACAAGACAAAGAGAGAGGGGCCCAAACAACAGGGAGAAGGGGCCAAAAGACAAGAAAGAGAGAGGGGCCCACACAACAGGGAGAAGGGCCCACAAAACAAGAAAGAAGGGCCCAGACAAGAAAGGGAGAAGGGCCCACAAAACAAGAAAGGGAGAAGGGTCCACAAAACAAAGAAGGGCCAAGATAACAGGGAGAAGGGCCCACAAAACAAAGAGAGTGGCCCAGACAACAGGGAGAAGGGCCCACAAAACAAAGAGAGGGGCCCAGAAAACAGGGAGAAGGGCCCACAAAACAAGAAAGAGAGGGGCCCAGACAACAAGAAAGGGAGGGACCCAAAAAACAGGGAGAAGGGGCCACAAAACAAGAAAAAGGGCCCAGACAAGAAAGAGAAGGACCCACAAGACAAGAAAGAGAGGGGCCCAGACAACAGGTAGAAGGGCCCACAAAACAAGAAAGAAGTGCCCAGACAAGAAAGAGAAGGACCCACAAGACAAGAAAGAGAGGGGCCCAGACAACAGGTAGAAGGGCCCACAAAACAAGAAAGAGAGGGGCCCAGACAACAGGGAGAAGGGCCCACAAAACAAGAAAGAGAGGGGTCCAGACAACAGGGAGAAGGGCCCACAAAATAAGAAAGAGAGGGGTCCAGACAACAAGAAAGAGAGGGGCCCAGACAAGAGGTAGAAGGGGCCACAAGACAAGAAAAAGAGAGGGGCCCAGACAACAGGGGGAAGGGCCCACAAAACAAGAAAAAAGTGCCCAGACAAGAAAGAGAAGGACCCACAAGACAAGAAAGAGAGGGGCCCAGACAACAGGGAGAAGGGCCCACAAAACAAGAGAGAGAGGGGCCCAGACAAGAGGTAGAAGGGGCCACAAGACAAGAAAGAAGTGCCCAGACAAGAAAGAGAAGGACCCACAAGACAAGAAAGAGAGGGGCCCAGACAACAGGTAGAAGGGCCCACAAGACAAGAAAGAGAGGGGCCCAGACAACAGGTAGAAGGGTCCACAAAACAAGAAAGAGAGGGGTCCAGACAACAGGGAGAAGGGCACTCAAAACAAGAAAGAGAGAAGGGCCCAGACAACCGGGAGAAGGGCCCACAAAACAAGAAAGAGAGAAGGGCCCAGACAACCGGGAGAAGGGCCCACAAAACAAGAAAGAGAGGGGCCCAGACAACCGGGAGAAGGGCCCACAAAACAAGAAAGAGAGGGGCCCAGACAACAGGGAGAAGGGCCCACAAAACAAGAAAGAGAGGGGTCCAGACAACAGGTAGAAGGGAACACAAAACAAGAGAGAAAGAAGGGCCCACACAACAGGGAGAAGGGCCCACACAACAGGGAGAAGGGCCCACACAACAGGGAGAAGGGCCCACAAAACAAAGAGAGGGGCCCAGAAAACAAGAAAGAGAGGGGCCCAGACAACAGGTAGAAGGGGCCACAAGACAAGAAAAAGAGAGGGGCCCAGACAACAGGGAGAAGGGCCCACAAAACAAGAAAAAAGTGCCCAGACAAGAACCCACAAGACAAGAAAGAGAGGGGCCCAGACAACAGGTAGAAGGGCCCACAAAACAAGAAAGTAGTGCCCAGACAAGAAAGAGAAGGACCCACAAGACAAGAAAGAGAGGGGCCCAGACAACAGGGAGAAGGGCCCACAAAACAAGAGAGAGAGAAGGGCCCACACAACAGGGAGAAGGGCCCACAAAACAAGAGAGAGAGAAGGGCCCAGACAACAGGGAGAAGGGCCCACAAAACAAGAAAGAGAGGGGTCCAGACAACAGGGAGAAGGGCCCACAAAACAAGAAAGAGAGGTGTCCAGACAAGAGGTAGAAGGGGCCACAAAACAAGAAAGAGAGGGGTCCAGACAACAGGGAGAAGGGCCCACAAAACAAGAAAGACAGAAGGGCCCAGACAACCGGGAGAAGGGCCCACAAAACAAGAAAGAGAGGGGCCCAGACAACAGGGAGAAGGGCCCACAAAACAAGAGAGAGATAGAAGGGCCCACACAACAGGGAGAAGGGCCCACAAAACAAGAGAGAGAGAAGGGCCCAGACAACAGGGAGAAGGGCCCACAAAACAAGAAAGAGAGGGGCCCACAAGACAAGCAAGAGAGGGGCCCACAAAAGAAGAGAGAAGGGCCCACACAACAGGGAGAAGGGCCCACAAAACAAGAAAGAAGGGCCCAGACAACAGAGAGAAGGGGCCACAAGACAAAGAGAGAGGGGCCCAAACAACAGGGAGAAGGGGCCAAAAGACAAGAAAGAGAGAGGGGCCCACACAACAGGGAGAAGGGCCCACAAAACAAGAAAGAAGGGCCCAGACAAGAAAGGGAGAAGGGCCCACAAAACAAGAAAGGGAGAAGGGTCCACAAAACAAAGAAGGGCCAAGATAACAGGGAGAAGGGCCCACAAAACAAAGAGAGTGGCCCAGACAACAGGGAGAAGGGCCCACAAAACAAAGAGAGGGGCCCAGAAAACAGGGAGAAGGGCCCACAAAACAAGAAAGAGAGGGGCCCAGACAACAAGAAAGGGAGGGACCCAGAAAACAGGGAGAAGGGGCCACAAAACAAGAAAAAGGGCCCAGACAAGAAAGAGAAGGACCCACAAGACAAGAAAGAGAGGGGCCCAGACAACAGGTAGAAGGGCCCACAAAACAAGAAAGAAGTGCCCAGACAAGAAAGAGAAGGACCCACAAGACAAGAAAGAGAGGGGCCCAGACAACAGGTAGAAGGGCCCACAAAACAAGAAAGAGAGGGGCCCAGACAACAGGGAGAAGGGCCCACAAAACAAGAAAGAGAGGGGTCCAGACAACAGGGAGAAGGGCCCACAAAATAAGAAAGAGAGGGGTCCAGACAACAAGAAAGAGAGGGGCCCAGACAAGAGGTAGAAGGGGCCACAAGACAAGAAAAAGAGAGGGGCCCAGACAACAGGGGGAAGGGCCCACAAAACAAGAAAAAAGTGCCCAGACAAGAAAGAGAAGGACCCACAAGACAAGAAAGAGAGGGGCCCAGACAACAGGGAGAAGGGCCCACAAAACAAGAGAGAGAGGGGCCCAGACAAGAGGTAGAAGGGGCCACAAGACAAGAAAGAAGTGCCCAGACAAGAAAGAGAAGGACCCACAAGACAAGAAAGAGAGGGGCCCAGACAACAGGTAGAAGGGCCCACAAGACAAGAAAGAGAGGGGCCCAGACAACAGGTAGAAGGGTCCACAAAACAAGAAAGAGAGGGGTCCAGACAACAGGGAGAAGGGCACTCAAAACAACAAAGAGAGAAGGGCCCAGACAACCGGGAGAAGGGCCCACAAAACAAGAAAGAGAGAAGGGCCCAGACAACCGGGAGAAGGGCCCACAAAACAAGAAAGAGAGGGGCCCAGACAACCGGGAGAAGGGCCCACAAAACAAGAAATAGAGGGGCCCAGACAACAGGGAGAAGGGCCCACAAAACAAGAAAGAGAGGGGTCCAGACAACAGGTAGAAGGGCCCACACAACAGGGAGAAGGGCCCACACAACAGGGAGAAGGGCCCACAAAACAAAGAGAGGGGCCCAGAAAACAAGAAAGAGAGGGGCCCAGACAACAGGTAGAAGGGGCCACAAGACAAGAAAAAGAGGGGCCCAGACAACAGGGAGAAGGGCCCACAAAACAAGAAAAAAGTGCCCAGACAAGAACCCACAAGACAAGAAAGAGAGGGGCCCAGACAACAGGTAGAAGGGCCCACAAAACAAGAAAGTAGTGCCCAGACAAGAAAGAGAAGGACCCACAAGACAAGAAAGAGAGGGGCCCAGACAACAGGGAGAAGGGCCCACAAAACAAGAGAGAGAGAAGGGCCCACACAACAGGGAGAAGGGCCCACAAAACAAGAGAGAGAGAAGGGCCCAGACAACAGGGAGAAGGGCCCACAAAACAAGAAAGAGAGGGGTCCAGACAACAGGGAGAAGGGCCCACAAAACAAGAAAGAGAGGTGTCCAGACAAGAGGTAGAAGGGGCCACAAAACAAGAAAGAGAGGGGTCCAGACAACAGGGAGAAGGGCCCACAAAACAAGAAAGACAGAAGGGCCCAGACAACCGGGAGAAGGGCCCACAAAACAAGAAAGAGAGGGGCCCAGACAACAGGGAGAAGGGCCCACAAAACAAGAGAGAGAGAAGGGCCCACACAACAGGGAGAAGGGCCCACAAAACAAGAGAGAGAGAAGGGCCCAGACAACAGGGAGAAGGGCCCACAAAACAAGAAAGAGAGGGGTCCAGACAACAGGGAGAAGGGCCCACAAAACAAGAAAGAGAGGGGTCCAGACAACAGGGAGAAGGGCCCACAAAACAAGAAAGAGAGGTGTCCAGACAAGAGGTAGAAGGGGCCACAAGACAAGAAAGAAGTGCCCAGACAAGAAAGAGAAGGACCCACAAGACAAGAAAGAGGGGCCCAGACAACAGGGAAAAGGGCCCACAAAACAAGAAAGAAGGGCCAAGACAACAGGGAGAAGGGCCCACAAAACAAGAAAGACAGGGGCCCAGACAACAGGGAGAAGGGCCCACAAAACAAGAAAGAAGGGCCAAGACAACGGGGAAAAGGGCCCACAAAACAAGAAAGAAGGGCCAAGACAACAGGGAAAAGGGCCCACAAAACAAGAAAGAAGGGCCAAGACAACAGGGAGAAGGGCCCACAAAACAAGAAAGAGAGGGGCCACAAAACAAGAAAGAGAAGGGCCACAAAACAAGAAAGAAGGGCCAAGACAACAGGGAAAAGGGCCCACAAAACAAGAAAGAAGGGCCAAGACAACAGGGAAAAGGGCCCACAAAACAAGAAAGAAGGGCCAAGACAACAGGGAGAAGGGCCCACAAAACAAGAAAGAGAGGGGCCCAGACAACAGGTAGAAGGGGCCACAAAACAAGAAAGAGAGGGGCCACAAAACAAGAAAGAGAAGGGCCCACACAACAGGGAGAAGGGCCCACAAAACAAGAAAGAGAGGGGCCCACAAGACAAGAAAGAGAGGGGCCCACAAAAGAAGAGAGAAGGGCCCAGACAACAGAGAGAAGGGGCCACAAGACAAAGAGAGAGGGGCCCAAACAACAGGGAGAAGGGGCCAAAAGACAAGAAAGAGAGAGGGGCCCACACAACAGGGAGAAGGGCCCACAAAACAAGAAAGAAGGGCCCAGACAAGAAAGGGAGAAGGGCCCACAAAACAAGAAAGGGAGAAGGGTCCACAAAACAAAGAAGGGCCAAGACAACAGGGAGAAGGGCCCATAAAACAAGAAAGACAGGGGCCCAGACAACAGGGAGAAGGGCCCACAAAACAAAGAGAGGGGCCCAGACAACAGGGAGAAGGGCCCACAAAACAAGAAAGAGAGGGGCCCAGACAACAAGAAAGGGAGGGACCCAGAAAAACGGGAGAAGGGGCCACAAAACAAGAAAGAGAGGGGCCCAGACAACAGGTAGAAGGGCCCACAAAACAAGAAAGAAGTGCCCAGACAAGAAAGAGAAGGACCCAGACAACAGGGAGAAGGGCCCACAAAACAAGAAGGACAGGGGCCCAGACAGCAGGGAGAAGGGCCCACAAAACAAGAAAGACAGGGGCCCAGACAACAGGGAGAAGGGCCCACAAAACAAGAAAGAAGGGCCAAGACAACAGGGAAAAGGGCCCACAAAACAAGAAAGAAGGGCCAAGACAACAGGGAAAAGGGCCCACAAAACAAGAAAGAAGGGCCAAGACAACAGGGAGAAGGGCCCACAAAACAAGAAAGAGAGGGGCCCAGAAAACCGGTAGAAGGGGCCACAAAACAAGAAAGAGAAGGGCCCACACAACAGGGAGAAGGGCCCAGACAACAGAGAGAAGGGGCCACAAGACAAGAAAGAGGGGCCCACAAAACAAAGAAGGGCCAAGACAACAGGGAGAAGGGCCCATAAAACAAGAAAGACAGGGGCCACAAGACAAGAAAGAGAGGGGCCCACAAAACAAGAAAGAAGGGCCAAAACAACAGGGAGAAGGGCCCACAAAACAAGAAAGAAGGGCCCAGACAACAGAGAGAAGGGGCCACAAGACAAGAAAGAGAGAGGGGCCCAAACAAGAAAGGGAGAAGGGCCCACAAAACAAAGAAGGGCCAAGACAACAGGGAGAAGGGCCCATAAAACAAGAAAGACAGGGGCCCAGACAACAGGGAGAAGGGCCCACAAAACAAGAAAGAGAGGGGCCCAGACAACAGGGAGAAGGGCCCACAAAACAAGAAAGAGAGGGGCCCAGACAACAAGAAAGAGAGGGACCCAGAAAACAGGGAGAAGGGGCCACAAAACAAGAAAAAGGGCCCAGACAAGAGGTAGAAGGGGCCACAAGACAAGAAAGAAGTGCCCAGACAAGAAAGAGAAGGACCCACAAGACAAGAAAGAGAGGGGCCCAGACAACAGGTAGAAGGGCCCACAAAACAAGAAAGAAGTGCCCAGACAAGAAAGAGAAGGACCCACAAGACAAGAAAGAGAGGGGCCCAGACAACAGGTAGAAGGGCCCACAAAACAAGAAAGAAGTGCCCACAAGAAAAGAAAGAGAGGGGCCCAGACAACAGGTAGAAGGGCCCACAAAACAAGAAAGAGAGGGGCCCAGACAACAGGGAGAAGGGCCCACAAAACAAGAAAGAGAGGGGTCCAGACAACAGGGAGAAGGGCCCACAAAATAAGAAAGAGAGGGGTCCAGACAACAAGAAAGAGAGGGGCCCAGACAAGAGGTAGAAGGGGCCACAAGACAAGAAAAAGAGAGGGGCCCAGACAACAGGGGGAAGGGCCCACAAAACAAGAAAAAAGTGCCCAGACAAGAAAGAGAAGGACCCACAAGACAAAAAAGAGAGGGGCCCAGACAACAAGAAAGAGAGGGGCCCAGACAACAAGAAAGAGAGGGGCCCAGACAACAAGAAAGAGAGGGGCCCAGACAACAGGTAGAAGGGCCCACAAAACAAGAAAAAGAGAGGGGCCCAGACAACAGGTAGAAGGGGCCACAAGACAAGAAAGAAGTGCCCAGACAAGAAAGAGAAGGACCCACAAGACAAAAAAGAGGGGCCCAGACAACAGGGAGAAGGGGCCACAAAACAAGAAAAAGGGCCCAGACAAGAGGTAGAAGGGGCCACAAGACAAGAAAGAAGTGCCCAGACAAGAGGTAGAAGGGCCCACAAGACAAAAAAGAGGGGCCCAGACAACAGGGAGAAGGGGCCACAAAACAAGAAAGAGAGGGGCCCAGACAACAAGAAAGAGAGGGGCCCAGACAACAAGAAAGAGAGGGGCCCAGACAACAGGTAGAAGGGCCCACAAAACAAGAAAAAGAGAGGGGCCCAGACAACAGGTAGAAGGGGCCACAAGACAAGAAAGAAGTGCCCAGACAAGAAAGAGAAGGACCCACAAGACAAAAAAGAGGGGCCCAGACAACAGGGAGAAGGGGCCACAAAACAAGAAAAAGGGCCCAGACAAGAGGTAGAAGGGGCCACAAGACAAGAAAGAAGTGCCCAGACAAGAGGTAGAAGGGCCCACAAGACAAAAAAGAGGGGCCCAGACAACAGGGAGAAGGGGCCACAAAACAAGAAAAAGGGCCCAGACAAGAGGTAGAAGGGGCCACAAGACAAGAAAGAAGTGCCCAGACAAGAGGTAGAAGGGGCCACAAGACAAGAAAGAAGTGCCCAGACAAGAAAGAGAAGGACCCACAAGACAAGAAAGAGAGGGGCCCAGACAACAGGTAGAAGGGCCCACAAAACAATTAAGAGGGGCCCAGACAACAGGGAGAAGGGCCCACAAAACAAGAAAGAGAGGGGCCCAGACAACAAGAAAGAGAGGGGCCCAGAAAACAAGAAAGAGAGGGGCCCAGACAACAGGGAGAAGGGCCCACAAAACAAGAAAGAGAGGGGCCCAGACAACAAGAAAGAGAGGGGCCCAGAAAACAAGAAAGAGAGGGGCCCAGACAACAGGTAGAAGGGCCCACAAAACAAGAAAGAGAGGGGCCCAGACAACAAGAAAGAGAGGGGCCCAGACAACAGGTAGAAGGGCCCACAAAACAAGAAAGAGAGGGTTCCAGACAAGAGGTAGAAGGGGCCACAAGACAAGAAAAAGAGAGGGGCCCAGACAACAGGGAGAAGGGCCCACAAAACAGGAAAAAAGTGCCCAGACAAGAAAGAGAAGGACCCACAAGACAAGAAAGAGAGGGGCCCAGACAACAGGTAGAAGGGCCCACAAAACAAGAAAGAGAGGGGTCCAGACAACAGGGAGAAGGGCACTCAAAACAAGAAAGAGAGAAGGGCCCAGACAACCGGGAGAAGGGCCCACAAAACAAGAAAGAGAGGGGCCCAGACAACAGGGAGAAGGGCCCACAAAACAAGAAAGAGAGAAGGGCCCAGACAACAGGGAGAAGGGCCCACACAACAGGGAGAAGGGCCCACAAAACAAGAGAGAGAGAAGGGCCCAGACAACAGGGAGAAGGGCCCACAAAACAAGAAAGAGAGGGGTCCAGACAACAGGGAGAAGGGCCCACAAAACAAGAAAGAGAGGGGTCCAGACAACAGGGAGAAGGGCCCACAAAACAAGAAAGAGAGGGGTCCAGACAACAGGGAGAAGGGCCCACAAAACAAGAAAGAGAGGGGTCCAGACAACAGGGAGAAGAGCCCACAAAACAAGAAAGAGAGGTGTCCAGACAACAGGGAGAAGGGCCCACAAAACAAGAAAGAAGGGCCCAGACAACCGGGAGAAGGGCCCACAAAACAAGAAAGAGAGGGGCCCACAAGACAGAAAGAGAGGGGCCCACAAATCAAGAAAGAGAGGGGTCCAGACAACAGGTAGAAGGGCACACAAAACAAGAAAGAGAGGGGCCCAGACAACCGGGAGAAGGGCCCACAAGACAGAAAGAGAGGGGCCCACAAAACAGAGAGAGAAGGGCCCAGACAACAGAGAGAGAGGGGCCCACAAGACAGAAAGAGAAGGCCCTACAAAAAAGAAAAGGGCCGAGATAATGTCGATATGATAGAAATAATGGATTCAAAAGACAACACAGTTGCGTTGTTTTATCAGGCTGTAGGTCAGCTAACGATCCATACAGCTTCTAATCAATCAGTTTCTCATTAAGATGATAAATTAGCTCAAAAGACAACACAGTTGCGTTGTTTTATCAGGCTGTAGGTTAGCTAACGATCCATACAGCTTCTAATCAATCAGTTTCTCATTAAGATGATAAATTAGCTCAAAAGACACAGTTGCGTTGTTTTATCAGGCTGTAGGTTAGCTAACGATCCATACAGCTTCTAATCGATCAGTTTCTCATTAAGATGATAAATTAGCTCAAAAGACACAGTTGCGTTGTTTTATCAGGCTGTAGGTTAGCTAACGATCCATACAGCTTCTAATCAATCAGTTTCTCATTAAGATAAATTAGCTCAAAAGACAACAGTTGGGTTGTTTTATCAGGCTGTAGGTTAGCTAACGATCCATACAGCTTCTAATCAATCAGTTTCTCATTTAGATGATAAATTAGCTCAAAAGACAACACAGTTGCGTTGTTTTATCAGGCTGTAGGTCAGCTAACGATCCATACAGCTTCTAATCAATCAGTTTCTCATTAAGCTGATAAATTAGCTCAAAAGACAACACAGTTGCGTTGTTTTATCAGACTGTAGGTTAGCTAACGATCCATACAGCTTCTAATCAATCAGTTTCTCATTAAGATGATAAATTAGCTCAAAAGACAACACAGTTGCGTTGTTTTATCAGGCTGTAGGTCAGCTAACGATCCATACAGCTTCCTAATCAATCAGTTTCTCATTAAGATAAATTAGCTCAAAAGACAACAGTTGGGTTGTTTTATCATGCTGTAGGTTAGCTAACGATCCATACAGCTTCTAATCAATCAGTTTCTCATTTAGATGATAAATTAGCTCAAAAGACAACACAGTTGCGTTGTTTTATCAGGCTGTAGGTCAGCTAACGATCCATACAGCTTCTAATCAATCAGTTTCTCATTAAGCTGATAAATTAGCTCAAAAGACAACACAGTTGCGTTGTTTTATCAGACTGTAGGTTAGCTAACGATCCATACAGCTTCTAATCAATCAGTTTCTCATTAAGATGATAAATTAGCTCAAAAGACAACACAGTTGCGTTGTTTTATCAGGCTGTAGGTCAGCTAACGATCCATACAGCTTCCTAATCAATCAGTTTCTCATTAAGATGATAAATTAGCTCAAAAGACAACACAGTTGCGTTGTTTTATCAGACTGTAGGTTAGCTAACGATCCATACAGCTTCTAATCAATCAGTTTCTCATTAAGATGATAAATTAGCTCAAAAGACAACACAGTTGCGTTGTTTTATCAGGCTGTAGGTTAGCTAACGATCCATACAGCTTCTAATCAATCAGTTTCTCATTAAGATGATAAATTAGCTCAAAAGACAACACAGTTGCGTTGTTTTATCAGGCTGTAGGTCAGCTAACGATCCATACAGCTTCTAATCAATCAGTTTCTCATTAAGATGATAAATTAGCTCAAAAGACAACACAGTTGCGTTGTTTTATCAGACTGTAGGTCAGCTAACGATCCATACAGCTTCTAATCAATCAGTTTCTCATTAAGATGATAAATTAGCTCAAAAGACAACACAGTTGGGTTGTTTTATCAGGCTGTAGGTCAGCTAACGATCCATACAGCTTCTAATCAATCAGTTTCTCATTAAGATGATAAATTAGCTCAAAAGACAACACAGTTGCGTTGTTTTATCAGACTGTAGGTCAGCTAACGATCCATACAGCTTCTAATCAATCAGTTTCTCATTAAGATGATAAATTAGCTCAAAAGACAACACAGTTGCGTTGTTTTATCAGACTGTAGGTTAGCTAACGATCCATACAGCTTCTAATCGATCAGTTTCTCATTAAGATGATAAATTAGCTCAAAAGACAACAGTTGCGTTGTTTTATCAGGCTGTAGGTCAGCTAACGATCCATACAGCTCCTAATCAATCAGTTTCTCATTAACATGATAAATTAGCTCAAAAGCCAATGGAAAATTCGGTTAGCTAACACGTTTTTAAGCAGCATTTCCTAACTGTTGCATTGAATTGTAGTTTTTGTACTTTTTGTACCTGTTGTTGTGCAGGTGGAAGGTTTATTGTGTATATTTGAATCAGAACTTTTGTTCACAGCTGAACTCTGATTATGTAAAGAATGAGCTGTAAATATGAGTAATTATAAGTATACATAATATATATAAGTAATTTAATCTAGAATAAGAGATAAAGTGGTGTTTTGGATCTAAATTTGCTCTAATACCTCAGACTGGCTTTTTTCACAGTTTTTACTACTCTTAACAGAACATGTGGGTTTAAGAAAGTGGAAAGTGTTTAAAATCCTTTCTCATGTGGATTTATGATCCCTCTGGGCTCAAAACTCTGGGCTCCTACACTTGTTGGGTCGTGTGGTACCAAACCTCTCCGTTATCAGCCGTTAGCAAACATCATGGCTGAGAGGGAAACCGTGTGAGGGGTCGGAGGTCGTGGGTTCGATGCTGGCGGCTCGGCTCAGAATAAATGTTTTTATAAATCTATAAAAGTGTTTGTGGACTTCTGGGGGTGCAGGATGTGGGTCAGAGTCGCTCCTGATTGGTTTAGCTTTTGATAACAGTGAAATGTGACGTGAGAATAGTTGTGTATTTATTTTGTTTATTTTTGGAACCGTCGTTTATTTATTTTTTTAATTTTTGGAACCGTTGTGTATTTATTTTGTTTTGTTGGGTAGTTTGTTTTATTTTGGAGTCTCAACCTTTTTTCTTGTGGTAAATATAGTTTTTTCCTTTATTGGTGCAATTTGGAGTAATTTAATAAATGGGTTTTTTAAAATATAATATCTAATACTAAATAACACTAAACACTTGTCAAGTTTAAAAGACATTTTACTGGATAAATTATTCATTAACTTATTCCAAACAAAAAAAATACTGTATTTAAGTCCTTTTGTTAACTTTGTCAGACAATAATCACATTTTGGGACTTAAAATGTTTAAGAACAAAATGCTTTTGTTTGATCTAGAGTGAAAGAAGAGAAACAGGAAGAAGAAAAAAAAAAGGGGGGGGGGGGGACATAGAATTTGCAGCGTCCCACAAATACTAAGTTTATATTTCATCTAATTTTGTATTTTTTTTGTTTTCTATTTTATTGTTTTTAACCTGTGTGCCGACTCTTTATTGCATTATATGGAAACTGAAGGTGCCTTTAACACAACGAGGGCTGAACTTCATGAAAAATAAAAAATTAGGATGAAGATAGTTGTGCTTGGAGCACAAAGCGATCATCAGGGTAAAGAGGCCGAGGAGGAAAAACAAGCAGTAAAATGCATAAAATACATCAGATACACAGTATGTGGATTATCGACCGTCACGTGCGTCTATCAGACGTCAGACTACACGTCAGCGGGCACGAGGCTACGGACGCCAGCTTTGGGAGGAGGGAGACCCAGAGAGTGGCGAAGAGGAGAGGAGAAAAGGGCGCGGCGGCCGAAGAGGAGAGGAGAAAAGGGCGCGGCGGCCGAAGAAGAGAGCGGCGCGGCGGCCGAAGAAGAGAGCGGCGCGGCGGCCGAAGAAGAGAGCGGCGCGGCGGCCGAAGAAGAGAGCGGCGCGGCGGCCGAAGAAGAGAGCGGCGCGGCGGCCGAAGAAGAAAGCGGCGCGGCGGCCGAAATTAGAAAAGGGCCAAGAGGAGACCCAGGAAATAGCGCGACTTATCTTTTGATGGTCAAAAGATAATTAAATCCTGTTTTAATTGATCTAAACCGATTTTACGGTCAAACTAAGCGGTTCTGATATGACTAATGAGTCTTTTTGGGTAAATTTAAATGAAGTGCAGTTATCACACAGCAAACCTGTAAAAAAAAAACTAAAAACTAAACCCACCCACCTTTAGGAGACCCAAATGAAGGTTTCCACCCTGAAAACAATTCTAAGCTGGCAGCACAGAGAGGTTCAGGAGGTCCTTTGTCCCCATGAGGCTCTTTAACAGTAACTGCTGACATGTTCCTCTCACATTTATTTATTCAGTCTTTCATTATTATCATTGTTATCTAATATAAAAATCATTGTAAATATCCCAAAAGGTTTTGAGCTACTTGACTAATTTAAATTGGGGGATAAATAAAGTATTTTTCTATTCTGTCCGACTCGACCCGGAAACTAAACGACGGACCCGAGATGTAGCTGGATGTGTTCTGGACTGTTATTGATGCTTCAACAGTCCGTTAAAATGTGATTTTGTGCAGTTAATAACAGATACACACTTCTCTAAACCCGTAGAAACAAAGATTGTAGTTTAAAAACTTTATTTAGAGGAAGAAGGAAGAGACGCAGCCCTAAGAAAGGAGAATATTAAAAAGTAAGACTCACAGTTCACTCATCTACCTGCGGGAGGAAGGAGGTTTTCGCACAAATTAACAGTTAAAGTAACACGAGAGAATCTGGTGGCTCCCCCCTAAAGGTGATAAAAGCAAAGCTCCATCTGAGCCCTGCACATGCGCAGCTATGCACATGAATTTCATGTTAAAAGGCCACAAAGATGCATTAAAAACCCTCTAAACTGTAAAGCAAAGCTCAGTTTAACAGGGTGGTGCAGGCCAGATGTTTTAAAGGTTCACAAACTTCTCCAGTGTTGCTTTAACTGTGACATTTCGTTCAGACCTCGTTGTGAAGGCACAGAAAGACAGAAACAGCAGAAGAAGAAATGGTTCTTACTGGTTGTAGATCTTCTACTTAGTCTGTGGAAGAAGGAAAAAGTAAAGTTTTACAGAAGAACGTCTCAACCTAAAACCCTTTGTTGCACAACTTGGTTCAAGGGTTCATTCAAACCGAGCCTTTTGATTGGTTCTGAAGCTCAGGAGTGTAGTTTTCCAACATTAAGCTATAAACAGTGAAACTTCTCTCCTTTCATTTCTCTTCCACTTTATTTAAATCATTGTTTTCAGTGCATTTAAAGGGGAACAGATCTGTTCAGATGGTTTTACACACTCTTATGAAACCGATTCACATAAAAACTGCCAATCACAGAGCTTTAAAGGGTCTTTAAAGGACAGTCTGTAAATGACTGAACAGAGGAGACCATTCATAACAATTCAATGATAAATTTACAATAATCAGATTACATTAAGAGTACTTTGATTACTGTAATCGGATTACTTAGATCACTGTAGCTTCGTTACAGTAATCAGATTACAGTAACAATACTTACATTACTGTAATCAGAGTACTCAGAGTACTGTAATCTGATTAAAGTAATAAGAATCCTCTGTACTGTAATCTGATTAAAGTAATCAGATTAATCAGATTACTCAGGTTACTGTAATCGGATTACTTGGATCACTGTAGCTTCATTACAGTAACAATACTTACATTACTGTAATCAGAGTACTGTAATCTGATTAAAGTAATCAGATTACTCAGGTTACTGTAATCGGATTACTTGGATCACTGTAGCTTCATTACAGTAATCAGATTACAGTAACAATACTTACATTACTGTAATCAGAGTACTCAGAGTACTGTAATCTGATTAAAGTAATAAGAATCCTCTGTACTGTAATCTGATTAAAGTAATCAGATTAATCAGATTACTCAGGTTACTGTAATCGGATTACTTGGATCACTGTAGCTTCATTACAGTAACAATACTTACATTACTGTAATCAGAGTACTGTAATCTGATTAAAGTAATCAGATTACTCAGGTTACTGTAATAAGGTTACAATGACTTTCGATTATGTAGTCGTGTAGTGCGAGTGTTCTGGTTGGCGAGAGGGTGTGAAGGGGGAGCCTAATCAATAACGTGCCTCTGTAATTGATCATATAATTTTAAAAATGCAGAAAAGCTGTTAAAGGGGAACAGATCTGCTCGGATGGTTTTACACACTCATATGAAACCGATTCACATAAAAACTGAGGCTGAGGCATCTGGCTGCAGACAAGATGGCCGACCCTGTAGTGGCCGAACAGACTTTACTGATCCTGAGGGAAATTGGACCTTTTCTGGTCCAACTTCTGCTCTAAAGGAGGATAAATAAACACGTTGGATCCGTTTCACACGGTTTTTCAGCACCTTGTTGAGTTCACATCGTCTCCATGTAAAGACCTCACTTTCACATCCTTCTACCATGTTTTAAAACATCTTTTACTGGTTTGGACCCATTTCTAAATGAGGTTTCATGACATTTCTTTACAGCCGATTTAAAACCAACTTATTTAAGCTTTAAAGCAGAGTAACATTCATTTGAGTTTCAGGTAAAACTGGGGAAATGCAGATGAATTTCCTTCATATTTCAGCATCTAATTCTAAAGTTTTTATCCTCTGGAGCCGAGTTAATGATTAAAAACTGCGAACCAAGACAATTTGTATTCATCTCCATGCAGTCACTTCTTTAAGATAATGCTCTAAGTCAGTTTAAATTGATGCTAAGATGCGATCAGTTCATACAAATCAAAGTTTTCTGATATTCTAACAATTATTTCCCATTTCAGACATTTATTTGTGCAGATCTGCTGCCTGAATTCTGATAAATAAAATCACAGCATTAATTATTCTACTGGCTTAAATAATTCAACTGAATTTAAACCAAAGGCCAGTTTAGACTTAAAACCTTTTGATTATTGCAGAGATAATTCCAGGAAACTTTCAGGACGGTTTGGGACCAACATTGGATCCATTTGACATGTATTCGATGCCATTTAAAGTTAAACTAAACTTCCACCATCTTGTCTTCAGCCAGATTCTCAGAACAGAACCTGAACGGGTCCCAACAAAACCAGCCTGGGAACGTTTTATTACATCAAACAGGATGAAAGTACCTTTGCCTTCTGTTGCTCGAGCCTTTTGGCTCCGCCCACTGTGTGACGTCAGTCCAGGTCGAAGGTCCAGCACAGTTCTGTTGAGGAGAACCAGAGCATCAAAACCACATCCAAACCTCCTCCTGCCTGGAAAATATCAGTAAATCTTCTCTGCAGTCTGTTGGTTTCTTCAGTTCAGCTACTTTTATTAATTATTAATCTGTACAGTTGAACTAATTCAAATTTAATGAATATTTGCAGCGTCTTTAAGAGTTAAACTGGATTTAATTCATGTCCCAAACAGGTTAGCGCTTTATGAACCACTTCAGAGGAACTTTATTAACGGAGTGATGCGTTCAAATGCCCGTCTTTGTGTCGGACCTCTGAAGGAGCTGATAGTTTCCACTGATCACCATGAACGCACCAAAGCAGCTGCAGTGATGCTGAAAATCTGATGAAACTGACGGACGCAAACAGCTGATCAGCGCTTATCGTGCACGCGCTTGCAGAGCTGTATCCTGAGCGCGCAACATGGAAGCGCTTCATGGAGGATGTCAGAAGTGAGGAAGGCAGACCGCATGTTTAAATGAGCGTAAACTGGATTAATAAAGGATAAATTAAATAAAATTAAATTAATGGATAATTAATTAAAGTTAACAGTTAAAGTTAAAGGATAAATTAAACACCTGCCGGCTCAGCGGAAATCAGGCAATCTGTGGGAGCACGCGGAAAACAAACGTTTAGAGGGAAAAAGTTCTACTTTGTGGACTCTTTGAATGAAACATAAATTAATCTTTATAACCTGCAGCAGTTGGTTCCAGAAACTTATCGGCTTCTCCGTCACAAACAGCCGTTTTTACGCATTTTGCGGCCTTAAAGCGGCTGTTTTACCGCTGAATTAGAGGCGGATTTGGGCTCAACGAGCACCTCAGAGCGGCCTCAAACCTGCATGAGCTTTAAAGGCCCGTTAACACGCACAGAAATAAAGCTTTTTTATGTCAACATCAACTGGAAGACATAAAACTCGTCTCTGACCTGTTGGGCTGAGGTTCCAGTCCTCCGCAGCCGAACTCAGCTCAGTTCGGCGTCTGGTGTCGCGTCAGACTGAGCCGAGCCGCAGCTGGGCCGCAGGTAGCCTCTGATTGCGCGCACACCTGCGCCAATCAGCCAGTTTCATTCACGCTTTGAGGTGACAGATCAACCCTGTGCGCCTCTGTGAAATCCCTGAGATGTTTCCGGTCCAATCACAGGATTTAAGATGAATTCAGACTGAAGAGCAAACTGAAACCAGGCGGATGATCCATGATCTGTTGTTCTCTGAAGGTTTTAACTGGTTTTAACGCGTTAATGCTTAATTGTTGTAATATGGCGCTTTATAAATAAAATTTAATTGAATTAAAGTAATACAGACTGTAAAAGTGGAAAAACTATCCGTAAAGTCACGTGAGTTTTTTTATTTGATACAACTTTTAAGGTGAAATATGAAGGCCACAGAGGTCAGGATCAGCTGTTTGATAAAACAGTGGCGCGTCATCAACCACACGCACCGTCGCTATGGTAACTGCCACACGCATGTTAGTCAGTCTATTGGAAGAGGAAGAGACAAATGTAGGTGGAGAGCAGTTTAAGTGCAGCCCAGAGAGAAGGAAACAGGAATCAAAGGTTAATTTGGGTTAACTCCGTCAGAACCGGTCAGAACCGGTCATCAACCAGTTTAACTCCGTCAGAACCGGTCAGAACCGGTCATCAACCAGTTTAACTCCGTCAGAACCGGTCAGAACCGGTCATCAACCAGTTTAACTCCGTCAGAACCGGTCATCAACCAGTTTAACTCCGTCAGAACCGGTCATCAACCAGTTTAACTCCGTCAGAACCGGTCAGAACCGGTCATCAACCAGTTTAACTCCGTCAGAACCGGTCATCAACCAGTTTCCACCGGTTGAGTCAACATTCACTTTGCGTCTAAGATTGAAAATGAAACGTTTATTCAGAGTTTATTTCTCAGTGCTGGATGCTGAACTTGTTCTATATTTCTGCCGGAGCACAGAGCAGCTCGGGACCGGAAGTCCTGCGCAGAAACAAAATAAAACATCCGGTTAATTTTCTAAATAATAATAATAATAATAAATAACTTTCTGTGGTAACTTCATGAAACACCATAAAGGTCCTTCAAAAAGCCTCAGAATGCTCCATTTTTACCTCAAATTTAAAAAACCTCAAGGTTTTTTAAGATTTCTGACACATCTAAAACATGATGTTGAAATGGAATAATGTTTTAATTTCTATCAGTTTAGTATTTAACTGTTTATATTCTTCATTAAAGGGAAAACAGGATAAGGAGGAAAAGGCCGAGCCAAACCAAACTCATCTTTGGGCCGAGCAGCAAGAAGAGGAGCAGAAACAGAGGGAGAGCAGGTGCTATAAAAGGAAGAGACTATAACAGACCTGTATATGGTTTAAAAGATGTTTAATGCAGGATAACTGAAGTATTCTGTAAGATTATAAGAGAAATGTGTTGAAAAGCTGGTTTTCCTTAACAAGAGTGAACAGATTAGACTCTATCATTAATATGATGTAATAGGGCTTCGGTTTCTATTTTAAATACTGAAGGAAATATGAAGCATTTGTATATATTATATATATATATATTATATATTATATAATATATATATTATGTCCCAGGACAGTTCTTTTACAGACAGTTTATGACTTAATTCAGACAGAACCTCGTAAAACAGAGTTTAATCTGTGATGTGACAACATCTGGACCGTCGTAAAGTGACTTTGGGTTCCTGTAAATACTCTGATATCTCAGCTCCTCCAGGTTCTGCAGAGGACTCTGCAGGGTTCACTGAAACCCAGCCTCTCATCGAGGGTCCGAACTCTGCAGAACCTTTTCTCTGCAGCCACCCTGTTGTCAGAGACTTGAGCTAAACTTGAACACATGGCTGGGACCGAACCACCTGCTGGGACCGAACCGCACCTGCTGGGACCGAACCGCACCTGCTGGGACCGAACCGCACCTGCTGGGACCGAACCGCCGGCTGGGACCGAACCGCCGGCTGGGACCGAACCACCTGCTGGGACCGAACCGCACCTGCTGGGACCGAACCGCCGGCTGGGACCGAACCACCTGCTGGGACCGAACCACACCTGCTGGGACCGAACCGCCGGCTGGGACCGAACCGCCGGCTGGGACCGAACCGCCTGCTGGGACCGAACCGCCTGCTGAGACCGAACCGCCGGCTGGGACCGAACCGCACCTGCTGGGACCGAACCACCTGCTGGGACCGAACCACCTGCTGGGACCGAACCACACCTGCTGGGACCGAACCGCCGGCTGGGACCGAACCGCCGGCTGGGACCGAACCACACCTGCTGGGACCGAACCGCCTGCTGAGACCGAACCGCCGGCTGGGACCGAACCGCACCTGCTGGGACCGAGCCGCCTGCTGGGACCGAACCGCACCTGCTGGGACCGAACCACCTGCTGGGACCGAACCACCTGCTGGGACCGAACCACACCTGCTGGGACCGAACCGCCGGCTGGGACCGTACCGCCTGCTGGGACCGAACCGCCGGCTGGGACCGAACCGCCTGCTGGGACCGAACCACCAGCTGGGACCGAACCGCACCTGCTGGGACCGAACCACCTGCTGGGACCGAACCACACCTGCTGGGACCGAACCACACGCTGGGACCGAACCACCTGCTGGGACCGAACCGCCTGCTGGGACCGAACCACACCTGCTGGGACCGAACCGCCGGCTGGGACCGAACCACCTGCTGGGACCGAACCGCCGGCTGGGACCGAACCACACGCTGGGACCGAACCGCCGGCTGGGACCGAACCACACGCTGGGACCGAACCACCTGCTGGGACCGAACCACACCTGCTGGGACCGAACCACACCTGCTGGGACCGAACCACACCTGCTGGGACCGAACCACCTGCTGGGACCGAACCGCCTGCTGGGACCGAACCACACCTGCTGGGACCGAACCGCCTGCTGGGACCGAACCACCTGCTGGGACCGAACCGCCTGCTGGGACCGAACCACACCTGCTGGGACCGAACCACCTGCTGGGACCGAACCACCTGCTGGGACCGAACCGCCTGCTGGGACTGAACCGCCTGCTGGGACCGAACCACCTGCTGGGACCGAACCACACCTGCTGGGACCGAACCACCTGCTGGGACCGAACCGCCTGCTGGGACCGAACCACCTGCTGGGACCGAACCACACCTGCTGGGACCGAACCACCTGCTGGGACCGAACCACACCTGCTGGGACCGAACCACCTGCTGGGACCGAACCACCTGCTGGGACCGAACCACACCTGCTGGGACCGAACCACCTGTTGGGACCGAACCGCCTGTTGGGACCGAACCGCCGGCTGGGACCGAACCGCCGGCTGGGACCGAACCACACCTGCTGGGACCGAACCGCACCTGTTGGGACCGAACCGCCGGCTGGGACCGAACCACCTGTAACCTGTGTTAACAATGCTGTTAAAAATGTAGAAATGGTGTAAATCGGGGATGTTAAACTCCGGTCCTCGAGGGCCGCTGTCCTGCAGGTTTGAGATGTTTCTCTGTTTCAACACATCTGATTCAGATCAATGCATCATTAGCAGGCTGCTGCAGAACTTAACAATCTTTCAAAGAGATCCATTTAATCTGAATCAGTTGAATCAGGGAAACATCTAAAACCTGCAGGACAGCGGCCCTCGAGGACTGGACTCATGAGAATGGAAAGGTGTGCACATCTTACTCATATTCAAAACATGGATTTAAAGGGAAAACCTCTGTTTTAACAATCTAATAAATTATCCTCCAGTTGTAAATATTAATGTTGTGATGACCTCATAATTTAGTCTTTTTCTCTCTTAATTTTGACTTGAATGTATATTTTATTTAAACTTGTGTATTAATGAATGAACTCCGGTAGTTTTCTACAGTCTGGACGGTCTCTAAAGCAAAGTTTTTGTTAAATTTTAATTCTTATTTCATGTAAAGAGCTTCCTGGCGCGTTTCCAGCTCGCTGACGCAGCTCTGCAGTATGTAAAGCTCGGTAAATCACGTGACTGTCTGGATCCCAGGTCAGCAGCAACGCCCACTCAAATCAACTCCTGCTTTTCTGCTCTTTGTCCTGTTACTGGGACGTTTCACCGTGTGTGGATACGCGTGAGTGGACACGGAGTTGCTGCCCACCCGCTGAGCCGCACACTGACCGAGGTAAGACCCCGGAGCTGCGCCCCACTGCGGCTCCAGCAGAACTCCGCTGCGAAAACTCTCAGTTGAACACTTCCGTCTCTGTCGAAACATTTCGGGTCGATGGATAACAGCTTAAGATGCTTTATGGATAAAACAGAACCTGATCTTTAAATCGGCATGCATTTATGGCACGAAACACGTCTTCATTTGACCAAAGCTGAACTTTAAACAGTGTTTTGTCGTCTGATTTGACTCCATACTTAAAGATCCATCCTTTTAAATCCTTTATTTAGAATCATTATCAGCTGTGTTCGCCGCCCCGGGACATGTTGCTTTGAAATCAGTGTATTTTTGTGTAATTGTCCCTCCGCATAAAACGGTGTCGGGTGTTACCCGGAAGTTTTCCTGTAGGAGCAGCAGTAGGAGTTTCCCCCCCCCCCCATATCTCTTCTGGTTTCAGCTGCAGCTGACACCAACATCTGTTTCCAATCAGGAAATCTGAGATCCATTTCTAAATAAAAGCACTGAAGTATGCTCTGCTCTCCTTTGTCAGGGCACATTTAGTGGCTTCTTATCCTCCCTGACACGGAAGAAATGAAAATACATAGTTTAATCTGCGGAAAGGCTCATTTATTTGATGTAAAATTAGAATAAAAAGTGGAAACTGCGATAACCCCCCTCTAAAATGTGGAGAAGATGCAGTTAAAATGAGAAACTCCATATTTTACATCTGGAGAGAAGTTTTCCTGCTTAGAAAATAAAAAAAATAATTTCAACAGTGTTGAAATATCTTCTTTTAGTACATCTTGTTTTTTAAAAAGAAAACCAATATAACTTGTTTCCGACACTAAATTTAGTGAGAAACAATGAAAAAGTTCCTTCAGGTGACACGTGATTAAAAAGCAGCAGGTGAGGCTGTAATCTGACACCATTTAACGATGGGAAGCATTTCATTTGTTTGCTTCAGCGCTGTAGCCACCAGATTTATTTGTTTAGTTGTTCCAGGCCCTCCCAGGTGGGTTTTGCTGTTTCAGAAGAAGCTTTTTCACTTGATTCTCCTCATCAGCCCAGTTGCAGATCACATTTTTCATTGATCACTGATAGATAAAAGGTTTTTCTTCTGCTCTCTGGTCAGTTCACTGATCCCAGCAGCTTGGTATCAGTGAAAGATGAGATAAAAACCTTACAGAGCTGCAGACTTTGACCTCGCTGCTGTGGGTGTGTCTCAGTGAACACCTGAGATCTCTGCCTGTTAAGTCTCAGTGACGGCATTCATCCTGCAGCTTATCCTCTGAACACACCTCAGTTCATTCTTTCACGACTCATTCTAACCAACCAACGTTTCTCTATTTATTCTAAAGTTTCTGAGCCGATGTTTATTTGGACAAAAAAACGTGATGAAAACCAACAAAAATGTAAAAAACATCCGAAATAGTTTCCTCTCTGAATCTGTTCATCAGCGGTTCATTAAAGAAACCAGAACCATCATTTATCTCTCAGTTACTGGTAATGATACAGATTGTTCGTGTCCCTTACGGAAGCCCAGAGTGGCCACGCTTAATGGAAAACATCTCGAGATAACGGGTCCATAAAGGTTGTTCATTCAGCCACCATAAACAGACATTATGGAGAGCAGCTAAGGTGGTTCAACTCGTATTTACGCCCACAGACGTCACTGTATTTATTAAACTCACACAGTTACACGCCTTGACTTCACGTTAGAGATCCTCCTTAAGTATCGGGTCTGCGAGGAGAAACGATTCTTTGAGGAAGTCGATCACAAAAAGTCCTCGATGTAAATGATTTGCTTCTTTTAGTTCCTACAAACGTGTGAAGAAGAGGAAAGATATCCAACGTTTGGGAGCATTTCAAAGAAAGCAGGAAACTCTGAACAGTGTGTTCGTTGTAAAGCAGCCGCTCTGATACCTGAAGGTCGTTTACCCAACTGAATGATAACTTACTTTTGTTTAATTCTGCAGCTTTTTTCCATTTTTACTCCTAAAAACGGGTTTAAATTGATCTGAAGACACGGACACGTGGTTTTCTTCCGGTTTATTTGGAATAAATTCAGCAGTTTCTGTGTTTCTGTGTCTGAAAAACAACTTTTTTTTTGTCCTTCTTCTTCACTGCAGTCATGTCTAAGAAAGGAGGAAACCGTGCGCCCGAGATGGAGGTACCGGCTGATGCCTCCATCATCCGGATCCCGCCTCATCATTACATCCATGTTCTGGACCAGAACACCAACATCGCCCGCGTGGAGATCGGACCGCGCACCTACATCCGCCAGGACAATGAGAGGTCGGTCGGCCGGAGGAACAAACGGACTCCTTGTTTGGTTCCCAGATAACGGTGATCTGTCTCCTTTCAGAGTCCTCTTCCTTCCGGTGCGTATGACCATGGTGCCGCCTCGCCACTTCTGCGTGGTTTCCAACCCCATCTCCCGCGATGACAACGGCCAGGTCCTCTTTGACCAATCGGGTCAGGCCAAGCTCCGTCATGCCGACCTGGAGATCCGGCTGACCCAGGACCCGTTCCCCCTGTACCCCGGAGAGGAGATCCAGCAGGTCTCAAACAGGCTCTTTTATGGTAGAATCGGACTTGAA
Organism: Leuresthes tenuis; assembly: GCA_036924055.1. Classification (NCBI taxonomy): domain Eukaryota; kingdom Metazoa; phylum Chordata; class Actinopteri; order Atheriniformes; family Atherinopsidae; genus Leuresthes; species Leuresthes tenuis. The sequence continues at coordinate 32,239,526 of JAVGWW010000019.1, read as the reverse complement.
TCGTTGTTGGCGCTGTGAGTGACACGTGGCGTCTGTTTCCAGGACGTGACCCCGCTGCAGATCGTGTACCCGGACACGGCCCTGCGCCTGCAGGCTCTGCTGGACTTTGACGATGCGGACGGTGGGAAGAGGGTGGCCGGAGACGAGTGGCTGTTTGAGGGACCAGGTTTGTCCAATCTGCACTAAGACATGAGGCAGCTTTAAGTGTCTTAAGTTTCATGTGGATGGAGATCACGATCAATTCGGCAAAAAGTTGCGTTAAAACCAAACGAAGGGAGGAAGTTTATGCCGGAAGGATGGTCTCTAAAAGTAAGACTCTGTCCCAACCCCTGCCAACATATCGCAAAGGTTAGAGTCGCAAACAAGAAAACGTGAATGATCATTCACCACATGTTCTGTGAGGGTTCCATGCAGGTTAGAGTCTCTGAAACCGAAGCTCTGAGTGTCGGGGGAGTGAAAGGTTTCCTAAAAGCAGTTTTGTTCCTGTTTCAGGGACGTACATCCCCAGGAAGGAGGTGGTGGTGCTGGAGACTATCAAGGCCACGGTGATCCGGGAGAACCAGGCCATCCGGCTGAGAGCTCGCAAGGAGGGCAAAGACCGAGGTGGAGTCCAAAGAGTCACAGGTAACACAAACAATGAGTCCGAGGCCTCCAACAGGCATTACGAGCTCGACAGGTTCCTCACAAAGACAAACGCACACAGGTGAACATATTTAAATATCTCAAGTTCTGCAGAAAACACAGGAAGGGAAAATGAACCAAGAAGCTCTGAGATCTAAATGACACGAACCTGCCAGTATCAGCACGGTTCTGGTTCTGGTTCAGCCTGTCGTCACAGTGAAGTGTGTGTTGTTCAGGTGAGGAGTGGCTGGTCAGTAAGGTGGGAGCGTACCTGCCAGGTGCCCACGAGGAGGTCATCGACATCGTCAACGCTTTCATCCTGACCGACAAGGTGAGACCGCCGACTGTGAACTGACCAATAAGAATGTCCCAAAGGGTAGCTGCATGTTTGCTGCACCTGAAACAGGCCGGGCACAGTGACCTCAGGTAGTTTCCTGTTTCATGCAGTCATTTCCAAAAGTCCCTATCCCCGGAGTCCCTACCCCGGAGTCCCTACCCCGGAGTCCCTACCCCGGAGTCCCTACCCCGGAGTCCCTACCCCAGAGTCCCTACCCCAGAGTCCCTACCCCAGAGTCCCTACCCCAGAGTCCCTACCCCGGAGTCCCTATCCCGGTGTCCCTACCCCGGAGTCCCTACCCCGGAGTCCCTACCCCGGAGTCCCTACCCCGGTGTCCCTACCCCGGAGTCCCTACCCCGGAGTCCCTACCCCGGAGTCCCTACCCCGGAGTCCCTACCCCGGAGTCCCTACCCCGGAGTCCCTACCCCGGTGTCCCTACCCCGGAGTCCCTACCCCGGAGTCCCATTTCTTTGTGTTCCTGAAACCTTTACAGTGTCCTGATCAACAGTTCTGCAGCTTTCTGAAACCTTTAAAGTGTCCTGATCAATAGTTCTGCAGCTTTCTGAAACCTTTAAAGTGCCCTGATCAACAGTTCTGCAGCTTTCTGAAACCTTTAAAGTGTCCTGATCAACAGTTCTGCAGCTTTCTGAAACCTTTAAAGTGTCCTGATCAACAGTTCTGCAGCTTTCTGAAACCTTTAAAGTGTCCTGATCAACAGTTCTGCAGCTTTCTGAAGCTCTTTCACAGTTTTTCTTTGGACATTTTCTGCTTTTTCCCTCATCTTCAGTCCTTGTTCCTGAGCATTTTCAGAGGAATGTGTTTTTTCTTTGTTCAGCCACTTAACTCTGAGCTATGAAGCATTCAGGCAGAAAAAAGGCTCCTAACTCAAGGGATGAACCAGTGTTGTGTTGCACGTCTTCTGTCAGAAGCTCAGCACCTGGAAGAGATTTTACAAACTTTGGGTAAAACCTACTCCAATAAAAATGTCATTTTAATTTTGAAACTAGTCGTATGAGATAGTCCAATCGAGTTAAGTGGCACCAGTTCAAAATGGAAAGTTATTTTTAAACCCAATGTTGCAACAGCTCAGCTTTGCCTTCTGTCAGGGAGGAAAATAACCACAGAAAGTAAACAAACTGCAGGTGACAGAAAGATGCTCGACTGTGACCTCAAGACCTGAAAGACCACAATAGCCGAAATACTGTGAACCCGGAGCTTTTCAGAGCAGAGGTGTGACAGTTTGGTTTAAATGGGTCTGACTTTCCCACAGTGCATTGTGGGGGTAACATTCTCAGGTCCAAGCGTCTGCAGGATGAGGAGCATTGTTAGCATTTTCAGAGGTAGCTCCACTGGTTTGTGGGCTCTGGAGGCGGAGCTTCAGCGCAGCACGTAGGGAGGGGGAGGAGCCTACAAGCTTTCATCATCCAAAGCTTTTGAGCTTCTAACAAAAGGTTCAGGTGACGAGAGTTCATGGAAACTCATCAATTAATGGAGTGATAAAAAAGAAATTGAGATTACAGTTGATAAATAAGTCGTTCTGAGTTTATCTTTTATCATTTGCAACAAAAATCTAAAATAATGAATGAAAAAGCTTCAAACTGACAACAGAAGTGATGAAATCTATGAGAAATAAAAGGCTGGATAAACTTTATTTTACTTATTTAACATTCACGACACCCTGCAGACAGTAAAAATCTGGTTATTGCTCAGGGCAGACGTTAGAAAAATAGCTTCTCATGACTTGAATTGTCCTTTTATTGTTGCTGTTCCTTCCAGCTCGACTTCCACTTTATCTTTAGATGAAATGCCGACACACGTCTCTGATGTCATGATATCAACTGTTTTAATCAAATTACTTTGAGTTTACATGAATTTTAACTTGTTAATAATTTAACATGTTACACCCAACCCTCCCACCCCCTGTCTTTCAACTCCACCCACGTCCACTTTGGGTGGTTACTGGGCGTGGCCTCTAAAGGAACTGATGAATAACTTGGATGTGGGCGGAGTTTGATGGTTCAACTCCACCCACGTCCACTTCGAGCGGTTACTGGGCGTGGCCTCTAAAGGAACTGATGAATAACTTGGATGTGGGCGGAGTTTGATGGTTCAACTCCACCCACGTCCACTTAGGGCGGTTACTGGGCGTGGCCTCTAAAGGAACTGATGAATAACTTGGATGTGGGCGGAGTTTGATGGTTCAACTCCAGATGATCGTAGTTAAGTGATGAATCATTGTGAGCGGCCTTTATAACAAAGGAGTTTATAACCTCCATATATTTAGTTTGTGAACCCCTTCAGAAGTGTATCTGACTGCTGTCCATAACTGCCACCCCTGAAGTTGCCGTGGTTACGAGGCATAACAGCCTGTGTCGGGGGAGGAGCCTGAAAGTTGTTTTCATTCAAATTTGAAGCTCCTCCTCCATTACGGGTGGAAGTAACAGAATGTAGCACAGCTGCGGTTTCAGCAAAGTCGAATGAAATGTAAATATATACATTATATATATATATATATATATATATATATATATATTTTATACAGTATCACGAAAAGAAAACCCAACAGTTAGAAAAGTTATTTCAGTTGAACAGCCTCTGTATTAAGTGCTTTCTGATCCCTTTTATTGTTTAAGTGTCTTTAAGGAAGAAGCAGCCATGAAATACCAGACAGCAGCAGCTCTGAGGTCATGATGTGTTGTGCGTCCTCAGAAAGCGCTGCATGTTCGCGCCCTGAGGCCCTTCAAAGACGCCAGCCAGCGCGAGCGCCGCACAGGGGAGGAGTGGCTGGTCACGATGGCCGACAGGGAGGCGCACATCCCCTCTGTGTCCGAGGAGGTGGTCGGGGTGGTGGACGTGACCACCCTGAGCAGCAGGCAGTACTGTGTGATCCTGGACCCGGTCGGACCCGACGGGAAGCCTCAGCTGGGTCAAAAGAGGGTCGTGAAGGTGAGGAGGCGACTGGTTTTTTTCCCTGGTTGATCTTTTCTGTTTTGCTAATTTTTCTACGAGTTGCAAAGCAGAAAATCTCAATTTTCGAGGTAAATATTGATATTTTGTTTCCCAATGGGGGGATTTCATGTTCAGAAACAGTATTTATCACCCCTGTGAGTACGTAACATTATATTCGTAGGATTAAAAAGCATTAATTTTATCGAGCAAAAAAACTTTTGCCACATTCCTTCCAGCGTTTGTGGGTTTAGTTTGAATTGTTTTGATTCAAATCTCAGTTTTCTGTTTTCAAATCCTTTTAATAGTGGTGTTTTTCATTTAAACATTCAAATAAACATAAGAATTAAGAGAAATAATGAGCCACACTTATTATTTCTGCGATTCAAAGCTTAGCTTGTTTCCCCTCCATGAAAAGTTTAGCTTGCTCTGATTGGTCAGTTCGATTGACAGGCTCCACCCACCAGTCCGCATTGGTTAAGCTGAAATTTGAAAATCAAAAAGTGTTTTATTGGATGCAAAGTTAGGACACGCCCTCCAGAGCCGGATGAGTCGTCAGCGTTATTGTTCAGCTTTCCAGGAAATCTGAAACTTCCAGGAAATCTGAAACTTCTACGTTTTATGTAGATATAAATACTTAAATGAATGTAAACTGGCCTTTTTAAACATGTTGGAGTCACTGAAGTGCTCCGTACGTTGTGACGTTTCTGCACAGAACCTGAACTCTTCTTCTTCTCCTTCTCCTTCTTCCTCTTCTCCTTCTTCCTCTTCTTCCTCTCCTTGTCCTTCTTCCTCTTCTTCTCCTTCCCCTCCTTCCTCCCCTTCTCCTTCTTCCTCTTCTTCTTCTTCTCCTCCTTCTTCTTCTTCTGCTTCCTGGGGGTCAGGGCGAGCGCTCGTTCTTCCTGCAGCCGGGGGAGTGCCTGGAAAACGGCATCCAGAACGTATTCGTGCTCTCGGAGGAGGAGGGTCTGGTGCTGCGAGCTGTGGAGGCGTTCAACGACACCGAGGTGAGAGGTCGCATCAGACCGCTTCATTTAGTTTCATTTCTCACCACATTTAAATGTCTTTGCAGAAGTTTGTGTTCATTTGGTGGTTTCTGGGATGATTCGACGCTCATCAGCCAAATGCTGCTGCTTGGCTTGTTGATGGAATCTCTCTGTAGTTGAAGTCTTTATCGTTTTCTTTTCTTTGTGGGAAAATTTCCCCGAACCTGCTGATTTAAAAACATTCCCACATCATAATGCTTCCACCACCGCGGTTCCTGTGGAGGTTCTGCTGTAAAAACGATGGGTTTGTGTAGTGTACCAAGACCTTTTTCTTGTTTTCTGACCACTGCTTCTTAAAGTCCATCTTTGTGTTCATTTGGTTCATCTTTGGACCGGCGCTGGAAGGATGGATGGAACTGCAGCTCTTTGACTGATGATCTGAAACATTAAGAAAGAAGAACTTCTGAAAGCTCAGTTCCTGTTCTCCCTGGGATCAGACAGACTGGACCCAACGCTGGTTCTGGTTTTAAACGTCGAGGTCATGAAGTCGTCTCGGTTGTTGGTCCCAGGTGAGATTCTGCCTCAAAGCAGAACTGGAACCACTGAGGTGGAACCCCTCCTGTGTGGTTAAGCCTCAGCGAGCTGCAGCTCAGATCTGTTGTTCGGAACCAGTCGATCGACTGGAAACGGATCAGAGAAGCAAACTGAGTGCAGCTGGCTGAAGCCACGCCTCGACAAGCAGGCTGCAGATTGTTTCCCATGTCAGGTTTGGGTCAAAGACGAACCTGTGAGCTGCAGGCGGAGTCCATTCAGGCTCCACCCTCTGCAGGCTCCACCCTCTGCAGGCTCCACCCTCTGTAGGCTCCACCCTCTGCAGGCGGAGTCCATGCAGGCTCCACCTTCTGCAGACAGAGTCCATGCAGGCTCCACCTTCTGTAGGCTCCACCCTCTGCAGGCGGAGTCCATGCAGGCTCCACCTTCTGCAGGCTCCACCCTCTGCAGACAGAGTCCATGCAGGCTCCACCCTCTGCAGGCGGAGTCCATGCAGGCTCCACCCTCTGCAGACAGAGTCCATGCAGGCTCCACCCTCTGCAGACAGAGTCCATGCAGGCTCCACCTTCTGTAGGCTCCACCCTCTGCAGGCGGAGTCCATGCAGGCTCCACCTTCTGCAGGCTCCACCCTCTGCAGACAGAGTCCATGCAGGCTCCACCCTCTGCAGACAGAGTCCATGCAGGCTCCACCCTCTGCAGGCTCCACCCTCTACAGGCGGAGTCCATGCAGGCTCCACCCTCTGCAGGCGGAGTCCATGCAGGCTCCACCCTCTGCAGACAGAGTCCATGCAGGCTCCACCTTCTGCAGACAGAGTCCATGCAGGCTCCACCCTCTGCAGACAGAGTCCATGCAGGCTCCACCCTCTGCAGGCTCCACCCTCTACAGGCGGAGTCCATGCAGGCTCCACCCTCTGCAGGCGGAGTCCATGCAGGCTCCACCCTCTGCAGACAGAGTCCATGCAGGCTCCACCTTCTGTAGGCTCCACCCTCTGCAGGCGGAGTCCATGCAGGCTCCACCCTCTGCAGACAGAGTCCATGCAGGCTCCACCTTCTGTAGGCTCCACCCTCTGCAGGCTCCACCCTCTACAGGCGGAGTCCATGCAGGCTCCACCCTCTACAGGCGGAGTCCATGCAGGCTCCACCTTCTGCAGGCTCCACCCTCTGCAGGCAGAGTCCATGCAGGCTCCACCCTCTGCAGGCGGAGTCCATGCAGGCTCCACCTTCTGCAGGCTCCACCCTCTGCAGACAGAGTCCATGCAGGCTCCACCCTCTGCAGGCGGAGTCCATGCAGGCTCCACCTTCTGCAGGCTCCACCCTCTGCAGGCGGAGTCCATGCAGGCTCCACCTTCTGTAGGCTCCACCCTCTGCAGACAGAGTCCATGCAGGCTCCACCCTCTGCAGGCGGAGTCCATGCAGGCTCCACCTTCTGCAGGCTCCACCCTCTGCAGGCGGAGTCCATGCAGGCTCCACCTTCTGCAGGCTCCACCCTCTGCAGACAGAGTCCATGCAGGCTCCACCTTCTGCAGGCTCCACCCTCTGCAGACAGAGTCCATGCAGGCTCCACCTTCTGTAGGCTCCACCCTCTGCAGGCGGAGTCCATGCAGGCTCCACCTTCTGCAGGCTCCACCCTCTGCAGGCGGAGTCCATTCAGGCTCCACCTTCTGCAGGCTCCACCCTCTGCAGACAGAGTCCATGCAGGCTCCACCCTCTGCAGACAGAGTCCATGCAGGCTCCACCTTCTGCAGGCGGAGTCCATGCAGGCTCCACCCTCTACAGGCTCCACCCTCTACAGGCTCCACCCTCTGCAGACAGAGTCCATGCAGGCTCCACCTTCTGCAGGCGGAGTCCATGCAGGCTCCACCCTCTACAGGCTCCACCCTCTACAGGCTCCACCTTCTGCAGGCGGAGTCCATTCAGGCTCCACTCTCTGCAGGCGGAGTCCATTCAGGCTCCACCTTCTGCAGGCGGAGTCCATGGAGGCTCCACCTTCTGCAGGCTCCACCCTCTGCAGACAGAGTCCATGCAGGCTCCACCTTCTGCAGGCGGAGTCCATGCAGGCTCCACCTTCTGCAGGCGGAGTCCATGGAGGCTCCACCTTCTGCAGGCTCCACCCTCTGCAGGCGGAGTCCATGCAGGCTCCACCTTCTGCAGGCTCCACCCTCTGCAGACAGAGTCCATGCAGGCTCCACCTTCTGCAGGCTCCACCCTCTGCAGGCGGAGTCCATGCAGGCTCCACCTTCTGCAGGCTCCACCCTCTGCAGACAGAGTCCATGCAGGCTCCACCCTCTACAGGCTCCACCCTCTACAGGCTCCACCTTCTGCAGGCGGAGTCCATTCAGGCTCCACCCTCTGCAGGCGGAGTCCATGCAGGCTCCACCCACTCCACTTGTGAACCCTGCTGCTGTTTAGATTCTGAAGTTTTTAAGGTTAAATTGAATTTACACCGAAACCATTAATGCTGAATGCTCTACACTAATCACCTGAAATACTACCTTAATACCCCGGCTTTCTTCTTCTCTTCCTCCTTCCCTCCTTCCTTTTTGCCCTCCCTCATGCCATCCTCCCTTTCATTTCTCCTCCTATAATTTCTTCATTTTATCTTCCCGTTCATGGTCTTTCATGTTTATTTTACCCAGTGCTTCCCTCCTGCTCCTCTTCCTCCTGCTCCTCCTCTTCCTCCTGCTCCTCTTCCTCCTCCTCCTCCGCCGCCGCCGCTCCAATGCATCGCCACGTTAACCCTTCTCTCTGTCCTCCTCTCTCTGCCCCGTTCTCTCTGCCAGCACGACGAAGAGGAGGAAGATGAGCCAGCAGAGGAGGAGGAGCTCATGCAGGAGAGGGTGAAGCGCTCCCGGCGCAGCGGCATCCTCCGTCGCCCCGGAGACCGCTGGATGCTGCGGGGCCCCATCGAGTACGTCCCTCCTGCGGCCGTCGAGGTGGTGCTGACGCAGCACGCCATCCCGCTGGATGAAAACGAGGGAATCTACGTCCGGGACATCAAAACCGGAAAGGTACTCTGTAAGGAAGCAGGTCTGTCGGGAGCTTGACTTGAAAGGTTTGGTTCAGTAGAAGAAGAGTTGACTTAGAGGAAAGTCTTCAGGTTTGGTTCAGTAGAAGAAGAGTTGACTCGGAGGAAAGTCCTCAGGTTTGGTTCAGTAGAAGAAGAGTTGATTCAGAGGAAAGTCCTCAGGTCTGGTTCAGTAGAAGAAGAGTTGACTCAGAGGAAAGTCTTCAGGTTTGGTTCAGTAGAAGAAGAGTTGACTCGGAGGAAAGTCTTCAGGTTTGGTTCAGCAGAAGAAGAGTTGACTCGGAGGAAAGTCTTCAGGTTTGGTTCAGTAGAAGAAGAGTTGATTCAGAGGAAAGTCCTCAGGTCTGGTTCAGTAGAAGAAGAGTTGACTCGGAGGAAAGTCTTCAGGTTTGGTTCAGCAGAAGAAGAGTTGACTCAGAGGAAAGTCTTCAGGTTTGGTTCAGTAGAAGAAGAGTTGACTCAGAGGAAAGTCTTCAGGTTTGGTTCAGTGGAAGAAGAGTTGACTCAGAGGAAAGTCCTCAGGTTTGGTTCAGTAGAAGAAGAGTTGATTCGGAGGAAAGTCTTCAGGTTTGGTTCAGTAGAAGAAGAGTTGATTCAGAGGAAAGTCCTCAGGTTTGGTTCAGTAGAAGAAGAGTTGACTCGGAGGAAAGTCCTCAGGTCTGGTTCAGTAGAAGAAGAGTTGACTCAGAGGAAAGTCTTCAGGTTTGGTTCAGTAGAAGAAGAGTTGACTCAGAGGAAAGTCTTCAGGTTTGGTTCAGTAGAAGAAGAGTTGACTCAGAGGAAAGTCTTCAGGTTTGGTTCAGTAGAAGAAGAGTTGACTCAGAGGAAAGTCTTCAGGTTTGGTTCAGTAGAAGAAGAGTTGACTCGGAGGAAAGTCTTCAGGTTTGGTTCAGTAGAAGAAGAGTTGATTCGGAGGAAAGTCTTCAGGTTTGATTCAGTAGAAGAAGAGTTGACTCAGAGGAAAGTCCTCAGGTCTGGTTCAGTAGAAGAAGAGTTGATTCGGAGGAAAGTCTTCAGGTTTGGTTCAGTAGAAGAAGAGTTGATTCGGAGGAAAGTCTTCAGGTTTGATTCAGTAGAAGAAGAGTTGACTCAGAGGAAAGTCTTCAGGTTTGATTCAGTAGAAGAAGAGTTGACTCAGAGGAAAGTCCTCAGGTTTGGTTCAGTAGAAGAAGAGTTGATAATTAACCTTTTCAAGAAGTTACTGACACAAAGACGAGATTTCAAAGTAGCATAAAATATGCACTTTTATAATATTTAAGATTTGTTCCATTTTTACCTTTCAGGCCCTAAAAGTCTGAGTTAATCAGCATCTTTCACACCAGATGTGTGGCTTTCAGATCAGAGGAACAGAGTTTGTTTCTGCGAACGACCATGATGCATCAGCGGAACAAAGGTTCTGAGGAGTCCGTCCTGACGCCAGCGTTACTCCTGCGTGTCGTTCCAGGTGCGAGCCGTGATCGGTCACACCTACATGCTGACCCAGGACGAGGAGCTGTGGGAGAAGGAGCTTCCCTCCAACGTTGAGACCCTGCTGACGTCCCTCATCGACCCGGTGGCCGACCGCTCGAGCCGCCACGGCGCCGGAAACGGACAGCCGAGGAGCAAGACCAGGGTGGTCACCTACAGGGTCCCTCACAACGCCGCCGTCCAGGTGTACGACTACCGGGAGAAGAAGGCCAGGTGGGCGTGGCTGTCCGGGAGGGGGAGGCTGTGGAGGTTTGACGCAGCAGCTGACGGAGGCGGGGTTTGTCTGCAGGGTGGTGTTCGGACCCGAGATGGTGATGCTGGGACCCGATGAGCAGTTTACGGTGCTGTCGCTGTCCGGGGACAAACCGAAGAGGCCCAACGTCATCAAGGCCATCTGCCTGCTGCTGGGGCCCGACTTCTTCACCGACGTCATCACCATCGAGACGGCCGACCACGCCCGGCTGCAGCTGCAGCTGTCCTACAACTGGTAACCACACACGGCCGGGCGCCGGGGAGGGCGGGTGTAGCGTTCCCTGACTCCTCCTCCTCCTCTTCTTCAGGCACTTCGATGTGAAGTCCCGCTCAGACCCTGCCGCGGCGGCGGCTCTGTTTTCTGTCCCAGACTTCGTGGGAGACGCCTGCAAAGCCATCGCCTCGCGGATCAGAGGCGCCGTCGCCTCCGTGCAGTTCGACGACTTCCACAAGGTTCGTGTTCGCCGCATCTGCTCCTGAGTAAAAGTAAAAGCAACACGAACTGAGCCGAGCTGCAGCGCTTTGGTTCTTCCATCCTGTTTGTTCCATAATTTAGACCCACTGTTAACACGATGCATTCACTCGCCTCCGTTTGGCTTCATAAACAAACACCACCTGGAGCTACACCTTTCTAACACCAGGTGGTTCTTGTAACAGCGTTTAATAGTAGAAGAAGAGTTGACTCAGAGGAAAGTCCTCAGGTTTGGTTCAGTAGAAGAAGAGTTGACTCAGAGGAAAGTCCTCAGGTTTGGTTCAGTAGAAGAAGAGTTGACTCAGAGGAAAGTCTTCAGGTTTGATTTAGTAGAAGAAGAGTTGACTCGGAGGAAAGTCTTCAGGTTTGGTTCAGTAGAAGAAGAGTTGACTCAGAGGAAAGTCCTCAGGTTTGGTTCAGTAGAAGAAGAGTTTACTCAGAGGAAAGTCTTCAGGTTTGATTCAGTAGAAGAAGAGTTGACTCAAAGGAAAGTCTTCAGGTTTGGTTCAGTAGAAGAAGAGTTGACTCAAAGGAAAGTCTTCAGGTTTGGTTCAGTAGAAGAAGAGTTGACTCGGAGGAAAGTCTTCAGGTTTGGTTCAGTAGAAGAAGAGTTGACTCAGAGGAAAGTCCTCAGGTTTGGTTCAGTAGAAGAAGAGTTTACTCAGAGGAAAGTCTTCAGGTTTGATTCAGTAGAAGAAGAGTTGACTCAAAGGAAAGTCTTCAGGTTTGGTTCAGTAGAAGAAGAGTTTGTTTAATAGACGCCAAATGGCCTTTTATGGCGATGATGGAGGTGAATTAGAACCCTTTTGGGTCTCCATCGTCTGCAGGATGGTTCATTTTAAAAAGTTGTAGTTAAAGTTCCTGTTCAAGTTATTTGAATATTGCAGATTTGATTTGGACTGTTGAGCCCGTTTTTAATGATCCTGGAAGCTTTAAGAAGCCTTTTTGAGAAGAAAACCTGTAGAAACCTTTTCTCAGACTATCGGGGGCCAGTGGGGAATATCTCGCTGAGAAAGCTGCTGGTTTTCATGAACTTCGATGAGAAAAGTCTTATTTGATCCGTTTTGCTGCAGAACTCGAACCGGATCATCTGCTCGGCCGTGTTTGGCTTCGATGAGAAGATGGCGGTCCGTCAGAACCTTCGGTGCGGGCAGAACAACCTGGTGATCAGCAGCGTGGACATCCAGTCCGTGGAGCCCGTGGACCAGAGGACCCGTGACGCCCTGCAGAAGAGCGTCCAGCTGGCCATCGAGATCACCACCAACTCGCAGGAGGCGACCGCTCGGTCCGACTCACACACTCGCACACAGATACTGTCACTGTGAAAGCGCCGCTCGGCTTCATGAGGTTCTGTTCGCCCGCAGACACGAGGCGGAGCGCCTGGAGCAGGAGGCCCGGGGGAAACTGGAGCGGCAGAGGATCACCGACCAGGCCGAGGCCGAGAGAGCCAGGAAGGAGCTGCTGGAGCTGGAGGCGCTCAGGTGATAACCGGACCGGAAACCCTTTATAAACCTGCAGGTCCAACGGGTTTAAAGCGTCTTCTGAACACCTCACAGGAGGCAGAATCGGGTCCAAAGGGAGAGTAAACCCTGCTCTGACAGTGAGGTCAGACGCTGTGTGTAACGTATTCCTGTGGGTGTGTTTCAGCGTCGCCGTGGAGAGTACCGGCGCCGCCAAGGCGGAGGCTCAGTCACGGGCGGAGGCGGCTCGAATTCAGGGAGAGGCGGCGGTCAACGAGGCCAAACTGAAGGCCGAGGCTCAGAGTATCGAGGCGGTACGCTTCACTTCCTCTTCACTTCCTGTTCACTTCTTGTTCACTTCCTGTTTACTTCCTGTTCACTTCCTGTTCACTTCCTGTTTACTTCCTGTTGACTTCCTGTTGACTTCCTGTTCACTTCCTGTTGACTTCCTGTTTACTTCCTGTTCACTTCCTATTTACTTCACTGCAACACACACACCTGTCTGACAGCAGGGCGCAGCGTGCACGTTTCACTGCTTTAGACCCTCGTTTCATCAAGATTCTGAGCAGCATCAACAGTTTGTGATTCGTCCGCATCTAAAGACATTTCTTTCTTTAAGTTACAGCCTCTACTCCTTCTTTTACAGGAACACTTCTTATAGATGCTGCAAAAGTTAAACTAAAATCAGAATAAGCCTTATTAGTCAGGTCTGTGCACATATACAAGGAGTTTGACCCTAGTCCTTCAGTTCAGTTAGATCAGTTCATTAAATGCAGTGTTGAACAGTAAAGTCTCCAGGTTTGGTTCAGTAGAAGAAGAGTTGACTCAGAGGAAAGTCTTCAGATTTGATTCAGTAGAAGAAGAGTTGACTCAGAGGAAAGTCCTCAGGTTTGGTTCAGTAGAAGAAGAGTTGACTCAGAGGAAAGTCTTCAGATTTGATTCAGTAGAAGAAGAGTTGACTCAGAGGAAAGTCCTCAGGTTCTGTTCAGTAGAAGAAGAGTTGACTCAGAGGAAAGTCTTCAGATTTGATTCAGTAGAAGAAGAGTTGACTCAGAGGAAAGTCCTCAGGTTCTGTTCAGTAGAAGAAGAGTTGACTTCTTCTTCTTCTGACTCAAACTATCATGATCCATAAAACCTGAGCAGAGTCTCCATGTTTGATTCTGGGGACAGAAATCAAACCTGAGTCTTGGTGTCGGCTTTAAATCTGGTTCTGGAAATCACAGCTTCCTGTGCTCACATGTAGGAGGCGGAGCTTCAGCGGCTGGCGAAGGCCCGTGAGCAGGAGCTGAACTACAAGAAGGAGATGGACCGCCTGGAGGTGGAGAAGCAGGAGCGTCTGGCCCAGATCGAGAGTCAGCGCTTCCGTCAGCTGATGGAGAGTCTGGGCAGCGACACGCTGAAGGAGATCGCCAGAGCCGGACCCGAGCTGCAGGTACGGTTCTGGTTTTAAACTGATCCGAGGACAGGAAAGGTGGTGCTGGGTCCGGTGCGAGCTGATTAAACCAGATGTGACCAGATTCTGATTGTTTTTCCTCCAAACATCGTTTAATTTTCAGAAATGGTTCCTTTCTAACAGTTGCTGCAGATTAACATTCAGAAGAGAAAAGATTAGATTCCAACTGAAACAAGAACAATTTACAGGAAATGAAGTAAAACTGAGTCAGCCGAGCTGATGCCGCCGTACAGGCACGACTCAGCAGAACCGCTTCAGTTAGTTTATGTTCGGTTTTATTTATAAAGCGCCAAATAACATCAAAATGATGTCATCACAGAAAAGTCAAAGATACAGTTCGCTTCAAGCCAATTAATTCTAATACAATCATTATCCAAATGATTCAAGGACAGGAAAGAGGGGACAACAAGCAGCGTAACACCAGGCCAGAGACACCTGCTGAGAGAGAGAAACACAAGTTAATGACAGCAATGATGTCATCTGTACATGGAGGGAGGAGAGGTGCATCATGGGAGCTCCCCCAGCAGGCTGGGCCTATAGCAGCAGAACTATGGGATGTTTCAGGCTCACCTGAGCCATCCCTAACTATAAGCTTTATCAGAAAGGAAAGTTTCAGCCTGATCTTAAAGGTAGAGAGGGTGTCTGCTTCCTGAAGCCAAACTGGCAGCTGGTTCCACAGAGAGGGGCCTGATAACTGAAGGCTCTGCCTCCCATTCTGCTTTTAGGGGCCTGATAACTGAAGGCTCTGCCTCCCATTCTGCTTTTAGGGGCCTGATAACTGAAGGCTCTGCCTCCCATTCTGCTTTTAGGGGCCTGATAACTGAAGGCTCTGCCTCCCATTCTGCTTTTAGGGGCCTGATAACTGAAGGCTCTGCCTCCCATTCTGCTTTTAGGGGCCTGATAACTGAAGGCTCTGCCTCCCATTCTGCTTTTAGGGGCCTGATAACTGAAGGCTCTGCCTCCCATTCTGCTTTTAGGGGCCTGATAACTGAAGGCTCTGCCTCCCATTCTGCTTTTAGGGGCCTGATAACTGAAGGCTCTGCCTCCCATTCTGCTTTTAGGGGCCTGATAACTGAAGGCTCTGCCTCCCATTCTGCTTTTAGAAACTAGAATGATGGGGTAGAATAGAAAAATAATAGAATAGAAAAAAAAAATAGAATGATGGGGTTTTCTTAACACCCGTCGAGGCTTTTTGGGATATTTTTCCACCGTTTTGTGACTATTTTGAGACGTAAGAGCTGGAAAATTTTCAGCTGCTTGACCTGAAATGAGGAGTTTAACACGTGGGTATAAAAGATCTGTATTAATCTGTTCATGTCTGCTGTCCTCCAGGTGAAGATGCTGCAGTCTCTGGGGCTCAAGTCCACGCTCATCACAGACGGCTCGTCGCCCATCAACCTCTTCACCACCGCCAACGGCCTGCTGGGGGCGCTGCCGGGGCAGGGCCAGTGAGGAGGGAGGAGAAGAAGAAGGTGAACATGAGTCAGAAAACCTGGGCTGATAACCAGCATCACAGACCGTTAAAGATGTGTTCAGTGTAGCAGCGAGAGTGAGGAGAGGACCGGTGTTGTGTTGGAAACACACCTTAAACACAGCTGCAGGTTGTCTGAGTTACAGAACGGAACCGTTCAGCTAGAAAGCTTCAGCTAACAAAGTAATGTGGGAACAATAATGTTCATCTTTCAGAAAGGAACAGCAGTAACTCCTTAGAAGTTGGTGTACGTCATCTTCATTAGCTAAGCTGTTAGCGTTAGCTGTTAGCGTTAGCTGCTGCTAAAGGAAGAAATAAACCAGTAAATAAACCATGAGGAGTTATTTAATTAGCTAAGCTGTTAGCGTTAGCTGCTGCTAAAGGAAGAAATAAATCAGTAAATAAACGATGAGGAGTTATTTCATTAGCTAAGCTGTTAGCGTTAGCTGCTGCTAAAGGAAGAAATAAATCAGTAAATAAACCATGAGGAGTTATTTCATTAGCTAAGCTGTTAGCGTTAGCTGCTGCTAAAGGAAGAAATAAATCAGTAAATAAACCATGAGGAGTTATTTCATTAGCTAAGCTGTTAGCGTTAGCTGCTGCTAAAGGAAGAAATAAATCAGTAAATAAACCATGAGGAGTTATTTCATTAGCTAAGCTGTTAGCGTTAGCTGCTGCTAAAGGAAGAAATAAATCAGTAAATAAACCATGAGGAGTTATTTCATTAGCTAAGCTGTTAGCGTTAGCTGCTGCTAAAGGAAGAAATAAATCAGTAAATAAACCATGAGGAGTTATTTCTCAGATGCTTCCATTTCCCTGCTCTGAAGTTCAGGCTCTGAGAGTTGGAACTGATCCTCTTTGTGGCTCAGTTCCTTCAGTCCAGCGTTGAACTGGACCAAGTTGTTAAAACAGTGGGATGAAAAGTGGCTGCTGCACATTCACAGTCTTTAGCTAACTCTGCTGGAACATTAGCCTCAGATATAGTTTATCCACTGGGCTCTTATATCCTCTGAGGCTGCTGCTGGATGGAAGATGCATGCTCCTCAGTGCAGCTGACAGCAGAACATTTCCACCAGAAGCTGGCTTCATCCGGCCAGCAGGGTGGATGTGAGTGGGCGGGGCTTAGCAGAGGAGGCGGAGCCAACTTAAGGAGTGACGTAATTTAGAAATGAAAATCAGAACGGCTCGTTAAATGAGGATCTTTCACACAAAGGGAACTAAATAAATACCAGGGTTGTGTTTTGGGGAGTTTTACACTTCAGACGCCCTGATATATGCTCCCAGTAACAGGAAGAAGGAGTTTTACACTTCAGACGCCCTGATATATGCTCCCAGGAACAGGAAGAAGGAGTTTTACACTTCAGACGCCCTGATATATGCTCCCAGGAGCAGGAAGAAGGAGTTTTACACTTCAGACGCCCTGATATATGCTCCCAGGAACAGGAAGAAGGAGTTTTACACTTCAGACGCCCTGATATATGCTCCTAGGAGCAGGAAGAAGGAGTTTTACACTTCGGATGCCCTGATATATGCTCCCAGGAACAGGAAGAAGGAGTTTTACACTTCAGACGCCCTGATATATGCTCCCAGGAACAGGAAGAAGGAGTTTTACACTTCAGACGCCCTGATATATGCTCCCAGGAGCAGGAAGAAGGAGTTTTACACTTCAGACGCCCTGATATATGCTCCCAGGAACAGGAAGAAGTGTTTTTACACTTCAGACGCCCTGATATATGCTCCCAGGAACAGGAAGAAGGAGTTTTACACTTCAGACGCCCTGATATATGCTCCCAGGAACAGGAAGAAGGAGTTTATACACTTCAGACGCCCTGATATATGCTCCCAGGAGCAGGAAGAAGGAGTTTTACACTTCAGACGCCCTGATATATGCTCCCAGGAACAGGAAGAAGGAGTTTTACACTTTAGACGCCCTGATATATGCTCCCAGGAACAGGAAGAAGGGGTTTATACACTTCAGACGCCCTGATATATGCTCCCAGGAGCAGGAAGAAGGAGTTTTACACTTCAGACGCCCTGATATATGCTCCCAGGAACAGGAAGAAGGAGTTTTACACTTCAGACGCCCTGATATCTGCTCCCAGGAACAGGAAGAAGGAGTTTTACACTTCAGACGCCCTGATATATGCTCCCAGGAACAGGAAGAAGGAGTTTTACACTTCAGACGCCCTGATATATGCTCCCAGGAACAGGAAAAAGGAGTTTCACATGATATGGAAGCTTTAAACAATAATTTAAATGAGTTGTTATTAAAATCTCTGAAGCGAGGGAGTCGGTTATGCTTCGTTCTGTTTGATGAAACAGGAAAACCGTCGTGTTTCCCTTTTTTCTGACATGTTTCTGTTTCTTTCCGTGTTTCAGATAAGATGAAGGACCAGGAGCGTTTTCAGTGAGTTCGTCTCGCTGGATGAACGTCTCGATGAAGCGTTTTAGAGCGTTTTCAGTGAAAAGGAAACGTCTCAAACTGAAGAAATGTGCCTCCAAACAACCAAAGATTGTTCCACTTTGCACTAATGGTGTAATGTTAAGTTTACTGGTGTTAGTCCTCATTAGTTAGTCCTCATTAAACTGGTTCTGTGGTCCCGCTCTCTGCCTTAAACTGTTGTTCTGCAGCTCTGATGTAACATCTGTATGAAACAATATTAAACTCTGACTTTGATCCAAACCAATGTTTCTTTCTCTAACTCTAAGGTTTGTGCAAAGAAAATGATCTTTATCTAATTTTCCAGCTGGAACTTCAGAGATGCATCAGACAGAGTCCAGCCGAGTCCGATCGGATCAGAGAACATGAGCAGTTTCCTGCAGAAGTCCTCAGATCCACTTTCTGTCCCCACTGAATCCAGTTCAGGATTAGATTCTTTTCACAATAAAGTTCAGGCTCAACGTAACTGTCTGAGAAACTGAGGGAATTATTCCACATGAAGAACGAACTGTTAAAGTAAAAAAGAACAGGAAGTGAAACCTGGAGCTGCCACAGTTTGACTTGTTCGGTTCTGTGGCTTTAAGAGACTCGGTTTAGTTATTACACACATCTGGAGATGCTCTGCAGGCCTCAGACACCTGTGCAGGTAACAGCTTCACTGGGGGGGGGGTTAGAGTCCAGATCAGAGACAGCTTCCCTCTGATCCTCTGGAGCTTCTTCTGTTCTGAGAGATGAATGAAGGACCTGCTGAGTTTTTACCTCCCCTGAAGAAGATTCTCCAAGCTTTAGACGGTGTCCGTCCTTTTCTCTCAGGGGACTCTGAACCCCCCCCCCAGCTGTGAGTCCCTGAGTTAAAGCCCTCAGAACTCAGGACACAGTAAATGTGTGGATTATCAGGAAGCTGCTGTTTCTCTCTCAGCGGTCAGAACCAGCAGCGTTTGGCTCCAGAATGAGAGGAGTGCAGCAGACCGTGTCCTTCATGTTGTTCCAGATGTTGAAGGCCAGGTTGCCCAGATGTTTGGCCTGGTCCATCCAGCAGGGGGCAGCGCTGGACTCTTTCCTCTGCAGCCTCAGTGGTTCAGGTCTTCAGCTCTCAGCTCCTCCTCTGTGGCTCTGACTGCCTCTGAAAGAGCTGCTCAGAGCCTCCATCTTCTCCTTCATCATCCCACTCTTCTGCTCCTCTTCCTCCCTCAGTGCAGCCAGCCTGGCCTCCTCTTCCTCTGCTAAAAACTGACGAAGCTTCTTAAACTGCTCCTGAATCTGCGTCTCTGTGGGCCGGGCCTGGACCTTAATGTGTCCTGATGTTCGACCAAACTTCTCTTTAAATTCCCTCCAGAGCTCCCTGAAGTTCCTTCAAGAAGCCTGGAGAACTATTCCTGAAGACTCCTTAAAGAAATGACAGAAAGCTGGTCTCAGAGGGTTCAGGCTGTGTTGGAGAATAAAGGAGCTCAGACCAGAGATTCACTTTAAAGCTGCTGAGAACTGAGAAAAAACTCTGTTTCTGCCTCAGATTCTGGGTTTATGTTCAGGTTTTATCATGTTTCAGTGAATCTCTGCAGCTGCTTCCTGTTTTATAGGGTTTGGGTACATGTGGATCTCTGGCTGGAGCTTCAGTCTGAATGTGCTGAACATGTTGGACCCTCTGCTGGTTCCTCAGCTTTTTGCTGTAATCAGGATCATCCACCAGATGGAGCTGAAAGATTTCCAAAAAAACAGCAGATTTATCTGCAGAGGAAGAACAAACAGCAGCAGTTTCTGCTCATCAGGTTCATATCAGCACTTTTTAACCAATTTAGTGACTAATTTTAACTTTTCATCACATCCTGTGCAACTTCCCTTCAAAATAAAAGAATCTGTTTTTTTAAAATCTAACAAATAGCTCCTGAAAGATCCCAATTAAATCCAGTAAATAAGCTTAAACCCAGTAAATAAGCACTGAATCAGCAGAATCTGAGCTCCCTGCTCAGTTGGTGCAGAACTGGACCTTTATCTGGACCTTTATCAGCCGGGACAGGACGCTTCGCTTTAACTCACTTCATCGATCACACAACTCAATCAGGGCCAGATAATGAAAGGTCGACTGCCATCCTCTCCTGAGTTTGTCGCTCCATCTTCTGTAATCTGCCCATCAGCTCCGGATCAGAGGCTCTGAGGCCCGGAAACTCACAGAGAGCCAGAACTGTTTGACAGGAAGTCAGATGCCTTCAAGGACAGTGGGAGAAACGCAGAACCTGCACTGTTTGGTGCTGAGATAAAGGGGGAGTTTCTTTAAAAAAGAAAACGTTTCTAACCGCTCGGCGGTGACCTTCAGAGAGCTGATCACCTGATAAATGTTTGTTAAATCATTCATTTGGACTGTTCTGATGACCTCATCGATCGGACTACCCGCAGTGCATTGTGGGATACTTGGCGTGGGCCCCTCAAAGGTAATGTGGTCAGACTTTGAAATGGCTCCTGTAAACATCAGCTGAGCAACAACATAAAAACAGATCCAGCTGTTCTGATCCAGCAGCTGACTGCCTGGTTGCCGTGGCAACGGGATGCACAGCCTGCAGCTGGTTTTTCTGGGACGTGAAAAGTGAAAACTAAGAGTATAAAGAGTTTTATTTCATTAAAACAAGCAAATCTGTGCTGTATGAAGGTGAAAATGTGTGATTTATTTATTCTTTAATGAAGAAACTTTTCTTCTTCTGCTCTAAGATGTTGCAGATTGTCTGTTTCCTTCTTCTTCTGCTTTAAGATGTTGCAGATTGTCTGTTTCCTTCTTCTTCTGCTGTAAGATGTTGCAGATTGTCTGTTTCCTTCTTCTTCTTCTTTAAGATGTTGCAGATTGTCTGTTTCCTTCTTCTTCTGCTTTAAGATGTTGCAGATTGTCTGTTTCCTTCTTCTTCTGCTTTAAGATGTTGCAGATTGTCTGTTTCCTTCTTCTTCTGCTGTAAGATGTTACAGATTGTCTGTTTCCTTCTTCTTCTGCTGTAAGATGTTGCAGATTGTCTGTTTCCTTCTTCTTCTGCTTTAAGATGTTGCAGATTGTCTGTTTCCTTCTTCTTCTGCTTTAAGATGTTGCAGATTGTCTGTTTCCTTCTTCTTCTGCTGTAAGATGTTGCAGATTGTCTGTTTCCTTCTTCTTCTGCTGTAAGATGTTACAGATTGTTTGTTTCCTTCTTCTTCTGCTGTAAGATGTTGCAGATTGTCTGTTTCCTTCTTCTTCTGCTTTAAGATGTTGCAGATTGTCTGTTTCCTTCTTCTTCTGCTCTAAGATGTTGCAGATTGTCTGTTTCCTTCTTCTTCTGCTCTAAGATGTTGCAGATTGTCTGTTTCCTTCTTCTTCTGCTTTAAGATGTTGCAGATTGTCTGTTTCCTTCTTCTTCTGCTGTAAGATGTTGCAGATTGTCTGTTTCCTTCTTCTTCTGCTCTAAGATGTTGCAGATTGTCTGTTTCCTTCTTCTTCTGCTGTAAGATGTTGCAGATTGTCTGTTTCCTTCTTCTTCTTCTTTAAGATGTTGCAGATTGTCTGTTTCCTTCTTCTTCTGCTTTAAGATGTTGCAGATTGTCTGTTTCCTTCTTCTTCTGCTCTAAGATGTTGCAGATTGTCTGTTTCCTTCTTCTTCTGCTGTAAGATGTTGCAGATTGTTTGTTTCCTTCTTCTTCTGCTCTAAGATGTTGCAGATTGTCTGTTTCCTTCTTCTTCTGCTGTAAGATGTTGCAGATTGTCTGTTTCCTTCTTCTTCTGCTTTAAGATGTTGCAGATTGTCTGTTTCCTTCTTCTTCTGCTTTAAGATGTTGCAGATTGTCTGTTTCCTTCTTCTTCTGCTTTAAGATGTTGCAGATTGTCTGTTTCCTTCTTCTTCTGCTGTAAGATGTTGCAGATTGTCTGTTTCCTTCTTCTTCTGCTCTAAGATGTTGCAGATTGTCTGTTTCCTTCTTCTTCTGCTTTAAGATGTTGCAGATTGTCTGTTTCCTTCTTCTTCTGCTGTAAGATGTTGCAGATTGTCTGTTTCCTTCTTCTTCTGCTGTAAGATGTTGCAGATTGTCTGTTTCCTTCTTCTTCTGCTTTAAGATGTTGCAGATTGTCTGTTTCCTTCTTCTTCTTCTGCTCTAAGATGTTGCAGATTGTCTGTTTCCTTCTTCTTCTGCTTTAAGATGTTGCAGATTGTCTGTTACCTTCTTCTTCTGCTCTAAGATGTTGCAGATTGTCTGTTTCCTTCTTCTTCTGCTTTAAGATGTTGCAGATTGTCTGTTTCCTTCTTCTTCTTCTGCTTTAAGATGTTGCAGATTGTCTGTTTCCTTCTTCTTCTGCTTTAAGATGTTGCAGATTGTCTGTTTCCTTCTTCTTCTGCTTTAAGATGTTGCAGATTGTCTGTTTCCTTCTTCTTCTGCTCTAAGATGTTGCAGATTGTCTGTTTCCTTCTTCTTCTGCTTTAAGATGTTGCAGATTGTCTGTTTCCTTCTTCTTCTTCTGCTTTAAGATGTTGCAGATTGTCTGTTTCCTTCTTCTTCTGCTCTAAGATGTTGCAGATTGTCTGTTTCCTTCTTCTTCTGCTTTAAGATGTTGCAGATTGTCTGTTTCCTTCTTCTTCTGCTTTAAGATGTTGCAGATTGTCTGTTTCCTTCTTCTTCTGCTCTAAGATGTTGCAGATTGTCTGTTTCCTTCTTCTTCTGCTTTAAGATGTTGCAGATTGTCTGTTTCCTTCTTCTTCTGCTTTAAGATGTTGCAGATTGTCTGTTTCCTTCTTCTTCTGCTTTAAGATGTTGCAGATTGTCTGTTTCCTTCTTCTTCTTCTGCTCTAAGATGCTGCAGATTGTCTGTTTCCTTCTTCTTCTGCTGTAAGATGTTGCAGATTGTCTGTTTCCTTCTTCTTCTGCTTTAAGATGTTGCAGATTGTCTGTTACCTTCTTCTTCTGCTCTAAGATGTTGCAGATTGTCTGTTTCCTTCTTCTTCTGCTGTAAGATGTTGCAGATTGTCTGTTTACTTCTTCTTCTGCTTTAAGATGTTGCAGATTGTCTGTTACCTTCTTCTTCTGCTCTAAGATGTTGCAGATTGTCTGTTTCCTTCTTCTTCTGCTGTAAGATGTTGCAGATTGTCTGTTTCCTTCTTCTTCTTCTGCTTTAAGATGTTGCAGATTGTCTGTTTCCTTCTTCTTCTGCTCTAAGATGTTGCAGATTGTCTGTTTCCTTCTTCTTCTTCTGCTTTAAGATGTTGCAGATTGTCTGTTTCCTTCTTCTTCTGCTGTAAGATGTTGCAGATTGTCTGTTTCCTTCTTCTTCTGCTCTAAGATGTTGCAGATTGTCTGTTTCCTTCTTCTTCTGCTTTAAGATGTTGCAGATTGTCTGTTTCCTTCTTCTTCTGCTCTAAGATGTTGCAGATTGTCTGTTTCCTTCTTCTTCTGCTCTAAGATGTTGCAGATTGTCTGTTTCCTTCTTCTTCTGCTGTAAGATGTTGCAGATTGTCTGTTTCCTGCCTCCTCTGTTATCGTCCTCACCTCCTGTCCTCCTCCTTCCTCTCAGCTACATCACCTCCATCTTTATTCATCCATCTTTTCTCTCTCAGTCTGGTCCCTCTCCCCCCTTCCTCCCCCCTGCTGTCCCGTCCTGACCCCCCCCCCCCCCCCCCTCCGACGGCAGCATCTTTAATCATTCATAAGAATCTAAAAATCAAATGAAACTCAGACAGACAGACAGAGCGCTTTAATTAACCCTCCCTCCCTCCCTCCCTCCCTCCCTCCCAGCATCTCCCTCCCTTGCCTACTGTTACCGTGACAACCGGCTCTTTTGCCCTAGAAACTGGCGCTGAGAACTGAAGCCTCGTGTCTCCTTCTGTCAACGGTTTGCTTTCTTCATGTCATTAAAACCAAAATAAATAATCCTTCTCATCCGTAACTGACTCAGATCATCAGTTTATTTACCGTCACCTCATCAGAACCCAAAGATCTGAAGGTTCTGGTTTGGTTTGGTTTGGATCGACTGAACCGATCAGGTGTGCACAGCTGTATGAAGACCCAAAGACTGAACAGAAACTGGAACAACGAGCAGAACCAAAGGAAACTAAACTGAATAAAACAGAACCTGAACATGAGAACAGCCAAAGAGATTAAATACTGTGGGGAGAGTGAGGAACACAGGTTCTGATGGGTTCTGATGGGTCTGCTGGGTTCTGATGGGTTCTGATGGGTTCTGTTGGGTTCTGATGGGTCTGCTGGGTCTGATGGGTTCTGATGGGTTCTGATGGGTCTGATGGGTTGTGTTGGGTCTGATGGGTTCTGTTGGGTCTGCTGGGTTCTGATGGGTTCTGATGGGTCTGTTGGGTTCTGCTGGGTCTGCTGGGTCTGATGGGTTCTGATGGGTCTGATGGGTTCTGATGGGTTCTGTTGGGTTCTGATGGGTTCTGATGGGTCTGATGGGTTCTGATGGGTTCTGATGGGTCTGATGGGTTCTGTTGGGTTCTGTTGGGTCTGATGGTTCTGTTGGGTTCTGATGGGTCTGATGGGTTCTGTTGGGTTCTGATGGGTTCTGATGGGTCTGATGGGTTGTGTTGGGTTCTGATTGGTCTGATGGGTTCTGTTGGGTTCTGATGGGTCTGTTGGGTTCTGCTGGGTTCTGATGGGTTCTGTTGGGTTCTGATGGGTTCTGTTGGGTCTGATGGGTTCTGATGGGTTCTGTTGGGTTCTGATGGGTTCTGTTGGGTCTGATTGGTCTGATGGGTTCTGTTGGGTCTGATGGGTTCTGTTGGGTCTGATTGGTCTGATGGGTTCTGTTGGGTTCTGATGGGTTCTGTTGGGTCTGATTGGTCTGATGGGTTCTGTTGGGTTCTGATGGGTTCTGTTGGGTTCTGATGGGTTCTGTTGGGTCTGAAGGGTTCTGATGGGTTCAGTTGGGTTCTGATGGGTTCTGTTGGGTTCTGTTGGGTTCTGATGGGTTCTGTTGGGTCTGATGGGTTCTGTTGGGTTCTGTTGGGTTCTGATGGGTCTGATTGGTCTGATGGGTTCTGTTGGGTTCTGATGGGTTCTGTTGGGTCTGATTGGTCTGATGGGTTCTGTTGGGTTCTGATGGGTTCTGTTGGGTCTGATTGGTCTGATGGGTTCTGATGGGTTCTGTTGGGTTCTGTTGGGTTCTGATGGGTTCTGTTGGGTCTGATGGGTTCTGTTGGGTTCTGTTGGGTTCTGATGGGTCTCTAAGAAGCTAACCCACAGGATCCAGAGGATCTGTCGCCCCGGTACAAACCCACTCCAGAACCCAGAACACCTCAGATCTGAGTTCAGGCAGAACCAGAGTTTAAAATAATCGGACTTATCGACTGTTGGATCATTTAAGTTCTAAAAAGATTCTGATTCTGAGTCACAAAATGAGAGAAAAAACATCTAAATTTCAATCAGAGAAATGATCAGATTGAATCTTTTATTCTGCCGGTGGATTAGAAACATTTTCATGATGAAGAGCATTCATGTGTGAGATAAAACTGCAGAGAAATCAGATTAAAAAGTGAACTTTAACAGTATTATAAGTAAGAAATGAAAGTTTAAATTTATAATGTCCTAAAACTCTGAGATTTTACACTTTGAGTAAAATAGCAGCAGATTTGGATCAAACATCCTGCAGAAATCATTTTATTTCATCCATCATCTGCTGCTTCTCCGGGGGTCGGGGCAGCATCAACCCAGGCGTCCTCCTCCAGCTCCTCCAGTTCTTCCTCCAGTTCTTCCTCCAGCTCTTCCTCCAGCTCTTCCTCCAACTCTTCCTCCAGCTCTTCCTCCAGCTCTTCCTCCAGCTCTTCCTCCAGTTCTTCCTCCAGCTCTTCCTCCAGTTCTTCCTCCGGCTCTTCCTCCAGTTCTTCCTCCAGCTCTTCCTCCAGTTCTTCCTCCAGCTCTTCCTCCAACTCTTCCTCCAGCTCTTCCTCCAGCTCTTCCTCCAGCTCTTCCTCCAGCTCTTCCTCCAGCTCTTCCTCCAGTTCTTCCTCCAGCTCTTCCTCCAGTTCTTCCTCCAGCTCTTCCTCCAACTCTTCCTCCAGCTCTTCCTCCAGCTCTTCCTCCAGCTCTTCCTCCAGTTCTTCCTCCAGCTCTTCCTCCAGTTCTTCCTCCAGCTCTTCCTCCAACTCTTCCTCCAGCTCTTCCTCCAGCTCTTCCTCCAACTCTTCCTCCAGCTCTTCCTCCAGCTCTTCCTCCAGCTCTTCCTCCAGTTCTTCCTCCAGCTCTTCCTCCAGTTCTTCCTCCAGCTCTTCCTCCAACTCTTCCTCCAGCTCTTCCTCCAGCTCTTCCTCCAGCTCTTCCTCCAGTTCTTCCTCCAGCTCTTCCTCCAGTTCTTCCTCCGGCTCTTCCTCCAACTCTTCCTCCAGTTCTTCCTCCAGTTCTTCCTCCAGTTCTTCCTCCAGCTCTTCCTCCAGCTCCTCCAGCTCTTCCTCCAGCTCTTCCTCCAGCTCCTCCAGCTCTTCCTCCAACTCTTCCTCCAGCTCCTCCAGCTCTTCCTCCAGTTCTTCCTCCAGCTCTTCCTCCAGCTCTTCCTCCAACTCTTCCTCCAGCTCTTCCTCCAACTCTTCCTCCAGCTCTTCCTCCAGTTCTTCCTCCAGTTCTTCCTCCAGCTCTTCCTCCAGTTCTTCCTCCAGCTCTTCCTCCAGCTCTTCCTCCAACTCTTCCTCCAGTTCTTCCTCCAGCTCTTCCTCCAGCTCTTCCTCCAGTTCTTCCTCCAGCTCTTCCTCCAGTTCTTCCTCCAGCTCTTCCTCCAGTTCTTCCTCCAGTTCTTCCTCCAGCTCTTCCTCCAGCTCTTCCTCCAGCTCTTCCTCCAGCTCTTCCTCCAGCTCTTCCTCCAGTTCTTCCTCCAGCTCTTCCTCCAGCTCTTCCTCCAGCTCTTCCTCCAGCTCTTCCTCCAGCTCTTCCTCCAGCTCTTCCTCCAGTTCTTCCTCCAGCTCTTCCTCCAGCTCTTCCTCCAGTTCTTCCTCCAGCTCTTCCTCCAGCTCTTCCTCCAGCTCTTCCTCCAGCTCTTCCTCCAGCTCTTCCTCCAACTCTTCCTCCAGCTCTTCCTCCAGCTCTTCCTCCAGCTCTTCCTCCAGCTCCTCCAGTTCTTCCTCCAGTTCTTCCTCCGGCTCTTCCTCCAACTCTTCCTCCAGTTCTTCCTCCAGCTCTTCCTCCAACTCTTCCTCCAGCTCCTCCAGCTCTTCCTCCAGTTCTTCCTCCAGTTCTTCCTCCAGTTCTTCCTCCGGCTCTTCCTCCAACTCTTCCTCCAGTTCTTCCTCCAGTTCTTCCTCCAGCTCTTCCTCCAGCTCCTCCAGCTCTTCCTCCAGTTCTTTCTCCAGTTCTTCCTCCAGTTCTTCCTCCAGCTCTTCCTCCAGCTCCTCCAGCTCTTCCTCCAGCTCTTCCTCCAACTCTTCCTCCAGCTCCTCCAGCTCTTCCTCCAGTTCTTCCTCCAGCTCTTCCTCCAGCTCTTCCTCCAGCTCTTCCTCCAGTTCTTCCTCCAGCTCTTCCTCCAGCTCCTCCAGTTCTTCCTCCAGCTCTTCCTCCAGCTCTTCCTCCAGCTCTTCCTCCAGTTCTTCCTCCAGCTCTTCCTCCAGCTCCTCCAGTTCTTCCTCCGGCTCTTCTTCCAGCTCTTCCTCCAGCTCTTCCTCCAGCTCTTCCGCCAGCTCTTCCTCCAGCTCTTCCTCCAGCTCTTCCTCCAGCTCTTCCTCCAGTTCTTCCTCCAGCTCTTCCTCCAGCTCTTCCTCCAGTTCTTCCTCCAGCTCTTCCTCCAGCTCTTCCTCCAGTTCTTCCTCCAACTCTTCCTCCAGCTCTTCCTCCAGCTCTTCCTCCAGTTCTTCCTCCAGCTCTTCCTCCAGCTCTTCCTCCAGTTCTTCCTCCTGCTCTTCCTCCAGCTCTTCCTCCAGCTCTTCCTCCAGTTCTTCCTCCAGCTCTTCCTCCAGCTCTTCCTCCAGCTCTTCCTCCAGCTCTTCCTCCAGCTTTTCCTCCAGCTCTTCCTCCAGCTCTTCCTCCAGTTCTTCCTCCAGCTCTTCCTCCAGCTCCTCCAGCTCTTCCTCCAACTCCTCCTCCAGCTCTTCCTCCAGTTCTTCCTCCAGCTCTTCCTCCAGCTCTTCCTCCAGCTCTTCCTCCAGTTCTTCCTCCAGCTCTTCCTCCAGCTCCTCCAGCTCTTCCTCCAACTCCTCCTCCAGCTCTTCCTCCAGTTCTTCCTCCAGCTCTTCCTCCAGCTCTTCCTCCAGCTCTTCCTCCAGCTCTTCCTCCAGCTCTTCCTCCAGCTCCTCCAGCTCTTCCTCCAGCTCTTCCTCCAGTTCTTCCTCCAACTCTTCCTCCAGCTCTTCCTCCAGCTCTTCCTCCAGTTCTTCCTCCAGCTCTTCCTCCAGCTCTTCCTCCAGCTCTTCCTCCTGCTCTTCCTCCAGCTCTTCCTCCAGCTCTTCCTCCAGCTCTTCCTCCAGTTCTTCCTCCAGCTCTTCCTCCAACTCTTCCTCCAGCTCTTCCTCCAGCTCTTCCTCCAGCTCTTCCTCCAGTTCTTCCTCCAGCTCTTCCTCCAGCTCTTCCTCCAGCTCTTCCTCCAGCTTTTCCTCCAGCTCTTCCTCCAGCTCTTCCTCCAGTTCTTCCTCCAGCTCTTCCTCCAGCTCCTCCAGCTCTTCCTCCAACTCCTCCTCCAGCTCTTCCTCCAGTTCTTCCTCCAGCTCTTCCTCCAGCTCTTCCTCCAGCTCTTCCTCCAGTTCTTCCTCCAGCTCTTCCTCCAACTCTTCCTCCAGCTCTTCCTCCAGCTCTTCCTCCAGTTCTTCCTCCAGCTCTTCCTCCAGCTCTTCCTCCAGCTCTTCCTCCAGCTCTTCCTCCAACTCTTCCTCCAGCTCCTCCAGCTCTTCCTCCAGTTCTTCCTCCAGCTCTTCCTCCAGCTCTTCCAGGGGACCCCGAGGTGTTCCCAGGCCATAGTCTCTCCACCGTGTCCTGGGTCTTCCCCGGGTCTCCTCCCAGTGGGACGGGCCCAGAACACCTCACCAGGGAGGCCTCCAGGAGGCATCCTAACCAGATGCCACCTCATCTGACTCCTCTCAATGCGGAGGAGCAGCGGTTCTACTGCGAGCCCCTCCCGGATGACTGAGCTTCTCACCCTATCTCTAACCGGGGGCTCAGCTACCACAGCCGCTCACGCCGCTCACAACCCGCCGCTTCTACTTCGTCTGCCACTGGAAGCGGCCAAAGGGGCGGGGCTTATATGTATAGCAACTAGCAGATATATATAATAATCCATCCATGCATCGGTTCCCTCTTTCACCATGGATCGTACTCTGGGCCTTCTTTGTGTTTCTTTGTGTTTGCACTCTGCCGTTTTCCGCTTTTTTCCACCTTTTTCCACCTTTTTTTCCCCTTTTTTTCCCCACCTTTTTTCCACCTTCGGAAGCCAGATCGGCCCTAATTGGCTGTCGTCGCGTCGCGTCACTGCTCATTTGCATAAAGTTGAGCCTTTCTCAACTCTTGAAGCTCATGAAGCTCACGCTGCTTTTGCTGTGAGCCCCGGTTAGGAAGAGCCCAGACACCCTGAGGAGGAAACCCATTTCAGCCGCTTGTATTCGCGATCTCGTTCTTTCGGTCTCGCCCCACAGCTCGGGACCATCGGTGAGGATGGGAACGTAGACTGACCAGTAAGTAGAGAGCTTCACCTTCTGGCTCAGCTCCTTCTTCACCAGGACGGGTCGGTGCAGCAACACTGCAGACGCTGCACCGATCCGCCGTCAATCTCACGCTCCATTCGTCCCTCACTGTGAACAAGACCCGAGATACTGGAACTCCTCCACTTGGGGAAGGATCTCATTCGACCCGGAGAGAGCGTTCCACCCCCTTCCAGCTGAGAACCGTAGTCTCGGATTTGGAGACACTATCGGCATGTTTCTGATAAAGATGGAGGTCTCCAGGTACAACTGTTTAATGAGGTTAATATATCCAAAATGTTTAAACGCAGTAATTAACGGTTCACATGCATTACTACGAGTTACGCTGTGCACATCTCCGGCTTGGTCCATCACTGTTGATGAGAAAGCATTGTTTGCTAGCATCTGCTGCTAACTTACAGCTAACTGCTAACTTACAGCTAACTGCTAACTTACAGTTAACTGCTGACTTGCAGCTAACTGCTGACTTACAGCTAACTGCTAACTTACAGCTAACTTACAGCTAACTGCTAACTCACAGGTAACTGCTAACTTACAGCTAACTGCTAACTCACAGGTAACTGCTAACTTACAGCTAACTGCTAACTCACAGGTAACTGCTAACTTACAGCTAACTGCTAACTCACAGCTAACTGCTAACTTACAGCTAACTGCTAACTTACAGCTAACTGTTAACTTACAGCTAACTTACAGCTAACTGCTAACTCACAGGTAACTGCTAACTTACAGCTAACTGCTAACTCACAGGTAACTGCTAACTTACAGCTAACTGCTAACTCACAGGTAACTGCTAACTTACAGCTAACTGCTAACTCACAGCTAACTGCTAACTTACAGCTACCTGCTAACTTACAGCTAACTGCTAACTCACAGCTAACTGCTAACTCACAGCTACCTGCTAACTTACAGCTAACTGCTAACTCACAGCTAACTGTTAACCTACAGCTACCTGCTAACTTACAGCTAACTGTTAACTTACAGCTAACTTACAGCTAACTGCTAACTCACAGGTAACTGCTAACTTACAGCTAACTGCTAACTCACAGGTAACTGCTAACTTACAGCTAACTGCTAACTCACAGCTAACTGCTAACTTACAGCTAACTGCTAACTTACAGCTAACTGCTAACTCACAGCTAACTGCTAACTTACAGCTAGCTGCTAACTCACAGGTAACTGCTAACTTACAGCTACCTGCTAACTTACAGCTAACTGCTAACTCACAGCTAACTGCTAACTCACAGCTACCTGCTAACTTACAGCTAACTGCTAACTCACAGCTAACTGCTAACTTATATATATGCTGCAATTTTGCACTTTGAGTAAAATAGCAGCATATTTGGGTCAAACATCCTGCAGAAATCATTTTATTTCAGAGTTTGTAAACTTTCCAACAAGAATTCTGCTGAAAAATCTTAAATCAGTGGCTGGTGGGAAAGCTTTTCACGACTAAATGAACGAGCAGCTGTGAGGTCGGTGTGAGACACTTTCAATAAGCTTCCCGGAACACATTTTACAGCTTTGTGACGGTCTTTGGTGTCCTTGAGGACACTGAGGATGGATTTATTTCTTCTGGATGGCTTCCAGCAGTGCTGCCAGTAAAAGTGTTGGTGGATTCATGAGCCTGCAGACTCGGAGGAGCTCGTATTTAACCGGGATTTATTCCCCTCAAACATGAAGAAATACTCAACAGCAGTGAAGATCAACAATGTATCTGATAAATGCATGGTGTACACCCATATTCATTCAGTATGCTCCATGAAACAATCAGTTTAAGGCATGCACAGGCACAGAGAGTCCGTGTCAGGAGACAGCGATCGATAATAAGGGGTACTTAATGAAGTCCACTGACGCTCCATTCATGCTCACAGCATCCTCACACCTGGCTGCTGGAAAGTAAAGACAAGCAGGTTATACTGAGCATCACAAACAGGAGGTTAAATACAAAAGAGATCCAGAGAAGGAGAATGTAAATATAAAAATACAAAGATCAGAAGAGCATTTACAGCAAGACTGGAAACGATAAAGTGGTGCAAATCATACAGCATCAACTGTCACTGAATACAGCATCAAATGAACCGTCTGTCACTGAATACAGCATCAAATGAACCGTCTGTCACTGAATACAGCATCAAATGAACCGTCTGTCACTGAATACAGCATCAAATGAACCGTCTGTCACTGAATACAGCATCAAATGAACCGTCTGTCACTGAATACAGCATCAAATGAAGCATCTGTCACTGAATACAGCATCAAATGAAGCGTCTGTCACTGAATACAGCATCAAATGAACCGTCTGTCACTGAATACAGCATCAAATGAACCGTCTGTCACTGAATACAGCATCAAATGAAGCGTCTGTCACTGAATACAGCATCAAATGTCACTGAATACAGCATCAAATGTCACTGAATACAGCATCAAATGAACCGTCTGTCACTGAATACAGCATCAAATGAACCGTCTGTCACTGAATACAGCATCAAATGAACCGTCTGTCACTGAATACAGCATCAAATGAACCGTCTGTCACTGAATACAGCATCAAATGAACCGTCTGTCACTGAATACAGCATCAAATGAAGCATCTGTCACTGAATACAGCATCAAATGAAGCGTCTGTCACTGAATACAGCATCAAATGAACCGTCTGTCACTGAATACAGCATCAAATGAACCGTCTGTCACTGAATACAGCATCAAATGAAGCGTCTGTCACTGAATACAGCATCAAATGTCACTGAATACAGCATCAAATGTCACTGAATACAGCATCAAATGAACCGTCTGTCACTGAATACAGCATCAAATGAAGCGTCTGTCACTGAATACAGCATCAAATGAACCGTCTGTCACTGAATACAGCATCAAATGAAGCGTCTGTCACTGAATACAGCATCAAATGAAGCGTCTGTCACTGAATACAGCATCAAATGAACCGTCTGTCACTGAATACAGCATCAAATGTCACTGAATACAGCATCAAATGTCACTGAATACAGCATCAAATGAACCGTCTGTCACTGAATACAGCATCAAATGAACCGTCTGTCACTGAATACAGCATCAAATGAAGCGTCTGTCACTGAATACAGCATCAAATGAAGCGTCTGTCACTGAATACAGCATCAAATGAACCGTCTGTCACTGAATACAGCATCAAATGAACCGTCTGTCACTGAATACAGCATCAAATGAAGCGTCTGTCACTGAATACAGCATCAAATGAAGCATCTGTCACTGAATACAGCATCAAATGAACCGTCTGTCACTGAATACAGCATCAAATGAACCGTCTGTCACTGAATACAGCATCAAATGAAGCATCTGTCACTGAATACAGCATCAAATGAAGCGTCTGTCACTGAATACAGCATCAAATGAACCGTCTGTCACTGAATACAGCATCAAATGAACCGTCTGTCACTGAATACAGCATCAAATGAAGCGTCTGTCACTGAATACAGCATCAAATGTCACTGAATACAGCATCAAATGTCACTGAATACAGCATCAAATGAACCGTCTGTCACTGAATACAGCATCAAATGAACCGTCTGTCACTGAATACAGCATCAAATGAACCGTCTGTCACTGAATACAGCATCAAATGAACCGTCTGTCACTGAATACAGCATCAAATGAAGCGTCTGTCACTGAATACAGCATCAAATGAACCGTCTGTCACTGAATACAGCATCAAATGAAGCATCTGTCACTGAATACAGCATCAAATGTCACTGAATACAGCATCAAATGTCACTGAATACAGCATCAAATGAACCGTCTGTCACTGAATACAGCATCAAATGAAGCGTCTGTCACTGAATACAGCATCAAATGAAGCATCTGTCACTGAATACAGCATCAAATGAAGCATCTGTCACTGAATACAGCATCAAATGAAGCGTCTGTCACTGAATACAGCATCAAATGAACCGTCTGTCACTGAATACAGCATCAAATGAAGCATCTGTCACTGAATACAGCATCAAATGTCACTGAATACAGCATCAAATGTCACTGAATACAGCATCAAATGAACCGTCTGTCACTGAATACAGCATCAAATGAACCGTCTGTCACTGAATACAGCATCAAATGAAGCGTCTGTCACTGAATACAGCATCAAATGAACCGTCTGTCACTGAATACAGCATCAAATGAAGCATCTGTCACTGAATACAGCATCAAATGAACCGTCTGTCACTGAATACAGCATCAAATGAAGCGTCTGTCACTGAATACAGCATCAAATGAAGCGTCTGTCACTGAATACAGCATCAAATGAAGCATCTGTCACTGAATACAGCATCAAATGTCACTGAATACAGCATCAAATGTCACTGAATACAGCATCAAATGAACCGTCTGTCACTGAATACAGCATCAAATGAAGCGTCTGTCACTGAATACAGCATCAAATGAAGCATCTGTCACTGAATACAGCATCAAATGAACCGTCTGTCACTGAATACAGCATCAAATGAACCGTCTGTCACTGAATACAGCATCAAATGAAGCATCTGTCACTGAATACAGCATCAAATGTCACTGAATACAGCATCAAATGTCACTGAATACAGCATCAAATGTCACTGAATACAGCATCAAATGAACCGTCTGTCACTGAATACAGCATCAAATGAAGCATCTGTCACTGAATACAGCATCAAATGAACCGTCTGTCACTGAATACAGCATCAAATGAAGCGTCTGTCACTGAATACAGCATCAAATGTCACTGAATACAGCATCAAATGTCACTGAATACAGCATCAAATGTCACTGAATACAGCATCAAATGAAGCGTCTGTCACTGAATACAGCATCAAATGAAGCGTCTGTCACTGAATACAGCATCAAATGTCACTGAATACAGCATCAAATGTCACTGAATACAGCATCAAATGAAGCATCTGTCACTGAATACAGCATCAAATGAAGCATCTGTCACTGAATACAGCATCAAATGAAGCATCTGTCACTGAATACAGCATCAAATGAAGCGTCTGTCACTGAATACAGCATCAAATGTCACTGAATACAGCATCAAATGTCACTGAATACAGCATCAAACAACATGGAGAGGAAAGGAAAAGTCCTTCAGAAGGTTTTCACACTTTATGATTGAAATCAGAAGTGTTTCTACAAAAATACCAGTAAGAAAAAGCATTAATTAATGCTCATACATGTATAAATCCTGCTCTAATGTAGAATCATTCCTCAGTTTGATTACAGCATATATTTAACTCGTAAAACATCCCAAACAACTGAAAACCCAAGCAGCTTTTCCAGATTCACTCCATTCTATGAACAGCTCATTTTATTTAGCAGATTCAGATTCAGACTGCTGTTAGGATGGTTAAAGTTTACCGGAAATAGAGGGTGATACTATTCCTTACCTGAGATACAGAGGCGAGTCCTTGCAACAGATTGTTTAGGGAACATAAGACTTTATTAGGAGGACTACCTGTCCCCTACACCAACGTTACGGTTAGGGTTCCTAAAACTCTTTATAAGCTGTTTATAAGCAGTTTATAAGCTGTTTATAAGTTGTTTATAAGCTGTTTATAAGCTGTTTCTTAGCAGTTTATAAGCTGTTTATAAGCTGTTTATAAGCTGTTTATAAGCTGTTTATAAGCAGTTTATAAGTTGTTTATAAGCTGTTTATAAGGACTTTAAGTTGTTTATAAGCTGTTTATAAGCATTTTATAAGCTGTTTATAAGCTGTTTCTTAGCAGTTTATAAGCGGTTTACGCAGTGTTTGTGGGACTTGACGGGAATGGGGACAGTACAAAAATACGCCTCCTGTGAGCCACGAGCTACATTTGTAACCAGTAAAACCGACAGTGTAAACATATTTCAACCGAACCTCTTTATCACCATCAGTTAGACAAATGACTGATCCCAGGAATCGACCATCAAAAGGGGGTTAGGGGTTAGGGTTAGTAATAAACAAGAAAAACACCTGCTGGTCCTTAAATAGGTTACTGAAGATTAATCCTGTACCTAACCATCACTCCACTCCTGACATGAATATGTATGAGGGCTTTCTGACCAATTACAAGCCTCTAATCCTAACCCTAACTTCTATCCTAACCCTAGCTTCTAATCCTAACCCTAAATTCTATCCTAACCCTAACGTCTATCCTGACCCTAAATTCTATCCTAACCC
The DNA here is from genome assembly GCA_036924055.1 of Leuresthes tenuis. NCBI lineage: Eukaryota > Metazoa > Chordata > Actinopteri > Atheriniformes > Atherinopsidae > Leuresthes > Leuresthes tenuis. The sequence continues at coordinate 32,204,248 of JAVGWW010000019.1, read as the reverse complement.
TAACGTCTATCCTGACCCTAAATTCTATCCTAACCCTAACGTCTATCCTGACCCTAAATTCTATCCTAACCCTAACGTCTATCCTGACCCTAAATCCTAGCCTAACCCTAACGTCTATCCTGACCCTAAATCCTATCCTAACCCTAACGTCTATCCTGACCCTAAATCCTAGCCTAACCCTAACGTCTATCCTGACCCTAAATCCTATCCTAACCCTAACGTCTATCCTGACCCTAAATTCTATCCTAACCCTAACGTCTATCCTGACCCTAAATCCTATCCTAACCCTAACTTCTACCCTAACCAAAGCCTCTAATCCTAACCCTAACTTCTATCCTAACCGTAAACATAAAATCCAGCCAGGACATTTTGGACAAACTCTACTAAGTTTAGAACATGACAAACGTAAGCGAGGGATGAATTGGGCTTCCCATTGTAGATGTGCACTAAATACACAACTAACCAGACACTAAGGATGCAACTAGGGCCTGCTGGACCGTCCCAAACACCTCAACTAAAGGGGGAGCAGCATGAACCCAGGGTTGCAGTCTGACCTCGAGTGAATGTGAACAGCTGCTGAAAACATACATGAGTTTTGAATGGGTTATCCCTTGGATTGATCTTTGTGTTTAGGGGATCAACCCTAACCCTAACCCAACGGACCATAAAGTAACGCCCTTTACCATCACCTCCTTTAAGAGTTTGGGGCCAATTCAACGCTAACAGGACTTGGGAAATGGACGTCATTGTGTTGGAGGACCCCAGCTGATGAAGAAGATAAGCTGAGCTGAATCTATGTATGATACAGAGTAAGGAAAACTTAACTTCTGTCAGATGTAGCTATTACAGCTTCCTTCATGAGATTCGGCTGAACTGACGTAGACTTACATCGTCTGGACCAGTCAGACTGGACTACTTTAAAGTTTTATGGGCTAGAATCAGGTGTTGGTCCTTGGTTTGGACACTAAAAAGTTGGGCAACTTTCTCCTGTAGTTACAGGAAGAAACCCTAACTTAGAGGACTGGAGGGATTCCTGTTCCTGAGCTCAATCTTGTGTTAACAGACATCAGTGCTTCTGTAACCCAAACTGGTCTCATATAAAGAAAACTCAGAGCTGCAGAACATGTATCTCAGGCTGTTAAAGCGTTCTACAAACTTTAGAACTAACATTTCACCATATTTCTCAGCTGCTTCAATATTTCTGTCACAGTCTGTTCAGCTGCTAAATCCCAGAAAACGCTGGTTGACTTTTCCAATATGATTAAAACATCACAAATTTGTTGATTTCACCAAGTGTAAAGATGGTTGCTGGTTACCAAAACCCTCCTGAGGACTTTTCCTTTCTCGGTGGAACAGAAAACAACACGATGCTGGAAATATTTCACATATTCTCTCTTTCTATGTACACAACATGTGCCTGTTGACCTGGAGATGAATAATTTGTGTGAATGTATTCACCAAACAAACCTGCACGTTCATATCGTAGTTACAATGTTAGCAGTGGAACAGCCAACTGAAGCACGAGAGATTTAACAGTCATCATTGAAGAGAAAAGCAGTAGAATAAATACTGTAGGCAACTCTGAGAGGTAGCGCAAGCACAGTCCATTCAAAACCATGGCAACAACTCAGGAAAGATAGCATCCGTACTGACACAGCGGCAGCTTTTTCTTTATTTGCATAATGTAGTTAGTAAAGAGGCATGCTACACAGAGTAGAGGAGTGACTGCGTTTTTATGACTGCATCATGCACCGATGAAAAAACTGGACTTTGAGGCGTGAAATCCGTATTCGATAAGAATGGTGCACAGCGTTTCAGTCATCAAACAACCGACTGGATCATTCTCCCGATAAACGTCCCATGTGACACGATCGCAGCGTCACGAGACGCTCGCCGTCCTCTGAGCGCCCCTCTGAACTCTGATGGTTCTGATCGTTGACCGGACCGGACCAACTGCTTTCATCACAGATGGAAACGAATAAGAGGTTGTCTTTAATTTCTCATAGTATCTATTTACAGTGTTCCTCAGCTAGCTCTGATGCTAAATGAGGCTGCAGTCATATGTAAAAGCATTCTGTAAGAAGTTCTGTAAACATGCACGGGTTATAGGAGATGCTTTTATTCCATAGCAGCTTATTTCCTCAACGTTTCCCCACAACAGTCTGCCACAAAGAGTCTGTCAACGCAAACCGCTTCAACGCAAATCTTTTCAACGCAAACCGCTTCAACTCAAACCGTTTCAACACAAACCGTTTCAACTCAAACCGTTTCAACGCAAACCGCTTCAACTCAAACCGTTTCAACGCAAACCGTTTCAACGCAAACCGTTTCAACGCAAACCGCTTCAACTCAAACCGCTTCAACTCAAACCACTTCAACGCAAACCGCTTCAATTTAAACTTCTTCAACGCAAACCGCTTCAACTCAAACCGCTTCAACGCAAACCGCTTCAACGCAAACCGCTTCAATTTAAACTTCTTCAACGCAAACCGCTTCAACGCAAACCGTTTCAATTCAAACCGCTTCAACGCAAACCGCTTCAACGCAAACCGTTTCAATTCAAACCGCTTCAACGCAAACCACTTCAACGCAAACCGCTTCAATTTAAACTTCTTCAACGCAAACCGCTTCAACTCAAACCGCTTCAACGCAAACCGCTTCAACGCAAACCGCTTCAATTTAAACTTCTTCAACGCAAACCGCTTCAACGCAAACCGTTTCAATTCAAACCGCTTCAACGCAAACCACTTCAACGCAAACCGCTTCAATTTAAACTTCTTCAACGCAAACCGCTTCAACGCAAACCGTTTCAATTCAAACCGCTTCAATTTAAACTTCTTCAACGCAAACCGCTTCAACTCAAACCGCTTCAACTCAAACCGCTTCAACGCAAACCGCTTCAATTTAAACCCCTTCAACGCAAACCGTTTCAACGCAAACCGTTTCAATTCAAACCGCTTCAATTTAAACTTCTTCAACGCAAACCGCTTCAACTCAAACCGCTTCAACGCAAACCGCTTCAACGCAAACCGCTTCAATTTAAACTTCTTCAACGCAAACCGTTTCAATTCAAACCGCTTCAATTAAAACCGCTTCAACGCAAACCGCTTCAACTCAAACCGCTTCAACACAAACCGCTTCAACTCAAACCGCTTCAACACAAACCGCTTCAATTAAAACCGTTTTAACTCAAACCGTTTCAACGCAAACCGCTTCACTTCAAACCGGCTGACGGCTGCCATGTGCTGGTCGGACTCCGTTAATTGGCACGTCGCTGAAAGACGAGCGTCGCTCGAGGTTTTCTGTGAGAATCAAACATCGCAGCCAGAGCGTCACAGTTTTTCAAATGGTGCTGAAATGTTTATGTTTGAAGAGTAAAAATACAGATTCTAGGATTCTTAAACAACCATTTGGCACCAGGAGCCGCACTGCGCCGTGGATATTTTCACATGAACTTGGCACAGTCAGCACAAACCTTTATATTAATGTTTAATTAATTAATCAAACTGCTGAAGCTGCAGGTTTCAGCTGCACATGCATGCTGATTTCTGACCAATTACATCGTTGTTTGGTGTTCTTTATGCTATATTAGACAAAACTTTCCAAATGTGGCTTTCAGTGAATGTGGGCGGAGTCTGGAGCTGGCCTATCAGAGCAGACGAGGCTTTTTGCTGAGGGTTCGGGTTTCATCTGCAGCTTCTGTTTTTACAGGAAGTGTTTGCAGAGTAAAAACAGGCAATTTCATGGGAACTATGAAGTGAAATGCCTGATCATGCAGTGCAAACCTAACTGTTATCCAACAGTTAAATCATTTACCTGATGGTCAGACAACGTTTAAGAGAATTAGTGCAGATTCATCACCGTTTCCATCCATCATGGTTAATCTGACTGATAAAACTCTGCCCATATTTTAGTGAGATTTACTTTTTTCACAGTAAAATAACCTCTTCATACCAAAAAAGTTACATTTTTAACCACACTTTAGCCTTTTTTCATTAACAGATAACTCTCGCTAAAAGATATAGATCCAGTTTACTGTTAGATAGTGGGTGGACAGCATCTTAGATGACTGCTATCCCCAGTTTGGCCACTAGATGGCAGTAATTGTGATGCATTTTATCGCATTACAGTGGTGGATGGAAACGTGCATTTATCTGCATTGTATTAATTATTTATTTGTGACGCATTTGGATGGAAATCCAGCTCGAAAGTAGGGAACTGCTGAAACTTTTCAGCAGGTTTTTCTAAAGTTCAGGTTTGGTTGACGCCAATTTGGGCACAAAAAACAAAAGTTAATTTACTAAAAAGCTGTAAATACGGAGGAAGCAACTGGGACAAAAGTAGTAAAAGTTTGAGAGCACTGACTCAGGGTTTTGCTTTTTTTTTGAGAACCTTTGAGAGTAAAGAAACTGAAGAGAGTGAAAGCTCAGCAGTCCGGGTTTAAAGCAGCTGCAGAGCGAACCGAAGCAGTCGGGAGGAAAATCGATCCACACTCAGAGGGAGTCGAAATGTGCAGAGCCAATGTAACCTTAACTGCCTAAATTAATAGAAGTCCTGGAGATCACGGGGATTAAAATGAACCTGCCCATCACTTGTAAGTGGAGACGCTGTGGTCCGACAGAATAATTAAATATGGCTGACGCTGAGAGACTGACCTGGAATCAGTTACAGCTGCAGCAGAGCATCTCCTCTCTAAAAACCGTGGGACAGAAAGGAAGCTCTGCGGCTTTTCAAACAGCAGGGATTTGGATGCTTTTACAGCTGATTATGATCTGAAGTCCCTACTTTTTAACACAGAACAGAAGCAACAACATGATGAGGTTGAGCTGTAAACCCAGTGGAAGACAGGATAACCATGACATTACTTCATGGCATCGCTGCGTTGGTGTGATGAAACTCATTCTCCATTTTCTTGTTGAACAGAACCCTGCGTTCGTCCTTTCTGTCCGTCCTCCGCTCAGCAGCAACATCCAATAGTTTCAGTTCAGCTGAGACAGACTTTTAGGTTTTTTGGCATCAAACATAAAGCTCACGTGCACTCGAGTTTGTGTAATCCATTTTCCAAAGAGACAAACATCAGTCTCTGAAAGAAAAAGAGTCTGAAGAGGAGATAAGCCGCTACCACAGAATGAAATGAGCATCATGGGATCAATCCTTCCCTCCTGCTCCGAATCAGACGTTGTGTCGGGACTGGGTCGGTCGGTTGTGTTGGAGGTAGAGCTTCAGGCAGACCATGCTCATCATCGTGCAGAAACAAACAACAGCGAAGAACCGGAGCAGAATATCATGGGTTTCATCTGGTGAGGGTGTTAGAGAACGATAGTGTGTCATCATGTCGGTTTAAATACGGTCGTGGAGATGGTTTCGTCTCGCTGGCTGGTTTCATTCAGGATTTTAATATTACTGGAAAGAGACAGACATGAAAGAAAGTCAAAAGCTGAATTCAAGAAAAGCTCAAAAGGATAATCACAGTTTGAGCATTAGGCATTAGCATTAGCTGCTACTCACATCCCCAGTTCAGAGCGATGGCTGCAGCGATGATAGCAATTCCTCCTAAAATGGAGACAACCGACAGCACCATGGCGTTGCGGCCCAAACGGCGAGCTCCGTCCACGTTGCCTTGCTGCAGACTGTTTCGAGACTGATAGGAGATGAAGAAATGTTGATCAGTCAAGGGAAGCTTTAAGCACAAATGGTTCATAGTATTAGTTTGTGAGACAGCAGTTTGCACAGCCTGAAAAGCTGATGACACGTCACAGCTTTCAGTCTATCGACGTACATGCTGTTGTTTCCAACTTCCTAGCGTCAATTCATCTGAAACTTTCGACTGTATCCCATGATAGTTTGATGCCTTTCGATATCTTTTTCACAGATTTGAAGTCAAAGTGGAATTTCTTTGCCTTTTCCTTAGAAAAAGTCTGAAGTCGTACCATTACAGAAAAGGTGAGGGCTACGATGTTTATGGGTACCAGCGGGCAGAAGCAGGACAGGATGGCGAGGAACAGGTAGTCCCTGGGCTTGGATCCATCCGCAGTAGCCTCTGTGATTGCACTGGGCTGGCGGGTGAGCGAGGGCCTGGGGGAGCCCGCCGCCAACGAGCCAGACCGGCTGCCCAAGGTGGGCCGGCCGTTAAAATGGCCGCCAGGCTTAGCATGCAGCTTGGGCGACACAGAGGACACTGTGGGGGATGTTTCAGCCATCACGGGAGCGATGCCGTTACCTGCAAGACAGCAAAGAGAGGCATCTGTGTGTAAATAAAAGCACTACTAATTACTGCTTTAGTAAAAGCTAAACATACTTCGTATCTAACAGTTTACCCAGCTTGATGCCACTTTAAACCTTAAAACCACAGAATTGCAATCAAAAGAAACAGCAGTGTGATGAGTCCTGGGTTAACCCATAAAGACAGGGTGAGAGCTCAGTTATTCAGGACTGTCTCAGAGCAGAGTTACTCCTGTTCTGTAACAAATTGGCCAATCGAGGTGGTTTGAGCATCTGATTAGATGTCCTTATGATACGTCCTCCTAGGATGAGGTCCTAGGAATCAGTGGAGGGTTTATATCTCCCATCTGGCTTCAGAATGACTCGGTGTCTCACGGAAAGAGCTGGAGGAGGTGACCAAGGGGAAGGAAGTCTGGGAATCTCTGCTCAGACTGTTGCTCCACAGGTGGCAGAAAATGGACGGCAATAAAACATACAAGTGTTTGATGGAAGGGAAATACAGCCACCCAAGCTGAGTCTCCTCTAAAAAGTTCAACTGATCCTTGACAAGCCCCCACTTCCCTCAGGCTGAGCAAGGACTTTAGACTGAAACTAAAATCTAGAATATGTTTAATATACAGTTTAATATCAAGCATTTTGAGCTTAAAACGGCTTCACACACGCTGAATACTCCTAAGAATGCACATCTAACCTGCCAGCAATGCTTTTCTCCAGTTGAAAAAGCTGTGTTTCAAATGCAGGAACTTTCTCAAGGGACTTAGCACCTGCATTTGCAATTAAATGTGCAAACATAGCAAACCAAGTGTTGGACTGGAGTCGCAGACACCGAAACATACAAGAAATACAAGGCAGGCCGAGGCTACATGCTGTGGTAGGAACATCACTACACAGCCATATCTCCACAAAGAAATGATTTACTGGCTTATTCAGGTTGGAAATATATATATATATATATATATATATATATATTGTATGCTGGACTAACCAGGAAAAGCAGGCCTGGTAGGGAAGTATTACATTTAAGCATACCTTGTACCTTCAGGTTGGGATTTGCAGTGCTGAACATTTATGGATCGTCTTCCAACATCATCTTTCTTCTCTTCCTTTTTTTACTTCGAATCTTCACTATAGCTCACAAAATCTCTCATATTTAAATTGTACTGCATCATTGTTGCCATCAAACAACACCGAGATGCAGTCACTTCAACAGAAGGACAGCACATCCCAGCACAGGTCTTTGGGAAAGTGTCACGTTGCCGTTTTGTAACTGTGGCTCATGATACTTCCACATACCACAGCCAGGCAGCGGGTCATTCGACCAGTAATATTCTAGGGATAAAAGGGCCAGAAATAAAGACATTTATCAACCATTTATTAAGTTTTAAGCTTTAGACCTTGTACAGCATCACTGATTGGCTGCCATTTTCTTTTGTTTGGGACATCATTCATTTGTCGCCCAATGAAAGTCAGGAAATGAAGTCCAGCTTGCTGTGTGGCCTTCATCCTTTTTCTTCCACCTATTTAGGGCTCAGTTAAAACTGTAACAGGCCAAGTAAGGCAGTCCAGACGTACCTTACAGCCTGTTCAACCTCCGATGGATGGATCTGCAGTTATGAATTAGCATTTGTTAACAATATGGACTCGAGGTCCTTGTTGTCGTGGACTATGAGACTGATAAATAGAAAGTAACTCAAAGTAACGGACTCAGTTAGCCTCTTATGTTTCACCACTTGTGGATGACGTTTGAAGGTGTACTCACTGGTCTCCGTGCATTCACTGATCACAGTCAGGTGCTCCATCACCTCATCTGTTTGTTTGGCTTCTGAAGCATCTGTTGTGGAGGTCGGCTGCTCTGCGCTGGCAGGCTGAGAAGTTACGGCTGAGGGGGCAGCTTCTGCCTCTGGTTGCAGGCTGCTTGGCTGGTGTTGCTGCTGGGTCTCCTCCATGCTGCTGGACTGCGGGGCGGCGCTGGGGCTGGTAGCCATCGGACGGGGAAGACAACACTAAATGGTGAAGATGAAGGCAGCACTCACTCTGTAAAGGATTAGACATGGAATCAGTCACTCTGCTTATATGATGCTGCCTTGAAACTCATTTAAAGATGGTTTTGGCATGTGATTGGTTGATTTATCAGACCAAAGATACTTCATCTCACACAGACGTCTACATACAAAGACGTATAATCCAACGCTTTTCTTGAAAGGACGACTAAAACAGCTTATTGAGACTCAGGTTTTTCTGTGACCTTCAGTGTTTATACACCTTTTAATGCATCTAAGAGTCTTCTGAGTCCAGTTTGCAACACATTTGCCTCATACCCAACGTTACCAACAACCGCTAAATGAAATCAGGACCATCCAGCTCTTTTCTATACCAGCGTTATCCAGTTGGTGCGCCGTAGGGAGGCTGGACTACATCCTCACTGGGTGAGAGGAACGGTACTGGATATCATCCCCCAGTAGGGACTGGATAGTGTAGTGGTATGATTGCCACCTTCCATGTGGGAGACCTCAGTTCAAATTCCCTGCATGAAAGGTATTACCTCCAGTAGGGGTCCTTAGGCAAGGCCCCCTTACCCTACATGCCTACCTGTAAGTTGCTTTGGATAAAAGTGTCTGCTGAATAAAACATAAAATGGTAAACCCTGGATGGGTCACCAGGGAAATCATGACCATGTAAATCAAATAATATGACCTTTATTGACTGAATTAAACTAAGAATATTCTGGGTTTTTGCAGATGATAATTAGCTTTGTTTGCAGTCTCTTGTAACCTCGGGTCTATAACATAAAGCTTTTACTCAAAGCATGTTGATGTTCGGTCAGGAACCGCTTGGCATCACATTTAAACACATCGGATACATCGTTTTAATCAGTTAAATCGACAGCATTTAGTCTCTCATCGAGTAACTTTTCCATTAACCTTCATTCAGACACACCTGTGAAAGTGTGTCATGATGCACATTTAATATTCCCCAAAGACTGGGCCGTACGTAAAGTGGTGTAATAATAAAACAGTCTTCATAAAGAGCAACAAGTCAAAGCACCATAACTATTTATATCAGCATGCAGGGGTGGATGGAAGCAGCTCAAAAACTCAGCTTTTGATGTTGAAACTTATTGAACACAGCGAGGGTTTAATTGTGCTACAGTAACAGCGTAGTTCTGATCAACTGGAGGAAAACACGATGCTTTATTTCACCCGAGGACACCGTCTCCACCATCACTCAACTCTTAAGTTATTGTCTTAATCCTGCTAAAACTGGACTTTTAAAATGCATGTAAACATGTTAGTTTAGGCTCTGTTCATGCTCCAAACTTCCACCTTTCTGCATCTTTTAGTAAAAACAGTAAAGTGCGTATTAATGCAGCTGAATTCCCCATGAAGCTGCTCTCATTCACAGATTTTTCTGATTCTTTTGTCAGAAACTGCGACTGAAAATCAGCCCATTTGGACTACATGTCGGCTCACTAAAAGCATTTCCAGACTGTCGCGCTGCGCTAATAAAATCCTGATTTTATAACCACAGAATCACCATTAAAGTAACTTAAAGACAGTGTCTGAGCAGTGAGTTCAGCTGGACTTACATGGACCAGGACCCCCCACAGAGGAGGGTAGAGGCAGCAGGATGTCTTGAAGGTTTTTTCTCACAGTCCATAGACATATAAACCGGGATAAGGGTGGTGGTCCAGTTAGATAGCCTCAAACCTTAGCTCAAATCAACGGTTTGTCAGATGAAAAGCTACTTCTGGAGCCGTTATAAAAACAAGCTAACAAACATGCAGGGTTGGATGAAAATATCAATCTATCATCAGACATAGAGCAGAAGCTGCATTTCAAACACTTTCAAACAGTTTTCTCTTGTTAATTTGGCTCAGGCTCTTAGAAACAACAACTCCGAGCTGCAGCCGATAATCAAAGGTGAAACCATGGATGAGGAAAGCTTGAATAGAGCTGGTATCTATCTATTCAACATCAGATTTAAAGCTCTTAACGGCCTCACCCCATCGTATTTATCTGAGCTTTTAACTGTCCGTAACCCTGGCAGAGCTCTGAGGTCAACAAATCAACTTTAGCTGGAAGTGTTCAGGTTAAAATAAAAGCCCTGGGGTGACCGAGCCTTTTCTGCTGCTGCCCCCAGGCTCTGGAATAAGCCCCCCCCCCCCCGAGATGCATCTTATTTCTGACCTGGGCCTCTTTAAATTGGGGCTAAAAACATACTTATTTCAGATGGCTTTTAATACACAGTAGTATGATGAAAGTTTTATATTCTCTTATTCAATTTTGCTGTATTTTATTGCGTTTACTGTTATTTTATTGTTTTGTACTTAATGTTTTCTTTATTTATTATCTGCTGTAAAACCCCGAAATGGATTGTTGTAAAGGGCTGTAGAAATAAATTACATTTACATTTACATTCAAGAGGGTAACTTTAGTCTGTTCACAAGTGTCCGTTGCTACAGCAACAATGACATCATCATCATTCCAAACAACGCAGCGGGAAGGTGTCCTAAACCTAACCAGGAAAATGTTTTGCCTAAACTTAAAAAAGTACGAGACATAAAAACATAATCAATAGAAATCCCAAACTGGTGTAAAGCTCTGTTTTCATGTGAGTTCAAAGCGACGTGAAGGACTGGGGGGGCGAAAGGTTGTCTTTACTCACATCAAGAGCGTAGAAGGAGGCGGTTTGCTACAGCAACAATGACATCATCATCATTCCAAACAACGCAGCGGGAAGGTGTCCTAAACCTAACCAGGAAAATGCCTAAACTTTAAAAAGTACGAGAAATAAAAACATTATCAAAAGCAACCCCAAACTGGTGAAAGGTTGTCTTTACTCACATCAAGAGCGTAGAAGGAGGCGGTTTCAGCGAAGGAAACCAGAACCAGAAACAAAGTAGTCTCATAACCATAAATGCAGGACATGTGAGCTTTGTGGTTGGAGTGGAGTTGGCGGCATTTGGCCGATTGGTTGTTGAAGACGGGAAGATGCAGAAATCATGAAAACGATGCTAAGAGATGAAATCCTAGTTGGCCAGAGCAGACATAAAGCAGACAGTTACCACAGCAGCTGCCGCTTTATTTTAAATCCGTCACACTGGGAGTGAGTCATTTGATTAAAAAGAAGGGAGATGATAATAAAACAGCGGCACTCTAATGAAAGAGCGTTATTGCCTTTTTTCAGCTTTGCTGTCAGAAACAGACGTCTGTGTCGGGTCCCTGATGTGGAAACTAAATCCGGCTGAAGGCAACAGAGGACGCCTGGAAGTCTCTCTGATGGGATACAGAAGGTAAAGATTGACTTTTCAGACATAATCTGTTTCACAGACAGCAACGGCAGAAAAAAGCTGGTGTTTACATGCTTTTATTAGTTTTAGCATGTGAAACTGAAGCCAAAGCAGCGGCTAAAAGCAGCTCATGGTGGGATGTTTTCTGATCCATTAAAGGTCAGAACATGATAATCCTGATGTTACATAAGGGCAAGAAGAAGAACGTCTTCCAGAACGATCTGCAGCTTCTGTGTGGGTTGATCAGGTTGCTGATTGATTGCAATGATTCAACAGCTTCCTGCTGCTGAGGTTTGTGACTCCTGGTCTGTTGTGTGGGAGGAAGAATGAATTGTTTTTTCCTTTAAAACTGGTCACAGCAGAAGTTTAGACTCAGAACGCCTCCATGAAATAAAAACACCATCAAACCTGTCATTTGTCAGCTATTGAGAAGGCAACGTTACGTTGTCAATCATCACGCTGTTGAATGAACATTGACAGCAAACCACTGGAATAATAATAATGGAGGAGAAGATTCCAACTGAGGCCAACGACTCAATTTCACGTATTTGTAGCTTATCACAGAAATACCAACATAAAATACCACAGAAAGCATCCATAAAGCCCGCTGATGGTCAGAGGTTGTTGTGGCTCTGCTACATTTATCACAAGAGGAGCTTTTCTCAGTGTTACAGCGTCACGAAGACTTCAGGAAGACTTAACAAAGAATTCAGGAAGAATTCACGAACAATTCAGGAAGACTTCACGAAGAATTCAGGAAGAATTCACGAAGAATTCAGGAAGACTTAACAAAGAATTCACAAAGAATTCATGAAGACTTCACGAAGAATTCACGAAGAATTCACGAAGACTTCACGAAGAATTCACGAAGAATTCACGTAGAATTCACGAAGAATTCACGAAGAATTCACGTAGAATTCACGAAGAATTCACGAAGACTTCACGAAGAATTCACGAAGAATTCACGAAGAATTCACGAAGAATTCACGAAGACTTCACGAAGAATTCACGTAGAATTCACGAAGAATTCACGAAGAATTCACGTAGAATTCACGAAGAATTCACGAAGACTTCACGAAGAATTCACGAAGAATTCACGTAGAATTCACGAAGAATTCACGAAGAATTCACGTAGAATTCACGAAGAATTCATAAAGAATTCACGTAGAATTCACGAAGAATTCATAAAGAATTCACGTAGAATTCACGAAGAATTCACGTAGAATTCACAAAGAATTCACGAAGAATTCATAAAGAATTCATAAAGACTTCACAAAGAATTAACGAAGAATTCACGAAGAATTCACGAAGAATTCACGTAGAATTCACGAAGACTTCACGAAGACTTCACAAAGAATTCACGTAGAATTAACGAAGAATTCACGAAGAATTCACGTAGAATTCACGAAGAATTCATAAAGAATTCACGAAGAATTCACGTAGAATTCACGTAGAATTCACAAAGATTTCATAAAGAATTCACGTAGAATTCACGAAGAATTCACAAAGATTTCATAAAGACTTCACAAAGAATTAACGAAGAATTCAGGAACACTTCACGAAGAACTCACGAAGAACTCATGAAGAACTCACTTCTCAGCTCTTAAACAGTTGCTTCCAAACTATAAAAACAATCCTTCCTTCATATGAGCCCAAATAAGAAGTCCCGTAAATATCTGTCAGCAGCTGTAAACACCTGGACCAGGTGAAGCCTGTCAGCAGTTTGAATTCAGCAGTGGAATCTCTAACATTTGATCTTCTTAAATGTAATAAACCTGAACCCAGTTCCACTCTGAACGTATCCGAGTGCTTGTGTTTGAGCAGCTTCATAAAGTCCTCTGATCAATGGCCGGCCGCATTGATCCCAGCGACAGCCTGGAGGATGAGCTGCCTCCTAAAGAGCAGATTTGGAGAAGGCTCTGTGCAGCACTTACATGCTGACTATTGTAATGAGCTGCCAGGACTTGATCGATCACTCGTCCGTTCTTCCCTGAGGACTCAGCGCTGCAGTGCTGCTTCGCTCTGTGACAGCTCAGTCTGTGCTTCCTGAGAGTATCACTGCAGATAAAAGCAAGGAGGACAAAAGCATGTTCGGATATTTGCTGCTGGTTTCAGAGTCAAAACAAAAGCTGATGAGGCACAGAGCAGAAGTCTCAGGTCTGTTGTTCTGTCCATGAATGCAGCAACTCATCGGCTGGTTTGGTCAGCCCTGGACCACACAACACCTGGGACTGGTTAAAGAGTTTATTGGCTCACAGGAAACTTTGTTAACCTGATTGCATCAGACAACATCATAAAAAGATAAAACAGTTCTGCAGGATGGCCTCAAACCACTGAAAACAGAGGAATGGACCACCTGGGAGTCCACTCAGCAGATGTGATCAGACTCTCAAAAAGCCTCCAGAACTGTCTGAATGTCCCTTTTTGTTTCCCTCCCACAGGTCAACAGATTTTTAAAAGACTAACTCCCGACACAGTTTACATAAAACAGTGAGAAATACCGCCTTAAATCAGCCTGGACTGAGTTTTCTGACCACCTTAAACCAATTTCTCACTCCTGAAACTTTCTCCAGCTGTTTATCAGATGTTCCCATCTGGGCTGGTTAAAGAGTTTATTGGCTCACAGGAAACTTTGTTAAAGGAGCTGCAGCTGATTGCATCAGACAACATCATAAAAAGATAAAACAGTTCTGCAGGATGGCCTCGAACCACTGAAAACAGAGGAATGGACCACCTGGGAGTCCACTCAGCAGATGTGATCAGACTCTCAAAAAGCCTCCAGAACTGTCTGAATGTCCCTTTTTGTTTCCCTCCCACAGGTCAACAGATTTTTAAAAGACTGACTCCCGACACAGTTTACATAAAACAGTGAGAAATACCGCCTTAAATCAGCCTGGACTGAGTTTTCTGACCACCTTAAACCAATTTCTCACTCCTGAAACTTTCTCCAGATGTTTATCAGATGTTCCCATCTGGGCTCGCTGCAGTTTCACCTGTTACCTGCTGTTCTTGTGCGTTTATTTCCGTCTGGATGGATGTTTGGGCGTCGCTCGGTGATGATGAAGCGTCTTAACTTTGCTTCTGACTGAACGTGCAGCTGAACACTAAGTTTCTACCCCAGTTAAAGGTCTGAAACCCAACTCTAAGTCATCCGGTCTATAGAATAGAAGACCAGTCTGCTATTTTAAGATCTGCATCGACTCTGAGCCGAAGCTAAATGGAGGTCTAACCCAACCGGAAATAAACGTCATTAAAGGACAGTCATTAGGCAGCCGCAGCAGAGCTTTAATGGTCGTGTCTTCCTGCTAAGATGCTGCTGCCGTTAATCCTTCCACTGAAAAAGGAACAAAAGCAACAGCAGGTTAATTGCTGAGGGAGTCGGCTGTTTAGACCCAAACCGGGTTCTGTCAGCGTTTCATTAAAGATTTAATGATCTTTTTCCAGCACCTCAAATGTGGCCCGGATATTAAAATATTAAGCTTTATGGCAGATAAAGATGAATAATGCTTAGAAATACTTGTTGTGAGTTGTATTGATGTTAATTAGTTTGTATATTTGTCATCGTTGAGCCACGTTTTTTAATTTTAATTAAGATAATTCAGGCTGCTTTCTCGTCTCTTACAGATTTTTTATCAAGTCAAACTGAGGGTTGTATTGGGCGGGATTCGAACCAGCAACCTCTCGTTTGAAGTGTGTGTGGAAACATCATCAGAAGAACTAGTAAAGTTAGATTTTTTTAGCTTTTAGTGAGAAATTGCTCCATATTTTTCAGTTTCCATCCGTATCTCACTTCATGCTGCATTCACTGTACCTCAGAAATGGGAAAAAAAATTTAATATTAACATCAAAACTCATCGTTAGTTATATAGTTCAGTTCCTGACAAGGAAATTTGACTTTTAAAAGACGTTTTTCAATTCTTTACCAGTTGTAAAGTAGAAATTCCTGTTTTTCTATTTGTCATTGAACGTACCACGAGTACAGCGGCGGTTATAAAGACAAACATCTGTGATATGTTAGCGTACGTCTTAGTGTTAGCAGGTAAAAAATAAGACTAAGTCTAAGTCCTGCCTGGTTCCAGATCTTTGAGTCGGTCCAGTCCATCGAGGAGAGGTTCACAGACAATTTAAAAGATGGTTCATTAGTTTCTGAGCAGAGCAAACAACAAAGAAAACTCAACAACCCTGAAGTCTGCTAACAAAGAACAAAAAAAGGAACTAATGACAATCTGGAGAAAAGGTTCGAGCTTCTCTCTCCTGCAGAACTGCTCCAAAGTGCAGATATTTACAGCGATTCTTCATCAAAACTCCACATAAACTCTGTTCTCGCAGATTACAAACTAACTGCTGACCAAAGGTCAACCAAAGGTCAACCTCGTCCAATCCTGAGGAGGCATTGGGACGGGCCAATCACAGAGCTCCACCTGTGCCAGCACTGACAGGTGGAGCTGAAACCCGTCAGAGGGGAGGATACAGAAAATAACCCAAATATGCCCAGAGTCACTGGGACCAAATAAATCAGAAAGCTGCCAAGTTCTTCCAGAACCTGCCTGCCAAGCACCTCGGAGAACACTGTGGGGTTCTGCGTCAGCTCCAGTTCGCTGGCACAGATTTCTTCTTCTCTGGTTACTTCTGCCCCGTTGGGAAACACTCAGGACAGACTGTCCTCCCATTTAAAAAGTTTCTGAGCCACATTTCTCACCAGCTGGGCTCCAGGGTTCTCCGGTGTTGGTCATTTCAGCAGAAAAACCCAAACTGGTCAAGGCGATAACAAAGAGGTCCGCAAGCCCAAACATCTGCTTATTATTGTGACATCATCAGAACTTTCCTCTAACATTAACACAAAGTTGTTTTTTCAGTGGCTCATCAGCTGCCACCGGTACGTCCCTGTGGGTCGGATCAAAAGGGCAGAACCCGGCTATGGCTTCTCAGGCTGTGAAAGCGGTTAGAACCAGTTTGAACCAGTTTGAACCAGTTTGAACCAGTTTGAACCAGTTAGAACCAGAACCAGTTAGAATCAGTTTGAACCAGATTGAACCAGTTAGAACCAGTGAGAATCAGAACCAGTTAGAACCAGTTTGAATCAGAACCAGTTTGAACCAGTTAGAAACAGTTTGAACCAGTTTGAACCAGTTAGAAACAGTTTGAACCAGTTAGAATCAGAACCAGTTTGAACAAGTTTGAACCAGTTAGAATCAGTTAGAACCAGTTTGAACCAGTTTGAACCAATTAAAACCAGTTACAACCAGTTACAACCAGTTTGAACCAGTTTGAACCAGTTTAAACCATTTTGAACCAGTTTGAACCAGTTACAACCAGTTTGAACCAATTTGAACCAGTTAGAACCAGAGAACCAGCTTGAACCAGTTTGAACCAGTTAGAACCAGTTTGAACCAGTCTGAACCAGTTAGAACCAGTTAGAACCAGTTAGAACCTGTTTGAACCAGTTAGAACCAGTTTGAACAGGAATGGGAAGTCTGTTGTTTCCCGGACTCAGAACTGAAGAAGATGAGAGGTGAAACATCTTCAAGAACCAAGAAGAAGAAGCCCAGTCGCTCTTATTTAAGCTCTGAGGATCAGGTGACCTGGATGACGCTCCGCCTTCATCTGTAAATGCCTTCAGTGGAAGAACGTCATCGGTTAGAAGCAGTGACCCTTAAACGAGCCTCCAAACAGTTTCAGAGCTGCAGCTCGATGACGCAGCCCAATTAAAATTCAACCTGCAGTGGAGTTGTGTCCTCAGCAACTTAGAGAAGAGAGATCCATTGTATGGATTGGAAGGATTTCAACCTCTGAGCCCCTGTGGTTCCATTGTTCTGCGCCACTGGGTGGAGCTTTGATTGGGCCACCTCCACCCCTGTAACCACACTTTAATCCTAAAGTCAGCAGAAAGTCTCCTTCTGTTGTCTGAATAAGAATCTTTTTGGATTGTTGTTCTGATCAAAAAGCGAAAAGCTTTCAGGAAACGACCCTCAGACACTCAGCTTCTTCTTCTTCTTCTTCTTTAATCACAGAGTAGATGCTGAACCTCCTGATCTACTGTTTGACACTGTTGGATTTAAGTGTGAAGTAAAAAACTTCGTTCATACCGACTGAAGTTCTTATTTTAAATGGATTTTGATGAATAGACTGTTGGAAGCCTTGAATCTTTCTCTCTGAATCTGTCTCTGTGAGCATTTTTCATCATTTTTAAACAGATTTTAGGCTGAGCAGTAGAAAATCTGATTGTAAACACTTAAATAAAATGAAACTGTTCATGAAAGCGAGACTGATGCCGACTGGCCGGCTTCTGGCTGCTGTTGTTGGAAAATACTGGAACAGTTGAGCCGAAACATGACAGAAACCCTCCTGAGACATGAAAATAATGAATGAAATCATGAAAGTAACACGACTCCACTGATGCAGGGACATGTCTGAGTCTGGCTGTGCAAATGCACCAAATTCATCACGCAGACAAAAGACGGGATGCAGCTGACACACCCACCGAGGCTCCGGCGCACGTTTTACAACCAACATGTGCAATTAAAGGGTTTTCTCACCTCAGGGGGGCAACGCGAGGAGCTCACCTGGCGCTAGTCCACAGGAAGCAGCAGGGTGAGGCTCATTGTGTCTCTGCAGGAGAGGCAGGGGCTGCAATCCAGTGATGAGGGACTGAAAAGCAGGACTGAAAACAGCAGAAAGCTGCGGCAGGACGGTGCATCTGCTGCATCTGAGGGTTCTATGAAGGTGGAGGGGCTGCTTCGCCCGGTGTGTTTGGTTCTGATGATGCAGAGTGTCACTGCAGCAGCTCCGTCTGCTGCTCCACCGCAAGAAACGAAAGGGAGGGGAGGAGTGTGCACGTGTGTGGGAGAGTGCATGTGTGAGAGCGTGCATGTGTGTGTGTGCAGGAGGCAGCACTTGCAGTACAGTCGCTGCTTTCTTCTCCATCCCACCCCTCACTGTTAAGTCAGTTCAAAGCAAGCTGTCAGAGTAAAAGCTCGCTGTGGTCCCTCCTGACAGCAGCTACTGGGTGGTTCTGAGTGGTTCTGAGTGGTTCTGAGTGGTTCTGGGTGGTTCTGAGCGGTTCTGAGTGGTTCTGAGCAGGTTCTGAGTGGTTCTGGGTGGTTCTGAGTAGGTTCTGAGTAGGTTCTGAGTGGTTCTGGGTAGGTTCTGAGTGGTTCTGAGTGGTTCTGAGCAGGTTCTGAGTAGGTTCTGAGTGGTTCTGAGTGGTTCTGAGTAGGTTCTGAGTGGTTCTGAGTAGGTTCTGAGTGGTTCTGAGTAGGTTCTGGGTAGGTTCTGGGTAGGTTCTGAGTGGTTCTGAGTAGGTTCTGAGTAGGTTCTGAGTAGGTTCTGAGTGGTTCTGGGTAGGTTCTGAGTGGTTCTGAGTAGGTTCTGAGTGGTTCTGAGTGGTTCTGAGTAGGTTCTGAGTAGGTTCTGGGTAGGTTCTGGGTAGGTTCTGAGTAGGTTCTGAGTAGGTTCTTAGCAGCTACTGGGTGGTTCTGAGTGGTTCTGAGTAGGTTCTGAGTAGGTTCTGAGCAGCTACTGGGTGGTTCTGAGTGGTTCTGAGTAGGTTCTGAGTGGTTCTGAGTAGGTTCTGAGCAGCTACTGGGTGGTTCTGAGTGGTTCTGAGTAGGTTCTGAGTGGTTCTGAGTGGTTCTGGGTGGTTCTGGGTAGGTTCTGAGTGGTTCTGAGTGGTTCTGAGTAGGTTCTGAGTGGTTCTGAGTGGTTCTGAGCGGTTCTGAGTAGGTTCTGGGTAGGTTCTGAGTGGTTCTGAGTAGGTTCTGAGTGGTTCTGGGTGGTTCTGAGTGGTTCTGAGTGGTTCTGAGTTGGTTCTGGGTAGGTTCTGAGTGGTTCTGAGTGGTTCTGAGTAGGTTCTGAGTGGTTCTGGGTAGGTTCTGAGTAGGTTCTGGGTGGTTCTGAGTGGTTCTGAGTAGGTTCTGAGTAGGTTCTGAGTGGTTCTGAGTAGGTTCTGAGTGTTTCTGAGTGGTTCTGAGTAGGTTCTGAGTGGTTCTGAATGAATCTTTCTGGGCCAGTAACTCCATCAGCTTCTGTTCTGTTCATTTTCTGCTGTTCGATGCAGTTCAACTAAAAGGAACCACAGAAGAAGAGTGACGGGAACAGTTCTGATGACAGAGAAGAAAGAAAAGGAGGAGGCTGGAGACAGGAAGTTCGGATCAGATGAAACAGCTGATGGTGTCCACCTGCTGGGGCGCCATCTTGGGAAGTGGAGAAGATGGAGCTGGGAGGGAGGTTTTGACACCTGGTCTACAGGAAGAATTACAACAGAAGAGAGATTTAAAAGAACAGAAAAGAGAGAAAGGAAGGGGGTTTGTCATCATTAATGTGGAAAACAGAGGAAACGCCCAGGAGGGCTGAGGCAGGAGCAACCAACGAGTAAGAAAACTAAAGAGAAAACACTGGATGGACTGAAGGAAAACCTGAATCAGGTCCTAACTGCAAACTGAGTGAAATGAGCTGGAAGCATGTGAGCCATGATCAGAGCTGCCTGAATCCTGCAAATACTCAGGAAAGGAGCTCCGACGCTTCCTTAAAGGGGAACTCCGGTGTTTTTAAACCTTATTTCTCCATGAAATACGTTCATCTGCTCACTGAGAACAGTTTGGTGAAAGTCGGCGTCCTTCTGAAGATATTTAGATAACTGGAGATCCATATAACGGAGTGAACGGGGCTTAGAGGATGCAGCCTCTAAATAAGGCATTATCTGTCTTTATTTCACCAATACTTTAAGAAGAATGAATGAATGAACGTGTGCTATAGCTCTGTTAGCTCATAGCTGCTGTTAGCTCATAGCTGCTGTTAGCTCATAGCTCTGTTAGCTCATAGCTGCTGTTAGCTCATAGCTCTGTTAGCTCATAGCTCTGTTAGCTCATAGCTGCTGTTAGCTCATAGCTCTGTTAGCTCATAGCTCTGTTAGCTCATAGCTGCTGTTAGCTCATAGCTCTGTTAGCTCATAGCTCTGTTAGCTCATAGCTCTGTTAGCTCATAGCTGCTGTTAGCTCATAGCTGCTGTTAGCTCATAGCTCTGTTAGCTCATAGCTCTGTTAGCTCATAGCTGCTGTTAGCTCATAGCTCTATTAGCTCATAGCTCTGTTAGCTCATAGCTGCTGTTAGCTCATAGCTCTGTTAGCTCATAGCTGCTGTTAGCTCATAGCTCTATTAGCTCATAGCTCTGTTAGCTCATAGCTGCTGTTAGCTCATAGCTCTGTTAGCTCATAGCTGCTGTTAGCTCATAGCTCTATTAGCTCATAGCTCTGTTAGCTCATAGCTGCTGTTAGCTCATAGCTCTGTTAGCTCATAGCTGCTGTTAGCTCATAGCTCTATTAGCTCATAGCTCTGTTAGCTCATAGCTGCTGTTAGCTCATAGCTCTGTTAGCTCATAGCTGCTGTTAGCTCATAGCTCTGTTAGCTCATAGCTGCTGTTATTATTATTATTATAGCTTATACCGTCCTGGAGCCAAATCCTTTAAATCTGTCTTTATCTTTATCAGAAATAAGGTTTAAAAACACCAGAGTTCCCCTTTAACAGCTGTTATTTCACCCTGTTTCTGGGGAAAATAACACAAAAAGTAACAGAAGTGAACCGTGAATAAACTGTGCTGCAGGGGGGCGTGTGGATGAAGTGGTCCCAGTAGAGTGCCTGTGTAGAAATCACTCCGTTAGCTCTCCTATAGCTGCTAGTAGCCACATAACAGCAGCTATGAGCTAACAGAGCTATGAGCTAACAGCAGCTATGAGCTAACAGCAGCTATGAGCTAACAGAGCTATGAGCTAACAGCAGCTATGAGCTAACAGCAGCTATGAGCTAACAGAGCTATGAGCTAACAGCAGCTATGAGCTAACAGAGCTATGAGCTAACAGAGCTATAGCATTCATTCATTCGTCCAGTCAAGCAAACAGAGAACTGCTCTCTTGTTCTAACATGTACTCCTGAACTGCTCCAGCACTGGAAAAGGCCACTGTACAGTGAAGCAGAGGCGGGACAGGAAGTCATAGTCCCAGTCACTAAATGAGGAAATTATGTAGAGTCACATCCAAGACACTTTTAAGAGCCCAGATGATGGTTTAGGACACAAATAGCTGCCAGAGAGCGACTTTTAACCACCGAACACAGAGGTGGCCAGAGGTGGTCCGATGATCGGATCACTGGTTGCTTCTGCCTTCCTCTCCATCATCAGCCTGGACCACAGAGGAACCCAGAACCAGGAGCTGTGATGCATTTAAGGACAGAAGATCCTCCATGAAGGTGGTTTTCACTCCTGATTCTGTAGTTCTGTAAAACGCTGATGTATTTATCTGTAAATAAAGGTTTTTACAAGCCTGATTCGGTACTTTTGTTTTGAACAAATTGGGTTTATTTTCTGTTTTTTTTCTGTTAGCTTTGGGTACATTTCTGCTCCCCTGTTGACTGACAGATGTTCATACTTACTTACAACCAGTGAAACATGCGCCGCGCGATGAAGCCAAACAGCCCCTCTGACATCACTCTTATTTTGAATCATTTGACAGGAAGTTGTTTTCTTGTTGGGTGGGATTGTTTTCTTCTGAGGTTTCTATAGAAGAGTTGTGTTTTCCATTGTGTTCATGTTGATGTTGAAGTGTTCCCGTGTGTTCACTGCCCCCCAGTGGTCATAGTGTGGAACTGTGCGTCCACAGCGAGTTACAGGCGTTAGTTCTGGCATCCAGATGTTTTCCTCCTTCTGTTTAACGGCTCAGTGACACAACATCTGGATCATTTATTTTCCTTGTATCAGTCAGTTTCTACTATCCCTGATTGGGAGTCATAGAAGTTATGAATCCCTTAAATTAATCTACGAAGGAGGCTCCCTTTGGTCCAGAAACACAACCTGTGGGTATTTTCTAAGTTTACACGGGTGTGGGTTGCCTTTAATGTTTCAAACCAACCATATAAGCACTGGATATTGTTGCATTGATGCTGCATTTAAACCATTCTTTACCATCTCACATCTGAGTATTGTGTCTGTGTCACTTTGTTTTGTTCCTCTTTATGGTTTTATGTAGTTTTTTGGCAGTTTTGTGTTGGTTTTAAGTCTGTTTTTCTCAGCTGAAGGTCTTTTCACGTCCTTGAGTTACTTCCGAATCTCTTCTGGTTTCACATTAAAGTTCAGCATCTTTAGGGTTATTTTTTGGCCTCTTGAACCATTCTTCATGTCACCTTTATGCCCTTATGTTCCCTCACAGTAGCTTGATATTTGGCCCCTTTGGCCTGCCTTATTACTGTAGTTCTATGTCAGCTATGGTTTATTTTTTCAGTTCAAATTACATTTCTTACTTCTGACTTTTTATAGAATATTTTGATAAATTTGACACATCAGAGTTGGGGTCGAACAGGGGCCCCGTGCCCTACTTTTAGGCTCATTCCCACTGTAGGAACCTTCTGCAGTTCCTAGAACCTTTTCAGGAATAGGACCGTTTATTCGTGCATTGGGACAAACAGGAATAACGGCCCTCGGGAACTAGGGACCGCGGCCCTTAGGAACTAGTGACCACGGCCCTCGGGAACTAGGGCCCACGGCCCTCGGGAACTAGGGCCCACGGCCCTCGGGAACTAGGGACCACGGCCCTCGGGAACTAGGGCCCACGGCCCTCGGGAACTAGGGCCCACTGCCCTCGGGAACTAGGGCCCACGGCCCTCGGGAACTAGGGACCACGGCCCTCGGGAACTAGGGCCCACGGCCCTCGGGAACTAGTGACCACGGCCCTCGGGAACTAGGGCCCACGGCCCTCGGGAACTAGGGACCACGGCCCTCGGGAACTAGGGACCACGGCCCTCGGGAACTAGGGACCACGGCCCTCGGGAACTAGGGACCACGGCCCTCGGGAACTAGGGCCCACGGCCCTCGGGAACTAGGGACCACGGCCCTCGGGAACTAGGGACCACGGCCCTCAGGAACTAGGGACCACGGTCCTCAGGAACTAGGGACCACGGCCCTTAGGAACTAGGGACCCTGGCCCTCAGGAACTAGGGACCACGGTCCTCAGGAACTAGGGACCACGGCCCTCAGGAACTAGGGACCACGGCCCTCAGTTCCTGGAACCATTTCAGCTCCTTCAGGGTCTTTTCTGGGCTCCACAGGAACATGACGTAGGTGTTTGGTGGCTGTAGCTCCGCCCCTTGTCTGAAATGTTACTCATACGACACGGACCCAACCGGCGCCTGTTTAATAAGTTAAACTTCGTCTCCTTTGTCTGCGGCGCTCTGCTCTCCTTCTTTCCTCCATGAAAGGAAGAAGTATCGCCCGCTGCTGGATTCTCCGTCTCCTGACTCTCGCTGTGAGCTCTTCCAGCCTCCATCTGAGACGTCTGATGTGATCGTCCATGATTAATATCACCGCCATGCAGACCATGAACACGGTGGCCTCCTCCTCTCCATGTTAGCTTCTTGGTGCTGTTGTTTTCTTCTCTCCTTACTTTTCCCGGGTTCTGTTTAGTTGTTGAGTGGCGCTAAAGTAACACGTCTGTCGCAGACGGCTGCGTCACATCTGTCCCTGTCGAGGTCCCCGATCCCGACAGTTCCCCTGGGGGAGGACAGTTCTTAGAACCGCGTAACTCTCTGTCCGAATGCGCCTTTTGTTACCTATCTTGCCTATCTTGCCTATCTTGGCCCCTTTTCAGGGTCCTTTTTCCATTTTGCCTCCAGTTTACATCCAGTTTGCTTTCCTATTGATTCTTTTTATTCCTCTTTATCAATCTTTCTGATCTCTTTGTGGTTATTTTGATGTTTTCTGACTTTCGAAAAGGAGCATTTTAAAATAACCAACATTGGCCCCTGTCCTGTTTAATCTGAGCACGTGCCCGGAGTCCACCGACACTTATTATGAAGGGCCGATGCAGGAGAAATAAACGCGTTTCCGGTTTGGTTTGTTGTCGTCTGGTCCCTTTCCGGTGTGGATGCTGCCGCAGCTGTTTGTGTTCCCATCATCAAAATGACCAAACTGCAGCTCCTGAGCGCCTATCTGACGGAGCGGCTGACGGCGGTGGTGAAGGAGGTTCTGGACGTGGTGGAGGACACGGTGGCCGAGTACCGCGAGGAGACCGCCAGAACCCGGCGGGAGAACGAGAGCCTGCGGAGGCAGCTGCGGGACATCCTGCTGCTGGAGGCCGAGACCGAGTGGCTGAGTAAGGGCCGAGCGACACGGCGCGAGAGAACGCGCTTCCAAACTGCGTTTAAAATCCGTCCGATTTAGTCGTTCAAAAGGCTTTAACTTTAAATACGACATAAATCGGGGATTTTAAATGTTTTATAAGTCGCCAATGATTTCAGTTACCATTCGGCACCTGTTAAATTAGCACGTTTTATCGAAATGTGAAGATAGACGCCACCTTTTATGGCTACTTCCTCTTTCTCTTTAAGCCCGTATTAAGAATCAGCTGATCGTGTGTTTTTCTTCTGAAAGAAGTATCTGGCGTTTTGTGGCTCAGTGAGCTAAAGGCTGTGTTAACATTACAAAGTTTGGTGTTTGAAATGTTTAAATCAGTAGATTTTTTTTTATTAGTCACAGTTTGAGCAGAATTAAACAAAGAAAACAAAAGTAAGCGCGTTCCAGACGTGGTCCGTGTGACGTCACCTGATCGCTTTAGTAAAGTGGGTGAGATTTATTCCTTTTAATGTGCAGTTCAGGGACAAAACGCCACATTCCTCTCCAGAAACAGCAGAAAGTTAACTGAAGTGTGGTATTGCTGTTGTTTCAGGGTCCACCAGGTCCAGTTTGGGTTTCGCTTCTGAGCAGCAGCCCGGCGACCCGGAGCACAGGTCCCGCTCGGAGGAGCCCGACTCCACCCTGAACCAGCCCAGACAGCCACAAGTGAACGCCGCCACGGCGCCGCAGGAACAGCTGGTTTCTGTGCAGCTGCTGTCGGTCCCGAGGGAGACGACGCCGGCGCCGGTTCTCCTGTCAGAAGACCAGAAGCCCTCAGAACCCTGGGAGCCGGTTCTGAAAGCCGATCCGCCTCAGGAGGGCTTTGTGAGAGCGTCGCCTCTCCCCTCTCACTCGTCCGTGGATCCTCCCGCCTCCTCAGCTCCCAAAGCTGCTGCTCCGGCGGGGAGGGAGGAGCCACGGGCCGCGCCGCCGGCACGGATCAAAACCGAACCAGAGGAGGTGGGTGACGACCTCACAGAAGCTGCGGCGGGCGGCGCTCATGTGGCGGTGGAGGAGTCGAGCTTCAGGAGCCGGGCGGAGGCGGACAGGACGGCGAGCGCTGAGCGGCAGGACGCCAGCAGAAACAGGAAGTCCTCTCAGGAGATGCAGCCGGCCGATGACGGCGCCGGCTTCATCCCGGAGCTCGTTCATCGCTGCCCCCGCTGCGGCGAGGCCTTCAGCCACGCCGCCAGCCTGCGGCTCCACCTGGAGCAGAAGAGGAAGACCTACGCCTGCGACTGGTGCTGCAAGTCCTTCGCTCAGTCCGCTGACCTGCGGCGCCACCTGCGCACGCACACGGGCGAGCGCCCGCACCGCTGCACCTTCTGCTCCAAGAGCTTCAGCCAGAGGGGCAACCTGCGGCGCCACCTGCGCATCCACACGGGCGAGCGGCCGTACAGCTGCCCGTTCTGCTGGCGCACCTTCAGCGACGGCGACACCATGAAGAAGCACAAGCGCACGCACTCCGGCGAGAAGCCGTACCGCTGCGGCCAGTGCTCCAAGACCTTCACCAGCGCCAGCGGCCTGCAGCTGCACCTGAAGAAGGACATGTGCTTCGTGGCCAGCGCCTGATTGGACCGTTCACACGTGGACTCAGAGAAATTCGAGCTGCCGAGCTCAGCGGACTCAGACAGGACAGAACATCTGAGAGAGAGGCTCAGCGTCGCCAAGGCGGGGCGCAACCACCGCTGGCCAATCAGAATCCTCCAGGATCCGCCTCCGACGCAGCGAGGTTCACACGAAAGCATCTTTAAAAGGAGGAGAGACGCAGAAGAAGGCCGGCGGCGGCGAGCTCTGGCAGCACGGCGTGCGCGACAGTCAGCGCCATCACAAACCAGCAGCCGTCATGGCGTGAAAACCAGAGTTATTTAAGCAAAAAAAAGTAGTAAAAGGTAGAATATTGAGGTTAAAAATCCGTTAATCTGCTGTGGTTCTGGTAATGTTTCAGCTGTGGTTAAAGGTGCTGAATTCAAAATGTTTGGCGGGAACACGAGTTCTGAGGTGGCGGCGTTTCGTGTTCCTCGCTGCTTCATTCAGACGATGACGGACCGAACCCGAGTGGCGCAGAACAGGCAGCAGCAGTTACTGAGTTAAAGGTTTTATCAGCATCCTGCAGTTCTCCTCCCGAACAGCAGGTGTCACCGCTGAGAAGCACCTCACTGCGTAACCGCAGCAACAGAAGAAGTCATCCAGGAAATACGACTTTCATGGGATTCTGACTCACCTTCAAGCTGCTTTTGATGGTCGTTCTGGTCCAGAACGCTGCAGCTCTTCCTGTTTTTCAAACGCATCACTCCAGGAACGTGAAGAAACGAGGAGGTAGCTTCGACCTCCGAGGTTACGCCGCAGTTCCAGGTGGGATAAGCGTGCACTTCCTGCTTTTTGTAGGCTGAAGTGGCGTGTTTGAAACCCAGCATGTTTCTCCCGGTGCGTCCGGCTGCAACCTAATAATCTAACTCCGCCCACATCCACCACAGCAGATTTAGTGGGCGTGGCTTTAAAGTAACGTAATAAGCTGGTCTGAACATTAAAACCAAGAGAAGCTGAAGCTGTAGCGACGCTCTCTGCTTCCTGTGCAGCTTCTTCTCAGAGGCGGCACCTGCTGTTCTCAAAATGTTTTCCCGTGCAGCGCCTGCGTTACCTGATGATGTCACAAGGGGGCGCTGCTGCTCACTCAGACAGGAAGCTGCTGCAGAACGGTTAGCGGTTAGCGTTGTTTTATCTCAAGGTCACGACAGAAAAGGCAGCAGCGGCGGTCTGATGGATGTGTGAGGCCCCGAGAACGAGCCCAGGGTCAAAGGTGAGCTAACACGCCCCCTGCTGGCCGTTTGCTTATCGTTAATAAACGGGGACATTTCTTACCACCGCTGCCCTGAGGAGCCTCGGTAGCGTTAATTCCTTCGAAGGTGCACCACATGAACGCAGGATGCATGAGGCAGACGTGATGGCGCCGCCGTGCGGCGGCCACGATGGCGCCCGTGTTTTAAGCTTAATGTTTAATGGCCGATGGGCCGAACCAGCAGCTAATTATGTGCTAATTATGTCAGCATCAAGCTGGACTCGTGCGACTTTGCTCTCGTAAAACGAAGGGAACAGAAGCCGCTGAGGTGTGTTGGACCGTCGGTTTAATGAAGAACTTCTGTCTGAAGAACTTCTGCCTGAAGAACTTCTGTCTGAAGAACTTCTGTCTGAAGAACTTCTGCCTGAAGAACTTCTGCCTGAAGAACTTCAGTCTGAAGAACTTCTGTCTGAAGAACTTCAGTCTGAAGAACTTCTGCCTGAAGAACTTCTGCCTGAAGAACTTCTGTCTGAAGAACTTCTGCCTGAAGAACTTCTGCCTGAAGCAGCTTCTGCCTGAAGAACTTCTGCCTGAAGAACTTCTGCCTGAAGCAGCTTCTGTCTGAAGAACTTCTGCCTGAAGAACTTCTGTCTGAAGAACTTCTGTCTGAAGAACTTCTGTCTGAAGAACTTCTGCCTGAAGAACTTCTGCCTGAAGAACTTCAGTCTGAAGAACTTCTGTCTGAAGAACTTCAGTCTGAAGAACTTCTGCCTGAAGAACTTCTGCCTGAAGAACTTCTGTCTGAAGAACTTCTGTCTGAAGAACTTCTGTCTGAAGAACTTCAGTCTGAAGAACTTCTGTCTGAAGAACTTCTGTCTGAAGAACTTCAGTCTGAAGAACTTCTGTCTGAAGAACTTCAGTCTGAAGAACTTCTGTCTGAAGAACTTCTGTCTGAAGAACTTCTGTCTGAAGCAGCTTCTGTCTGAAGCAGCTTCTGTCTGAAGAACTTCTGTCTGAAGAACTTCTGTCTGAAGCAGCTTCTGTCTGAAGAACTTCTGTCTGAAGAACTTCTGTCTGAAGAACTTCTGTCTGAAGAACTTCTGTCTGAAGCAGCTTCTGTCTGAAGCAGCTTCTGTCTGAAGAACTTCTGTCTGAAGAACTTCAGTCTGAAGAACTTCTGTCTGAAGAACTTCTGTCTGAAGAACTTCAGTCTGAAGAACTTCTGTCTGAAGAACTTCTGCCTGAAGAACTTCTGCCTGAAGAACTTCTGTCTGAAGAACTTCTGCCTGAAGAACTTCTGCCTGAAGAACTTCTGCCTGAAGAACTTCTGTCTGAAGCAGCTTCTGTCTGAAGCAGCTTCTGTCTGAAGAACTTCTGTCTGAAGAACTTCTGTCTGAAGAACTTCTGTCTGAAGAACTTCTGTCTGAAGAACTTCAGTCTGAAGAACTTCAGTCTGAAGAACTTCTGTCTGAAGAACTTCTGTCTGAAGAACTTCAGTCTGAAGAACTTCTGTCTGAAGAACTTCTGCCTGAAGAACTTCTGCCTGAAGAACTTCTGCCTGAAGAACTTCTGCCTGAAGAACTTCTGTCTGAAGCAGCTTCTGTCTGAAGCAGCTTCTGTCTGAAGAACTTCTGTCTGAAGAACTTCTGTCTGAAGAACTTCTGTCTGAAGAACTTCTGCCTGAAGAACTTCTGCCTGAAGCAGCTTCTGTCTGAAGAACTTCTGTCTGAAGAACTTCAGTCTGAAGAACTTCAGTCTGAAGAACTTCAGTCTGAAGGACTTCTGTCTGAAGAACTTCTGTCTGAAGAACTTCAGTCTGAAGAACTTCTGTCTGAAGAACTTCAGTCTGAAGAACTTCAGTCTGAAGAACTTCAGTCTGAAGGACTTCTGTCTGAAGAACTTCAGACTGAAGAACTTCTGTCTGAAGCGCAGCGACCAGCGGCTGCAGCTCGAATTAGCTTAAGGTTCCTTAAGGTTTTTACTGCTGCTGGGAAGGAAACCAACGAGGAGGAAAGTCTGGGCTGAAACTAGCAGAATTAGAAGCTCTTCTGTTCATGTTTATGCATTTTATCCAAAGCGACTTACAGGCAGGCAGGTAGGGTGGGGGGTCTTGCCTAAGGACCCCTGCTGGAGTCATGCAGGGGATTTGAACCCAGGTCTCCCACATGGAAGGTGGCAATCATCCCACTACTTTCTGCCTCTATGTGCAGAAACAGGAAGTGAAAAATGAAGCTTTCAGGAACAGAAAACCTGAGCAAACCTTCCTCTGAGCTGTGTCTGAACTCCTCTACGTTCTGGTTGTGAAAGCCGAAGATTCGGCTCGTTAATGTGCTGCTTTTGGTTAGAAACTCGCTGCTTTGGGTTAGAAACTCGCTGCTTTGGGTTAGAAACTCGCTGAAACTGGAGCGGCTGCTTTTGGTTAGAAACTCTCTGAAACTGGAGCGGCTCGGCTGTAAAAATCAGCAGAGAGAAGGAGGCTGAGCTGCTCCACGCCTGGTTAAAGCTGCTGGTTTGTGATGAAGCTGCAGAGCAGGAAAACGCTCCTGCTGGGCTGCTTTCTCCTCCAGGATGTGATGGAGGCTCCAGGCAGCTACACAACCTTATTTATTTCTGTATTAATTTATTTTCCCTCGGAGGTTGTCATGGCGTCTCCTGCAGCTGCAGATAAAAGACGTTTGGGAGCTGCCGGCTGAACCCTCGTCACTCATCGGGTGGAGCAGCGGGACTCGGTCCTAAAATAACTCATCAGCTGCAGGCTGTCCCCGAGTCTCTGAAGATCTGAGAAGCAGAACAGGAAGACTGATGGATTTAGTGAGATGCTAAATGTTGAAGGTGGACAGAAAGCTGAAATAAAGTTAGTGAAGATGAAGCATCTCTTTTCTTTTCTTATTTCTGTGAACTAAGTTTGTTTTTTATTCAGCTTGTAGCTGCGAACATAAAAGAAAGAAAACGGACATCAAATCTGGATCAGAAGCGTTTAAATGTTCCAGAGAAGCTCTGATCAGCTTCATTTCTTCACATATTTCCATAAAAACAGGAAGCAGCTGCAGAGATTCACTGAAACATGATCAAACCTGAACATAAACCCAGAATCTGAGGCAGAAACAGAGTTTTTTATCAGTTCTCAGCAGCTTTAAAGTGAATATCTGGTCTGAGCTCCTTTATTCTCCAACACAGCCTGAACCCTCTGAGACCAGCTTTCTGTCATTTCTTTAAGGAGTCTTCAGGAATAGTTCTCCAGGCTTCTTGAAGGACATCCCAAAGCTCTTCTTTGGATGTGGGCTGCCTTTTGTTCCGTTCTCTGTCAGATGATCCCACACTGCTTCAATAATGTTGAGGTCCGGGCTCTGGGGAGGATTCATCCCTCCATAAGACCTGTTGCCACTGATTTTCAGTCCACTTCTTGTGTCATTTGGCATAGCTCAGCCTTTTCTCCCTGTTTCCCTTCCTTAAGAACGGCTTCTTGACAGCCACCCTTCCATGGAGCCCATTTCTGATGAGGCTTGGGCCAACAGTAGATGGATCAGCTGAAGGTCCAGATGCATCTCTCAGGTCCTGTCAGGTCACAGCTGGATTTTTTCCTCTTTCTTAAGGACATCACTTTCAGATCCTGTTCATCTGCTGGAGATAGTTTTTTAGGCCTGACTCTTCTTCTTTTGTCCTCCACTTGTCCAGTTTCCTCAAATGTTTTAAGGACACACTGCACACCATGCTGAGATATGCCAAGTTTTCAGCTAATAGCTCTTTGGGAATCACCTTGTTGCTGCAGAAATCCTATTTTCTGTCTGTCAAACTGTGTTTTCTTTGCTGTTTTTCATAGATGCAGCTAAAGAAATGGGAACAAATGATGTGTCTTTGTGACAAAGTGCCTAAAGATCCAGTTTAAAATGGCTTCTTTGCTAAGTTGTCTGTTCTGTGTCGACACAACACTGGTTCATCCCTTGAGTTAGGAGCCTTTTTCCTGCCTGAAGGGTTCAAAGGTCAGAGTTAAGTGGCTGAACAAAGAAAAAACACTGAAAATGCTCAGGAACAAGGACTGAAGATGAGGGAAAAAGCAGAAAATGTCCAAAGAAAAACTGTGAAAGAGCTTCAGAAAGCTGCAGAACTGTTGATCAGGACACTTTAAATGTTTCAGAAAGCTGCAGAACTATTGATCAGGACACTTTAAAGGTTTCAGAAAGCTGCAGAACTGTTGATCAGGACACTTTAAATGTTTCAGAAAGCTGCAGAACTATTGATCAGGACACTTTAAAGGTTTCAGAAAGCTGCAGAACTATTGATCAGGACACTTTAAATGTTTCAGAAAGCTGCAGAACTATTGATCAGGACACTTTAAAGGTTACAGAAAGCTGCAGAACTATTGATCAGGACACTTTAAAGGTTTCAGAAAGCTGCAGAACTGTTGATCAGGACACTTTAAAGGTTTCAGAAAGCTGCAGAACTATTGATCAGGACACTTTAAAGGTTTCAGAAAGCTGCAGAACTGTTGATCAGGACACTTTAAAGGTTTCAGAAAGCTGCAGAACTGTTGATCAGGACACTTTAAAGGTTTCAGAAAGCTGCAGAACTATTGATCAGGACACTTTAAAGGTTTCAGAAAGCTGCAGAACTGTTGATCAGGACACTTTAAAGGTTTCAGAAAGCTGCAGAACTGTTGATCAGGACACTTTAAAGGTTACAGAAAGCTGCAGAACTGTTGATCAGGACACTTTAAAGGTTTCAGAAAGCTGCAGAACTGTTGATCAGGACACTTTAAAGGTTTCAGAAAGCTGCAGAACTGTTGATCAGGACACTTTAAAGGTTTCAGAAAGCTGCAGAACTATTGATCAGGACACTTTAAAGGTTTCAGAAAGCTGCAGAACTGTTGATCAGGACACTTTAAAGGCTTCAGAAAGCTGCAGAACTGTTGATCAGGACACTTTAAAGGTTACAGAAAGCTGCAGAACTATTGATCAGGACACTTTAAAGGTTTCAGAAAGCTGCAGAACTGTTGATCAGGACACTTTAAAGGTTTCAGAAAGCTGCAGAACTGTTGATCAGGACACTTTAAAGGTTACAGAAAGCTGCAGAACTATTGATCAGGACACTTTAAAGGTTCCAGAAAGCTGCAGAACTGTTGATCAGGACACTTTAAAGGTTTCAGAAAGCTGCAGAACTATTGATCAGGACACTTTAAAGGTTTCAGAAAGCTGCAGAACTGTTGATCAGGACACTTTAAAGGTTTAAAGCTGCAGAACTGTTGATCAGGACACTTTAAAGGTTTAAAGCTGCAGAACTGTTGATCAGGACACTTTAAAGGTTTAAAGCTGCAGAACTATTGATCAGGACACTTTAAAGGTTTAAAGCTGCAGAACTGTTGATCAGGACACTTTAAAGGTTTAAAGCTGCAGAACTGTTGATCAGGACACTTTAAAGGTTTAAAGCTGCAGAACTGTTGATCAGGACACTTTAAAGGTTTAAAGCTGCAGAACTGTTGATCAGGACACTTTAAAGGTTTAAAGCTGCAGAACTATTGATCAGGACACTTTAAAGGTTTAAAGCTGCAGAACTGTTGATCAGGACACTTTAAAGGTTTAAAGCTGCAGAACTGTTGATCAGGACACTTTAAAGGTTTCAGAAAGCTGCAGAACTGTTGATCAGGACACTTTAAAGGTTTCAGAAAGCTGCAGAACTGTTGATCAGGACACTTTAAAGGTTACAGAAAGGTTACAGCGCTCCGCCTGCAGGGGGCAGCGTGGCGCCGCTGAACAAAGCCACACTCAGTCCTCCGCCTGCGTTGCATTCCAAATTTATTGTTGCATCGTACATAAAACACCTGATAGAAATGTAGGAACACCTGTAAAGCACAAGATCCGTGTAAACAACGATATCGTATCGAAAGCCACATTCGTACATTCAGTCGTGCATAAAAGAGCAAAAACACTGTAAACAGAAGAATCCTGAACCTGAATGTTTCATCATGTCTCACTTCAACACTTGTATAGAAAACAGGCAGAGTATAGATATAAAGATACCAACATATTGCATCATGCAACGACGAGGAAGAACCACTTGTTTGGATATATCACCATCATCATCATCACTTTGTTTTTTCACAGTCTCACTGAGCAGTGCAGCAGAAACGTGATGCATGAGCTGAGAAGCTGCGGAGTGTTTTTAATCGTCCCAAAAGAGCCGCGAAGCTGCTTCAGGCACAGCTGGATTCTGCAGAATAAATCCTCACAAACAGAGTTTTCTGCATGAAATGAAATGGTTTGTTTCAGGAATCATGACACGAAGAACTGGTGGAAATGAGCCGTTTCCCCTCTGTGTGAACGTACATTTATATACTGAGACTCGTCCCAAACCTCACGGAGTGCAACCAGGAACCTGTTTTTGGTGAGTTTTATGTGTTTGGATCAAACCTGTTCCTGTAGTGCAGAGAGACTAAAGCCCACTGAGAAGCTGCTGGAGGCAGCGACTGATCCTGCCCACGATAAGATGCTGCATCCAGCTGCCTCTGGATTCAAAGTCAGACCTTTATTCAGACCTTTCTGGTTGGAGCAGAGTGATGATCCCTCCGGATCCAACGTTAATGTCACAGAAACTAAACCCAACAGCTGAGTCCTGACTGAACTTTAACCACAGCGTCGGGTTAGAAATGGAGCTGAGAGGAAGATTAAAGCCGAACTTTACTGAGTTTGTCAGAAGGAGAGAAAACTGCTGCCTCTGGATTCAAAGTCAATGTTAACATCAACTGCTGTTCGTTGCATTAAAGCCATGAAATCTGGCTTCATGGATGTCTGTAACCCTCTCAGATAAATATTAATATTTCTCATTATACTCACTGCATTTTGTTCTTTGGACACATGGTAACAGGTAATAACTACAGGGTTCTACAGGGTTCTACTCTGCAGCAGCAGGATTTCATCTGGAATCACCGCCATCGTCAGATTCATGACTTATAAAGTTGGATTAGTCTCCCCAGACCTCCATAATCCAACATGGCCGCCCTGACCATGAAAAGTGGTGACAGCTGCAGTAATAAACGGTTTATTAGCGCTTCTTTAAGCTTATTCCTTGTTGAATCGGTCACACTTAGCTTGTTATTAGCTTGTGTTGCTAATAAAAGCTAACAGGTGGCTACAGAGTTAACTTCAGTTAATTTTACTTTTACAAATATTTTCCTTCTAATCAGAGACTTTTGTAAAGTTCTAAACCAACATCTGGAATTTTAATGTTTTATGACAGCTGAATAAATCCCTTTTAGTCGTCCTCAGCCAAGAACAAACCTGAGGCGTTTATAAGTAATTCATCATGGCTCTGATGTCACATGTGGAAGGTTTTTACTCACATTTAGACTTTCCTCACAGAGCCGGGGACCGAATATTCATTTGGAAGGATGGAAAGTCTAAATAAATAAAGCAACTGGACGCCTCCCTGGACCCTGAAGACGTTTCAGCTCTCATCCGAAAGGCTTCTGAGCTTAAATAAAGTGTCCAGCAGGATAAAGGTATTATGAGGGCTGGAACTCAGCAAATATGAATGATTTCCTGTCCAGTTCAGGTTGTTTGTGACATAATAAATCAGCTTATTGGCCTGTTTGATGTCTTTTTGCTCAGTTTTACAGAGGCTAAAGGCTAAATATAATCTTTTTTGATATGTAAAGTATTGGTTCTTCCCACCTTTGGGACCTCACCATGGCGACGGATGAAACCTTTGAACACCTGGATGTGAGCCATGCATCTGCATCACTACACTGACTACTTTGGGTTTTTGTTAGCTTCGTGGAAGCAGAAGCTGTTTGGGAATAAGACCGGCCTGATGTCCACAAAATACATCCAAAGCCAAACCTGAGATGTCCAGGTGAAGTGCCACAGGTGTGTAAATGTGTAAAAATGCAGGAGTATGACATCAGTCGGTAAAGTCTAGCATTAGGAGACCTGATTGTTCAACACCACATGGAGCTGATGCTGTTTAGCAGGTTAAATCATTATTGGGTGCATGAATTACTTGAGAAGTGTTGGTTTGACCCTGAAAAGCTTCCGTTGGACTCTCAGCTTCTCAGTAGTCACCAAACCTGCTCCCAGGGCTCAGTTCCTGCTGTAAAAAACTGACTCCAACACAAAATGAATGCAAACGTTTGGCCGAATGCTTCATAGGAAATGTTCGTCACTCTCCTGGTTTTGAGTGGATGAATTAGTTTGCGTAGCACTGCTGACAGTTGGCTGCGTTAAACATGGCTGTGAATGAGCAGAGGACTGATTCCCAACAAGAAACAAAACCTTCTTTCCCTTCTTGTTCGAATCAACTCTTTTTCAGCCAATAGAAATGATCTGAAACTGAAAATGGACCTTTTTACAACAAACTTTTGTCACGTCTAACTGCACGAAACAGGAATTAGAAACAGAAAGACAGAAAAACACAGAGGAAATAATCAATGTCCTGTTAGCAGTGGTTCTGGCGTGGAGGGACCTCCTCATATTGATCTGGTGGATAACAAAGATAAGTAGCTGATCAGCTAATTAGCCTTTTAGCTAGCAAACGTTAGCAGGACGCTTACAACCTGGAGTTGATGGTTGGAAAGCTCGATGAAGTGCGACACAAGACATATCCGTGCATGTTTCTGACACTGAACTGTGTCTGTAGCCTGGCATATTCTGGCTTCTCCATTTCTTTATGGTCAAGCCAACAAACCTCAGCAGTAGCAGTAAGAGTAATGCCATGAAATATGCTCAATAATTCTGGCTTCATGCGTTGATGATCTCTGTTTCAACAAAAATAAAATCCTCACTTGAAATGAAAATCTTTCTGCTGCAGTTGAACAAACATGCAAGTTTTAGCTATATTTCTGTTTCAAATGTACACATTTGTACCTTATTTTGGTGAGTTCCACTCCTCATACTTAAACACGTACATGAAGACTCTCTTTAACCCTGTTTTGCAGAGTCTATGCTGAGTGCAGGTGAGATACTGACAGTGTTGATGGAGCCAACAACCTTCCAGATGAGCATTAATGAAGGCACACCAACCACGCTGCTCCGGCTTCACTCTGTAATTATTCTACACTTGTCCTCTCAGTTGCTGCTGATTCCTGTGCTCAAGTTGTTTGTGTGCTTCTCAGACAGAAAGCAGAGGATCTGTGTGATCCCGTCTGCATGCGTGGGGGGGGTCTGCGGGCGTTAGTCGTGGCTGAGGCTTCGTGGCAGCTCGTTGGTCAGGATGTGCCACCGCTCCACCCTGCGGGCCTTGTTCTTCAGGCAGTCCATCCAGTGGCGGAGGGCATCTCCCTGGGAGCGGCAGCTCAGGCAGACGCCACCTGAACACCAGCGACAGGAAGCACACAAAGAGTTAACTGAGGCCAGGTAACTCTCTGCTTGGTAACACCTGTCCATCATAAATCAGTGTAGTTACAGTTAGTGAACACCTGGAAGTCGTTACAGTTTTTTCTTTTTTTTGGGTGAACACCTGGAAGTCGTTAGTTTTTTCTTTTTTTTTGGTGAACACCTGGAAGTCGTTAGTTTTTTCTTTTTTTTGGGTGAACACCTGGAAGTCGTTAGTTTTTTCTTTTTTTTGGGTGAACACCTGGAAGTCGTTAGTTTCTCTTTTTTGGGTGAACACCTGGAAGTCGTTAGTTTCTTTTTTTGGGTGAACACCTGGAAGTCGTTAGTTTCTTTTTTTGGTGAACACCTGGAAGTCGTTAGTTTCTTTTTTTGGTGAACACCTGGAAGTCGTTAGTTTTTTCTTTTTTTTTGGTGAACACCTGGAAGTCGTTAGTTTTTTCTTTTTTTTGGGTGAACACCTGGAAGTCGTTAGTTTTTTCTTTTTTTTGTGTGAACACCTGGAAGTCGTTAGTTTTTTCTTTTTTTTGGGTGAACACCTGGAAGTCGTTAGTTTCTCTTTTTTGGGTGAACACCTGGAAGTCGTTAGTTTCTTTTTTTGGGTGAACACCTGGAAGTCGTTAGTTTCTTTTTTTGGTGAACACCTGGAAGTCGTTAGTTTCTTTTTTTGGTGAACACCTGGAAGTCGTTAGTTTCTTTTTTTGGGTGAACACCTGGAAGTCGTTAGTTTCTTTTTTTGGGTGAACACCTGGAAGTCGTTAGTTTTTTCTTTTTTTGGGTGAACACCTGGAAGTCGTTAGTTTTTTCTCTTTTTTGGGTGAACACCTGGAAGTCGTTAGTTTCTTTTTTTGGGTGAACACCTGGAAGTCGTTAGTTTCTTTTTTTGGTGAACACCTGGAAGTCGTTAGTTTCTTTTTTTGGGTGAACACCTGGAAGTCGTTAGTTTTTTCTTTTTTTTGGGTGAACACCTGGAAGTCGTTAGTTTCTCTTTTTTGGGTGAACACCTGGAAGTCGTTAGTTTCTTTTTT
Organism: Leuresthes tenuis; assembly: GCA_036924055.1. Lineage (NCBI taxonomy): Eukaryota > Metazoa > Chordata > Actinopteri > Atheriniformes > Atherinopsidae > Leuresthes > Leuresthes tenuis. The sequence continues at coordinate 32,166,455 of JAVGWW010000019.1, read as the reverse complement.
TGGGTGAACACCTGGAAGTCGTTAGTTTCTTTTTTTGGTGAACACCTGGAAGTCGTTAGTTTCTTTTTTTGGGTGAACACCTGGAAGTCGTTAGTTTTTTCTTTTTTTGGGTGAACACCTGGAAGTCGTTAGTTTTTTCTCTTTTTTGGGTGAACACCTGGAAGTTGTTAGTTTCTTTTTTTGGGTGAACACCTGGAAGTCGTTAGTTTCTTTTTTTGGTGAACACCTGGAAGTCGTTAGTTTCTTTTTTTGGGTGAACACCTGGAAGTCGTTAGTTTTTTTTTGGGTGAACACCTGGAAGTCGTGACAGTTTTTTTTTTTGGGTGAACACCTGGAAGTCGTTACAGTTTTTTCTTTTTTTTTGGGTGAACACCTGGAAGTCGTTACAGTTTTTTCATTTTTTGGGTGAACACCTGGAAGTCGTTAGTTTTTTTTTGGGTGAACACCTGGAAGTCGTTAGTTTTTTCTTTTTTGGGTGAACACCTGGAAGTCGTTAGTTTTTTCTTTTTTTTGGGTGAACACCTGGAAGTCGTTACAGTTATTTTTTTTTTTGGTGAACACCTGGAAGTCGTTAGTTTTTTCTTTTTTTGGTGAACACCTGGAAGTCGTTAGTTTTTTCTTTTTTGGGTGAACACCTGGAAGTCGTTAGTTTTTTTTTTTTTGGGTGAACACCTGGAAGTCGTTAGTTTCTTTTTTAGGTGAACACCTGGAAGTCGTTAGTTTTTTCTTTTTTTGGGTGAACACCTGGAAGTCGCTAGTTTTTTCTTTTTTTAGGTGAACACCTGGAAGTCGTGACAGTTTTTTCTTTTTTTGGGTGAACACCTGGAAGTCGTTAGTTTTTTCTTTGTTTTAGGTGAACACCTGGAAGTCGTTAGTTTTTTCTTTTTTTGGTGAACACCTGGAAGTCGTTAGTTTTTTCTTTTTTGGGTGAACACCTGGAAGTCGTTAGTTTTTTTTTTTTTTGGGTGAACACCTGGAAGTCGTTAGTTTCTTTTTTAGGTGAACACCTGGAAGTCGTTAGTTTTTTCTTTTTTTGGTGAACACCTGGAAGTCGTTAGTTTTTTCTTTTTTGGGTGAACACCTGGAAGTCGTTAGTTTTTTTTTTTTTGGGTGAACACCTGGAAGTCGTTAGTTTCTTTTTTAGGTGAACACCTGGAAGTCGTTAGTTTTTTCTTTTTTTGGTGAACACCTGGAAGTCGTTAGTTTTTTCTTTTTTGGGTGAACACCTGGAAGTCGTTAGTTTTTTTTTTTTTTTAGGTGAACACCTGGAAGTCGTTAGTTTTTTCTTTTTTTGGTGAACACCTGGAAGTCGTTAGTTTTTTCTTTTTTGGGTGAACACCTGGAAGTCGTTAGTTTTTTTTTTTTTTTTGGTGAACACCTGGAAGTCGTTAGTTTTTTTTTTTTTTTTGGGTGAAAACTTGGAAGTCGTTAGTTTCTCTTTTTTGGGTGAACACCTGGAAGTCGTTAGTTGTTTTTTTTTTTGGGTGAACACCTGGAAGTCGTGACAGTTTTTTCTTTTTTTTAGGTGAACACACATTTTCATTATTTTCAAATTCTTGACAATGAAAAAATGAAATCATAAAACTTGTTGTACAGACGTGTGAAAAATGTAAGCTCATATTTCTAACGCAGTCATTACATGGCATCAAGAATGCCACAAAGTGTTTTTACTAAAGAAAATCTGAATGCAGGCAAACCCTCTGATGCATAATTATGATCTCTCTATAGTTAGAAATAAGCCTCATGACATTTGCTGCATTTGGGATATGACGGGCTTCAGTCTGCTCTTTTACTGGTTTGCATCTGCAATCTTCTTCTGCTTTTTAGACAGGGCTGTGATCTCCTTGGAATTTTGAGCAATTTCCAGCCATCTTTTTGGGCGATTGGTAAAGTTACTGCCTTATCATCTCTGTTTCGGGGATTTCTCCTCCAAATAAACTGGGTTGAACCCTATTTTCTGCCCCTAGTTGTAAACACAACTCTGTGTTGATATTGAACAGAAACCCTTTTCAGATTATCTTAATTTCAATCCAGTTTTCTAGATTTGTTATCTCTAAGCACTTTAAACAGAGTATAAACAAGGTTGATATAAATTCAATTTAACCCAGTTCCAATCCAATCATCCAATTCATTGTAATCTAATTCAATCCAAATCAGCCCAGTTAATTGTAGCTGAATTTGTATTAAGCCAGTTCAGTTCCTGAGCATGCACAGGCAGGTGCATATACTGAATATGCAGTAATAATATGAACAAGCTTTGGCTCAACAGCCTTGTCAACACTGATCAGCTGCATGTTTCAGCCTCATTAATATTTACACCAGTTTCTCCCAACCGAGCCGGAGGATGATCCCGTGAAAGGCTGTCTGCACCAGCAGCTTCTTGCTCAGACAAACTCAAGAATAAAGCAGATGTCTGAGCAAAGCCACCAGGTTCAGGAAGATGTTTCATATCACAGAGGAAGAGGGATCGGTCTCACCGATGAAGTCATTGGAGCGTCCCAGGTCGTAGTCCCACACCGTCACCTCCAGCGTCTTGTTGGTCAACTCCGACAGAGAGATCTCGTAGAAAAACTCCTGCAGTGAACACAGAAAGGAGAAAATAAAGCAAAGGAACCGAGATTTTACTCAAAACAGTGACATTATTGATCCTGGTTCCACTATCTCTGACTATCATCTAATCTGATTGATAAGATAATCTTTGCCTTTTAGGTTTTCCTTGTAGTTTAGTCCTATATAATGTTATTCTAACAGGATGTTTATCCTCAGTCACGGATATGTTGCACATTTGGAAATGACATTAGAGTCATAAACCTTCACATTTGTTGTCACTTTTCCTAAAATATAGTCTCATTTTGGAGCATTTATACCAAAATTATACCAGAACTCCTTCTTGATGTAATATCCCTGCAGGATTTGAACTGTCAGAAATACAGACGAAATGAAAACAGACACTGACCCCCCCCTAAAAAAAAAGAAACAGGCCAGTGTGCTGTGATTGGTCGGCCCCGGTGGCCTGATCAGGTACCGCCCACGATTCTGCAATCAAAACTCAAATTTAGATCAGGAAAAACGTTTCCACGGAGAGAAGAAGCAGAGCTTTTTCCTGCAGATTGAAGAAGCCAAATGAGCAGCCAGGGTTAAATGAAAGAATAACCACGGAGGTGAAGGGGGCGAACGCCAGCTCATTAACGCCGTCACTCTGTGGGGGTGGAGCTGATGTGGAGCTCGGATCTGCCACCATCCAGTGGAAGGGTGCAGCTGGGGTTTCTTACCTCATTAAATTCAGGGTTGAGGGTCTTTTTCATCACTGCCGTTTTGTGCTTGGACTTCTTCTGTATGTCAGGCTTCAGGTATCTGACAGCAGAGAAGGAGGCAAAAGTGAGTCATTAGAATTAATTTACCCAACAAATGGTTTAGCAGCTGTGAGGAGACAGTTAATGCAGTCAAAACAAGTTAAGTGCTTCAGTCAAGGCTGCTGGTTGGAGGGAAACTGGCCTGATAATAAACATTTCTCACTTATATCACAGTATTCACAGATTTTTCAGTCTTATTTTCCATATTCAGAACCGGACACATCATTGGACTCAGCTGCCATATCTCACTGGGACAGTTTAATCGTCTGTTTGCTGGCTGGACAACACAAAAAGCCACGTTTCATGAGGCTTGTTGCAGAACTGCAGCACCAGCAGAGGAAAACCCAACAGATTGGGAGAACTTTTGTTTAACCTGGTAAAAATAAAACCTATGTGCTCTTTGAGCGCTCGTCTTCAGGCAAATTTATCACGTTTAACCAACTAACTTCACTGGATCACTGGATCACTGGATCACTGGATCCGATTCAGGCCGTCACTGGAGGTCAATGAGGAGAGGAGGGTCATGTGACCTTTTTGGTCAGAGGAGGAGGAGGTCATAGGTCATCATACTAAGGAGGAGGAGACTTTTCTATTGATCCTGTGATTGGTGGAGAGATTGGCTGAGATGATAATCACCTTAGAAAGGTTTAGTTGAACATAGATTTCATCCATGAGGATATATCAGAACTGAGCTGAGATTCAGAAACTGGGAGGTCGTCTGATGGGAGTGTTGGTAGCTGTGGATAACCAGGAGGAGGAGGACAGGTGGTGGTTCTCTGGGTCCAAAGCTACAGGAAGAGCTCAAGGGATCATTTCTCACAGGATCAGATCTCACTGGATCATTTCTCACTGGATCAGATCTCAGAGGATCATTTCTCACAGGATCAGATCTCACTGGATCATTTCTCACTGGATCAGATCTCAGAGGATCATTTCTCACAGGATCAGATCTCACTGGATCATTTCTCACAGGATCCTTTCTCACTGGATCATTTCTCACAGGATCAGATCTCACTGGATCATTTCTCACAGGATCAGATCTCACTGGATCATTTCTCACTGGATCAGATCTCAGATCTCACAGGATCAGATCTCACTGGATCAGATCTCACTGGATCATTTCTCACAGGATCAGATCTCACTGGATCATTTCTCACTGGATCAGATCTCACAGGATCATTTCTCACAGGATCAGATCTCACTGGATCATTTCTCACTGGATCAGATCTCAGATCTCACTGGATCATTTCTCACTGGATCATTTCTCACAGGATCAGATCTCACAGGATCATTTCTCACAGGATCAGATCTCACTGGATCAGATCTCACTGGATCATTTCTCACTGGATCAGATCTCAGATCTCACTGGATCAGATCTCACTGGATCATTTCTCACTGGATCATTTCTCACTGGATCAGATCTCACTGGATCAGATCTCACAGGATCATTTCTCACTGGATCATTTCTCACTGGATCATTTCTCACTGGATCGGATCTCACTGGATCATTTCTCACTGGATCAGATCTCACAGGATCATTTCTCACTGGATCAGATCTCACTGGATCAGATCTCACTGGATCATTTCTCACTGGATCAGATCTCACAGGATCAGATCTCACTGGATCATTTCTCACTGGATCAGATCTCAGATCTCACAGGACCAGATCTCAGATCTCACAGGACCAGATCTCAGATCTCACAGGATCAGATCTCACTGGATCATTTCTCACTGGATCAGATCTCAGGAGCTGGAGCCTTCAGAGACTCAGATTGATTAAAGAGCTTAATCTGTGAGGGAAAATCCTGTTTAAAAACCACCTTTTATGTCTATTTAGATAAAAATCTCAACCCAGTTATTTGTTTTAATTTCTCAAACCTTTGTTTCAAACATTTTACTGCAGTTTATGGAATTAGTATTCAGACATTACTGTGATGCACACACAGTGCAGCGTAGGTGGCGAGTCTTTTAATCTGCGTGATTAGTGATGAAACCCTTCATAACACATCAAACAGCCAGGCTTGGGTACCTCCAGCCTTCATAAAAGCTAAATATTCGCATCATGTATGGCTATGAGGCTAATTGGAAAACCATTAAAGAGAGAAAAGAAAGCGATCTGAATAAAATTACGGGATTAGAAGTGGCACCGTGTGCTTTAATTAAAGCAGTGTTTGAGTGCCCGAAGCAGTCAGCAACTCTGCAGGAACTCTTCTGATGAATCCCATAATTCACCCGTAATGATGCTGTAATTAATGATTAATTGCCCCGACTCATGTTACACACACAGTAGTAATGATGCAGCAGTGGTGTAGCGCAGGCTGTCGATAGCCACCTGGTGAGTATGTGGACTTGATCTAACGAAGGCCGATGTTCTTCAGAAGGAGTCAGAAGAAAGTTTTAGGTTTCACAAACTTCTCTTGTGTCGCTTTAACAGGAACAAGTTCATAGAGATGATCTTCAGTGTCTTCTGGAAGCTTCTGGAAGCTTCTCCAACCAGCAGGTTAAATCCGTTTACATCCTTTATCCTTTAAAAATATAAATCTGGGATTAATTTGAGGTTTTATTGAACAGAAACGAGTCCAAAGAAATGATTTTCAGAGTCTTCACTGACCAACTTCTTTGTATTTAGAAAACAGAAGCAAATCCAGATTCTGCTGCAGCAACACTCAGTAAAAGCTGTTCTGGAGCCAAAGAAAGACAGAAAGTTTATAGAATCTACAGCAACAGCTTCTGGAGCTTCTCCAAGCAGCAGGTTACCTGCTGACAGGTGAGGGTGTCAGGATTGGGTATAAAAGCAGCTTCCACCAAAGGTTCAGCCTCTCCAACAAGGATGGGTCGTGGCTCACCGCTTTGGGCCAAACTCCATCAGAGAATCATCAATAAGTTCAGGAAATATTCCTCAGAGTCAGACTGTAAAGAACTTTGGTCTTTCAGCAGAATATTGGGAACAGATTCAGGGAGTCTGGGGAAGTCTCAGTGTGGAAAGTTGCTGTGAAACTCATCCCGGCTGCTCAGATGTGTGTTTTATTACTTTGATTTCAAGCTTTAATTTGCTTTAAACGCCAACAACGAGACAAAAACCCTCAGAAACACAGTTAAAACAGTTAAAAACAGTAAAAAACAATGAAAAATCAGCCACAGAGTCAGACACAGCAGCAAGAAAAGTGTCACAGGAAGTGAAGAAGAAGAGAAGGAAGACAACAGGAAGTGAAGAAGAAGAGAAGGAAGCCAACAGGAAGTGAAGAAGAAGAGAAGGAAGACAACAGGAAGTGAAGAAGAAGAGAAGGAAGCCAACAGGAAGTGAAGAAGAAGAGAAGGAAGACAACAGGAAGTGAAGAAGAAGAGAAGGAAGCCAACAGGAAGTGAAGAAGAAGAGAAGGAAGACAACAGGAAGTGAAGAAGAAGAGAAGGAAGACAACAGGAAGTGAAGAAGAAGAGAAGGAAGACAACAGGAAGTGAAGAAGAAGAGAAGGAAGACAACAGGAAGTGAAGAAGAAGAGAAGGAAGACAACAGGAAGTGAAGAAGAAGAGAAGGAAGACAACAGGAAGTGAAGAAGAAGAGAAGGAAGACAACAGGAAGTGAAGAAGAAGAGAAGGAAGACAACAGGAAGTGAAGAAGAGAAGGAAGACAGCAGGAAGTGAAGAAGAAGAGAAGGAAGACAACAGGAAGTGAAGAAGAAGAGAAGGAAGCCAACAGGAAGTGAAGAAGAAGAGAAGGAAGACAACAGGAAGTGAAGAAGAAGAGAAGGAAGACAACAGGAAGTGAAGAAGAAGAGAAGGAAGCCAACAGGAAGTGAAGAAGAAGAGAAGGAAGACAACAGGAAGTGAAGAAGAAGAGAAGGAAGACAACAGGAAGTGAAGAAGAAGAGAAGGAAGACAACAGGAAGTGAAGAAGAAGAGAAGGAAGACAACAGGAAGTGAAGAAGAAGAGAAGGAAGACAAGAATAAGCATCAGATGCTGGAGAGATCAGAGGAAAAGACACAGAAGCAGAGAGAAAGAATTCTTTCTTCTAACATAAGCTCGAACCTTATTGGTGGAGCCTCAGTTAGCTCCAGTTTTATCTAATTTCACTCAGAAATCTAGTTTAATGCAGCAAAACACTCTAAAAGCTGCTGTAGAGTCAAAGAAAGACAGAAAGTTTATAGAATCTGCAGCAACAGCTTCTGGAGCTTCTCCAAGCAGCAGGTTACCTGCTGACAGGTGAGGGTGTCAGGATTGGGTATAAAAGCAGCTTCCACCAAAGGTTCAGCCTCTCCAACAAGGATGGGTCGTGGCTCACCGCTTTGGGCCAAACTCCATCAGAGAATCATCAATAAGTTCAGGAAATATTCCTCAGAGTCAGACTGTAAAGAACTTTGGTCTTTCAGCATCTACAGAGCAGGATATTGGGAACAGATTCAGGGAGTCTGGGGAAGTCTCAGTGTGGAAAGGCCAAGGACAGAAAGCCCTGCTGGATGAGCTCGGAGCCCTCAGGCAGCACTGCAGGAGAAACCGTCAGGCCACCATGATCCATACAGCCACATGGGCTCAGGAGGAGCTGGGAAAAGCATTTCCACTCAACACAGTCCACGGCTGCATCCAGAAATGTGAGCTGAAGCTGCATCACACCAGGAGGAAGCCATATATCAGCTCTGAGCAGAACCACGGCCCAGTTCTCTGGACTCCAGCTCATCTCAGAGGGACAGAAAGACAGTGGACACGTGTTCTGTGGGCAGATGAGTCCAGTTTCAGCTGCTTCTGGGAAAAACTGCTGAGAAAGAGCATCCAGCTGTTCTCAGAGGAAGGTTTAAAGCCAGCGTCTGTGATGGTCTGGGGCTGCAGCAGAGTCCAGGGCATGGAGGGCTTCATCTGGGTGAAGGTACCACTGATGCATGCTGGATGTTGGAGTTCTGGAGAGACAGATGCTGCCATCAAGGTGACTTCTGTGGTTATTTCAGCAGGACGATGCCAGACCTCCTTCTGCAGGACTGAACCTTTCTTTATCCTCTTCTTCAGCTTTATTTTACAGCACAGAGGAATCAGAGGTGGCAGCAGCTCTCTGACACACCTGAGCTGAGCTCTAACTGCTTCTGACTGGTTACTTTCAAAGATGACATGAGGAAAAAACACTAATTGAGATGTGGACCCTGGACTGACATGCTTGTCGTTTCCTCTTCATCAGTCACTCCTCTGGAGGCTAACAGGACCCCCCCCCCATCCGGCTTCTGCCCCCTGTTATCTGCCAGCATCTGGGAGGAAGTGGGATGGAATATTAAACCTGCTCATTTCCTCATTTCCTCCTCAGATCTTCTGATAATTCTGAGTCCTTTAATGCTTTAAAATGAAGTAATTAATCCTGATATTTTCTTACCAGAAAGCTATCAGAGCATTGATCTCACTGATCAAATGTGGATGAGCAGAATGATGAATGTCAGAATAAGATGAAAAGAAAATGACTACCTGGTGGATTTATGACCTCAGTAAACTTCATCATGACTTTATTATCCTAATAATCATTTTAATTGAATTGCTGTTGTAATTACAGTGAAATAGATGATTAAGCATCGGGGCCGAGGTGCTCTGGGAGAGACTGAATGTGTAGTTATGTCTCGCATTAGCTTTGGTGCTCCTGGAACTGGAAACTGCACATCTGGAAAGGCTCCATCACTGCTGAAAGGTGTGAACAGATGTTAGAGCAACATCTGCCTCTTCTCCAGGGAAGGCCTGAAATATCTCAGCAGCTCAAAGTTAAACCACATCCTGCATCTGTTCCAGCTGCAAAAGAGTCCAGCTGCTGCAGGCCAGATGTTTCAAGAGTCCAGCTGCAGTCCAGATGTTTCAAGAGTCCGGCTGCTGCACTGACCTGCTGCAGTCCAGATGTTTCAAGAGTCCAGCTGCTGCAGTCCAGATGTTTCAAGAGTCCAGCTGCTGCACTGACCTGCTGCAGTCCAGATGTTTCAAGAGTCCGGCTGCTGCACTGACCTGCTGCAGTCCAGATGTTTCAAGAGTCCTGCTGCAGTCCAGATGTTTCAAGAGTCCAGCTGCTGCTCTGACCTGCTGCAGTCCAGATGTTTCAAGAGTCTGGCTGCTGCACTGACCTGCTGCAGTCCAGATGTTTCAAGAGTCCAGCTGCTGCAGGCCAGATGTTTCAAGAGTCCAGCTGCTGCAGTCCAGATGTTTCAAGAGTCCAGCTGCAGTCCAGATGTTTCAAGAGTCCAGCTGCTGCACTGACCTGCTGCAGTCCAGATGTTTCAAGAGTCCTGCTGCAGTCCAGATGTTTCAAGAGTCCAGCTGCTGCAGTCCAGATGTTTCAAGAGTCCGGCTGCTGCACTGACCTGCTGCAGTCCAGATGTTTCAAGAGTCCAGCTGCTGCAGGCCAGATGTTTCAAGAGTCCAGCTGCTGCAGTCCAGATGTTTCAAGAGTCCAGCTGCAGTCCAGATGTTTCAAGAGTCCAGCTGCTGCACTGACCTGCTGCAGTCCAGATGTTTCAAGAGTCCTGCTGCAGTCCAGATGTTTCAAGAGTCCAGCTGCTGCAGTCCAGATGTTTCAAGAGTCCGGCTGCTGCACTGACTTAGCTGCAGTCCAGATGTTTCAAGAGTCCAGCTGCTGCGCTGACCTGCTGCAGTCCAGATGTTTCAAGAGTCCAGCTGCTGCGCTGACCTGCTGCAGTCCAGATGTTGCACCACCTGGATACTCTTAGATTGAACAAAGAAGACCCAGACAGCAGGACTGGGACAGAATTCTTCTGCCAGAGGTCCAGCAGCTGGTCTCCTCAGTTCCAGATGTTTGCAGATGTTGTTAAAAGAAGAGGCGATGCTGCACACTGGGAAACATGATTTTGTGATGATAAAAGTGATTATTTCAGGTCTAATTAATGAGATTTAGAAAGTTCCTGAGTTGTTCTCAGATTAATGACGTCCATCAGATGGAAAACCGGTGAAGCTCCATTTCAGTTCAGACTCTGATCTTTACAGGAAGAGAAACTGCAGCTGATTCTAAAACCGGTAAATCTCATTTGCATTTCCCTAAACCGTCTGTTTTCACTTGCCTTCTTGTTTCTGAGATTAGCAGAAAAACCGCCTTCCTCTCCAAAGAGAACATCCCCGAGTGTTGGGGGAAACAAAAGCAAGAAGAGGCTATAAAACCCTGCCAGAGCTGCAGCCCGTTCCCTCTTTTCACTCATTCCCCTTCCTGCTGGGACACATGTGCTGTTTTTGTTTCAATAACACAGTTAATAAGACGGTAAAAGTGCAGCTTTTTAATTGTTTCTCAACACCAAGCAGCTGCACCAACTGGGTGGTGCATGCTTGGCAGGTTCCGGCTGATGTATATATCTCTGTGAATCTATTCCAGAGGACGTGAGGACGCAGTTCGCTTCTCCTGCAGGTGGATCGGCAGCTAAAGTCAGCTAAAGTCGGCTAAAGTCAGCTAAAGTCAGCTAAAGTCAGCTAAACTCAGCTAAAGTCAGCTAAACTCAGCTAAAGTCAGCTAAAGTCAGCTAAACTCAGCTAAAGTCAGCTAAAGTCAGCTAAACTCAGCTAAAGTCAGCTAAAGTCAGCTAAAGTCAGCTAAACTCAGCTAAAGTCAGCTAAACTCAGCTAAAGTCAGCTAAACTCAGCTAAAGTCAGCTAAAGTCAGCTAAAGTCAGCTAAACTCAGCTAAAGTCAGCTAAACTCAGCTAAAGTCAGCTAAAGTCAGCTAAACTCGGCTAAACTCAGCTAAAGTCAGCTAAACTCAGCTAAAGTCAGCTAAAGTCAGCTAAAGTCAGCTAAAGTCAGCTAAACTCTGCTAAAGTCAGCTAAACTCAGCTAAAGTCAGCTAAACTCAGCTAAAGTCAGCTAAAGTCAGCTAAACTCAGCTAAAGTCAGCTAAACTCAGCTAAACTCAGCTAAACTCAGCTAAACTCAGCTAAAGTCAGCTAAACTCAGCTAAAGTCAGCTAAACTCAGCTAAAGTCAGCTATAGTCAGCTAAACTCAGCTAAACTCAGCTAAAGTCAGCTAAACTCAGCTAAACTCAGCTAAAGTCAGCTAAACTCAGCTAAACTCAGCTAAACTCAGCTAAACTCAGCTAAAGTCAGCTAAACTCAGCTAAACTCAGCTAAACTCAGCTAAACTCAGCTAAACTCAGTTACTTCACGCTGATGTTGTCAGTAAAATAGTTCTCAGCGTTCTGCCTGGTTGTGTTTTCTTTACAGTTTATATTAATATTAATATAATATATATATATGTTGTGGTAATATCGTGATCGTGTCGGTAACAAAAACAAGAAATAAATGGATGGAAGTTGCCATGAAGCTGAGGAGGAGGCAGCAGAACTGAATCTTTAATTAACTTTAGCCATGAATCGATGTCAGATCTGAAGTTTAAACGACTCGATTAAAATCAATGAGACGCACACACTTCCAGACAGAAATATGCCGAAATCTGTTGTGTTTTCTCCTCTCTGCCATGTTTCCTTCCTCCGGACTGCAGTGCATTCTGGGATATGAGGCTGCGCCATGAACACATCGGACAGAATATGAGACCTCTAGTGGTGGTGAGAGCAACTGCAGGTGCAGTGTAAAAATTACGTTCCATTTCTAACTGTGACCAATGATGTTCCCAATGACAGTCTTTATGTTCTTTGTTATTACATGTTATTACATGTTATTACACGTTATTACATGTTATTACATGTTATTACATGTTATTACATGTTATTACATGTTATTACATGTTATTACATGTTATTACATGTTATTATATGTTATTACATGTTATTATATGTTATTGTATGTTATTACATGTTATTACATGTTATTATATGTTATTACATGTTATTATATGTTATTATATGTTATTACATGTTATTATATGTTATTACACGTTGTTATATGTTATTACATGTTATTACATGTTATTATATGTTATTGTATGTTATTACATGTTATTACATGTTATTATATGTTATTGTATGTTATTACATGTTATTACATGTTATTATATGTTATTATATGTTATTACATGTTATTACATGTTGTTATATGTTATTACACGTTGTTATATGTTATTACATGTTCTTATATGGTATTATATGTTATTCAGTTTCACTTCCCTTCAACTCTTTTGCAGTCATGAAAGAAGAAATAAGAAGTTAGAAGTTTACATTTTGACGTAGGGGTCGGAGAAGCCGTTGACGTCCATGGCAGCCAGGTGGGCACAGCGCTTCACGCCCACACAGAGGCCGCCGCTGCGACGGCCTTCGCCGCCTCGACCTCCCTCGACGTCGGCGTCCGCCGGGCTGACTGGAGGCAGAAACTGCAGCGAGAGAAGAAGACGACCTCTTTCCTCCAGGCTGTGCAGCTGTTCGTTCTCCCACTGCAGACAAGATTGGATCAAACGGATTAGTTTAATCAGGTCAGTTAAAGGTTACTTTAGTTAGTTATTCTAGTTTAGTTTATTCAGGTGAGTAATCTGATCAATCTCACCTTGAGTGAGTGATAAAGTGAGTGATCAGATTACAGTACTCTGATTACTTTATTAAGGTTACTGCAATCTGATTACTTTAAAAATTATTACTGTAATCTGATTACTTTTAAAAAGATTACTGTAATCTGATTACTTTTTAAAAAGATTACTGTAATCTGATTACTTTATAAAATATTACTGTAATCTGATTACTTTATAAAATATTACTGTAATCTGATTACTCTTTAAATTATTACTGTAATCTGATTACTTTAAAAATTGTTACTGTATTCTGATTTTTTTTAAATATATCACTGTAATGTGATTTCTTCCTGCATGAAAGTGTTTCATATTTTCAACGTTATTTTTAACACTGGGATTTCTGTTGTGTTAAAATGTCAGCAGAATTTCTCATTACTGACTGAGTTAAGAAGTTTCAGCTAAGATTTATCTGCGAGCCAGATGCAGTCATGAGAAGAGCTGCATCTGGCAGGCCAACGCCTGGATTAGGATATGGAAACATCTGAGTACGTGACACACATGGACAGCGTATGTGGTCACAAATTAGAAACGCAGGAAGACTTGTTGAGCTTTTTTCAGTAGTTATTTCTAAGTCATCACTGATATGTTTCCAGCCCAGTAACTCTGCTTCAGGCTAGAGTTTGGAAGCAGGTCTTTATCAACATCAGAATGAGTTGATTACTCTATCAGAGTAATCTGATTACTCTATCACAGTAATCTGATTACTCTATCACAGTAATCTGATTACTCTATCACAGTAATCTGATTACTCTATCACAGTAATCTGATTACTCTTACCTCATCACTGTAATCTGATTACTCACACCTCATCATGTATATTTTGTGGCTAAGCAGGAAGATGTTGCATGGGTGGCTGCGCTAAATATTCTTTCGCCAGATGTTCATCAGCAGACAGATGTTAACCTACGCAACATCAGCCACTATCAAGTGTTTCATAGACTTATTACAGTAATAAGGTGAGAGTGATCAGATTACTGTGATCTGATTACTTTATTAAAATATTACTGTAATCTGATTACTTTTAAAAATATTACAGTAATCTGATTACTCTATTAAGATTACTGTGATCTGATTACTTTTTAAAAGATTAATGTAATCTGATTACTTTTTTAAAAGATTACTGTAATCTGATTACTTTTTAAAATATTACTGTAATCTGATTACTTTTAAAATATTACAGTAATCTGATTACTTTAAAAATTGTTACTGTAATCTGATTTTTTTTAAATATCACTGTAATCTGATTACCTTTAATAAGATTACTGTAATCTGATTACTTTAATAAGATTACTGTAATCTGATTACTTCCTGCATGAAAGTGTTTCATATTTTCAACGTTATTTTTAACACTGGGATTTCTGTTGTGTTAAGATTTCAGCGGAATTTCTCATTACTGACCGAGTTAAGAAGTTTCAGCTAAGATTTATCTGCGAGCCAGATGCAGTCATGAGAAGAGCTGCATCTGGCAGGCCTGAAAATGTTCCACCTTCTCCGGCTCCTCACAAAAGTGTGCAGCCCTAACATCTGTCACATTTGGATTATTTCATCTCTCACCCTGCTTACCTGCTTTGTACCAAACCAGATTTCTTAAAGATTGTTTTTCTAACTCATTGATATTTTATGGGCTTGGAAACTCCAAACTGGGGCCCATCATTTCTCAGGTGGGAGAAGTTTCACCACATTTCTGTGAACGTCAGTGATTCAACATGCAGAAACGCTGCTCTGTGACGTGGCCAAACCAAAGGTTCCCAGCAGAGGAGGCCGTGTGCAGCCAGATACGAGGACAGAAGGTCAAACAGCCGTCACCTGCACCTGACAGCGCTCATTAAAACTCGTCTCACTGCAGGTCTGTCATTTGATCTCTGTGCAGCAGAGGTGAGCAGATCGATAGTTTAATCCTCCATCTTTGTCTCTCCCACTCTCTTTCCCTTCCGTTTCCTATTAGCTCTGTCCATCACCCGCCGGTCCTCATTACAGACGAGCTCACAGCTTATCAGGCGGCCCTCATCCTCCTCCGCACGCCGACCTTTCACCACAAAGACAAAAGCTTTACTTCTAATATGTTTGAACTTCAGAAAAAGAGTAACGGATGTTTTCAGAGCATCTGTGCTCAGCGCTTCCTGCAGTTTCAGTTGGTTTTCGGCTCCAGAACAACTGCTGCTGCTGCAGAGGAAAACACCTCAAAATAAGCTAATGGATGGCTTCAGGTTTCTCCAGTTGGTGGGAGACGCTTTTCCGAAGATGGACCCTGAATGAGACGGAAACATGTGTAAAGTCAGACTGCATCCAATCCTCACTTCAATGGAACAGCTTCCTGCTGCAGGAAATGTCATCGGGCTGCAGGGTGAGCGCCTGACGGACAGCCGGTGCACGCCGCCTCCATCAGAGTCAGACCTCCATGTTTGAAAGTAAAGGTCTGAGGGCTTCAGAGGGCGTCCTGACAGCTGGGGAGGGTTTAAAATCTGCTGTTTGATGTGTGGCAGCAGACTGACAAGCGCTCAGAGAGCCGTCCGTCTCCTGCTTCCTGCACACAGCCGTGGGAACGCATAACGACTGCTTTACACGTGCGTTATGATGTGCACGTAGCCGCTTAACGAGCATCTGTGTGGCTTTATTTTAAAGAGTGCTTGTATGGGTGGAATGTGACATAAAGTCGAAGTTTAATGTCCAAACAGATGAAGGCAGCGTGGGCCGCGGTGTCCTCATTAGGGTGGTAAAGCCCAGCCTGTCCAAGATATGTCCAGAAACATGCACAAGATCAAGGCGTGTGAGTATTTTCTGTGTCATCGTGCCTTCAGGCGGTGAAGAGAGGAAAATGTTCTCTGAGATGAGCCGAAAACAGGCTCTGATGAAGTGTGAAGCAAAGTGGAGGGAAAAAGTTTCCTTTTTAAATCGTCTTCCAGCCGTCCCTCTAACGTTAGCTTCCTCTGCAGCAGAGTTAGCTTAAACCTAAAGTGTGTGCCCACCAGCTTAAATCCAAAGTTTGGTTGATGCGGTCCCTCTAACGTTAGCTTCCTCTGCAGCAGAGTTAGCTTAAACCTAAAGTGTGGGCCCACCAGCTTAAATCCAAAGCTTGGTTGATGCGGGCCCTCTAACGTTAGCTTCCTGTGCAGCAGAGTTAGCTTAAACCTAAAGTGTGGGCCCACCAGCTTAAATCCAAAGCTTGGTTGATGCGGTCCCTCTAACGTTAGCTTCCTCTGCAGCAGAGTTAGCTTAAACCTAAAGTGTGGGCCCACCAGCTTAAATCCAAAGTTTGGTTGATGCGGTCCCTCTAACGTTAGCTTCCTCTGCAGCAGAGTTAGCTTAAACCTAAAGTGTGGGCCCACCAGCTTAAATCCAAAGTTTGGTTGATGCCGTCCCTCTAACGTTAGCTTCCTCTGCAGCAGAGTTAGCTTAAACCTAAAGTAGGGCCCACCAGCTTAAATCCAAAGTTTGGTTGATGCGGTCCCTCTAACGTTAGCTTCCTCTGCAGCAGAGTTAGCTTAAACCTAAAGTAGGGCCCACCAGCTTAAATCCAAAGTTTGGTTGATGCGGTCCCTCTAACGTTAGCTTCCTCTGCAGCAGAGTTAGCTTAAACCTAAAGTGTGGGCCCACCAGCTTAAATCCAAAGTTTGGTTGATGCGGTCCCTCTAACGTTAGCTTCCTCTGCAGCAGCGTTAGCTTAAACCTAAAGCGTGGGCCCACCAGCTTAAATCCAAAGTTTGGTTGATGCGGTCCCTCTAACGTTAGCTTCCTCTGCAGCAGAGTTAGCTTAAACCTAAAGTGTGGGCCCACCAGCTTAAATCCAAAGTTTGGTTGATGCGGTCCCTCTAACGTTAGCTTCCTCTGCAGCAGAGTTAGCTTAAAGCTAAAGTGTGGGCCCACCAGCTTAAATCCAAAGTTTGGTTGATGCGGTCCCTCTAACGTTAGCTTCCTCTGCAGCAGAGTTAGCTTAAACCTAAAGTGTGGGCCCACCAGCTTAAATCCAAAGCTTGGTTGATGCGGTCCCTCTAACGTTAGCTTCATCTGCAGCAGAGTTAGCTTAAACCTAAAGTGTGGGCCCACCAGCTTAAATCCAAAGCTTGGTTGATGCGGCCCCTCTAACGTTAGCTTCCTGTGCAGCAGAGTTAGCTTAAACCTAAAGTGTGGGCCCACCAGCTTAAATCCAAAGTTTGGTTGATGCGATCCCTCTAACGTTAGCTTCCTCTGCAGCAGAGTTAGCTTAAACCTAAAGTGTGGGCCCACCAGCTTAAATCCAAAGTTTGGTTGATGCGGTCCCTCTAACGTTAGCTTCCTCTGCAGCAGAGTTAGCTTAAACCTAAAGTAGGGCCCACCAGCTTAAATCCAAAGTTTGGTTGATGCGGTCCCTCTAACGTTAGCTTCCTCTGCAGCAGAGTTAGCTTAAACCTAAAGTGTGGGCCCACCAGCTTAAATCCAAAGTTTGGTTGATGCGGTCCCTCTAACGTTAGCTTCCTCTGCAGCAGCGTTAGCTTAAACCTAAAGCGTGGGCCCACCAGCTTAAATCCAAAGTTTGGTTGATGCGGTCCCTCTAACGTTAGCTTCCTCTGCAGCAGAGTTAGCTTAAACCTAAAGTGTGGGCCCACCAGCTTAAATCCAAAGTTTGGTTGATGCGGTCCCTCTAACGTTAGCTTCCTCTGCAGCAGAGTTAGCTTAAAGCTAAAGTGTGGGCCCACCAGCTTAAATCCAAAGTTTGGTTGATGCGGTCCCTCTAACGTTAGCTTCCTCTGCGGCAGAGTTAGCTTAAACCTAAAGTGTGGACCCACCAGCTTAAATCCAAAGTTTGGTTGATGCGTCCCTCTAAAGTTAGCTTCCTCTGCAGCAGAGTTAGCTTAAACCTAAAGCGTGGGCCCACCAGCTTAAATCCAAAGTTTGGTTGATGCGGTCCCTCTAACGTTAGCTTCCTCTGCAGCAGAGTTAGCTTAAACCTAAAGTGTGGGCCCACCAGCTTAAATCCAAAGCTTGGTTGATGCGGTCCCTCTAACGTTAGCTTCCTCTGCAGCAGAGTTAGCTTAAACCTAAAGTGTGGACCCACCAGCTTAAATCCAAAGCTTGGTTGATGCGGTCCCTCTAACGTTAGCTTCATCTGCAGCAGAGTTAGCTTAAACCTAAAGTGTGGGCCCACCAGCTTAAATCCAAAGTTTGGTTGATGCGGTCCCTCTAACGTTAGCTTCCTCTGCAGCAGAGTTAGCTTAAACCTAAAGTGTGGGCCCACCAGCTTAAATCCAAAGCTTGGTTGATGCGGTCCCTCTAACGTTAGCTTCATCTGCAGCAGAGTTAGCTTAAACCTAAAGTGTGGGCCCACCAGCTTAAATCCAAAGCTTGGTTGATGCGGTCCCTCTAACGTTAGCTTCCTCTGCAGCAGAGTTAGCTTAAACCTAAAGCCACCAGCTCACCCAACAGCGGTTTACTTTAAGCACAACACGACTGTTCACTGTCCAAAAACAGCAAGGAGCTTTTAATCTGCTCCCTCACAGCCCGGCTGTGATGCTTCACATCTGCTTACATCACATCTGTCCTACATTCAGACCCAAAGCTGATCAAATGCACCAGAACTTCTAGTTTTCATCAAACATTTCCATTTCCAGCAGGACGGCTGTAGAAATGAAGCAGCTCCAGAGTTAACAGTCTCTGTAAACTCTTTCTTTTCGGCCTGCAGCTGATGGCATTTAACAGTCCTCTGAGGAGGAAATGAGAGTGAATCGGTTCTACCTGATAGAATCAGCTGTTTGAAGCTCATCTTGTCATCGGGATAAACTTTCATCTATAAATCAATCATGTAAGTTGTTCCACTTATAAAAGGATCATAAATACTCCTCAAACTCTGCTTTTCTGCTGTTTCATCGCAGCTAAAATAAACCGTTTTGAGCCGTTTTAAAGACACTCGGGTGAAGCTCTGCGTTCAGGAAGCTGAAACCCCTGAAAGGAACGAGGCGCCGCCTCCTTCATAAAGTCATCAGGTGAAGGAGAGCGGCTCTGACTCCGAATGCTCACCGAAGGTTTTGATGTGACTCGGTGGCGTTTTCTCACATCTGTTGACTGACAACAGCTGGAGGGGACATGTCTCCTTGAGTTGGACTGACAGCTCCTAAAAAGTCACTTATATATATGTGTCAACCAAGAGCCTGATTCATATTGTTGTTTTATATCTACAGGGGGATTTAAAGGTGACATATTCTGTCCTTTTTTAACAATTTCACACAGTTTTCTGAGGGTTTATTGAGACGTTTGAGACAGATTTTGGTTAAATCATGTGTTGGTTTAAACTCAGCGGCTCTCAGCTGTTTTAACTCCTCTCTGTTAACAGCCTGTTAGCTCCACCCTTTTAGTGAGGTCAGCAGGTAGTTGGATAGTTACTCTATTGATCCCAGAGGGAAACAGTTCAGCAGTTAGCTCTGAGTTAGCCATTAGCTGTAAGTTAGCAGTTAGCTGCTTCAGTGTAGCAGCGAGAGTGAGGAGAGGACCGGTGTTGTGTTGGAAACACACCTTAAACACAGCTGCAGGTTGTCTGAGTTACAGAACGGAACCGTTCAGCTAGAAAGCTTCAGCTAACAAAGTAATGTGGGAACAATAATGTTCATCTTTCAGAAAGGAGCAGCAGTAACTCCTTAGAAGTTGGTGTACGTCATCTTCATTAGCTAAGCTGTTAGCGTTAGCTTCAGCTAACAAAGTAATGTGGGAACAATAATGTTCATCTTTCAGAAAGGAGCAGCAGTAACTCCTTAGAAGTTGGTGTACGTCATCTTCATTAGCTAAGCTGTTAGCGTTAGCTTCAGCTAACAAAGTAATGTGGGAACAATAATGTTCATCTTTCAGAAAGGAACAGCAGTAACTCTTTAGAAGTTGGTGTACGTCATCTTCATTAGCTAAGCTGTTAGCGTTAGCTTCAGCTAAGAAAGTAATGTGGGAACAATAATGTTCATCTTTCAGAAAGGAGCAGCAGTAACTCCTTAGAAGTTGGTGTACGTCATCTTCATTAGCTAAGCTGTTAGCATTAGCTTCAGCTAACAAAGTAATGTGGGAACAATAATGTTCATCTTTCAGAAAGGAGCAGCAGTGACTCCTTAGAAGTTGGTGTACGTCATCTTCATTAGCTAAGCTGTTAGCGTTAGCTTCAGCTATCAAAGTAATGTGGGAACAATAATGTTCATCTTTCAGAAAGGAGCAGCAGTAACTCCTTAGAAGTTGGTGTACGTCATCTTCATTAGCTAAGCTGTTAGCGTTAGCTGCTGCTAAAGGAAGAAATAAATCAGTAAATAAACCATGAGGAGTTATTTCATTAGCTAAGCTGTTAGCGTTAGCTGCTGCTAAAGGAGGAAATAAATCAGTAAATAAACCATGAGGAGTTATTTCATTAGCTAAGCTGTTAGCGTTAGCTGCTGCTAAAGGAAGAAATAAATCAAAAAATAAACCATGAGGAGTTATTTCATTAGCTAAGCTGTTAGCGTTAGCTGCTGCTAAAGGAGGAAATAAATCAGTAAATAAACCATGAGGAGTTATTTCATTAGCTAAGCTGTTAGCGTTAGCTGCTGCTAAAGGAAGAAATAAATCAGTAAATAAACCATGAGGAGTTATTTCATTAGCTAAGCTGTTAGCGTTAGCTGCTGCTAAAGGAAGAAATAAATCAGTAAATAAACCATGAGGAGTTATTTCATTAGCTAAGCTGTTAGCGTTAGCTGCTGCTAAAGGAAGAAATAAATCAGTAAATAAACCATGAGGAGTTATTTCATTAGCTAAGCTGTTAGCGTTAGCTGCTGCTAAAGGAAGAAATAAATCAGTAAATAAACCATGAGTTATTTCATTAGCTAAGCTGTTAGCGTTAGCTGCTGCTAAAGGAAGAAATAAATCAGTAAATAAACCATGAGGAGTTATTTCATTAGCTAAGCTGTTAGCATTAGCTGCTGCTAAAGGAGGAAATAAATCAGTAAATAAACCATGAGGAGTTATTTCTCAGATGCTTCCATTTCCCTGCTCTGAAGTTCAGGCTCTGAGAGTTGGAACTGATCCTCTTTGTGGCTCAGTTCCTTCAGTCCAGCGTTGAACTGGACCAAGTTGTTAAAACAGTGGGATGAAAAGTTTTACACTTCAGACGCCCTGATATCTGCTCCCAGGAACAGGAAGAAGGAGTTTTACACAATATGGCACCTTTAAAACCTCTATTGGTTGTTTTTTTCCTGGCAACATGATAAATGTCCCCAGTGGAGCATAAATAAAGTATTTTTTCATTTGATTTAATTAAATTTAAAGTGTATTGTGATGCACAATAAATCCTGATGCTAATGAGACACATTTTTAGCTGCCAATTAGTTTAATGAGATTCTAAAATACAAAACAGGGACAATTTCTCATCAAATTAATCTGTTTCCAGCTTATCAGTGGAGAAAAAGCCCAAAACGGAGAGAAAATGTAATCCTCCCGAAGCACTGAGCTGCTGTTTGTTGTCAGGTGTTAGTTCTGCATCCAGCTGCTGCCACATCAGCCCTGACAGACCAGGCTGAAAGCTGCGTCATTAGGGAAAGCTGCTGGTTGTCTCCGTGCTGAGGTCAATTGGCTGAAAACGCAGACGGAAAAACACCTCTCCTGCTCCCGTCTTTGTCCAAACACCTGCGCGGCTAATGAGCTCGGCTGGAGAAACACGAGCTTCGTCTGAGCCTCACGAGTCACCAGGTTCAGAACCAGACGCCTCGTTTCCGTCAAACAAGAAGTTAAAGTTTCACTCAAACATCTTCAGATCTGACTGGAAGCGCTGGGTCCACCGGTCCTGGTGCAGAACACAGAGTCGGTCTGGGTTAATGCAGCCCCCCCGGCGGCCTGCTCAGCCACCTTTCTGCACCTCCTCACCTCACTGAGGTGGAACATTGTGACATCATTGAACTGATGTCCCGAACAAAGCGGATTTAAAGGGTTACGCCCCAGTAAAGGTGACACCTTTTATTGCTTCATGTTGTTACCATTTCTATTTAGGCGGATTTAAAGGGTTACGCCCCAGTAAAGGTGACACCTTTTATTGCTTCATGTTGTTACCATTTCTATTTAGGCGGATTTAAAGGGTTACGCCCCAGTAAAGGTGACACCTTTTATTGCTTCATGTTGTTACCATTTCTATTTAGGCGGATTTAAAGGGTTACGCCCCAGTAAAGGTGACACCTTTTATTGCTTTATGTTGTTACCATTTCTATTTAGGCGGATTTAAAGGGTTACACCCCAGTAAAGGTGACACCTTTTATTGCTTCATGTTGTTACCATTTCTATTTAGGCGGATTTAAAGGGTTACGCCCCAGTAAAGGTGACACCTTTTATTGCTTCATGTTGTTACCATTTCTATTTAGGCGGATTTAAAGGGTTACGCCCCAGTAAAGGTGACACCTTTTATTGCTTCATGTTGTTACCATTTCTATTTAGGCGGATTTAAAGGGTTACGCCCCAGTAAAGGTGACACCTTTTATTGCTTCATGTTGTTACCATTTCTATTTAGGCGGATTTAAAGGGTTACGCCCCAGTAAAGGTGACACCTTTTATTGCTTCATGTTGTTACCATTTCTATTTAGGCTACCACTTCGCTGAGGCCCCTAAACTAAGCACGGCGTGAGAAACTGACGACACAAAACACTGAAACATAAAAAGCTCACATTCACCAACATGTCTACATCTCTGAGGACGAGATGCACCAAACAAACGCAGGATACGGGAGGCAGCCACGATAAACAGGATCAGTTAACTGTTTTTAGCTGTATTTATTTAAGGCTTCGGGAGGCAAATCACTTGCTTCATATTGTTATAATTGGCTTTGATCTTAGACATTATAAGTTCATATTCTGTATTTTCCTAAATAATGTTCCTAGCTGGTACTTTTCCACTCTGCTGCACAATAGATGACCTTAAAAAGGTAAAAATACCTTAGAATGACATAAACAACTGGGTCAGACAGAACATCTCTATTGGAGTAGATAGGTCTGGTACATTAGATCCGAGCCTAAAACAGTTTATCACATCCAAAGAACACAACAAGGACAGCGGCTGGCCTGATCAGGCCACTAAAAACTGGCCAATTATACTCTGAGAAGTGTGAAAACAACCTCTGTGAGATAAAGCTGAATATAAATATGAAATGTTATCATATCTCGTGAACTTTTCCTTTAAATTGAGCTGCTTTCAGGACACTTTTCCACCAGATAACATTAGGATCTGAACTCCTGAAGCTCTCGGATCATTCAAACTCTTCGTGTAACCACACAGATGCATTTTCATATTCTGTATTTTACTAAATAATGTTCCTCGCTGGTACTTTTCCACTCTGCTGCACAATAGAAGACCTTAAAAAGGTAAAAATACCTTAGAATGACATAAACAACTGGGTCAGACAGAACATCTGTATTGGAGCAGATAGGTCTGGTACATTAGATCCGAGCCTAAAACAGTTTAAATCCGAGCCTAAAACAGCCTAAATCCGAGCCTAAAACAGTTTAAATCCGAGCCTAAAACAGTTTAAATCCGAGCCTAAAACAGTTTAAATCCGAGCCTAAAACAGTTTAAATCCGAGCCTAAAACAGTTTAAATCCGAGCCTAAAACAGTTTAAATCCGAGCCTAAAACAGTTTAAATCCGAGCCTAAAACAGTTTAAATCCGAGCCTAAAACAGTTTAAATCCGAGCCTAAAACAGTTTAAATCCGAGCCTAAAACAGTTTAAATCCGAGCCTAAAACAGTTTAAATCCGAGCCTAAAACAGTTTTCTCACATCCAAAGAACACAACAAGGACAGCAGCTGGCCTGATCAGGCCACTAAAAACTGGCCAATTATACTCTGACAAGTGTGAATACAACCTCTGTGAGATAAAGCTTGTTATTGGGCTTCCAATGAAAGGATCGGGCTAACGTTTGAGAGGATATAAATATGAAATGTTTCTGGATATCGGGGCTTGGCCTGACGGATTTCCTCTGAGTCCAGCTGCAATATACTTTACTATGTGACCACTGATAAATACTTTATTCAATAAACCATTTCTCCAGCTTGTTCTTGGGCTTCCAATGAAAGAATCGGGCTAACATTTGTTGCTTTCAGCAGCTTTAGCTCCTGCATCCAGAAATAAACGTCATCCCTGCGGTTCGACAGGAAGTGACAGACTAACAACTGGAAGCTCAATCCCGTCCTGAACCTGGGAGTCCTGCTGCGAGCATCTTCTCACCTGCAGTTTATGGACTCCCAGAGGTCTTTCAGAAGTCCAGGAGCTGCTCAGAAATATGTGAAGTTGTTTCATCTTGTGGCGGTTTAATTCACTGGAATGATCCCAGTTAGGGAGCGTATAATGAGAACTAATTCAGATAATGGCTTTCACTCCACTCTGCTGCTATTATCTGCCCACATGGAGAGGAGTGATGACAAGGAGCCGGGCTGAGGAGCACAGACTGAAAATGAGCTTCTGAAAATAGGTCCAAATACTCTGTATACAGTCCTGTGAGGATGGAAGCACTTCCTCCTTTAACTCTTTACATATCAGCACATAACGGGAAATACTGTCGTCCCCAGCTGGTCTTAGAGGAGGTAAAAACAACCTCAGATGGACAGAGACGCTCACTGAGAAGGCTGATCAATGCACTGATTCACTGATCATCAGTAGGTGTGAAATCCTCCATAAAAGGTCAGTTTGCTGCTCTACAGGCCTCAGATAGCATGTTAAAGGTTAAAGGTCACCCCAAGGTGAAAAAGCCCAGAGCTACATCTCAGACTCTACAGGCCTCGGTTAGCATGCTAAAGGTCAAAGTTCACCCCAA
Source organism: Leuresthes tenuis (assembly GCA_036924055.1). Lineage (NCBI taxonomy): Eukaryota > Metazoa > Chordata > Actinopteri > Atheriniformes > Atherinopsidae > Leuresthes > Leuresthes tenuis. The sequence continues at coordinate 32,141,866 of JAVGWW010000019.1, read as the reverse complement.
GGTGAAAAAGCCCAGAGCTACATCTCAGACTCTACAGGCCTCAGTTAGCATGTTAAAGGTCAAAGGTCATACATCTCAGACTCTACAGGCCTCAGTTAGCATGTTAAAGGTTAAAGGTCACCCCAAGGTGAAAAAGCCCAGAGCTACATCTCAGACTCTACAGGCCTCAGTTAGCATGTTAAAGGTTAAAGGTCACCCCAAGGTGAAGAAGCCCAGAGCTACATCTCAGACTCTACAGGCCTCAGTTAGCATGTTAAAGGTTAAAGGTCACCCCAAGGTGAAGAAGCCCAGAGCTACATCTCAGACTCTACAGGCCTCAGTTAGCATGTTAAAGGTTAAAGGTCATGGCAGCACAGTTAGAAAAAGACTGAACAAGGATGGCTTGTTTGGAAGGGCTGCAGGAGAAAGCCTCTTCTCTCTAAAAAGAACATGGCAGCACAGCTTAGGTTTGCAAAGCTGCATCTGAACAAAGCTCAAGACTTCTGGAACAATGTCCTTTGGACAGACCAGAGCAAAGTGGAGATGTTTGGTCCTAATGCACAGCAGCACGTTTGGAGGAAACCAAACACAGCATATCAGCACAAACACCTCATACCAGCTGTCAAGCACGGTGGTGGAGGGCTGATGATCTGGGCTGGTTCTGCAGCCACAGGACCTGGGCACCTTGCAGTCATTGAGTCCACCATGAACTCCTCTGGATACCAAAGTATTCTAGAGTCAGATGTGAGGCCATCTGTCCCACAGCTAAAGCTGGGCTGAAACTGGCTCATCAACAGGACAAAGATCCCAAACACAGCAGCAGATCTACAGCAGAATGTGGGAAAAAGAACAGAATCAAGGTGTTGCAATGGTCCAGTCAGAGTCCAGACCTCAGCCTGACTGAAATGCTGTGGTGGGACCTTAAGAGAGCTGTGCAGAAACCAAAGCTGCAAACCTCAATGAGCTGAAGCAGCGCTGGAGAGAAGAGGGCCGAGATTCCTCCAGAACCATGAGAGAGACTGATAACGTCCACAGGAAACCATCACTGCAGCTCACTGCTGCTGAAGCTGCTGGATCAGGGGTTCACTTAGTTTTACACTCACTGCTGCTGGATCAGGCTCCATCAAAGCCAAAAGGTATCAACAGGTGTTAGAGCAACATCTGCACTAACCTGCTGCAGTCCAGGTGTTTCACCACCTGGAAAAATCTGGTCTGACCTGCTACAGTCCAGGTGTTTCACCACCTGGAAACATCTGCACTAACCTGCTATAGTCCAGGTGTTTCACCACCTGGAAACATCTGCACTAACCTGCTATAGTCCAGGTGTTTCACCACCTGGAAACATCTGGACTGACCTGCTGCAGTCCAGGTGTTTCACCACCTGGAAACATCCTGACTAACCTGCTGCAGTCCAGGTGTTTCACCACCTGGAAACATCTGCACTGACCTGCTGCAGTCCAGGTGTTTCACCACCTGGAAAAATCTGGTCTGACCTGCTACAGTCCAGGTGTTTCACCACCTGGAAACATCTGCACTAACCTGCTATAGTCCAGGTGTTTCACCACCTGGAAACATCTGCACTAACCTGCTATAGTCCAGGTGTTTCACCACCTGGAAACATCTGCACTAACCTGCTATAGTCCAGGTGTTTCACCACCTGGAAACATCTGGTCTGACCTGCTATAGTCCAGGTGTTTCACCACCTGGAAACATCTGGTCTGACCTGCTATAGTCCAGGTGTTTCACCACCTGGAAACATCTGCACTAACCTGCTATAGTCCAGGTGTTTCACCACCTGGAAACATCTGCACTAACCTGCTATAGTCCAGGTGTTTCACCACCTGGAAACATCTGGTCTGACCTGCTGCAGTCCAGGTGTTTCACCACCTGGAAACATCTGGACTGACCTGCTGCAGTCCAGGTGTTTCACCACCTGGAAACATCTGCACTGACCTGCTGCAGTCCAGGTGTTTCACCACCTGGAAACATCTGGACTAACCTGCTACAGTCCAGGTGTTTCACCACCTGGAAACATCCTGACTAACCTGCTGCAGTCCAGGTGTTTCACCACCTGGAAACATCTGCACTGACCTGCTGCAGTCCAGGTGTTTCACCACCTGGAAACATCTGGACTAACCTGCTACAGTCCAGGTGTTTCACCACCTGGAAACATCTGCACTGACCTGATGCAGTCCAGGTGTTTCACCACCTGGAAACATCTGGTCTGACCTGCTACAGTCCAGGTGTTTCACCACCTGGAAACATCTGCACTGACCTGATGCAGTCCAGGTGTTTCACCACCTGGAAACATCTGGTCTGACCTGCTACAGTCCAGGTGTTTCACCACCTGGAAACATCCTGACTAACCTGCTGCAGTCCAGGTGTTTCACCACCTGGAAACATCTGGACTGACCTGCTACAGTCCAGGTGTTTCACCACCTGGAAACATTTAAATAAAACAAAGAAGAGCCAGGAATCCTCTATCAGACGGAAACGGGACAACATTCCTCTGCCAGAGGCCCAGCAGCCGCTCTCCTCAGTTCCAGATGTTTCCAGATGTTGTTAAAAGAAGAGGGGCTGCTGCCATCAGGTTCTGATATTTTTCTGAAACTAAAAGCATTCGACATGTTTTCTGCAGTCTGTTCTGAATAAAATGAATTAAATGAAATGAATCAGAGGAAACAGTCCCTCACAGAGTGTCCTGATGTTATTTCGTCCAAAACATTTCGTGTGCTTCAGACACTCGGTGACAGGTCTGCCACTCAATTATTTCACCTTCATGAGGTTTTGAATCACATTACCTTCCCCTGTGGCTGGAGAAATCTAATCAGTGACCTCGTGACCCTCCTGAGAAGCAGCTGCAGAGTCTCATCAGCGCTGCTGTACGGGTTCACAAACATAACAACAGGTGATGTCACACTGTGGGAGAGCCAATGAGCTCCTGCTCCAGGTCTGCTGCTCATCAGCATCCTGGCTGTTTGTTTTGGGTCTGAACAAGTGTGCAAGAGGAAGGTATCGACCCAAGATTTCACCATGTTCACCGACTGCAAGGCTGCTTTTTATGAGCAGCTTTATTATAAAGGAGAACTTCAGGCTCCAAAGAATCAACCTCAAGAAAACTGACCCAGAATCATCCAAAAAGTTTGACGACAATCTTTAAGAGAGGACAAAGAGTCCAGTGAAAAAGTAAGAACACCCCGTCACTGAATAACTTAGAACCCTAACACTGTGCAGTAGCTGCAGCTGAACAACAAGGTGCACGTTGTGCTCGAAGCTTGTTTGGCTGATTACCAGAAGAACGACTCACCTCTGGGACATGTTTCCCTCGAGATGAAACAACATGGATCTGACTTGAATTGACCGGGGAATGAGCCTCCACCCAGTCTCTGTCACAGCTTCTCCGACAGGCTCCTGGGATGCCAATCACTCTGATAGGCTCTTGGGATGCCAATCACTCCCATAGGCTCCTGGGATGCCAATCACTCCCATAGGCTCCTGGGATGCCAATCACTCCAATAGGCTCCCGGGGATGCCAATCACTCTGATAGGCTCTTGGGATGCCAATCACTCCCATAGGCTCCCGGGGATGCCAATCACTCCCATAGGCTCCCGGGATGCCAATCACTCCAATAGGCTCCCGGGGATGCCAATCACTCCCATAGGCTCCTGGGATGCCAATCACTGCAATAGGCTCCTGGGATGCCAATCACTCCCATAGGCTCCCGGGATGCCAATCACTCCCATAGGCTCCCGGGATGCCAATCACTCCAATAGGCTCCCGGGGATGCCAATCACTCCCATAGGCTCCTGGGATGCCAATCACTGCAATAGGCTCCTGGGATGCCAATCACTCCCATAGGCTCCCGGGATGCCAATCACTCCCATAGGCTCCCGGGATGCCAATCACTGCAATAGGCTCCCGGGGATCCCAATCACTGCGATAGGCTCCTGGGGATGCCAATCACTCCGATAGGCTCCCGGGATGCCAATCACTCCGATAGGCTCCCGGGATGCCAATCACTGCGATAGGCTCCCGGGGATGCCAATCACTGCGATAGGCTCCGGGGGATGCCAATCACTGCGATAGGCTCCGGGGGATGCCAATCACTCCGATAGGCTCCCGGGATGCCAATCACTCCGATAGGCTCCCGGGACTGCCAATCACTCCGATAGGCTCCCGGGGATGCCAATCACTCCGATAGGCTCTTGGGATGCCAATCACTCAGATAGGCTCTTGGGATGCCAATCACTCCGATAGGCTCCCGGGATGCCAAACACTCCCATAGGCTCCCAGGACTGCCAATCACTCCGATAGGCTCCCGGGGATGCCAATCACTCCGATAGGCTCCTGGGGATGCCAATCACTCCGATAGGCTCTTGGGATGCCAATCACTCCGATTGGCTCCGGGGATGCCAATCACTCCCATAGGCTCCCGGGGATGCCAATCACTCCGATAGGCTCTTGGGATGCCAATCACTCCGATAGGCTCCGGGGATGCCAATCACTCCCATAGGCTCCTGGGGATGCCAATCACTGTGATAAACTCCCGGGGATGCCAATCACTCCAATAGGCTCCTGGGGAAGGCAATCACTACGATAGGCATAGGATGCCAAAATTACTTTAATCAGATCTTGATTCTTCAGTGTTTGAGTGACCAAGAAAGTGTCTGACCCCCCCGGTTCACTTCATCAGTACTCAGAGAAACCCAGTCCTCACTACTGCTGACACACTGGTTTCCATTCAGCCCCGCCCCCCGTGCTCCATCTACCTCCACCTTTTCCCCGTCACCACCACCTGGTCGACCCGTTTAAAGCCCCGCCCTCTCCGACCCGTCGCTCTGAGGGAAACTTTCACCCTCTGAATCTTCATCAAATATTTGAACCAAAACTGTTAAAAATTGTTAAATATGTTTGATCAATTTTCTCAAAATTTGGACATCTTCAACATAAAAGAAACCTTATTTGACACGTTATGTTGGACTTTCAGCCTGTTTTATTCGGTATGATGGTGCTGAAAGGGTTAATCCGGCTGAATTCCCCATAAAGCTGCTCTCATTCACATATTTTTCTGTTTCTTCTGTCAGAAACTGGGACTAAAACCAGCCCATTAAGGCGTTTCCAGACTGTCGCTCTGCTCTAATAAAACCCTGATCTTATAACCACAGAATCTGACAGAATCACTGTTAAAGTAGCTCAAAGGCAGCGTCTGAGCAGAGAGTTTGGCTGTATTTCATGGACCAGGACCCCCCACAGAGGAGGTTAGAGGCAGCAGGAGGTCATCCCAGACGTCTCCTCCTTCGACTCACCTTCATTTGGTGTGTTATTGCAGGTGTTACCTGGGCTTTTTTTCACCCTCTGCTTCACTTCACTGTTATTTTTAACACTTTCTTCTGATAAACTTTGTTTGTTTGATGACGCGTTCGTGTGTCTCTTTCCTATTTCATCCTTTTTTTGTTAGTTTTTGGCAGTAAATGGAAGTTTGCTGTGATGGAAGTGAGTCAACATTCGTAAGATTAAACATCTAGAAGTGCAGCCCAGCCTCATGCACCCGGTATGATCCAGGAGGGACCCCTGCTGCTGCGATTAAAGTCGGTTGGAACTCATCCACACATATTTTGAGTCCATTTGTGGGCAAATATCACTTAAATCTGTTCCCTGAACATGAAGACGGCTCCATCTTTCCTGGCTTCGGATTAATGTCAACGCAGGTCTGTGACTGGAATTCATTGACCTTTACAATAAATCAACCTTCCTGACTGTAATTAATGGGAAAAGCACACAGAAGGAGGGTAATTGAAACACCATTTCCTCCAGCCTCCGTATTTAAAACAATCCTGTGAGATTTCAGGCTGGATACAACAAAGAAGTGAGTTCCCTTCATTCATTTGTTTATTCTGAGGGTCCTGCAGCGGCGGCTTATTTACCATGACAACCGCTCTCATTAGGCGGCAGCGAACAATTGAATTTAAATGATCTTATCGGAGATTTGATGCAGATCTCACACACGAAAAACACAGCTCAGAGGAGCTGATACACACTCCGGTTTCTGTCCATTTAAACTTTAAAAGGTCAAAGTCGGCTCATGAAATCATGAGAAATTGAATCTATCTGTGTCATCCTGCTGGTTTTTCTGTTTCCAAAGGTTCGGTTGAGCGTCTCAAACAGTTTGGACGGCTCCAGGTTTCCCACTGTGCAGCAGCCCCTCTTCTTCTGACAACATCTGGAAACATCTGGAACTGAGGAGAGCAGCTGCTGGACCTTTAGGCACTAATGCAACACCCCAGATGTTGCTCTAACACCTGTTGATACCTTTCGGCTTTGATGGAGCCTGTCCAGATGTTTCCAGCTGATAACCAGCTGGATGGTGCCTCTTCTCTTTAGTCTGGAGGCTGCAGCATCAGGTTCTTTAACCTGCATCTGAAGGAGCTTTAACCTGCATCTGATGGAGCTTTAACCTGTATCTGATGGAGCTTTAACCTGCGTCTGATGGAGCTTTAAGCTGCATCTGATGGAGCTTTAGCCTGCATCTGATGGAGCTTTAACCTGCGTCTGATGGAGCTTTAAGCTGCATCTGATGGAGCTTTAAGCTGCATCTGATGGAGCTTTAACCTGCATCTGATGGAGCTTTAACCTGCATCTGATGGAGCTTTAACCTGCATCTGATGGAGCTTTAACCTGCATCTGACGGAGCTTTAACCTGCATCTGATGGAGCTTTAACCTGCATCTGATGGAGCTTTAACCTGCATCTGATGGAGCTTTAACCTGCATCTGAAGGAGCTTTAACCTGCATCTGATGGAGCTTTAACCTGCATCTGACGGAGCTTTAACCTGCATCTGATGGAGCTTTAACCTGCATCTGATGGAGCTTTAACCTGCATCTGATGGAGCTTTAACCTGCATCTGAAGGAGCTTTAACCTGCATCTGATGGAGCTTTAACCTGCATCTGATGGAGCTTTAACCTGCATCTGATGGAGCTTTAACCTGCATCTGATGGAGCTTTAACCTGCATCTGATGGAGCTTTAACCTGCATCTGATGGAGCTTTAACCTGCATCTGATGGAGCTTTAAGCTGCATCTGATGGAGCTTTAACCTGCATCTGATGGAGCTTTAACCTGCATCTGATGGAGCTTTAACCTGCATCTGATGGAGCTTTAAGCTGCATCTGATGGAGCTTTAACCTGCATCTGATGGAGCTTTAACCTGCATCTGATGGAGCTTTAACCTGCATCTGACGGAGCTTTAAGCTGCATCTGATGGAGCTTTAACCTGCATCTGATGGAGCTTTAACCTGCATCTGATGGAGCTTTAAGCTGCATCTGATGGAGCTTTAACCTGCATCTGACGGAGCTTTAACCTGCATCTGATGGAGCTTTAACCTGCATCTGATGGAGCTTTAACCTGCATCTGACGGAGCTTTAAGCTGCATCTGATGGAGCTTTAACCTGCATCTGAAGGAGCTTTAACCTGCATCTGATGGAGCTTTAACCTGCATCTGATGGAGCTTTAACCTGCATCTGACGGAGCTTTAGCCTGCGTCTGACGGAGCTTTAACCTGCATCTGATGGAGCTTTAAGCTGCATCTGATGGAGCTTTAACCTGCATCTGATGGAGCTTTAACCTGCATCTGACGGAGCTTTAACCTGCATCTGATGGAGCTTTAAGCTGCATCTGATGGAGCTTTAACCTGCATCTGATGGAGCTTTAAGCTGCATCTGAAGGAGCTTTAACCTGCATCTGATGGAGCTTTAACCTGCATCTGATGGAGCTTTAATCTGCATCTGATGGAGCTTTAACCTGCATCTGAAGGAGCTTTAATCTGCATCTGAAGGAGCTTTAACCTGCATCTGATGGAGCTTTAAGCTGCATCTGATGGAGCTTTAACCTGCATCTGAAGGAGCTTTAACCTGCATCTGATGGAGCTTTAATCTGCATCTGATGGAGCTTTAACCTGCGTCTGACGGAGCTTTAACCTGCATCTGATGGAGCTTTAACCTGCATCTGATGGAGCTTTAACCTGCATCTGATGGAGCTTTAACCTGCATCTGATGGAGCTTTAACCTGCATCTGATGGAGCTTTAACCTGCATCTGACGGAGCTTTAACCTGCGTCTGATGGAGCTTTAACCTGCATCTGACGGAGCTTTAACCTGCGTCTGATGGAGCTTTAACCTGCATCTGACGGAGCTTTAACCTGCATCTGATGGAGCTTTAACCTGCATCTGATGGAGCTTTAACCTGCATCTGACGGAGCTTTAACCTGCATCTGATGGAGCTTTAACCTGCATCTGATGGAGCTTTAACCTGCATCTGATGGAGCTTTAACCTTCATCTGATGGAGCTTTAACCTGCATCTGATGGAGCTTTAACCTGCATCTGAAGGAGCTTTAACCTGCATCTGATGGAGCTTTAACCTGCGTCTGATGGAGCTTTAACCTGCATCTGATGGAGCTTTAACCTGCGTCTGATGGAGCTTTAACCTGCATCTGAAGGAGCTTTAAGCTGCATCTGAAGGAGCTTTAAGCTGCATCTGATGGAGCTTTAACCTGCATCTGATGGAGCTTTAACCTGCATCTGAAGGAGCTTTAACCTGCATCTGATGGAGCTTTAACCTTCATCTGATGGAGCTTTAACCTGCATCTGATGGAGCTTTAACCTGCATCTGAAGGAGCTTTAACCTGCATCTGAAGGAGCTTTAACCTGCATCTGATGGAGCTTTAACCTGCATCTGATGGAGCTTTAACCTTCATCTGATGGAGCTTTAACCTGCATCTGATGGAGCTTTAACCTGCATCTGATGGAGCTTTAACCTGCATCTGATGGAGCTTTAACCTGCATCTGATGGAGCTTTAACCTGCATCTGAAGGAGCTTTAACCTGCATCTGATGGAGCTTTAACCTGCGTCTGATGGAGCTTTAACCTGCATCTGAAGGAGCTTTAAGCTGCATCTGAAGGAGCTTTAACCTGCATCTGATGGAGCTTTAACCTGCGTCTGAAGGAGCTTTAACCTGCATCTGACGGAGCTTTAACCTGCATCTGATGGAGCTTTAACCTGCGTCTGATGGAGCTTTAACCTGCATCTGACGGAGCTTTAACCTGCATCTGATGGAGCTTTAAGCTGCATCTGATGGAGCTTTAACCTGCGTCTGATGGAGCTTTAACCTGCATCTGATGGAGCTTTAACCTGCATCTGAAGGAGCTTTAACCTGCATCTGACGGAGCTTTAACCTGCATCTGATGGAGCTTTAAGCTGCATCTGATGGAGCTTTAAGCTGCATCTGAAGGAGCTTTAACCTGCATCTGATGGAGCTTTAACCTGCATCTGATGGAGCTTTAACCTGCATCTGAAGGAGCTTTAACCTGCATCTGATGGAGCTTTAACCTTCATCTGATGGAGCTTTAACCTGCATCTGATGGAGCTTTAACCTGCATCTGAAGGAGCTTTAACCTGCATCTGATGGAGCTTTAAGCTGCATCTGATGGAGCTTTAACCTGCGTCTGATGGAGCTTTAACCTGCGTCTGAAGGAGCTTTAACCTGCGTCTGACGGAGCTTTAACCTGCGTCTGATGGAGCTTTAACCTGCATCTGAAGGAGCTTTAAGCTGCATCTGAAGGAGCTTTAACCTGCATCTGATGGAGCTTTAACCTTCATCTGATGGAGCTTTAACCTGCATCTGATGGAGCTTTAACCTGCATCTGAAGGAGCTTTAACCTGCATCTGATGGAGCTTTAACCTGCGTCTGATGGAGCTTTAACCTGCATCTGATGGAGCTTTAACCTGCGTCTGATGGAGCTTTAACCTGCATCTGAAGGAGCTTTAAGCTGCATCTGAAGGAGCTTTAACCTGCATCTGAAGGAGCTTTAACCTGCATCTGATGGAGCTTTAACCTTCATCTGATGGAGCTTTAACCTGCATCTGATGGAGCTTTAACCTGCATCTGAAGGAGCTTTAACCTGCATCTGATGGAGCTTTAACCTGCGTCTGATGGAGCTTTAACCTGCATCTGAAGGAGCTTTAAGCTGCATCTGAAGGAGCTTTAACCTGCATCTGATGGAGCTTTAACCTGCGTCTGATGGAGCTTTAACCTGCGTCTGATGGAGCTTTAACCTGCATCTGATGGAGCTTTAACCTGCATCTGAAGGAGCTTTAACCTGCATCTGATGGAGCTTTAACCTGCATCTGATGGAGCTTTAACCTGCATCTGATGGAGCTTTAACCTGCATCTGATGGAGCTTTAAGCTGCATCTGATGGAGCTTTAACCTGCATCTGATGGAGCTTTAACCTGCATCTGAAGGAGCTTTAACCTGCATCTGATGGAGCTTTAACCTGCATCTGACGGAGCTTTAACCTGCATCTGATGGAGCTTTAACCTGCATCTGATGGAGCTTTAACCTGCATCTGAAGGAGCTTTAACCTGCATCTGATGGAGCTTTAACCTGCATCTGATGGAGCTTTAACCTGCATCTGATGGAGCTTTAACCTGCATCTGATGGAGCTTTAACCTGCATCTGAAGGAGCTTTAACCTGCATCTGATGGAGCTTTAACCTGCATCTGACGGAGCTTTAACCTGCATCTGACGGAGCTTTAACCTGCATCTGACGGAGCTTTAAGCTGCATCTGACGGAGCTTTAACCTGCATCTGATGGAGCTTTAACCTGCATCTGATGGAGCTTTAACCTGCATCTGATGGAGCTTTAACCTGCATCTGATGGAGCTTTAACCTGCATCTGATGGAGCTTTAACCTGCATCTGACGGAGCTTTAACCTGCATCTGAAGGAGCTTTAACCTGCATCTGATGGAGCTTTAAGCTGCATCTGACGGAGCTTTAACCTGCATCTGATGGAGCTTTAACCTGCATCTGATGGAGCTTTAACCTGCATCTGATGGAGCTTTAACCTGCATCTGATGGAGCTTTAACCTGCATCTGATGGAGCTTTAAGCTGCATCTGATGGAGCTTTAACCTGCATCTGATGGAGCTTTAACCTGCATCTGACGGAGCTTTAACCTGCATCTGAAGGAGCTTTAACCTGCATCTGATGGAGCTTTAACCTGCATCTGATGGAGCTTTAACCTGCATCTGATGGAGCTTTAACCTGCATCTGATGGAGCTTTAACCTGCATCTGATGGAGCTTTAACCTGCATCTGAAGGAGCTTTAAGCTGCATCTGACGGAGCTTTAAGCTGCATCTGACGGAGCTTTAACCTGCGTCTGATGGAGCTTTAACCTGCGTCTGACGGAGCTTTAACCTGCATCTGATGGAGCTTTAACCTGCATCTGAAGGAGCTTTAAGCTGCATCTGACGGAGCTTTAACCTGCATCTGAAGGAGCTTTAAGCTGCATCTGACGGAGCTTTAGCCTGCATCTGATGGAGCTTTAACCTGCATCTGAAGGAGCTTTAAGCTGCATCTGACGGAGCTTTAACCTGCATCTGAAGGAGCTTTAACCTGCATCTGACGGAGCTTTAACCTGCATCTGAAGGAGCTTTAAGCTGCATCTGACGGAGCTTTAACCTGCGTCTGATGGAGCTTTAACCTTCATCTGACGGAGCTTTAACCTGCATCTGATGGAGCTTTAACCTGCATCTGAAGGAGCTTTAAGCTGCATCTGACGGAGCTTTAACCTGCATCTGAAGGAGCTTTAAGCTGCATCTGACGGAGCTTTAACCTGCATCTGAAGGAGCTTTAACCTGCATCTGATGGAGCTTTAACCTGCATCTGAAGGAGCTTTAACCTGCATCTGATGGAGCTTTAACCTGCATCTGACGGAGCTTTAAGCTGCATCTGATGGAGCTTTAGCCTGCATCTGAAGGAGCTTTAACCTGCATCTGATGGAGCTTTAACCTGCATCTGAAGGAGCTTTAACCTGCATCTGATGGAGCTTTAACCTGCATCTGACGGAGCTTTAACCTGCGTCTGATGGAGCTTTAACCTGCATCTGACGGAGCTTTAACCTGCATCTGACGGAGCTTTAACCTGCGTCTGACGGAGCTTTAACCTGCATCTGATGGAGCTTTAACCTGCATCTGATGGAGCTTTAACCTGCGTCTGATGGAGCTTTAACCTGCGTCTGATGGAGCTTTAACCTGCATCTGATGGAGCTTTAACCTGCATCTGATGGAGCTTTAAGCTGCATCTGACGGAGCTTTAACCTGCGTCTGATGGAGCTTTAACCTGCATCTGACGGAGCTTTAACCTGCATCTGACGGAGCTTTAACCTGCATCTGATGGAGCTTTAACCTGCATCTGATGGAGCTTTAACCTGCATCTGATGGAGCTTTAACCTGCATCTGATGGAGCTTTAACCTGCATCTGATGGAGCTTTAAGTTGCATCTGACGGAGCTTTAACCTGCATCTGAAGGAGCTTTAACCTGCATCTGACGGAGCTTTAACCTGCATCTGATGGAGCTTTAACCTGCATCTGATGGAGCTTTAACCTGCATCTGATGGAGCTTTAACCTGCATCTGATGGAGCTTTAACCTGCATCTGATGGAGCTTTAACCTGCATCTGATGGAGCTTTAACCTGCATCTGATGGAGCTTTAAGCTGCATCTGATGGAGCTTTAACCTGCATCTGACGGAGCTTTAACCTGCATCTGACGGAGCTTTAACCTGCATCTGATGGAGCTTTAACCTGCATCTGATGGAGCTTTAACCTGCATCTGATGGAGCTCTAACCTGCATCTGACGGAGCTTTAACCTGCATCTGACGGAGCTTTAACCTGCATCTGAAGGAGCTTTAACCTGCATCTGACGGAGCTTTAACCTGCATCTGACGGAGCTTTAAGCTGCATCTGATGGAGCTTTAGCCTGCATCTGAAGGAGCTTTAAGCTGCATCTGATGGAGCTTTAGCCTGCATCTGAAGGAGCTTTAACCTGCATCTGACGGAGCTTTAACCTGCATCTGACGGAGCTTTAAGCTGCATCTGATGGAGCTTTAAACTGCATCTGATGGAGCTTTAAGCTGCATCTGATGGAGCTTTAACCTGCATCTGATGGAGCTTTAACCTGCATCTGATGGAGCTTTAACCTGCATCTGATGGAGCTTTAACCTGCATCTGATGGAGCTTTGAGCTGCATCTGATGGAGCTTTAACCTGCATCTGAAGGAGCTTTAACCTGCATCTGATGGAGCTTTAACCTGCATCTGAAGGAGCTTTAACCTGCATCTGATGGAGCTTTAACCTGCATCTGAAGGAGCTTTAACCTGCATCTGATGGAGCTTTAACCTGCATCTGAAGGAGCTTTAACCTGCATCTGAAGGAGCTTTAAGCTGCATCTGATGGAGCTGAAGGCTCCAGGTTCTCTGAATCTGTTCACATTCTGCAGATGATGGAGGGTTTTCCTGGAGCTGCTCCACAGCTTGTTTATCACAGACAGCTGAAGCTCAGAGAGACTCTTCCTCTCTCAGGTGCTCTTTTATACCGACTCATGCCACGGACCTGTTGCTCATTCATTGCATCACGTTCCTCCAGCTGTTTCTCTGTATTTTCCAGCCTTTTGTTGCTCCTGTTTGAGACGTCAGATTAAAGATGAACTGATATTTTTCTCTTTCAACATTTTCTTTCTTCTATTGTGAATGAAATATTAGTTTCTCAGGTCTGTGATTAATTTAATTCTGTTTCTATTTAAATTATACTTTGTTTTCCTCGCCGTCACCTTCAGTAAACCCAGAAACAGGATGTAATATAACAGGAATGTCTTCAACCTTTAGGAGGAAACTGTTGCAGATCGGTGTGAAGAATTTAATCAAACTGGTTTCTGAGTTGATGTTTTAACCCTCATGATGTCATAAAGTCGACCTTTAAACTAAACCTCAGATTATAAAGTTTGAATCTAAAGAAACTTCCTCGAGTTGTTCCTGATAAATAATCTTTTAAATAAACCGAAACAGAGGCAGAAAGAAGTTAAACAGGAAGACGGAGCTGGAAAAATGAACTGAATGACGTTTAAACACAACTTTAACGGAAACATCAGGCAGCAAAGAGAGGCTGATTTCTCAGGTTACCTCTCGTAGGTAGCAGGATATTCCTCGCAGGGCTTCGCCCATGGCGGTGGGAGACGGCAGCTGGAGGAGGACAGAAGAAGAAGAAGTTTGCTGCAGAACCAAACTCAGGTGAGAAGTGTGTCTCGTGTCGTTAAAGTTACCGGAGGCGGGTGCTCCAGGCAGGTGTGGAAATGTTTGGTCAGGTTCGGTTTCACACGTTTCAGAGGAACCCGGGACTCTCCGATCAACTCATTATGAGTCAGTTTGTCCTCATCGCACACCGTCAACCTGACGGAGGAAGCAGAGGAGTCAGGAGGTACGGCAGGAGAGAGGAGAGGAAACAAGGGAGGAAACAAGGGAGGAAACAGGAGAGGAAACAGGAGAGGAAACAGGAGACAGAGAAGGAAACAGGGGAGGAAACAAGGGAGGAAACAGGAGAGGAAACAGGAGAGGAAACAAGAGACAGAGAAGGAAACAAGGGAGGAAACAGGAGACAGAGAAGGAAACAAGGGAGGAAACAGGAGAGGAAACAGGAGAAAGGGGAGGAAACAAGGGAGGAAACAGGAGAGGAAACAGGAGACAGAGAAGGAAACAGGGGAGGAAACAAGGGAGGAAACAGGAGAGGAAACAGGAGAGGAAACAGGAGACAGAGAAGGAAACAGAGAAGGAAACAAGGGAGGAAACAGGAGACAGAGAAGGAGACAAGGGAGGAAACAGGAGAAAGGGGAGGAAACAAGGGAGGAAACAGGAGAGGAAACAGGAGTCAACCTGACGGAGGAAGCAGAGGAGTCAGGAAGTACGGGAGGAGAGAGGAGACAGAGAAGGAAACAAGGGAGGAAACAGGAGAAAGGGGAGGAAACAAGGGAGGAAACAGGAGAGGAAACAGGAGACAGGAAGTACGGGAGGAGAGAGGAGACAGAGGAGGAGCCACTTCAGCAGCCACAGGTGTCTGTTTGCTGCAGAAAAACCAGTGAAAACATCCTGAATCCTGATCTGAATCCTGATCTGAATCCTGATCTTAATTCAGCTGCAGCGCTGCAGCTTTCTGTTCTGACTGTTGGAAAAATGAAAAATGAAAACTGAGAAAACAGGGGAGGAAACAGAGGAGGAAACAGAGGAGGAAACAGGAGACAGAGGAGGAAACAGGAGACAGAGAAGGAAACAGGAGACAGAGAAGGAAACAGGAGACAGAGGAGGAAACAGGAGACAGAGGAGGAAACAGGAAACAGAGGAGGAAACAGAGGAGGAAACAGGAGACAGAGGAGGAAACAGGAGACAGAGAAGGAAACAGGAGACAGAGGAGGAAACAGGAGACAGAGAAGGAAACAGGAGACAGAGGAGGAAACAGGAGACAGAGGAGGAAACAGGAGACAGAGAAGGAAACAGGAGACAGAGGAGGAAACAGTCAGGATGTCTCCTGGCCTTATTAAAGGCTTCCTGTAATCACTGCAGTGAGCTGAGGGAAGCCAGCATGAATTATCCACCCACCTGAGCGTCTTCCTGTGCATGTCCTCCTCTGTGATCCCGACGTACGTCAGCGTCTCGTTCCACACCGGGTTCAGCGAGTTACGGATCGTCTTCGTCTTCAGCTTATTGGCCTGAAACACACACACATGTTGATGATTGTTGGTTTTAATCTGGTGATTCAGTTTGAACTGGAATTAAATCAGAAACAAACCCAATTAAAGGTCTAATTTAATCCAATCGGGGTTTGTAATTCAGCTGATGTCCACACCGGCGGCAGACTCTTATATGGCACTTAAGTTTTATTGACTTTTCCCACAGAAACGGCCTCATCCCTTCAGGGTCACAGAGGAAACAACATGTCGTGGCCTTTTTCTATTAAAGCCAGCAAAGAAAACAGAGCTGTTCCAGTCTGCTGAGCAACAGCCTGATAACTGAGCTGTTGGTTTGGGAAACAGAGCTGGACTGTTGCTGTGATCATCGGATCATTAAAGGGGACGTATTCTCAGCTGCTTTATGCTGATGGATTAGCTGCGAGTTACCTTCTGTTATTAAAGGGTTTAACTGGAATAAAGAAAGATGTTTTAATCTAAATCTACAGATTCATTACAATGCATCTGAAAAGCTTTCTGAAACCTTTAAAGTGTCCTGATCAACAGTTCTGCAGCTTTCTGAAACCTTTAAAGTGTCCTGATCAACAGTTCTGCAGCTTTCTGAAACCTTTAAAGTGTCCTGATCAACAGTTCTGCAGCTTTCTGAAACCTTTAAAGTGTCCTGATCAACAGTTCTGCAGCTTTCTGAAACCTTTAAAGTGTCCTGATCAACAGTTCTGCAGCTTTCTGTAACCTTTAAAGTGTCCTGATCAACAGTTCTGCAGCTTTCTGAAACCTTTAAAGTGTCCTGATCAACAGTTCTGCACCTTTCTGAAACCTTTAAAGTGTCCTGATCAATAGTTCTGCAGCTTTCTGAAACCTTTAAAGTGTCCTGATCAGCAGTTCTGCAGCTTTCTGGAACCTTTAAAGTGTCCTGATCAACAGTTCTGCAGCTTTCTGGAACCTTTAAAGTGTCCTGATCAACAGTTCTGCAGCTTTCAGAAACCTTTAAAGTGTCCTGATCAACAGTTCTGCAGCTTTCTGAAACCTTTAAAGTGTCCTGATCAGCAGTTCTGCAGCTTTCTGGAACCTTTAAAGTGTCCTGATCAACAGTTCTGCAGCTTTCTGAAACCTTTAAAGTGTCCTGATCAATAGTTCTGCAGCTTTCTGAAACCTTTAAAGTGTCCTGATCAATAGTTCTGCAGCTTTCTGAAACCTTTAAAGTGTCCTGATCAATAGTTCTGCAGCTTTCTGTAACCTTTAAAGTGTCCTGATCAACAGTTCTGCAGCTTTCTGAAACCTTTAAAGTGTCCTGATCAATAGTTCTGCAGCTTTCTGAAACCTTTAAAGTGTCCTGATCAACAGTTCTGCAGCTTTCTGAAACCTTTAAAGTGTCCTGATCAACAGTTCTGCAGCTTTCTGAAACCTTTAAAGTGTCCTGATCAACAGTTCTGCAGCTTTCTGAAACCTTTAAAGTGTCCTGATCAATAGTTCTGCAGCTTTCTGAAACCTTTAAAGTGTCCTGATCAACAGTTCTGCAGCTTTCTGTAACCTTTAAAGTGTCCTGATCAATAGTTCTGCAGCTTTCTGAAACCTTTAAAGTGTCCTGATCAACAGTTCTGCAGCTTTCTGAAACCTTTAAAGTGTCCTGATCAATAGTTCTGCAGCTTTCTGAAACCTTTAAAGTGTCCTGATCAACAGTTCTGCAGCTTTCTGAAACCTTTAAAGTGTCCTGATCAATAGTTCTGCAGCTTTCTGTAACCTTTAAAGTGTCCTGATCAACAGTTCTGCAGCTTTCTGAAGCTCTTTCACAGTTTTTCTTTGGACATTTTCTGCTTTTTCCCTCATTTTCAGTCCAGTTTTTTCTTTGTTCAGCCACTTAACTCTGACCTTTGACCCATTCAGGCAGAAAAAAGGCTCCTAACTCAAGGGATGAACCAGTGTTGTGTCGACACAGAACAGACAACTTAGCAAAGAAGCCATTTTAAACTGGATCTTTAGGCTCTTTGTCACAAAGACACATCATTTGTTCCCATTTCTTTAGCTGCATCTATGAAAAACAGCAAAGAAAACACAGTTTGACAGACAGAAAATAGGATTTCTGCAGCAACAAGGTGATTCCCAAAGAGCTATTAGCTGAAAACTTGGCATATCTCAGCATGGTGTGCAGTGTGTCCTTAAAACATTTGAGGAAACTGGACAAGTGGAGGACAAAAGAAGAAGAGTCAGGCCTAAAAAACTATCTCCAGCAGATGAACAGGATCTGAAAGTGATGTCCTTAAGAAAGAGGAAAAAATCCAGCTGTGACCTGACAGGACCTGAGAGATGCATCTGGACCTTCAGCTGATCCATCTACTGTTGGCCCAAGCCTCATCAGAAATGGGCTCCATGGAAGGGTGGCTGTCAAGAAGCCGTTCTTAAGGAAGGGAAACAGGGAGAAAAGGCTGAGCTGTGCCAAATGACACAAGAAGTGGACTGAAAATCAGTGGCAACAGGTCTTATGGAGGGATGAATCCTCCCCAGAGCCCGGACCTCAACATTATTGAAGCAGTGTGGGATCATCTGACAGAGAACGGAACAAAAGGCAGCCCACATCCAAAGAAGAGCTTTGGGATGTCCTTCAAGAAGCCTGGAGAACTATTCCTGAAGACTCCTTAAAGAAATGACAGAAAGCTGGTCTCAGAGGGTTCAGGCTGTGTTGGAGAATAAAGGAGCTCAGACCAGAGATTCACTTTAAAGCTGCTGAGAACTGATAAAAAACTCTGTTTCTGCCTCAGATTCTGGGTTTATGTTCAGGTTTGATCATGTTTCAGTGAATCTCTGCAGCTGCTTCCTGTTTTTATGGATAAATATGAAGAAGTGAAGCTGATCAGGAGTTTTTCATTAAATGTTTCCATCAGCTCAGAGATAAACTTCTGCTCAGAGAGAATAAAGAACAACGTGAAAACAGTGACTCAGTGACTCGGTGTTAATGAAGCTGCCTCCTGCCACTCTTCTAAATTTGATTCCTCGGAAAAGAAGCACAACATCCATTTTAATTAGAGCAGCACCGGGTGTCTTCTCAGCTTCTGAGTGATTCAGACACAGAAAGTCTCACTTTGGCGGGTTTAGACCAGAGATGTTTCATCCTCTCAGGTCACGACTCACCTTGCAGGCTCCAGGCAGCAGGTGCAGTTTGACGTACGGATCGGCCAAACCGTTGAAGTCCATCGGCTTCAAACCCTGCAGACGCAAAGCAGAGGAGTCAGAAACAGGAGAACAGCTGGCTGTTTACTTCTCTGATGGAGTCAATGAGAATCAGGATTTCCTGCTTCGAACTGAAGAAATTTAGGATAAAAACGGTTTAAAAACACATTCTCATTTCCAGTTCATCACATTTTGGTTTGGAGACTATATTTGGGCTTTTGTTCCACTTCCTTTCTTCCACAAATGCTTTTTTGTGCATTTGAAATAATTGTTTTAGCTGAATAAAACACGACAGCATTATTTTACGTTATGATTCATCGATATTTTCCACACTTTAGAGGTAAAAAAAACTATGAAACGGGCTCCTGACCAGGGGAGTTAGAAGAGAAACAGATAATAAAATGGAGAAAAGTAACACATGTCCAGGATTAAACTATCTGTTGTTGACCAGATCACATGAATTTCCATGGAAACAAAAACTCTTAAAGGTGTCATATTCAGTAAAAAAAAACCTTCTTCCTGCTCCTGGGAGCATTTATCACAACCCTGGTATTTATTTAGTTCCCTTTGTGTGAAAGTTCCTCATTTAACGAGCCGTTCTGATTTTCATTCCTAAAGTTCGTCACTCCTTAAGTTGGCTCCGCCTCCTCTGCTAAGCCCCGCCCACTCACCTCCACCCTGCTGGACGGATGAAGCCAGCTTCTGGTGGAAATGTTCTGCTGTCAGCTGCACTGAGGAGCATGCATCTTCCATCCAGCAGCAGCCTCAGAGGATATAAGAGCCCAGTGGATAAACTATATCTGAGGCTAATGTTCCAGCAGAGTTAGCTAAAGACTGTGAATGTGCAGCAAACACTTTTCATCCCACTGTTTTAACAACTTGGTCCAGTTCAACGCTGGACTGAAGGAACTGAGCCACAAAGAGGATCAGTTCCAACTCTCAGAGCCTGAACTTCAGAGCAGGGAAATGGAAGCATCTGAGAAATAACTCCTCATGGTTTATTTATTGATTTATTTCTTCCTTTAGCAGCAGCTAACGCTAACAGCTTAGCTAATGAAATAACTCCTCATGGTTTATTTACTGATTTATTTCTTCCTTTAGCAGCAGCTAACGCTAACAGCTTAGCTAATGAAGATAACGTACACCAACTTCTAAGGAGTTACTGCTGTTCCTTTCTGAAAGATGAGCATTATTGTTCCCACATTACTTTGTTAGCTGAAGCTAACGCTAACAGCTTAGCTAATGAAGATGACGTACACCAGCTTCTAAGGAGTTACTGCTGTTCCTTTCTGAAAGATGAACATTATTGTTCCCACATTACTTTGTTAGCTGAAGCTTTCTAGCTGAACGGTTCCGTTCTGTAACTCAGACAACCTGCAGCTGTGTTTAAGGTGTGTTTCCAACACAACACCGGTCCTCTCCTCACTCTCGCTGTGTTAGCGTTACATTATCGGCATGTTTCTGATAAAGATGGAGGTCTCCAGGTTCAACTGTTTAATGAGGTTAATATATCCAAAATGTTTAAACGCAGTAATTAACGGTTCACATGCATTACTACGAGTTACGCTGTGCACATCTCCGGCTTGGTCCATTACTGCTGATGAGAAAGCATTGTTTGCTAGCATCTGCTGCTAACTTACAGCTAACTGCTAACTCACAGCTAACTGTTAACCTACAGCTACCTGCTAACTTACAGCTAACTGCTAACTTACAGCTAACTGCTAACTTACAGCTAACTGCTAACATACAGCTAACTGCTGACTTACAGCTAACTGCTAACTCACAGCTACCTGCTAACTTACAGCTAACTGTTAACTTACAGCTAACTGTTAACTTACAACTAACTGTTAACTTACAGCTAACTGCTAATTTACAGCTAACTGTTAACTTCCAGCTAACTGCTAACTCACAGCTAACTGCTAACTCACAGCTAACTGCTAACTCACAGCTAACTGCTAACTCACAGCTAACTGCTAACTCACAGCTAACTGCTAACTTACAGCTAACTGCTGACTTACAGCTAACTGCTAACTTACAGCTAACTGCTAACCTGTTTCCCTCTGGGATCAATAGAGTAACTATCTACCTACCTGCTGTTCTCACTAAAAGGGTGGAGCTAACAGGCTGTTATCAGAGGAGTTAAAACAGCTGAGAGCCGCTGAGCTTAAACCAACGAATGATTTCACCAAAAAATCTGTCTCAAACGATCTCAATAAAACCTCAGAAATTTGTGCTAAAGTTCAGAACCATTAATAATCTAATGTGTTCCCCACATGTCATTTAAAACCTTTCTGTGCTCATATTCTCACATCCACTGACTGATGGATACCGGTTGAATCATTTCATTAATGCTCTTAATTATCAGTGTGTTTTTATTTGATTTGAAGCTTCGCAGATACGATCGATGGCTGTGATTCCTCCTGCTGCTGGAGTTTAAACAGATTAAACACTTGATCTGAATCTCTCGACCTCATCAGTAGCAGCTGATCGTCATGAGAAATTGCTCCTAAATTTCTTTCAACAGCTCTGACATTTGCGTTTTCTTCTGTGTGAGGAGGCTGTGACCTTCTGCAGGCGCCTGCAGTGAAATCCACTTCCACATGTGACAGATGTGATCACGCAGGGCTTTACTGGTCCCCCGGGAGCTCCGCCTGGACCACATGTGGACCACTAAAAGCCTCCCAGATGTTGTCCTCCTCCATAACTCGGCCTCTTCCACCAGCTTCAGCTGCTCTTTGGTTGGAAGGCAGAACACCGATGGCTGTGAGGTTTGGCTCCGAACATCTTTTATGTGCATTTTAAGCTTTTGGAGCATCGTTTTACTCATTTAAATAAGATGCCAAAAGGTTCTGGTTCAGCAAAGAAACCCAAAGAACACTGATATCTTCTCCAAAACCCACCCAGTGACACCAAAGCTCTTTATTTATGGAGCATTTTCAGTTCTAATAACGATGTGAAACGATCTGCTGAGAACCTGCATGTTAGTTTTAAATCACGCAGCTGACCCGTAGCTTTTCATTTTCCCGCGTAAAGAAGGCGCCACACATGACGACACTGAGCATTGGTTCATGTAAACCGCCGAGAAATAGGTGCTGATGTACAAGATGAGGATGAATAACTGAGAGAAATGAGCTGGAATACAGGCCAAGACTTCCTGTTTGGAAGCGACAGCGGCTGAAAACCCAGAAATACCGCCTTAAAACAGCCTGGACTGAGTTTATGACCACCTTAAACCTGAGTATTGTGGTCAGTTTTCAGTCTTTTGTGGTTCTGAGTGCAGAAAGTTAAAGTTTCTCACAGCTCTCCTTGTTCCAACTGTCCCTAAACGCTGCAGTTGAGCCTCTGATAAAACTCATTTTATAATTAAAGGTGGATAGTTTTGGGTTCAAAGCAAAGCAGCGGAACCAGAATCCAAATCAGAAGTCAGTAACTCCAGCCCTGCTGGAGGAAAACAGACAGCTGGGAAAGAACAGACTAAATTAGGCGTTTGGGATGGTTTGGGAGGAGGAAGGTAATTTCTGCAGAAGATTTATTCAGGCTTTAATATGCTGGTAAATCTGTTGAGTTCACTCCAAGGAAATAAGCGGCCAACTTATCTTTCTGCTGTTTTATTCCACTGAACTCTCTGACGTTTGCAGCACGCTGGTCTTTTATTTACGGGTTTTAAGGATGCTGAAATCTCAGCCTTCGCCTGTGGAAAGAAAAGCTCTGCACTCAGCAGGCGGCGCCGAGCTAATCCTACAGAAAGGCTGCAGAAAGGAGTCCAAGAGTCCCAGAGGGAGAAATCACTGACATTCAAGTGGGTTCTCACCCAGCCAGGGAAAAACACCCGAGGACCTGAAGGACACCAAGCTCTTTGACAGCAGGGGCTGAGAAAACAGCCTCACTGCTGTTTCTGTTCGTGTTTTCTTCTGTGGTTCTGTTGGACTCTGCTGGAATTATAACGAGAACGAATTACAGCAGGAGTGAAGCAGAATTCCAGCAGAAGTGCAGCTGAATTGAAGCTGAATTCCAGCAGAATTCAAGCTGAATTCCAGCAGAAGTGCAGCTGAATTCCAGCTGAATTCCAGCAGAATTCCAGCAGAATTCCAGCTGAAATGCAGCAGAATTACAGCAGAATTCCAGCTGAAGTGCAGCAGAAGTGCAGCAGAATTCCAGCTGAATTCCAGCAGAATTCCAGCAGAATTCCAGCTGAAGTGCAGCAGAATTCCAGCTGAAGTGCAGCAGAATTACAGCAGAATTCCAGCTGAAGTGCAGCAGAATTCCAGCTGAATTCCAGCAGAATTCCAGCAGAATTCCAGCTGAAGTGCAGCAGAATTCCAGCTGAAGTGCAGCAGAATTCCAGCTGAATTCCAGCAGAATTCCAGCTGAAGTGCAGCAGAATTTCAGCTGAATTCCAGCAGAATTCCAGCAGAATTCCAGCAGAAGTGCAGCTGAATTCCAGCAGAAGTGCAGCTGAAATCCAGCAGAATTCCAGCTGAATTCCAGCAGAATTCCAGCAGAATTCCAGCAGAAGTGCAGCAGAATTCCAGCTGAATTCCAGCTGAAGTGCAGCAGAATTCCAGCAGAATTCCAGCAGAAGTGCAGCTGAATTCCAGCAGAATTCCAGCAGAATTCCAGCTGAATTCCAGCAGAATTCCAGCAGAATTCCAGCAGAAGTGCAGCAGAATTCCAGCTGAAGTGCAGCTGAATTCCAGCAGAATTCCATCTGAATTCCAGCTGAAGTGCAGCAGAATTCCAGCAGAATTCCAGCTGAATTCCAGCAGAATTCCAGCTGAAGTGCAGCAGAATTCCAGCTGAAGTGCAGCTGAAGGTTATCTCCGTCTGATTGGATGTGCATCACGATGATGCCGGAGGGAGCAAAGCCACAATGAGCAGGATATCAGCATCTCATTCTTCTTCTGCACTTTCAGTGAAATCACGAACAGTTGTGGGTTAAAATCCTCCGAATGCGTGGCTGTGCTGAGAGAAAAGCCTCTGAAATGAGAGCCAGCAGCTGCCTGGGCAGAATGATCTTTTCATTAAAGTGAAATTAAACGATGCAATAAAACCGTGCGAATCCAAATATGTCCCTAAAATATCATCAGCTGCCGCTGTACCGCCTCGTTTGTTTCCATTAAAGCTGCTCTGAAGTCTTCTGCTGCTTTTTGAAGTACTGATCAACAGAATCATCCATCATGACATGAGGAAAACGCACGTTTGTGTCATACTTCACAGCAACACAGGAGTTCAATTTAAGTGTCAGAAAAATACGAGTCGGCTGGAAAGAGACGACAGGAAGCTCCATCATAGAAGGACTGAGCTGAGGAGCCGAAGATGCATCGAGACTGTTTGCCTTCGAGCACCAAACCGAACGAACTCCTCAGTTACTGTGCAGAAAAACTAACTGCTGGTCCCGACCCAGAGTCCTGATCCAGAGTCCCGATCCAGAGTCCTGATCCAGAGTCCCGATCCAGAGTCCCGACCCAGAGTCCTGATCCAGAGTCCCGACCCAGAGTCCTGACCCAGAGTCCTGATCCAGAGTCCTGACCCAGAGTCCCGATCCAGAGTCCTGACCCAGAGTCCAAAGAAAAGAAAAAGTCTGAGAGACCTTCATAAAGCTGTAGAACTCTGGGTCAGGACTCTGGGTCGGGACTCTGGATCATGACTCTGGATCATCAGGACTCTGGATCAGGACTCTGGGTCAGGACTCTGGATCGGGACTCTGGATCAGGACTCTGGGTCGGGACTCTGGATCAGGACTCTGGATCAGGACTCTGGGTCAGGACTCTGGATCAGGACTCTGGGTCAGGACTCTGGGTCAGGACTCTGGGTCAGGACTCTGGATCAGGACTCTGGGTCGGGACTCTGGATCAGGACTCTGGATCAGGACTCTGGATCAGGACTCTGGATCGGGACTCTGGGTCAGGACTCTGGGTCGGGACTCTGGATCAGGACTCTGGATCAGGACTCTGGATCGGGACTCTGGGTCAGGACTCTGGGTCAGGACTCTGGGTCAGGACTCTGGATCGGGACTCTGGATCAGGACTCTGGGTCAGGACTCTGGATCAGGACTCTGGGTCAGGACTCTGGGTCGGGACTCTGGGTCAGGACTCTGGATCAGGACTCTGGGTCGGGACTCTGGATCAGGACTCTGGGTCGGGACTCTGGATCAGGACTCTGGATCAGGACTCTGGATCAGGACTCTGGATCGGGACTCTGGGTCAGGACTCTGGGTCGGGACTCTGGATCAGGACTCTGGATCAGGACTCTGGGTCAGGACTCTGGATCAGGACTCTGGGTCGGGACTCTGGATCAGGACTCTGGGTCAGGACTCTGGATCAGGACTCTGGGTCGGGACTCTGGATCAGGACTCTGGATCAGGACTCTGGGTTGGGACTCTGGATCAGGACTCTGGATCAGGACTCTGGGTCAGGACTCTGGATCATCAGGACTCTGGATCAGGACTCTGGATCAGGACTCTGGATCAGGACTCTGGGTCAGGACTCTGGATCAGGACTCTGGATCAGGACTCTGGACCAGGACTCTGGATCAGGACTCTGGGTCGGGACCAGCAGTTAGTTTTTCTGCACAGTAACTGAGGAGTTCGTACGGTTTGGTGCTCGAAGGCAAACAGTCTCGATGCATCTTCGGCTCCTCAGCTCAGGGTCGGTTAAAGTTTGGTTAAAGTTTGGTTAAAGTTTGGTTAAAGTTTGGTTAAAGTTTGGTTAAAGTTTGGTTAAAGTTTGGTTAAAGTTATGCTTCATGCAGGTTTTGTTTTGGTGGGTTTTCATAATCAGTTTAATGGTTTTGGTTTTCCAGCTCAGTGTTCCTTTGGTTTAAAAATGTTTTTCTACAAACATCTGCATCCGGGTCCAATTCCCTCCACATGACAAAAAGACCATTTAGAATAGAATAGAATAGAAAAGATTAGAATAGAATAGAATAGAATAGAATAGAAAATAATAGAATAGATTAGAAAAGATTAGAAAATAATAAAATAGAATAGAATATAATAGAATAGAACAGAACAGAACAGAATAGAATAGAATAGAATAGAATAGAATAGAATAGAAAATAACAGAACAGAACAGAACAGAACAGAATAGAACAGAATAGAACAGAATAGAATAGAACAGAATAGAATAGAATAGAATAGAATAGAATAGAATAGAATAGAACAGAATAGAATAGAATAGAATAGAACAGAATAGAATAGAATAGAATAGAATAGAATAGAATAGAATAGAACAGAACAGAATAGAATAGAATAGAATAGAAAATAACAGAACAGAACAGAATAGAACAGAACAGAATAGAACAGAATAGAACAGAATAGAATAGAATAGAATAGAACAGAATAGAATAGAATAGAATAGAATAGAACAGAATAGAATAGAATAGAATAGAACAGAATAGAATAGAATAGAATAGAACAGAACAGAATAGAATAGAATAGAATAGAATAGAATAGAACAGAATAGAATAGAATAGAATAGAACAGAACAGAATAGAATAGAATAGAATAGAACAGAATAGAATAGAATAGAATAGAACAGAATAGAATAGAATAGAACAGAACAGAATAGAATAGAATAGAATAGAACAGAATAGAATAGAACAGAATAGAACAGAATAGAATAGAATAGAACAGAATAGAATAGAATAGAATAGAACAGAATAGAATAGAATAGAATAGAACAGAACAGAATAGAACAGAATAGAATAGAATAGAATAGAACAGAATAGAATAGAATAGAATAGAATAGAATAGAATAGAATAGAACAGAATAGAACAGAATAGAATAGAATAGAACAGAATAGAATAGAATAGAATAGAATAGAACAGAACAGAATAGAATAGAATAGAATAGAATAGAACAGAATAGAACAGAATAGAATAGAATAGAATAGAATAGAATAGAACAGAATAGAACAGAATAGAATAGAATAGAATAGAATAGAACAGAACAGAACAGAATAGAATAGAATAGAAAATAACAGAACAGAACAGAACAGAATAGAACAGAATAGAATAGAATAGAATAGAATAGAACAGAATAGAATAGAATAGAATAGAATAGAATAGAACAGAATAGAATAGAATAGAACAGAATAGAATAGAATAGAACAGAATAGAACAGAACAGAATAGAACAGAACAGAATAGAATAGAACAGAATAGAATAGAATAGAATAGAACAGAACAGAATAGAATAGAATAGAACAGAATAGAATAGAACAGAACAGAATAGAATAGAATAGAACAGAATAGAATAGAATAGAATAGAATAGAATAGAACAGAATAGAATAGAATAGAATAGAATAGAACAGAACAGAATAGAATAGAATAGAATAGAACAGAACAGAATAGAATAGAATAGAATAGAATAGAATAGAATAGAACAGAACAGAATAGAATAGAATAGAACAGAATAGAATAGAATAGAATAGAATAGAACAGAATAGAATAGAATAGAACAGGTCTTTATTGTCACTGTCACAGGTACGATGAAATTCAAAGTGCTCCCCAGTCAGAGCATCATTCATCATGTCTGCATAAGAATAAAAATGAAGAACAATAAGAATAAAAAGCAGGTCCAGACCGCCTAAATCCACCAAATGAATCTTCAGCTCATTTCTTTGCACAGTTTAATTGATGTGTGTAGTTCTAACGGTAAAAGTGTTGGATCCACAGGGAGTTTCAGGATTGAAGCGAGCCGGTGAGAGCTGAGAAGTTAATTAGACTCATTTATAACCGGAAGAACTCAGTCAGCTGACCTGCGAGGCGCTTTGAGAGGGGCCCTGAGCTCAGATGGAAGCTTCCACCTGCAGCTGTTTGTGTGTCTGGAGTCCCGAAAACGCCGATCCAGAGTCCAGCAGAGCTCAGCGCTCTGCGTGAAGCTGCCTCTCCGCCTCTGCTAACCAAAGCTCACGAATGCAAACACTTGCAGAAGGCTCAGAAATACATTTTAAAGGGCTTAACTCTCAGCTGGGCTGCACCGGGGGGGCAGATCGACGGAGAATGGCTGGAGAATGGCCTCATATAAGCCTCCAGGTTTAATGGACCAGGGTGAATTATGTGTTTCTGTTTATTTATTCAGCAGAAGCTTTTATCCAAAGCCACTTACAGGTAGGCAGGTAGGGTAAGGGGGTCTTACCTAAGGACCCCCACTGGAGGTAGAACCTTTCATGCAGGGGATTTGAACCCAGGTCTCCCCCATGGAAGGTGGCAATCGTACCACTATCCATTAAAGCTAAGGAAATGGCACGTTTGTGTGCACATGACTGCTTCCTGGAGGCAGCGATGCATGTGAAACGCTGGGTTCCGGTTTGTTTCGTCCCACCTGCTCCTCACACCAGCCGCCCGAGGCTCTGCTGCCTCTTAACTCGCCTTCCAGGGTGTGACACCTGCTCTGGGACTGGTGTTAACGGGTCAATGAGAGCAGCGACCTCCTCCTGCCGGCCGTGTGTTGCACACATCTGAGGCTTTATCCTCACTTCACAACCACATCCGGCACAGAAGCTCAGCCTGTCTGACTGCACTCTGAAACATTTCTGCTTCGATAAACTGCTGAAGGAGTTTTATGTCTTCTGTGGCTTTTCTTTACACTCTCTCTGAGCTCTTTAGTTCCACTGAAGGGAAACACAGCATGAAAACACTGAGAGAATATCCTGAGTCGGCGGCTGGGATGTTGAAGTGTTTGACCGGGATGAAGCACACCTGAGTGAATAAACAGAGTAAACACAGAGCGGGGCGTCCTCACCTTGGCCCGGATCACGGTGCAGTGCAGCTCGCTGGAGCTCTGCTCGTATCTCAGCTCAAACTCCAGCGTTCCCAGAGCAGCTGGAGAGACACACCAGGGCAGAACTCTTAAAAACAGCATGATTTACAAGCATTGCATCAGTGGGAAGGGAAAATGACAGCGTTCACAGTCTGCTGGGATGAACTGAGAGCATGCGAGACACAGGAAGAGCTTTCAGAATATGGAAATCCAATTTAGTGGAGCGGCACCTGTCACATGAATCCCAACACAACACAGAAAATCCCCTTAAAGCCAGAGCGAACATATTGTTCTGGGCTGTTAACCACCATGAAGACACGGTGTGAAAAATGTTCCCACAAGTAACACAAACCCACACAAACACCGCCTGATGTTCCTCCAGCCCTGTTGAATAATGTGACACCTCCAGCATATGATTCACATGGATTAGGAATCAGCCCCAAAATACCCACAGATACCACCACAGAATGTATTCCTATGCTAATTTAGAGCCTCTGATTTATCTGCGCCAGAGAGTTTCTCCCACAACCCGCTGTGTTTCCTGCTGGAATCCAGAGCTGCAACGAGTCAGAGAGCTGCAACGAGTCAGAGAGCAGCAACGAGTCAGAGAGCAGCAACGAGTCAGAGAGCTGCAACGAGTCAGAGAGCTGCAACGAGTCAAAGAGCTGCAACGAGTCAGAGAGCAGCAGCGATTCAAAGAGCTGCAACGAGTCAGAGAGCCTAACGAGTCAGAGAGCTGCAACGAGTCAGAGAGCTGCAACGAGTCAGAGAGCCTAACGAGTCAGAGAGCTGCAACGAGTCAGAGAGCTGCAACGAGTCAGAGAGCTGCAACGAGTCAGAGAGCTGCAACGAGTCAGAGAGCAGCAACGAGTCAGAGAGCTGCAACGAGTCAGAGAGCCTAACGAGTCAAAGAGCTGCAACGAGTCAGAGAGCTGCAACGAGTCAGAGAGCTGCAACGAGTCAGAGAGCTGCAACGAGTCAGAGAGCTGCAACGAGTCAGAGAAATGCAACGAGTCAGAGAGCTGCAACGAGTCAGAGAAATGCAACGAGTCAGAGAGCTGCAACGAGTCAGAGAGCTGCAACGAGTCAGAGAGCTGCAACGAGTCAGAGAGCTGCAACGAGTCAGAGCTGCAACGAGTCAGAGAGCTGCAACGTGTCAGAGAGCTGCAACGAGTCAGAGAGCTGCAACGAGTCAGAGAGCTGCAACGAGTCAGAGCTGCAACGAGTCAGAGAGCTGCAACGTGTCAGAGAGCTGCAACGAGTCAAAGAGCTGCAACGAGTCAGAGAGCTGCAACGAGTCAGAGAAATGCAACGAGTCAGAGAGCTGCAACGAGTCAGAGAGCTGCAACGAGTCAGAGAGCTGCAACGAGTCAGAGAGCTGCAACGAGTCAAAGAGCTGCAACGAGTCAGAGAGCAGCAGCGATTCAAAGAGCTGCAACGAGTCAGAGAGCCTAACGAGTCAGAGAGCTGCAACGAGTCAGAGAGCTGCAACGAGTCAGAGAGCCTAACGAGTCAGAGAGCTGCAACGAGTCAGAGAGCTGCAACGAGTCAGAGAGCTGCAACGAGTCAGAGAGCTGCAACGAGTCAGAGAAATGCAACGAGTCAGAGAGCTGCAACGAGTCAGAGAGCCTAACGAGTCAAAGAGCTGCAACGAGTCAGAGAGCTGCAACGAGTCAGAGAGCTGCAACGAGTCAGAGAGCTGCAACGAGTCAGAGCTGCAACGAGTCAGAGAGCTGCAACGTGTCAGAGAGCTGCAACGAGTCAGAGAGCTGCAACGAGTCAGAGAGCTGCAACGAGTCAGAGCTGCAACGAGTCAGAGAGCTGCAACGTGTCAGAGAGCTGCAACGAGTCAAAGAGCTGCAACGAGTCAGAGAGCTGCAACGAGTCAGAGAAATGCAACGAGTCAGAGAGCTGCAACGAGTCAGAGAGCTGCAACGAGTCAGAGAGCTGCAACGAGTCAGAGAGCTGCAACGAGTCAGAGAGCTGCAACGAGTGAAAGAGCTGCAACGAGTCAGAGAGCTGCAACGAGTCAAAGAGCTGCAACGAGTCAGAGAGCTGCAACGAGTCAAAGAGCTGCAACGAGTCAGAGAGCCAAACGAGTCAGAGAGCTGCAACGAGTCAGAGAGCCTAACGAGTCAGAGAGCTGCAACGAGTCAGAGAGCTGCAACGAGTCAAAGAGCTGCAACGAGTCAGAGAAATGCAAACTATTATTTATTAATTTAAGAGAAAAAAGATCAAAAACAAGCAAGAAAGTACAACAGACACCAAATTCCAACAAAAGAGATGCTAAATGATGACAAAGGAACACAACAACAGGAAACTGCTGTAAAATTAGGCAAATAATTACCATGAAGCAACATCACTACAAAGAAAGAGGCAGAAAATGATCACAGTACCTCTGAAATGCTGAAAAAGGGTCACATAAAGCACATATACGACAATAAAAGGACACAACAACAGAGAAACATTAAATGATCCCAATGATCAGCAGAAGCTGACATAAAACAAAGTTCTTCAAAGTAATAACGAATTGTTTGAGTAACCAAGGCTAAAAACAGCAGTGAGGCGATGCAGCACGACCACACAGAGTCAGTTTGATGTATTTTTCATCTCTCAGTCCGGGGGTGTTGCTCTGAGTGCTGATGGTGGGTTTCAGCTCCCTGAATAATCACTGCAGCAGCTTTCTATTCTCAGTAGTTCCCTGCAGAGAGTTCCTGGACAGCGGAAAAAGTTGCTCTCATTTCGTCTCTTTAACTGAATTCAATTTAACGGGTATCAAAGACGCAGCTGCCGCGTTCTTAAAGCCTCGCCACGACTCAGCGGCAGCAGCCTCCGTCCTGCAGTGGATCTAATGTCCTGAAACTCACACATTCACCAAAGTACGGCTCATTCCATGAAATCTAAATCTTTTTCCTAAATCTCAGACATCCAGGCTCTGCTGTTAAATTCAATTCAATTCAATTCAATTTTATTTATAAAGCGCCAGATTACAACAATTATCATCTCAAGGCACTTCAGTAATAAAGTCCAATTCAAGCCAATTGGAATTCAATTCATTGTAATCATAATCCAATGAATTCATATGGAGCCAATTCAAAAATAATATCCGAGCTAAGGAAACCAACAGATTGGACCGAAACTTGCTGCAATGAGAATGGACCATGAGTGTGTTAAAGTGCGTCGCCTCATAACAGGAAGTAAAAAGCTCTCTGAGGCCTAAAGAAAGAGGTTTCAGGTTAAACTGATGTTCGACCTGCTGGAGAGAAGGGGAGGAGCCACTGAACGATGTTCCCTCCATAGGAGACGGCACATGCTGGATGGCCGAGGTGAGCCGCCGCACCCTGCTTGGGTTCTGAGAGAAAAACCATAAAGTCACCGGTCAGGGACCCCTGCACCATCGAGCCCTTGGAGCCGGCCGCCAGGAGCGCATACTTTGGTATGGACGCAGTTAGGGGCAGTTAGGGGCCGTTAGGGGCAGTTAGGGGCCGTTAGGGGCAGTTAGGGGCAGTTAGGGGCCGTTAGGGGCCGTTAGGGGCAGTTAGGGGCCGTTAGGGGCAGTTAGGGGTCGCAGGGGCCGTTAGGGGCAGTTAGGGGCCGTTAGGGGCAGTTAGGGGCCGTTAGGGGCAGTTAGGGGCAGTTAGGGGCAGTTAGGGGCCGTTAGGGGCAGTTAGGGGCCGTTAGGGGCCGTTAGGGGCAGTTAGGGGCAGTTAGGGGTCGCAGGGGCAGTTAGGGGCCGTTAGGGGCAGTTAGGGGCCGTTAGGGGCAGTTAGGGGCCGTTAGGGGCAGTTAGGGGCAGTTAGGGGCCGTTAGGGGCCGTTAGGGGCAGTTAGGGGCAGTTAGGGGCCGCAGGGGCAGTTAGGGGCCGTTAGGGGCCGTTAGGGGCCGTTAGGGGCCGTTAGGGGCAGTTAGGGGCAGTTAGGGGCCGTTAGGGGCCGTTAGGGGCCGTTAGGGGCAGTTAGGGGCCGTTAGGGGCAGTTAGGGGTCGCAGGGGCCGTTAGGGGCAGTTAGGGGCAGTTAGGGGCAGTTAGGGGCCGTTAGGGGCAGTTAGGGGCCGTTAGGGGCCGTTAGGGGCAGTTAGGGGCAGTTAGGGGCCGTTAGGGGCAGTTAGGGGCCGCAGGGGCAGTTAGGGGCCGTTAGGGGCAGTTAGGGGCAGTTAGGGGCCGTTAGGGGCAGTTAGGGGCAGTTAGGGGCCGTTAGGGGCAGTTAGGGGCAGTTAGGGGCCGTTAGGGGCAGTTAGGGGCAGTTAGGGGCCGTTAGGGGCCGTTAGGGGCAGTTAGGGGCAGTTAGGGGCAGTTAGGGGCCGTTAGGGGCAGTTAGGGGCAGTTAGGGGCCGTTAGGGGCCGTTAGGGGCCGTTAGGGGCAGTTAGGGGCCGTTAGGGGCCGTTAGGGGCAGTTAGGGGCAGTTAGGGGCAGTTAGGGGCCGTTAGGGGCAGTTAGGGGCAGTTAGGGGCCGCAGGGGCAGTTAGGGGCCGTTAGGGGCCGTTAGGGGCCGTTAGGGGCAGTTAGGGGCAGTTAGGGGCCGTTAGGGGCCGTTAGGGGCAGTTAGGGGCAGTTAGGGGCCGTTAGGGGCAGTTAGGGGCCGCAGGGGCAGTTAGGGGCCGTTAGGGGCCGTTAGGGGCAGTTAGGGGCAGTTAGGGGCCGTTAGGGGCAGTTAGGGGCAGTTAGGGGCCGCAGGGGCAGTTAGGGGCCGTTAGGGGCAGTTAGGGGCAGTTAGGGGCCGTTAGGGGCCGTTAGGGGCCGTTAGGGGCAGTTAGGGGCAGTTAGGGGCCGTTAGGGGCAGTTAGGGGCAGTTAGGGGCAGTTAGGGGCCGTTAGGGGCAGTTAGGGGCCGTTAGGGGCAGTTAGGGGCCGTTAGGGGCCGTTAGGGGCCGTTAGGGGCAGTTAGGGGCAGTTAGGGGCAGTTAGGGGCCGTTAGGGGCAGTTAGGGGCAGTTAGGGGCAGTTAGGGGCCGTTAGGGGCAGTTAGGGGCCGTTAGGGGCCGTTAGGGGCCGTTAGGGGCCGTTAGGGGCAGTTAGGGGCCGTTAGGGGCAGTTAGGGGCAGTTAGGGGCCGTTAGGGGCCGTTAGGGGCAGTTAGGGGCAGTTAGGGGCCGTTAGGGGCCGTTAGGGGCCGTTAGGGGCCGTTAGGGGCAGTTAGGGGCCGTTAGGGGCAGTTAGGGGCCGTTAGGGGCCGTTAGGGGCCGTTAGGGGCCGTTAGGGGCAGTTAGGGGCAGTTAGGGGCCGTTAGCGGCAGTTAGGGGCAGTTAGGGGCCGTTAGGGGCCGTTAGGGGCCGTTAGCGGCAGTTAGGGGCCGTTAGGGGCCGTTAGGGGCCGTTAGGGGCAGTTAGGGGCAGTTAGGGGCCGTTAGCGGCAGTTAGGGGCAGTTAGGGGCCGTTAGGGGCCGTTAGGGGCCGTTAGGGGCCGCAGGGGTCGCCCGGTGGGGAGCTGGGCCAAGACTAAAGCCCAGTTTATGCTTCTGAGTGAAGTCGACGGCGTTCGGGCCGCTCAGGACCCTTTTTCTTAATGGCTGAACACGGTGAAGAAGCTCGTTAAATCGGCCCGCTGACATTCAAAAGTATCAAAGTGCATTTGTTCATCCAGGCTGTAGATTCAGCCGTTCAGCCTCGGCCGGTCGTACAGACGCCCCCCCCCCAAACGTCTTCTCTGTCGCCTTCAACATTTGCAATAAAAGCATTTGTTCTTCGGTATTGATGAGCTCCAGCTGCTCCACCTCGGTTGCCATCGGTTACTGTTGTTAACTGTGACCGGAAGGAAAAGCAAAGATTCGGCTTTAGCCTGAAACCACACAGACTGGGGCTGGATAGTGTAGTGGGATGATTGGCACCTTCCATGTGGGACACCTGAGTTCAAATCCAGGCCTCCAGTAGGGGTCCTTAGGCAAGACCCCCTTATCCTACCTGCCTGCCTGTAAGTCGCTTTGGATAAAAGCGTCTGCTAAATACATAAAGATAAACATCAACAAGCACACAGCCACGCCCCCTAGAGGCATGGCGGTGAACTGCAGAGCAACGTATAAAAAAGCATAAACGAGGCTTGAGGCGAGGACTGACCGCAGTCCTGAGGGCAGGGAGCCTCGCTACGGCAACCGCAAGGCGCCGCCAACCACCTGCGGAGGTCATCGACCTCATGGAGACGTCACCTCTGGTGACAGACCAGACAGGCGGCGCCGGGTGAGGTGAATGATCCTCCTGCAGGTCCTTCTTCTGACTTTTACTTCCCTGAAATAGCGCCGTTTGACGGTCTTCTCGGCGGTAGGAGCGGCGTGCAGCGCTAAAATCGACTTAATGGGAATTCCTCGTTATCATTACAATCCTGAGTGGGGTTCAGCAGGTTATCCGTGACTGTGAGCGAAGGAACGCACGCCGATCCGCTCGCAGCCCTCCAATCACAGACCTGTTACTGCTCAGTCTCACGTGGCTCAATGTCCCTCATTTAAAGGCCCAAGTAAATGATTTGAAACGAATAATTCCACTGTGAAGAGGTTCATCTCTGCTGTAAAGAACTCCAGAACCAGAAGGAGAATGAAAGGAAGAAGGCAGCTGAAAGAAGAGCGAGGCCAGGTGGTATCCAGAGGTCTTATGTCTCAGTGTTGCTTTGCACTTATTAAACTACGAATTCTGCAGCTCATCAAAGAGTTTTTTAAGACAATATGAGGCCATTTATCTGAGTGTTAAAAGATCCTGATGCACGAATCCACCAAGGATCGGATCAGAAGAAGAAAAAGAGAAGTTAAATCGGTCTTAACTGTTGGTCTGAAGCACCTGGCAGACGAAGGAAGTCACCTGCTGATCTGAGGGACTGCAACAGGTTATTTCTGCTCAAAGTGTCCGAGGCAGAGGATCCTGATCTGAACAGTGAGTCATCGGACCAGCTGCCTGCGTTCTGCTGGATGCAACACATGAAGGTTCAGGCCAATTCTCTGTTGATCCAGAAGAGAGTTGAAGTCGTGACTCTGACCTCAGAATCATTTCACAGCATATTCTAATTGGTTTGAAATGGACCGGCTGAACCTCCGGCCTGGTTCCAGTTCCAGTGTTTCAGAGCCGCTGTCTTCTCCTCTGAAAACAAACCTCCCTGCTGGTGTGTTTCTCTGCATTCTGGATGGTTTCGCTTCATCTGCCTACACTGCAGCCCGAGGCAGAGACCAGCTGCAGGAACACAGCTCACCGAGAGGAAATCCATGCAAGAAAGGCTCTGAAAGTGTCCTTTATGTTTGATCAAAGCCGGCAGTTTCAGTTCCAGGAGTCAACCTGTCAAACTCAGACACTCGACTCCTCCCTGCTCCCATGAATCTGATTAAAACCGACAGAAAAACCTCGGCCAAAGACTGCAAAACAAATACAGGTGAGTGATGGTATAAAACTGTTAGAAACCTCTAATTTAACTTTAATCTGAATCTCAGATGAGCTGGAAAACATGTCATTTATCACAGTTTATTCTCACTTCATCAGTTTCCTTCTGCTGCTCAGGAAGCCGGAGCAGATGTATCTGAGGCCTCAGATCGTGTTGAAGCTGCTTCATCTACAGATGTTCGTTTAAAGCCTGCAAAAAGATCTGCCTTCATACTTCAGAGGAAGCAAAAGAGAAGAAAAGCAGCTCTCCAACCATCGAGCCCTGAGCACACGACACGATTCACCCCGAAATGGTCAATAAACCCTGCAGCAGACCCGTTCTTAAGGCAGGATCGAGAAGGTTTAAGAGGATTTAAATGAGCAAGTTTAGTTTTTCCAACAGATGGAAACCCAACCAGCCTGTGGACACCCGAGAGATTTGAGCTCTGAGAAGATTTCAGACATTAATTAACCATGAAATAGTTTTTAGATGAAAGCTTTGTGAGATAATCTTAGTATTTTTGTGTTTTTGGCTCCTGTGGTGGAATGTATCTGAATCCCTTACATGCACAAAAACACCTCCAGAGGCCACCAAAAATGACGATTTCAGGGCCTCGTTGGATGCTGTTGCCTCAGATAAGCCATAGATAACTCTGTTGGGTCAGAGCTGCCGTAACCTTTTGGAATATTTCAGCCCTGACCTTCCTGTGAAGCTCTAAAGTAGTTCATCACTTCTGCTAAATCCCATGAAGGCTTTCACTCTGAGCTGTGGTCTCTGACATTAAAACAGCAGCTTCTAATTGGCCCAGTGCTTTAAAGCGTATGAGGGGCGCCATGCGGGGGTCATGCAGCAGCCGGGTGGCCTGCAGCTACTTCCTGTCAGACGTGGACAGACGGACGGAAACAGACACAAACAGACACATGCCAACAGCGAGGCTCACTGCAGTCGTCACTGTCGTCACTGTTGATCTCCACCGACGTGTCGATGCTGCTGTTCTGGGACAAGGAGCCGGCCCCCCCCCACCTGCCGTGGGCCCGCAGAGGAGACAGGAGGTGAGCCCCGCCCATGGCGGACGCCACCGGGGGGCTGAGGGCCACCGGGGAGGAGGCAGGCTTCGGGGACAGGGCGGGGTTAGGGGAGGTGGGGGTGGGGGAGGTGGGAGACAGGCGGGGGAAGTAGGCGGAGATTTGTCGGATGGGTCTGATGGGGCCGGGGCAAACGTCAATGGCCATGTGTTCCTGGATGGAGATGCTGAGCTTCTTTCCTCTCTGCACCGTCATAGAGTCTGAAAAACACAAACACAGTTTGGCTGCAGCTTCCTGTCACATGAGCCGTAATCACACTGAAAAAAGGCGGGGACAGCACCAAATGAACAGAAAAACTCAGCTAGCTCTCTGCTAGGTTTATTGGTGGATTATTGGTGTGCATCGAACCTTCAGGATAGGAAGCCAAATAAAGGCATTTATGACAAACCTGTTCAAATAAACATGTAGAAATGTAATGTTTCCATCCATCCTCTGCTGGTATATTTCACACAAACACAGCATTATAAGGCTTATATGAACTGTTGTGAGAGCATGAATCATATTTCAGCTGATATCCAGTTCTGTTGATGAGCATCTGCTGCTAGCTTACAGCTATATGCTAAACTATTTCCCTCTGGGATCAATAGAGTAACTATTTATATCTAAGTATAGAGCTGGAGTGTTTCTGGTCTGACTGGAGACTGTAAAATATAAATTTTTTTAAAAAAGGACCTAATATGTCAGCTTTAAGACTATCCGGGCAGACAGAGACTGCAGACAGAGCGCTAACAGTAAAGGAGGAGGACCCCAGAGCTGGTTAATAACAGATGGTGGAATCCTGGACCTGGCTGCAGGAACAACTCTAACAGCTCTCTGCTCAGCTTTAAGACTATCCGGGCAGACAGAGACTGCAGACAGAGCGCTAACAGTAAAGGAGGAGGATCACAGAGCTGGTTAACAACAGATGGTGTTTTATTAACTGTAACAGCAGCTGATCTTCCCTTTCAGGATTAAACATATATCTCTAAACTCAATAGAATTAAAAGATTATTTGCTTTTCAGTGTTAGCTTGAAGGCCTGAAATTCTCCTAAACTATTGATTTAACAACTTTCTTCACTTATCAGTAAATAAAACAACGAAGACACAGTGCAGCAGGTTGAGTTTATTCATTTGACATGTAAAAATGAAACCGGATCATCTTCTAAATGTATTTGTGGACCTTGCGTTTGTCTTCTTCTAAGCTGCTCTAATAATATTCTCAGATATCGTTTGAGCTGGACTCCGACCCGTCGGATCCATCCTGACTAATTTGTGACTCATCAGTGTTCTCAGCAGGTTGTTTGCTGCTCAGACGCTGCAGAAGTATTCACTGAAGAGGTGTTTTATTGTACATGTTGTTGTTCTTAAAGGCTGTGAGATCCTGTTTAATCTCCCCTCTTCACATGACATTTGTGGAAAACACTGCGACTCGTCATTTTGACCTCACTTGGCAGCATGTTGACGGTGTGACATCCATCAGTAATTACCAGACCCGGCTCCACTCTTCGCCACTTCTGCGGTTGTTTATCCACTCGAAACGTTTCGCACTTTTTGCAGCTCCGACCTCCATCACCTTTAGTTATTTTCACCACAGCTTTTCAGCCGGTTGTTTTCCTCCTTTTCAAAATGCCTTTTATCTCAGGCCCAAAGGGTGAATTAAAACAGATTGCGAAGCTGGAGGCAGATTATATATTTCAGGAGTGCATATTCCCACATCAGGCTTTGTTTCCTGGTGGAAAAGCACCAGCAGTTTGCTGATAACAAGCACAACAACTCCTGCTGCTCCCACAGCAAGCTTCTCTGAGCTTCCTCTGATCGCCTGTGCCTGACAGATCATACGAGTTAAACTCAGGATGGACTGCTGCCTCACACATAAGAATGGTTGTCTGAAAAATAGCAACAGTGATGAGATTTTTATTCTTATAACACTGGAAGCAGCAGCACAAAGTGGAGCTCTCTGAAACAGAAGCTGGCTGCAGTTACTTACTGTGGACGGGAGCTTTTCCTTTGGATGTGGGAGCAGCTAATTGAGCTTTCCGAAGCCCAAGTAATGCCTGGAATAAGACTCCAAATCCAGTTGAGTTTAAGAGGAGACGTCTGGGATGATGAGCAGCAACAAACTGAGAGAAAGGAGGAGGAAGTTTAAATCATTTCTACTCTTGATCATCACAGGAAATCTGGCTGATGTGGACAAGATAAGACCCCTGGCAGCGATGCACCCGGAATATCAGGAAGGCAGTATCATTTGTTTCACCAAGACTTGGCAGCAGGAATGAGTCTAACACCTCTCTATTCAGCTTTGAAGGTCGTATATTCAGTAAAAATCCCTCCTTCCTGCTCCTGGGAGCAGATATCAGGGCGTCTGAAGTCACCAGCAGGTGTAAAACTCCCCAAAACACAACCCTGGTGTTTATTTAGTTCCCCTTTGTGTGAAAGTTCCTCATTTAACGAGCCGTTCTGATTTTCATTTCAAACTGCATTGTTTACTAGCATCTGATGCTAACTTACAGCTAACTGCTAAACTATTTCCCTCTGGGGTCAATAGAGTAACTATCTATATCTCTATGTAGGGCTGGAGTGTTTCTGGGTTGATTGGAGACTGTAAAATCTTCTGTAAATATTTAAAAATAGGCCCTAATATGTCAGCTTTAAGACTATCCGGGCAGACAGAGACTGCAGACAGAGCGCTAACAGTAAAGGAGGAGGATCACAGAGCTGGTTAACAACAGATGGTGGAATCCTGGACCTGGCTGCAGGAACAACTCTAACAGCTCTCTGCTCAGCTTTAAGACTATCCGGGCAGACAGAGACTGCAGACAGAGCGCTAACAGTAAAGGAGGAGGATCACAGAGCTGGTTAACAACAGATGGTGGAATCCTGGACCTGGCTGCAGGAACAACTCTAACAGCTCTCTGCTCAGCTTTAAGACTATCCGGGCAGACCGAGACTGCAGACAGAGCGCTAACAGTAAAGGAGGAGGATCACAGAGCTGGTTAACAACAGATGGTGGAATCCTGGACCTGGCTGCAGGAACAGCTCTAACAGCTCTCTGCTCAGCTTTAAGACTATCCGGGCAGACAGAGACTGCAGACAGAGCGCTAACAGCAAAGGAGGAGGATCACAGAGCTGGTTTACAACAGATGGTGGAATCCTGGACCTGGCTGCAGGAACAACTCTAACAGCTCTCTGCTCAGCTTTAAGACTATCCGGGCAGACAGAGACTGCAGACAGAGCGCTAACAGTAAAGGAGGAGGATCACAGAGCTGGTTAACAACAGATGGTGGAATCCTGGACCTGGCTGCAGGAACAACTCTAACAGCTCTCTGCTCAGCTTTCAGACTATCCGGGCAGACAGAGACTGCAGACAGAGCGCTAACAGTAAAGGAGGAGGATCACAGAGCTGGTTAACAACAGATGGTGGAATCCTGGACCTGGCTGCAGGAACAACTCTAACAGCTCTCTGCTCAGCTTTCAGACTATCCGGGCAGACAGAGACTGCAGACAGAGCGCTAACAGTAAAGGAGGAGGATCACAGAGCTGGTTAACAACAGATGGTGGAATCCTGGACCTGGCTGCAGGAACAACTCTAACAGCTCCCTGCTCAGCTTTAAGACTATCCGGGCAGACAGAGACTGCAGACAGAGCGCTAACAGTAAAGGAGGAGGATCACAGAGCTGGTTAACAACAGATGGTGGAATCCTGGACCTGGCTGCAGGAACAACTCTAACAGCTCTCTGCTCAGCTTTAAGACTATCCGGGCAGACAGAGACTGCAGACAGAGCGCTAACAGCAAAGGAGGAGGATCACAGAGCTGGTTAACAACAGATGGTGGAATCCTGGACCTGGCTGCAGGAACAACTCTAACAGCTCTCTGCTCAGCTTTAAGACTATCCGGGCAGACAGAGACTGCAGACAGAGCGCTAACAGTAAAGGAGGAGGATCACAGAGCTGGTTAACAACAGATGGTGGAATCCTGGACCTGGCTGCAGGAACAACTCTAACAGCTCTCTGCTCAGCTTTCAGACTATCCGGGCAGACAGAGACTGCAGACAGAGCGCTAACAGTAAAGGAGGAGGATCACAGAGCTGGTTAACAACAGATGGTGGAATCCTGGACCTGGCTGCAGGAACAACTCTAACAGCTCTCTGCTCAGCTTTCAGACTATCCGGGCAGACAGAGACTGCAGACAGAGCGCTAACAGTAAAGAAGGAGGATCACAGAGCTGGTTAACAACAGATGGTGGAATCCTGGACCTGGCTGCAGGAACAACTCTAACAGCTCCCTGCTCAGCTTTAAGACTATCCGGGCAGACAGAGACTGCAGACAGAGCGCTAACAGTAAAGGAGGAGGATCACAGAGCTGGTTAACAACAGATGGTGGAATCCTGGACCTGGCTGCAGGAACAACTCTAACAGCTCTCTGCTCAGCTTTAAGACTATCCGGGCAGACAGAGACTGCAGACAGAGCGCTAACAGTAAAGGAGGAGGAT
Source organism: Leuresthes tenuis (assembly GCA_036924055.1). Classification (NCBI taxonomy): domain Eukaryota; kingdom Metazoa; phylum Chordata; class Actinopteri; order Atheriniformes; family Atherinopsidae; genus Leuresthes; species Leuresthes tenuis. The sequence goes on along the minus strand of JAVGWW010000019.1, from coordinate 32,100,508 downwards.
CACAGAGCTGGTTAACAACAGATGGTGGAATCCTGGACCTGGCTGCAGGAACAACTCTAACAGCTCTCTGCTCAGCTTTCAGACTATCCGGGCAGACAGAGACTGCAGACAGAGCGCTAACAGTAAAGGAGGAGGATCACAGAGCTGGTTAACAACAGATGGTGGAATCCTGGACCTGGCTGCAGGAACAACTCTAACAGCTCTCTGCTCAGCTTTCAGACTATCCGGGCAGACAGAGACTGCAGACAGAGCGCTAACAGTAAAGGAGGAGGATCACAGAGCTGGTTAACAACAGATGGTGGAATCCTGGACCTGGCTGCAGGAACAACTCTAACAGCTCTCTGCTCAGCTTTAAGACTATCCGGGCAGACAGAGACTGCAGACAGAGCGCTAACAGTAAAGGAGGAGGATCACAGAGCTGGTTAACAACAGATGGTGGAATCCTGGACCTGGCTGCAGGAACAACTCTAACAGCTCTCTGCTCAGCTTTAAGACTATCCGGGCAGACAGAGACTGCAGACAGAGCGCTAACAGTAAAGGAGGAGGATCACAGAGCTGGTTAACAACAGATGGTGGAATCCTGGACCTGGCTGCAGGAACAACTCTAACAGCTGTCTGCTCAGCTTTAAGACTATCTGGGCAGACAGAGACTGCAGACAGAGCGCTAACAGTAAAGGAGGAGGATCACAGAGCTGGTTAACAACAGATGGGGGAATCCTGGACCTGGCTGCAGGAACAACTCTAACAGCTCTCTGCTCAGCTTTAAGACTATCCGGGCAGACAGAGACTGCAGACAGAGCGCTAACAGTAAAGGAGGAGGATCACAGAGCTGCTTAACAACAGATGGTGGAATCCTGGAGCGTCTCTGCAGCCCAGATGTTGAACTGCTGGCTGTGAGTTTCTGTCTCAGTTCACCTGAGTTACCTGCTGACGCTGTGTGTGACATCATCAGCTGAGCTGTTGCTAAGCAACTGAAACAACAGCCCAACCCACTGATGGAGACCTCTGAAGGTTCCTACCTTCCTCTCTGCTGCACTTCAGCTGATTTATATTCTGTTTCATCTATAACAAAAACAATTTACACTGCAGCAATATAGCTTTGCTTCTGGGATCAATAAAGTATTAATAAAGTTAACTGAAATCATTTGATTAGCATCCAAAGCTCAGCAGAAAAGATGCAAAGACAGACACAATATGTCCAGAACTCCTGCATTTAGTTACTTATATATTCATGTATTGAGAAGAAGACGGACCAGAGGAGAAGGACAGAAATATGACCATAAAGCTGAAGCAGCTTCTGTTTAATCTACATTCACTGCAGTGATTTCACATCACTCAGCGGCTTATTGAATTAAACCGATATGAACTGATGGAGGCTGTGGTTCATTAGATTGTGGGCGGATGATAAAGAAGACGGGAATTTGGAAGGAGCTGAATGAACTGAGGTGAAGATTATTCCTTTAACGCCTAAATGTTTATCAGTGTTCGTAGCGACGTCTAAATATTTATTTTTCCAGAGATTTATGTCCCAAACCCACATTTGTACCAGTGGTGGTTCCAGTTTCAGCAGCAGCTGTGTGGCAGCAGCATAATTGGGGTTCATAGGGGCTCGTGTAATACATTGTGCTTCATATCTCATAAATTTAATGTGAAAACGATGGGGTTTGAGTAATGTTCTGTTCAGAATATCATTACAGCGCCATAGCTTCACTTGGCCTTTAGTTGTTTCCCTGTAAACTGAAGCTTTGGTGTGAGCGTTTACAGGAAATTATTTCATAACATCGCTGCTTTGTGTCGAATCGTTCTGCTAAAAATGAGAAAAAAACTGTCATTCTCACAGGAAATCTCAAGGTTGAGATAAATATTGTGAAGTCACTTCACGGATATTTCAGTTATTTGTCTTTTAGATGAAAGTTTTCACATTTTAAGTGCCAAAGAGGGGATAAAGAGCTGCTGATGGGAAAGATGTTGCTGCTGTTGAACCTTCAGAGGATAAAACACTGAGCCACGCTCTTAAAGGCAGGCTGAGGTTTCAGGAGGTTTCAGGAGATTTCAGGAGATTTCAGGAGATTTCAGGAGGTTTCAGGAGGTTTCAGGAGATTTCAGGAGATTTCAGGAGATTAGCATTCAGAGTCAGCAGCTAATAAACTCTGACAGCCAAATCTGGAGAAGGGTTGGCTGTACCTGGAGTTTCTGTCACCAGGTACATGCATTTCTGTCCCAGAATAAAATGTGAGGAGAGTTTAATGTAGTTTGGAGCCAGGAAAGAGTTTGGTAGGAATCAATCTCGACATCAGTCACCAGAAATTTGATTTTCCAGCTGAAAAGTTTCCCTTTTATAAAAGATAATAGAGGTAACAATTTGCTGAAGGTCTCGAAACTTGATTTAATTTAATAAGAAAACTGAACCCCAAGAGGAAAAAGGCTTGAAAATATTTGAACATATCATTCTCTTGTTTGCTTTTGTCATCCTTCTCTGTCTTTTTCCCCTTTCGCTGTGCGATCTGCATAATTACACAGTAATTATACATCTTTCCCCAACATGTTTTGTGTGAATCCACTTTCCTGCATAGCTGAGCAAGGATATGTTTCCCAGCTGCATCAGCAACCTTCCCTGTCATTAAATCTGAAGCGTTTCATTTAGCAGAAGATACAACACAACCAGAGCCAGAGTACTGCTCAAGTGACTGCAACACATTCAATTGGATTAACACAAGCATAAACCTAAAGTTTTAACCGTGAACACAGGCATAAACCTAAAGTTTTACCATCAACACAAGCATAAACCTAAAGTTTTTACCGTTAACACAGGCATAAACCTAAAGTTTTTACCGTTAACACAGGCATAAACCTAAAGTTTTTACCATTAACACAGGCATAAACCTAAAGTTTTTACCGTTAACACAGGCATAAACCTAAAGTTTTTACCATTAACACAAGCATAAACCTAAAGTTTTTACCGTTAACACAGGCATAAACCTAAAGTTTTTACCATTAACACAAGCATAAACCTAAAGTTTCAACCGTTAACACAGGCATAAACCTAAAGTTTTAACCGTTAACACAGGCATAAACCTAAAGTTTTAACCGTTAACACAGGCATAAACCTAAAGTTTCAACCGTTAACACAGGCATAAACCTAAAGTTTTAACCGTTAACACAGGCATAAACCTAAAGTTTTTACCATTAACACAAGCATAAACCTAAAGTTTTTACCGTTAACACAGGCATAAACCTAAAGTTTTTACCATTAACACAAGCATAAACCTAAAGTTTCAACCGTTAACACAGGCATAAACCTAAAGTTTTAACCGTTAACACAGGCATAAACCTAAAGTTTTAACCGTTAACACAGGCATAAACCTAAAGTTTTTACCATTAACACAGGCATAAACCTAAAGTTTTTACCATTAACACAAGCATAAACCTAAAGTTTCAACCGTTAACACAGGCATAAACCTAAAGTTTTAACCGTTAACAAAGGCATAAACCTATAGTTTTTATTGTTAACACAGGCATAAACCTAAAGTTTTACCATTAACACAAGCATAAACCTAAAGTTTTTACCATTAACACAGGCATAAACCTAAAGTTTTTACCGTTAACACAGGCATAAACCTAAAGTTTTTACCATTAACACAAGCATAAACCTAAAGTTTTTACCATTAACACAGGCATAAACCTAAAGTTTTTACCGTTAACACAGGCATAAACCTAAAGTTTTTACCATTAACACAAGCATAAACCTAAAGTTTTTACCGTTAACACAGGCATAAACCTAAAGTTTTTACCATTAACACAAGCATAAACCTAAAGTTTCAACCGTTAACACAGGCATAAACCTAAAGTTTTAACCGTTAACACAGGCATAAACCTAAAGTTTTTACTGTTAACACAAGCATAAACCTAAAGTTTTAACCGTTAACACAGGCATAAACCTAAAGTTTTTACCATTAACACAGGCATAAACCTAAAGTTTTTACCATTAACACAAGCATAAACCTAAAGTTTTACCATTAACACAAGCATAAACCTAAAGTTTTTACCGTTAACACAGGCATAAACCTAAAGTTTTTACCATTAACACAGCCATAAACCTAAAGTTTTTATTGTTAACACAGGCATAAACCTAAAGTTTTTACCATTAACACAAGCATAAACCTAAAGTTTTAACCGTTAACACAGGCATAAACCTAAAGTTTTACCATCAACACAAGCATAAACCTAAAGTTTTACCATTAACACAAGCATAAACCTAAAGTTTTAACCGTTAACACAGGCATAAACCTAAAGTTTTAACCGTTAACACAGGCATAAACCTAAAGTTTTAACCGTGAACACAGGCATAAACCTAAAGTTTTTACCGTTAACACAGGCATAAACCTAAAGTTTTACCATCAACACAAGCATAAACCTAAAGTTTTAACCGTTAACACAGGCATAAACCTAAAGTTTTAACCGTTAACACAGGCATAAACCTAAAGTTTTACCATCAACACAAGCATAAACCTAAAGTTTTAACCGTTAACACAGGCATAAACCAAAAGTTTTTATTGTTAACACAGGCATAAACCTAAAGTTTTTACCATTAACACAAGCATAAACCTAAAGTTTTTACCGTTAAACTTGGGTTTATACCTAAAGTTTTTACCATTAACACAGCCATAAACCTAAAGTTTTACCATGAACACAAGCATAAACCTAAAGTTTTAACCGTTAACACAGGCATAAACCAAAAGTTTTTATTGTTAACACAGGCATAAACCTAAAGTTTTTACCATTAACACAAGCATAAACCTAAAGTTTTTACCATTAACACAGGCATAAACCTAAGGTTTTACCATCAACACAAGCATAAACCTAAAGTTTTAACCGTTAACAGAGGCATAAACCTAAAGTTTTTACCATTAACACAGGCATAAACCTAAAGTTTTACCATCAACACAAGCATAAACCTAAAGTTTTAACCGTTAACACAGGCATAAACCTAAAGTTTTTACCATTAACACAGGCATAAACCTAAAGTTTTACCATCAACACAAGCATAAACCTAAAGTTTTAACCGTTAACACAGGCATAAACCTAAAGTTTTTACCATTAACACAAGCATAAACCTAAAGTTTTTACCGTTAACACAGGCATAAACCTAGTTTTTACCGTTAACACAAGCATAAACCTAAAGTTTTTACCGTTAACACAGGCATAAACCTAAAGTTTTTACCGTTAACACAGGCATAAACCTAAAGTTTTTACCGTTAACACAGGCATAAACCTGAAGTTTTTACCGTTAACACAGGCATAAACCTAAAGTTTTTACCGTTAACACAGGCATAAACCTAAAGTTTTTACCATCAACACAAGCATAAACCTAAAGTTTTAACCTTTAACACAGGCATAAACCTAAAGTTTTACCATTAACAGAAGCATAAACCTAAAGTTTTTGCCATTAACAGAAGCATAAACCTAAAGTTTTTACCATTAACAGAAGCATAAACCTAAAGTTTTTACCATTAACACAGGCATAACAATAAAAACTTTAGGTTTATGGCTGTGTTAACGGTAAAAACTTTAGGTTTATCTACTTATTCCATCCAAAATGCCTGTTCAGCTCCTCAGAGCATTAACACTGCGGCACTGACTCTGATGCCGTTTATTAACTGAAACACACTCATCTTTGTCAACACCAGGTCTGACACGACATCGGCCTAAATCAGCCTCAGCGGGCAGCAGCAGGTAGCTGTCAGCAGGTGTTTAATGAGGAGTGTGTGTCAGGGAGGAAAGTCTGGGCAGGAAGGGTTGTGTCAGGTGCAGAAAACAGAAAGAAAAGGTGTGTCACAGTGTGAGGAAACTGGGCAGAGAAGACGGGAAGCTGCGCTGGACAGGAACCGAGAAGAACACGTGTGAACGCACGGGTTTCCATTTTAGACTGCCGTCGGACGTGAAAACAGAAGGTTTAATCACTGATGAGACAAGATTTTACCTGCTGTCAGAGCAGGTCTCACAGCTCTATAAGCTCCGACTCAAACAGCGTTAATGTTCAGCACGAACAGAGAGAACGCGAGCAGGAGCCATGTTTTATAGCGTTTACTTTAAAGAGGACGGAAGCAGCCAGCTGTTTAGCTGCGCTTGAATCAATGACAAATCTGAGGTGAGTGAAGCCCAAACGAGCTGTTTGATGAGCACGTGTGGTAATGAACCGGAGTAATTTACTCCTCCTCTCCAACACCTCTAACAGCCGACCTCACCTCACTTTGCCTACTTCCTACGTAATTAGATTCAGTCCTTAAACGCTCACGCCTGATGATGCACAAACCCTGATGGTGTTCCGTTTGTTGACCAGCTGACCTGCTGCTGACCTTTTTCTCACCAAATCTGACATCAACACCCCCCCCCCCATCTTTGGATAGGATGTTCTAGGTCAGGGATCTCAAACCCGCCGTCCTGCAGCTTTTAGATGTTTCACCTCATTCAGATCGATGCTGGTTTGTTGGTTTGTGCAGAACCCAACAATCTTTTGAAGAGTCTGGATCAGCTGTGTTGGAAACTGTTAGAAAAATGATAGAGTTATACTATGAGAAAAGCTGCAAGAATAAGAGTTTCTGTGATGGGGGGGGGGGGGCTCCTCCTGTCTATTGGTTCTCATAATATTATGTAGCAAGCAAAAGTGTTTTGACTGTCTGAACTCGTCTTCCCATAACTTTGTGTGGCCAGCAAGCATAAACAATATAAATAGCAACAGCACCATTTAGTTAGCAGACAACTCTGAGCAGCTTCCTGACAGGTTGTGCAGACTTGTCTCTTTCTTGCAAGAAATAAATGTTTTTTGTTAATCGTATCCAGCGACTCTGAGCCTAATTTTGAGAGAATTTTTCTGACATATTGGTCCTTCGAGCCGGATCCTAAAGTCCTTTCCACCTTCCAGGATCGGAGCTGAAACCGTGCACGGGGGGGAGTCCAGGACAGAGTTTCTGATAGAGGCCGGCTGCCACTGGCTGGAGGAAAGGTGACAGAATCTGCAGGAGTTTGAGATCCCTGTTCTAGATGAATGCAGCATGCAGGAGAGTCTGGAAAAGGAGCTTCTGGGGGCTCTGAGAAGCAGACAGGAGGGTGGCAGCAAACAAACTTTACTCCTGATGTGCATGAAGCACAGAATGCATGAAAGGGAGATGTCCACAGTTTTAGTTTTACACCTGGCTGAGATGGGAGAGTTGTTTTATGGAGCCTTAAATATGAAGGGTGAGTGATTTCCAGCCCAAATCGTTCCACAGTCCCAGGAATATTAGCAGCGACTCCTACAGCTAGCAGGCTGCTGTTACCCATCAGTTGTGCTGCATTTCTTATGATCTCACAGTCCATGCCCTGGTCTTTATATAATTTATGTCATTTTACACGTTTTCCCAGAGATATAATATCCCAGATATTCCCAGAGATTAAATGAATTCCTGTGGATGTCCACCACAGTTGTTGTTCTTTTTTCCTTCTCCAGGTTTGTTTCCTGTTAAGACGACTACTTCCTCTACTGAATTCCAACCATTAACAACCTAAAGGCCTCGCTGCATCTGATGATAATCCCCCGACCCCTGAAACTGTTCAGCTGTGAGGAAAGATGCTGAAAAGCACCGAGTGGACTCTGGTTATAAAGCTGACAGACCTGCAGCCGTGTTATGTGATCATAAAGGAAGCGATAAAGACAAAAACACAGCAGGGGAAACATCCCTCAGTTACTGATTCCTCCTTAAAACCCTCTGCAGGGTGTCCTTAACAAGGCTGAACAATAGCCGTGTAGTGGGGGGGCGGATCATAGAGTAGATTAATGGCTGGACTGGATGTCTCAACTGTATTTAATTCAACTTAAAGCCAGATAATAGCCTGCTTTCTCCCCACATTCAGATGGTTTGTTAATGAGTTATTTAGTTTGTTTTTGAAGCAGTAATCCAAGAAGAGATTTGCTGTGTTTTCCTGAATTCTCGCCTCGGAGGCTTTTCTGCAGACAAAAGCTGATTCATGCTTATGATAGCAAGGTGCTTCAGAATGAAATGAACTGAATAAATCCTCCATTCAGCTCGAAGGCGGCTCTAATGACTGCTCTGCTGCATGTATTCAAACTGAAAATGGTGCAGCCATAATGAGCCTTAATGGGCAGGTAAACAGTCACAAATGAGCACATGACTCCTGGATAGTGTTCCTCCGAAAAGGATCGCTGCCGTCCCGATGAATCCGGGCAGTTCTGGTACGTTCCAGCTGTTTCTGACCAAGGCTGGTCTCCATGGATACTGACTTATGGCAAAACTACAACAATGTAAAGAAAGAAAGAGAAATTCCCACATGTATTTACTGATTTAAAGGGCTACTTCTTGGGAGAAAAGCATGTCCTCAAAGGTTTGACACTCGTAAACAGCAAAAACAGCAAATTAAAATGTAAAACAAACCCTGAATAACAAAGAAAGTTTGACCCAAATCTACACTTTTCTTGACCCTCATTTGGCCCATATAGAGCTGCCTGAATTCAGCCAAATATTCACGGCCCAGATCTACGGTATTTGGTATTTAAGCCACATCCGGCCTGTGGAACACATGTAATGACCCAAGTTAGACCAAGATAGACCCTGCTCAAGACCTTTGGCCAAAGTATGGCCTACAGAATACTTGCCAGAGCCACAACTGACTTCTATGTGCCAAAAGTAGCCCAAATTGGGCTCAAATGTGTCAGACGATGGGGAAAGATTGATCATCCATTTTCTGCAGCCTATCTGAGAGCGGATGGAACGATATCAGCAGAGATCCCCCGAGCCAAGCTACTCCTTAAGTACTTCCAGGAGACAGAGAGGTAATCCAGCCATGTATGGAAGCTCAAGAGGGCCACAATGAGCCTCTATCTCAATGCAATTCTTAACAACCAGCATTTCCTACATTTTAAAATGTGTAAAATACGCTTAAACCTTAAAAACTTCTGCTTTTTTCAGCATTTTTTCAAAAAGCAATCAGCTCTTCCAGTCTTTCTCTGAGGAACATTGTTTTAAACACAAACTGGAGCTCCTCTGAACATCTTTGCTGCTCACAGACTGTCATGGAGGCTGATTTAGGACCGGATCAGGGTTAAAATCAGCTGTTTTTACCTCATTATTGGCCTTAAACTGCTTCATCCTGATTTCTCTGATTTAGGGTTATAACTTTCATGATATTAAGTCTAATTTAATTGTAATTATAATACAATAAATGGATATTTTGTCTCTTGGAGGAGGGAACGAATGGTAAGTCTGAAGCTGATTATGAGCCTGAGTCATACCTGTGAAACGTGGTTTCTTCTGTTGGTATTTCTGTCCTGTTGGTATTTCTGTCACCGTATGTAGCTGCTCTGTGTGTGTATGTGGCCGTCAAACTAAAAAATGGAGGTTTATCAACAAATTAAAGTGAGTTTTGAGACAGAAGAGTAAAAGTCTTGAGTTCATTCTGTCTGACATCAAATATTTAGGACCAGATCAGGGTTAAAATCAGCTGTTTTTACCTCATTATTGGCCTTAAACTGCTTCATCCTGATTTCTCTGATTTAGGGTTACAACTTTCATGATATTAAGCCTAATTTGTTGTAATTATAATACAATAAATGGATATTTTGTCTCTTGGAGGAGGGAACGAATGGTAAGTCTGAAGCTGATTATGAGCCTGAGTCATACCTGTGAAACATGGTTTCTTCTGTTGGTATTTCTGTCCTGTTGGTATTTCTGTCACCGTATGTAGCTGCTCTGTGTGTGTATGTGGCCGTCAAACTAAAAAATGGAGGTTTATCAACAAATTAAAGTGAGTTTTGAGACAGAAGAGTAAAAGTCTTGAGTTCATTCTGTCTGACATCAAATATTTAGGACCAGATCAGGGTTAAAATCAGCTGTTTTTACCTCATTATTGGCCTTAAACTGCTTCATCCTGATTTCTCTGATTTAGGGTTACAACTTTCATGATATTAAGCCTAATTTGTTGTAATTATAATACAATAAATGGATATTTTGTCTCTTGGAGGAGGGAACGAATGGTAAGTCTGAAGCTGATTATGAGCCTGAGTCATACCTGTGAAACGTGGTTTCTTCTGTTTGTATTTCTGTCCTGTTGGTATTTCTGTCCTGTTGGTATTTCTGTCCTGTTGGTATTTCTGTCCTGTTGGTATTTCTGTCCTGTTGGTATTTCTGTCCTGTTGGTATTTCTGTCCTGTTGGTATTTCTGTCCTGTTGGTATTTCTGTCCTGTTGGTATGTCTGTCCTGTTGGTATTTCTGTCGCCGTGTGTTGGTGTGTAGCTGCTGTCATGTTTAATGCAGCGGGAGGCAGCGTTTATCAGCAGAAACATCCTCACACATGAAAGTGAAATCTGGAGCTCGTCCAGCCTCTCATATTCTGTCGCAGGGGGATTACCGGTGAGCCTCGGCGGCGGGGAATTAAGCCGAGTGGAGTATGTTAATGAAGACACATCTTCAGCCATTCCTCCCTTTACTCCTCAACTCTGTCTTTGCTTTCCGGTGTCTTGGTTTCTTTCCGTCTCCCGCCCTGCGGGGCTTGTTTTTGCCTCCCTGTCGGGGGATATGTCGCCGTCTCCATGTGTTAACAGCCCTCGCTGTGGAGAGGTGACTCGCTGGTCAGTGTTTCCTGTCACTTTGAATCCTCACATGATGGCTGAGTGACAGGTGTGAGGGCGGGTGATGGATGGGTGAGGAAAGCAAAGCTCTCTTCCAAACACATGATATTTATTGATTAGGATTGGTTAAAAGCAGAGCACCTTTCCACACAGAGATCTGGATCGTGAGTTTAAAGGTGACATATTCAGTAAAATCCCTTCTTCCTGTTCCTGGGAGCATATATCAGGGCGTCTGAAGGGTAAAACTCCTTCTTCCTGTTCCTGGGAGCATATATCAGGGCGTCTGAAGTGTAAAACTCCTTCTTCCTGCTCCTGGGAGCATATATCAGGGCGTCTGAAGGGTAAAACTCCTTCTTCCTGCTCCTGGGAGCATATATCAGGGCGTCTGAAGTGTAAAACTCCTTCTTCCTGTTCCTGGGAGCTTATATCAGGGCGTCTGAAGTGTAAAACTCCTTCTTCCTGTTCCTGGGAGCTTATATCAGGGCGTCTGAAGTGTAAAACTCCTTCTTCCTGTTCCTGGGAGCATATATCAGGGCGTCTGAAGTGTAAAACTCCTTCTTCCTGCTCCTGGGAGCATATATCAGGGCGTCTGAAGTGTAAAACTCCTTCTTCCTGTTCCTGGGAGCATATATCAGGGCGTCTGAAGTGTAAAACTCCTTCTTCCTGTTCCTGGGAGCATATATCAGGGCGTCTGAAGTGTAAAACTCCTTCTTCCTGCTCCTGGGAGCATATATCAGGGCGTCTGAAGTGTAAAACTCCTTCTTCCTGTTCCTGGGAGCATATATCAGGGCGTCTGAAGTGTAAAACTCCTTCTTCCTGCTCCTGGGAGCATATATCAGGGCGTCTGAAGTGTAAAACTCCTTCTTCCTGCTCCTGGGAGCATATATCAGGGCGTCTGAAGTGTAAAACTCCTTCTTCCTGTTCCTGGGAGCATATATCAGGGCGTCTGAAGTGTAAAACTCCTTCTTCCTGTTCCTGGGAGCATATATCAGGGCGTCTGAAGTGTAAAACTCCTTCTTCCTGCTCCTGGGAGCATATATCAGGGCGTCTGAAGTGTAAAACTCCTTCTTCCTGTTCCTGGGAGCATATATCAGGGCGTCTGAAGTGTAAAACTCCTTCTTCCTGTTCCTGGGAGCATATATCAGGGCGTCTGAAGTGTAAAACTCCTTCTTCCTGCTCCTGGGAGCATATATCAGGGCGTCTGAAGTCACTAAAAACTCAACCCTGGTATTTATTTAGCTCCCTTTGTGTGAAAGTTCCTCCTTTAACGAGCCGTTCTGATTTTCATTTCTAAAGTACGTCACTCCTTAAGTTGGCTCCGCCTCCTCTGCTAAGCCCCGCCCCCTCACCTCCACCCTGCTGGACGGATGAAGCCAGCTTCTGGTGGAAATGTTCTGCTGTCAGCTGCACTGAGGAGCATGCATCTTCCATCCAGCAGCAGCCTCAGAGGATATAAGAGCCCAGTGGATAAACTATATCTGAGGCTAATGTTCCAGCAGAGTTAGCTAAAGACTGTGAATGTGCAGCAAACACTTTTCATCCCACTGTTTTAACAACTTGGTCCAGTTCAACGCTGGACTGAAGGAACTGAGCCACAAAGAGGATCAGTTCCAGCTCTCAGAGCCTGAACTTCAGAGCAGGGAAATGGAAGCATCTGAGAAATAACTCCTCATGGTTTATTTACTGATTTATTTCTTCCTTTAGCAGCAGCTAACGCTAACAGCTTAGCTAATGAAATAACTCCTCGTGGTTTATTTACTGATTTATTTCTTCCTTTAGCAGCAGCTAACAGCTTAGCTAATGAAATAACTCCTCATGGTTTATTTACTGATTTATTTCTTCCTTTAGCAGCAGCTAACGCTAACAGCTTAGCTAACGAAGATGACGTACACCAACTTCTGAGGAGTTACTGCTGTTCCTTTCTGAAAGATGAACATTATTGCTCCCACATTACTTTGTTAGCTGAAGCTAACGCTAACAGCTTAGCTAATGAAGATGACGTACACCAACTTCTAAGGAGTTACTGCTGTTCCTTTCTGAAAGATGAACATTATTGTTCCCACATTACTTTGTTAGCTGAAGCTTTCTAGCTGAACGGTTCTGTTCTGTAACTCAGACAACCTGCAGCTGTGTTTAAGGTGTGTTTCCAACACAACACCGGTCCTCTCCTCACTCTCGCTGCTACACTGAGGCTAATGTTCCAGCAGAGTTAGCTAAAGACTGTGTGTCGTTAGCTGATGGTTCGGTATGTGAACAATAGTATGTGACTGCAGGGTAAAGACACACAGCACTGCTCTCACTTTGTTCAAATATAAACTTCTTTTTCTGCTAATTTAACAACCACGATAGCAAAAGGCTCATATTAGCATATTAATCCATCATCACATGATGCTGCAGCATCTTTGGTGTTTCCTGCTCCGTTCTGGCCTGGTTCAGATGGAAACTTTCCACTGAATGTGCTGCACAGAGAGTGGAAATAACTCAACTATTCTGTACAGAAACACATTTTCTGACCATAATGGCTGAAATGGAGGCTCTGAAAACAACTCTCAGACTGATGAATTTTAGCGTCTGTAAGTCACTTTTAGCCCTGCTGTGTGGGCTGGTGTTTCTGGTCCAGTTAGAAATTAGAAATGAGCTTAATTATCTCTGATGATCCGAAGCTTTGGTTCATAAAAGGAAACATCGCTGTATGTTGTCGTGGTTAAAGGCTCGTCCTGTGGGAGGTGGTGATATTTACAGGACATGGCTTCAGTTCTGTTTGTTGGAGCCCTCAGAGCTCTGATGGTGAACACACTGCTACTGACAACGAGAAAAGACTCAATCCTGTTATTTCTGAGGGTGTATTTGAGTTTAAAAGACCTGTTTTTCATGCTACGTTTGGTGTTAAAGCAGTTTAACTGTACATCTGTGATGGTTCTCTCCATGAACAGATCGATTTATTCGGGTGGCAACACCCATTCCGAAATACCGCCATTCCGACAAGACTTTCAGTTTAAGGAAATGTGCTTTACTCAACAGGCGAGCCCCTTCTTTCTGTTCATCCAATTTATATGTTTAACACATGTTTACAGATAAGCGTTATTAAAAACACAAAGTCTCAGCAACTGGAGGAGGAGAAGCAGTCCGCGGTGGTTTTCAGTCACACACTCAAATGCCACTTGTTTCAACTTCCGAAAATTTAATCCAGGAAAAAAAGGCTTACAAATATGGACCGAAACGGCTCCATAACACGCACAAGAATCCAAAAGAAACGAAAGTTAACTAAAAACAGCAACTAAACAGCATGAAGTGGTCAAAATTGGTTTTACGCATGCCTCTGTGCGTCTGGCACATGCGTCTTCGGGCTCTCCCACGTTGGTTTGTGGATGAAAGCTATATGTTCAGCTGTAAAAACAATCTCTACATGACATTTACTCCCAGGTGTGACCAGTTAGGTCCTTAAGATATCAACAGGCTGTATAAAAGGCTGTGTGTTTGTGCCAAATGCGCAAAGCCCATCCGCGCTTCCCAACATTGGAGCGAGGCAAGGCAGAGTGCTCGCAACTGTGTCCTGGGCAGTAGCCGTGATATCTGTAATTGCAATTATTACTTTTGCATATCATGACAGCGGGCAAAAGACGCATCTGTGGAGAGCTCCGCTCCAGCTGGCTGCTGACAGCTCACTGACTGTATTTCTGCTTAATCAGTTTCAGTCTCAGAGTTACATTAATATCTGTATTTTTATATTTGACATTTCAGGGGATTTTGATAATAGATTATTAAAGTTTGTTTGCGAGCCTTCATTAGTGTAAAATGTTTTGGGTAAAACAGTTAAAAGGAACTGTCGGAATGGCGGTATGTTAAAAAAAAAAAAACATACCGCCATTCCGACCATAGGAGGAAAAAAGTGTCGGAATGACGGGACGTTTAATAAAAAATGAAGTGTCGCCATTCCGACAATTGGAGGCCAATGTCGGAATGGCAGCATGTAACCGATTTATTCAAATAGCAGTGATGGACCGAGCCAAGATGGCGTTGGTTCTAACCGTGCTAACGGGACTTTTTATTCGTTTGCACGTAAATGTAGCTGCTTCCTGACTATAAAGAGGAAAGTAAGCATCGTATTTACTGCTCAGATCGCAGTGAAAAGGAAGCTGACTGAGCCGAAGAAAGAGTAAATACTCTGAGGTGGGAGCTAAGCAGCTGAGGCTGAGACAGCTGTGAAAGTGGAGCTAATAACCAAACCAGGGAGGTGGGAACGAGGAGAAAGTAAAACACAATAAAAGCTCAAACAAAAGTCCAACAGAACAGAGAGCCGCCGACACCAAAGAGCTCAAAGAAACAACCACCTGAGAACTAAAACCACTTTACAGGAGAAGACAAATCAAGAGGAAACGGAATAAATACATCGAAAATGAATGAAAACATCGACTTTGGGCCCCATTGGAGGTGCAGTCTGAATGAAATCCTGAGTTCGTGCACAGCAGGGAGCAGATGAAGGGTTAAACAGCCGTTAGGATCAACAGATCCGGACCTCCAGGAGCAGAGAAGCTTAAAATGATCCAGGCCAAAGTTACAGAATAATCGCCTCATTATCTCGGCACCACGGATCTTCATTTGTCACGATAACAAGTTCATTATTTTGTAATCAATACTGCTATCAGACATCTCGAGTGCCAGGATGCAGAAGGGCCTCTTGATAACTGCTGATTTAAGCTGCTGAAGTCCGACAGCAAACAGGAAATTTCTGATGTCTGACGGCACTTAGATCTGAGAGGGAGCCTGATCTCTGCCTCTGAGCCGATGCTTTGTCAGCTGCTGTCACCGTGATTCTGAAACATTTCAATAAACTGTTGATTTGTTCTGTTCCCCATAATTATCTGGTTCTCGCTCCATGTGACTGATGTCATCTGAACGAACCCAAAGGACGATTTCTCCAGATGAATTGGCATCGCAAGCAGACGAGGTTTGTTCTCTCATGAAGATGTTGAAATAAATACCTGTTGCCATGGTATTTCTTCATCTAAAATCTGATATTGGAAATAGGGATGAAAACTTTTATTGTTAATTAAACCTTAATTAAGGATTACTTGGAGGTATCCGAACACCTGCCAACCTGCCAAATTTACATCATACGTGTGTTTTCGTGCATTTTCGTATTTTTTCGTGCATTTTTGTATTTTTTCATGTTTTCGTGCGTTTTTGTATGTTTTCGTATTTTTTCGTGTTTTTGTATGTTTTTGTGTTTTTGTATGTTCTCGTATTTTTTCGTGCTTTTTCGTATTTTTCCGATCGTTTTCGTATGTTTTCTCGTATTTTATCGTGCGTTTTCGTATTTTCCGATCGTTTTCGTATGTTTTCTCGTATTTTATCGTGCGTTTTCGTATGTTTTCGTGCGTTTTCGTATTTTTCCGATCGTTTTCGTATGTTTTCTCGTATTTTTTCGTGCGTTTTCGTATTTTTCCGATCGTTTTCGTATGTTTTCTCGTATTTTATCGTGCGTTTTTGTATGTTTTCGTATTTTTTCGAGCGTTTTCGTATGTTTTCTCGTATCTTATTGTGCGTTTTCGTGCATTTTTGTATGTTTTCGTGTGTTTTCGTATGTTTTCGTGTTGATGATCTGATGATCCTGAAGACATTAAAGTTGAACCAGTCCAGTAGCTCAGGAGTGAAAACAGCTAAACGGAGCCGCGGTGATTCATGATGATCTCTGCTGCTAAACGTTTGTTTAAGTCGGTGATCTTTCAGTTAAAGTTGCTGGGAAAGCTTCATCTATGTGCCTGCTGGACTGTGCGCTGGCTTCTCCTCGCTCACTGTTTAGGACACATTTAGCTTGAGGAGTTGTTGAAATCCTACTCTGTTCTTAATGTGCTGGAAAGAAAATGCAGCTGCTTCCACTCTGTACTTTTCTCTGTACGTTATGTCAAAACTGCAGGAAAAACCCACAGAATATTATCCACACATTATATCCTGATGTGTACTTTTTTATATCCATGTGAACAAGAAACTAATGCAAGAAGGAATAAAGTCTGACAAACATTCATCCATCATCTTCCTATTATCTGAGCCCAGGCTGTGCAGCCCACAGGTCCAGCAGGGAAAACCATCCATCCCTCTCCTCAGAGGAGCAGCAGCTCTACTCCGAGCTCCCTCCGGATGGTGGAGCCCCTCCTCCTGGATGATGGAGCCCCTCCCCTTTATGGTGGAGCTCCTCCCACCGGACGGTGGAGCCCCTCCTCCTGTAAGATGAAGCCCCTCCCCCTTGATGGTGGAGCTCCTCCCCTGGATGATGGAGCTCCTCCCCTTGATGATGGAGTCCCTCCCCTTTACGGTGGAGCTCCTCCCACCGAACGGTGGAGCCCCTCCTCCTGTAAGATGAAGCTCCTCCCCCTTGATGGTGGAGCTCCTCCCCTTATCTCTAAGGCTGAGCCCAGCCCCCCTCTGAAGGAAACTCATTTCAGCCTCTTGTATCTGTGATCTTGACATCAGGATGAATGATTATCACTTTTAATTAGTAAAATGTCTGTATTTGGAGGCTGGATTTGAAGGTGGAATTGGGCATGAAGAAGTACTCAGGAAAGAAAACATCAGGGTTTGCCTTAAAGGTGCCATAAAATCCCTTCTTCCTGTTCCTGGGAGCATTTATCAGGGCGTCTGAAGTCACCAAAAACACAACCCTGGTATTTATTTAGCTCCCTTTGTGTGAAAGTTCCTCATTTAACGAGCCGTTCTGATTTTCATTCCTAAAGTACGTCACTCCTTAAGTTGGCTCCGCCTCCTCCGCTAAGCCCCGCCCACTCACATCCACCCTGTTGGACGGATGAAGCCAGCTTCTGGTGGAAATGTTCTGCTGTCAGCTGCACTGAGGAGCATGCATCTTCCATCCAGCAGCAGCCTCAGAGGATATAAGAGCCCAGTGGATAAACTATATCACCTCCTTCCTTTTCTGTGATCTATCATCGCGCCACAGTAAAAACTCCTTCCCCTTTTGCAGTATATCAGATATATACTCCACTCTTATTTCCACTCTCAGCTTAGTTCCCTGAACCTGCCTCTGTCCACAGATTCATTGCCTAATTAAACCTGTGCTGCAGCAAACAGAAAACATTCGCCTCCTCTGCTTCTCTGTGGGATTTCAGAACCTCGAGTCACAGGAAGCGCCGCATTGTAATTCATGCCAGCCAACAGCTGCATGCAAATCAGTGCTCAGACCTTCTGCTGGTGGCTGGCGTGAGGAAGCTGGGGAATGGAGAGGAAGGGGCAAAGCCCTGTTCTGAGGAGGAAGGGGGAAAGAACGCATTAGCATGATGTCAGTCAGTAAATGTTGTTCTTCCTCCACAGGAGCTGAGCGTCACTTCTTCACCAAACTCAAAGAGGCACAAATATATGTTTTAGAATCATTTTGGTGAGTCTTTGGCTGGAAAATTGGAGCCGAAAGCTGATATTTGGACTGATAATGAAATATAAGACCCATTTTTCACCTTCTCTGTGTTTGCTCTTTGAATCTCCTTCACACAAGGAAGCTGGTAGTTAAAATAAAAGCTTCGGTCAGTCCTCGAACCGCCTGCCAAACACACCTCATTCAGCCTTCCACTTCAGCCTTTCCCCCTGATCCTGCTTCCAGTCCAGAGTGAAGTGTTTCCCATTTCAAACAGAACACGAACGTTTGATAAACTCACAGCAGGTGGCGCTAAGTCTCGCTTTGGTGCCTTTAAACCAGCAGCAGCACCAATGCACACACTGAAACTTAGAGGAACGCCATTTAAATAGACTCTGCTGCAACGCCACCAGATTCTCTCCCTCTGCACCCTCCGATGGGCCCACACGAAGGTGGCGATGCTTCTTCAGTCCAGCTGAGTCTCAGGTAAAAAGGCTCGGCCACCAGGTGTCGAGGATCGAGATGGAGGCTGGAAGAGCTCACAGCGAGAGTCAGGAGACGGAGAATCCAGCAGCGGGCGATACTTCTTCGTTTCATGGAGGAAAGAAGGAGAGCAGAGCGCCGCAGACAAAGGAGACGAAGTTTAACTTATTAAACAGGCGCCGGTTGGGTCCGTGTCGTATGAGGAAACATTTCAGATAAGGGGCGGAGCTACCAGCCACCAAACACCTACGCCATGTTCCTGTGGAGCCCAGAAAAGACCCCGAAGGAGCTGAAAGGGTTACAGGAACTGAGGGCCGTGGTCCCTAGTTCCTGAGGGGCGCGGTCCCTAGTTCCTGAGGGGCGTGGTCCCTAGTTCCTGAGGGCCGTGGTCCCTAGTTCCCGAGGGCCGTGGTCCCTAGTTCCTGAGGGCCGTGGTCCCTAGTTCCTGAGGGCCGTGGTCCCTAGTTCCTGAGGGGCGCGGTCCCTAGTTCCTGAGGGCCGTGGTCCCTAGTTCCTGAGGGCCGTGGTCCCTAGTTCCTGAGGGGCGCGGTCCCTAGTTTCTGAGGGGCGCGGTCCCTAGTTCCTGAGGGGCGCGGTCCCTAGTTCCTGAGGGCCGTGGTCCCTAGTTCCTGAGGGGCGCGGTCCCTAGTTCCTGAGGGGCGCGGTCCCTAGTTCCTGAGGGCCGTGGTCCCTAGTTCCTGAGGGGCGTGGTCCCTAATTCCTGAGGGGCGTGGTACCTAGTTCCTGAGGGCCGTGGTCCCTAGTTCCTGAGGGCCGTGGTCCCTAGTTCCTGAGGGCCGCGGTCCCTAGTTCCTAAGGGCCGTGGTCCCTAGTTCCTGAGGGGCGCGGTCCCTAGTTCCTGAGGGCCGTGGTCCCTAGTTCCTGAGGGCCGTGGTCCCTAGTTCCTGAGGGCCGTGGTCCCTAGTTCCTGAGGGGCGCGGTCCCTAGTTCCTGAGGGGCGCGGTCCCTAGTTCCTGAGGGCCGTGGTCCCTAGTTCCTGAGGGGCGCGGTCCCTAGTTCCTGAGGGCCGTGGTCCCTAGTTCCTGAGGGCCGTGGTCCCTAGTTCCTGAGGGCCGTGGTCCCTGGTTCCTGAGGGCCGTGGTCCCTGAGGGCCATGGTCCCTAGTTCCTGAGGGCCGTGGTCCCTAGTTCCTGAATGTCCGAATGCACGAAAAAAAAATCCCTATTCCTGAAAAGGTTCTAGGAACTGCAAAAGGTTCCTACAGTGGGAACGAGCCTGTTGTGACACTGAGAACTCTGACTTTCAGCTAAGCATAACTTACAAAACCACTAATCTTGCTTCATTGTTCACCTCACGCATAGGTTAGGTTTTAGATAGCTCAATCAGTTCAGTGTAGAAAATCTCAACAAGTCATAAAAATCCATTTTTAATACCCGCCTGGAGCCTATCCCAGCTGTCATTTTCCTTCCCCGGTGCTGTTCCTTCAAAGCACTCTTAGTCCCTTTGGACTGATCTGCCATGTGAGAACCAACCAGCGACTACAGGGTCAGCTGAGGTGGGTCATCTGCTGGGAGGAGGCCCGGGTCAGAACCAGAACCAGGGTTGCTCATGAATAAATTATACGGTCAAACACAGCCTCCGTTAGCAGTGAAGAACTCGACTTCAGATCTGAACACAGCTCCACGACAACAACGGGAAGTTTTCATCTCGACTAAAGCTGCCGCTCTGGGAACTTAATGAGCTGAAGGAGATGCTTCCAGCGCCTGTAGAGACGCCACATTTCCATCAAACCATTCATAAAGTCCAGACAAATGCTCAAGCTCTGTGCAGGAAGGCCCACAGATCAGCCTCGGCCCTAACTCCTCAGAGCCTCAGATTACGAACAGAACAGGATTCATAAAGAGCTGAAAGAGGTCGAGGTTGAACAGTTCAAGAGCAGTTTACTTCTTTCACTTCCTCAAACACTGCAGTCGATGGCTTTAAAGACTTTAAACATGGTGGCGTCTGACCACAAAGAACCCAAAACAGATCAAAGAAGTTGGAAGTCTTTGTTGGAGACTCTGCTCAGAAAGAACAACCCGTTATTCTGACTGTAGAGAAAGAAAAAGTCATAATTTACAGCTCTGACGATGCATCGGAAGCAGCTTAAAACACCTCAGCTTGATGTAGATTATATCCGAATACATTTAACCTTTAATCTTTCACATTTAACCCTGAAACCAGACTGTGGTGTTATTCCACCACCACCCCCCCAACTTTCTGATAACATTTAAATCACTGGATTTAATTTTGTGACATTTTCTAACAAACTGTCGTCACACTTTAGATGATTCAAACCGTTCAAACCTCCTGATCAGCTTCATTTCTTCATATTTCTCCATAAAAACAGGAAGCAGCTGCAGAGATTCACTGAAACATGTTCAAACATGAACATAAACCCAGAATCTGAGGCAGAAACAGAGTTTTTCTCAGTTCTCAGCAGCTTTAAAGTGAATCTCTGGTCTGAGCTCCTTTATTCTCCAACACAGCCTGAACCCTCTGAGACGAGCTTTCTGTCATTTCTTTAAGGAGTCTTCAGGAATAGTTCTCCAGGCTTCTTGAAGGACATCCCAAAGCTCTTCTTTGGATGTGGGCTGCCTTTTGTTCCGTTCTCTGTCAGATGATCCCACACTGCTTCAATAATGTTGAGGTCCGGGCTCTGGGGAGGATTCATCCCTCCATAAGACCTGTTGCCACTGATTTTCAGTCCACTTCTTGTGTCATTTGGCACAGCTCAGCCTTTTCTCCCTGTTTCCCTTCCTTAAGAACGGCTTCTTGACAGCCACCCTTCCATGGAGCCCATTTCTGATGAGGCTTGGGCCAACAGTAGATGGATCAGCTGAAGGTCCAGATGCATCTCTCAGGTCCTGTCAGGTCACAGCTGGATTTTTTCCTCTTTCTTAAGGACATCACTTTCAGATCCTGTTCATCTGCTGGAGATAGTTTTTTAGGCCTGACACTTCTTCTTTTGTCCTCCACTTGTCCAGTTTCCTCAAATGTTTTAAGGACACACTGCACACCATGCTGAGATATGCCAAGTTTTCAGCTAATAGCTCTTTGGGAATCACCTTGTTGCTGCAGAAATCCTATTTTCTGTCTGTCAAACTGTGTTTTCTTTGCTGTTTTTCATAGATGCAGCTAAAGAAATGGGAACAAATGATGTGTCTTTGTGACAGGCTGCTGGTGACAAAGAGCCTAAAGATCCAGTTTAAAATGGCTTCTTTGCTAAGTTGTCTGTTCTGTGTCGACACAACACTGGTTCATCCCTTGAGTTAGGAGCCTTTTTTCTGCCTGAAGGGTTCAAAGGTCAGAGTTAAGTGGCTGAACAAAGAAAAAACACTGAAAATGCTCAGGAACAAGGACTGAAGATGAGGGAAAAAGCAGAAAATGTCCAAAGAAAAACTGTGAAAGAGCTTCAGAAAGCTGCAGAACTGTTGATCAGGGCTTTTGAACAGTATCATATCAACATGTCAGATGCCTCTGCAGGGTAATTAATCAGGATAGATTTAGATTAAAACGTCAGTCTTTATTCCAGTTAATCCCTTTAATAACAGAAGGTAACTCGCAGGTAATCCATCAGCATAAAGCAGCTCCCTGCAGACACAAACTCAGCTGAGAGGATTCAAGATTCAGTTGGTTTATTTGCTTTTAAACTCTTTTTAATGTGTGGATATTTATTATATCATTAAAGTAAAATCCTGACAGAAACAGGTAGATTCTGTAAAATAACCTGCTGAAATAAATGAAACTAATAATATTTTATAGCTATTTAACAGTGAATCTGTAACTGAACAGACTAAATATGTAATATTCAGATTAGATGTGCAGCTCAAAGCTCAAAGCTTGTAGAAGAGCTCCAGCTGTACGTATAAATTGGCCAATAAAGTGCCGTAAATCTCCCTGCAGATGTGCAAACGTACTTTCCAGCTGTCAGGTGAAGGTTTGAATCCGAACGGGGACCAGAGAAGCTGAACCAGGCAGAGCCAGAGCAGCACAGAGCTGCCGGGAAGTGACTGAATGAAAGCAAGAAGCGGTGGTTTCTTACCTTTGAGTGTGTGAGTGGAGGAGATTCCTGCACGAGCCGGAGGATGTCGGTGCACGAGGGTCCGCACTAACAGGTGGGGAGACGGGCAGCGGCAGCCGAGCAGTCGCAGGAGGAGGAGGAGGAGGAGGAGGAGGAGGATCAGGCTTTAACTCCTTCCACCTCGCTGTTTCCAGTGTTTCACATCCTTCGCTGAGCTTCACTTCATCTGAATGTCAACAGCGATGAAGCTCTGCCAGTAATCACTCTACACATGGATTAGATTAACCCCCCCCCCCTCCTCCCTTCTCACCCCGGGCTGCAGATTCCAGGGAGGGGGGTAAAATAATGTGCCAACAGCAGCATCTGTCTTTCTTCTTCTCTCTGTATAATTTGAGCGTAATGATGCCTAATGATACGGGTGTGCATCCAACACACAATCACTCAGGAAAGGGCCTCTTTATTCCCTTCCTCCTCCTCCTCCTCTTCCTCTCGGTGGTCGGACAGATAGGTGTCCCTGGGGTGAAGGAACCCCTTGTTAAAATCCTTCCTCCTCCACCTCTTCTCCTCTCTGCTGCTCATCCATCCACCCACACAGCATCTCTCCATCCATGCATGCCAAATGGACACGGGAAGCCTGAGATTACTTTTTCATTTCCATCCTCACACCTCTATCTGCTCTCTGCATCGCTCCGGCAACATAATGCAAAACCCCAAAGGCAAGATCGAGACTAAGAGATAAAAGGCAGCCTTGACTTGTGAAGCCTACAAGGAACAATTTCCTTTTGCTTTGTTTGTTTTTCCACAGATCTGGGATCTGCTGCTTCATGTGCTGCGAGTGAATCTGAGGGATAAAACGCAGGCTCTCACAGAAAGATGCGTAATTATGCTGCTCTCCAGCTGATGGACACAAAGTGGAAGTTTTCTTTCCTAAAAGCTCAGAATTCAGTGTAAAATTTCAGCCTAAAAACACTGATAAAAATGTGCATGATTTAATCCGCTGCTCTTATCTGCATGGACTGAATTTATGAAGCGCATCTGAAGGAGAAGAGGAGGCTGGAGAGGATGAAGGGTGCACAACCCCCCCCCACGCTCCTCCAGACTCATCGAACGGTTCAGGAATCAGGACGCCATCATCTGAACTAAAGCAGGACAAACATGAATTAAGTGCAGCAGGAATACAGCTGGATGGCAGTAACATCTGGGTTGGGTTCGGTTGCTTTGTGAGCTTTGATTGGTTGTGACTCACATGCAGATGTTAAGAGGCTCTGCACTGAATCGGTCCCGTTCTTTGGTTTGAGGAGAATAAACTCAGGTGTGGAGTTTCACCAAAAGGTGGCGCTGCAGCCCAGGAGTATCCTGCGTTTGTTTGGAGCCGTTTGTGCTCAAACTCAAACATTAACTTAAATTACTGCAATGTGTCGGTGACCGATTTCACCGAATGGAGACCCGGAACAGTTTTTCTGTGCCGCTGCATCGTGAAAAATATTCATGTCTTAGTTTGAGAAAAATCAGCCACAAACGCAGGAAAATAAAAGAACCGATTAACTGAAGAGAAGCAGAGTCACAGCAGAAGAAAAAGAGACAAAGTAGAGAGAAAACTCAGAGACTGTGAAACTGGTGAGAGAGCAGAACCACACTGGAACCATCTGAGAGAGCAGAACCACACTGGAATCATCTGGGAGAACAGAACCACACTGGAAACCACACTGGAACCATCTGAGAGAACAGAACCACACTGGAATCATCTGGGAGAACAGAACCACACTGGAACCATCTGAGAGAACAGAACCACACTGGAAACATCTGAGAGAACAGAACCAAACTGGAACCATCTGAGAGAGCAAAACCACACTGGAACCATCTGAGAGAACAGAACCACACTGGAACCATCTGAGAGAACAGAACCACACTGGAACCATCTGAGAGAACAGAACCACACTGGAAACATCTGAGAGAGCAGAACCACACTGGAACCATCTGAGAGAGCAGAACCACACTGGAACCATCTGAGAGAGCAGAACCACACTGGAACCATCTGAGAGAACAGAACCACACTGGAACCACACTGGAACCATCTGAGAGAACAGAACCACACTGGAAACCACACTGGAACCATCTGAGAGAGCAGAACCACACTGGAAACATCTGAGAGAACAGAACCAAACTGGAACCATCTGAGAGAGCAGAACCACACTGGAACCATCTGAGAGAGCAGAACCACACTGGAATCATCTGGGAGAACAGAACCACACTGGTCACCACACTGGAACCATCTGAGAGAGCAGAACCACACTGGAAACATCTGAGAGAACAGAACCAAACTGGAACCATCTGAGAGAGCAGAACCACACTGGAACCATCTGAGAGAACAGAACCACACTGGAACCATCTGAGAGAACAGAACCACACTGGAACCATCTGAGAGAACAGAACCACACTGGAAACATCTGAGAGAGCAGAACCACACTGGAACCATCTGAGAGAGCAGAACCACACTGGAACCATCTGAGAGAGCAGAACCACACTGGAACCATCTGAGAGAACAGAACCACACTGGAACCACACTGGAACCATCTGAGAGAACAGAACCACACTGGAACCATCTGGGAGAACAGAACCACACTGGAACCATCTGGGAGAACAGAACCACACTGGAACCATCTGAGAGAACAGAACCACACTGGAACCATCTGAGAGAGCAGAACCACACTGGAATCATCTGGGAGAACAGAACCACACTGGAAACCACACTGGAACCATCTGAGAGAACAGAACCACACTGGAATCATCTGGGAGAACAGAACCACACTGGAAACCACACTGGAACCATCTGAGAGAACAGAACCACACTGGAAACATCTGAGAGAACAGAACCAAACTGGAACCATCTGAGAGAGCAGAACCACACTGGAACCATCTGAGAGAGCAGAACCACACTGGAATCATCTGAGAGAACAGAACCAAACTGGAACCATCTGAGAGAGCAGAACCACACTGGAAACATCTGAGAGAACAGAACCAAACTGGAACCATCTGAGAGAGCAGAACCACACTGGAACCATCTGAGAGAGCAGAACCACACTGGAATCATCTGAGAGAACAGAACCAAACTGGAACCATCTGAGAGAGCAGAACCACACTGGAACCATCTGAGAGAACAGAACCACACTGGAAACATCTGAGAGAACAGAACCAAACTGGAACCATCTGAGAGAGCAGAACCACACTGGAACCATCTGAGAGAACAGAACCACACTGGAACCATCTGAGAGAGCAGAACCACACTGGAACCATCTGAGAGAACAGAACCACACTGGAACCATCTGAGAGAACAGAACCACACTGGAACCATCTGAGAGAACAGAACCACACTGGAAACATCTGAGAGAGCAGAACCACACTGGAACCATCTGAGAGAGCAGAACCACACTGGAACCATCTGAGAGAGCAGAACCACACTGGAACCATCTGAGAGAACAGAACCACACTGGAACCATCTGAGAGAACAGAACCACACTGGAACCATCTGAGAGAGCAGAACCACACTGGAACCATCTGAGAGAGCAGAACCACACTGGAATCATCTGGGAGAACAGAACCACACTGGAACCATCTGAGAGAACAGAACCACACTGGAAACATCTGAGAGAGCAGAACCACACTGGAAACATCTGGGAGAACAGAACCACACCGGAACCATCTGAGAGAACAGAACCACACTGGAACCATCTGAGAGAACAGAACAACACTGGAACCATCTGAGAGAACAGAACCACACTGGAACCATCTGAGAGAACAGAACCACACTGGAACCATCTGAGAGAACAGAACCACACTGGAACCATCTGAGAGAGCAGAACCACACTGGAAACATCTGAGAGAGCAGAACCACACTGGAACCATCTGAGAGAACAGAACCACACTGGAACCATCTGAGAGAGCAGAACCACACTGGAACCATCTGAGAGAGCAGAACCACACTGGAAACATCTGAGAGAGCAGAACCACACTGGAACCATCTGAGAGAACAGAACCACACTGGAACCATCTGAGAGAACAGAACCACACTGGAACCATCTGAGAGAACAGAACCACACTGGAACCATCTGAGAGAACAGAACCACACTGGAACCATCTGAGAGAACAGAACCACACTGGAACCATCTGAGAGAACAGAACCACACTGGAACCATCTGAGAGAGCAGAACCACACTGGAACCATCTGAGAGAACAGAACCACACTGGAACCATCTGAGAGAACAGAACCACACCGGAAACATCTGAGAGAACAGAACCACACTGGAACCATCTGAGAGAATAGAACCACACTGGAACCATCTGAGAGAGCAGAACCACACTGGAAACATCTGAGAGAACAGAACCACACTGGAACCATCTGAGAGAGCAGAACCACACTGGAACCATCTGGGAGAACAGAACCACACTGGAACCATCTGGGAGAACAGAACCACACTGGAACCATCTGAGAGAACAGAACCACACTGGAACCATCTGAGAGAACAGAACCACACTGGAACCATCTGAGAGAACAGAACCACACTGGAAACATCTGAGAGAACAGAACCACACTGGAACCATCTGAGAGAACAGAACCACACTGGAACCATCTGAGAGAGCAGAACCACACTGGAAACATCTGAGAGAACAGAACCACACTGGAACCATCTGTGAGAGCAGAACCACACTGGAACCATCTGAGAGAACAGAACCACACTGGAAACATCTGAGAGAACAGAACCACACTGGAACCATCTGAGAGAACAGAACCACACTGGAACCATCTGAGAGAGCAGAACCACACTGGAACCATCTGAGAGAACAGAACCACACTGGAACCATCTGAGAGAGCAGAACCACACTGGAACCACACTGGAACCATCTGAGAGACCAGAACCACACTGGAACCATCTGAGAGAGCAGAACCACACTGGAACCACACTGGAAACATCTGAGAGAACAGAACCACACTGGAATCATCTGAGAGAACAGAACCACACTGGAACCATCTGAGAGAGCAGAACCACACTGGAACCATCTGAGAGAGCAGAACCACACTGGAACCACACTGGAACCATCTGAGAGAACAGAACCACACTGGAACCATCTGAGAGAACAGAACCACACTGGAACCACACTGGAAACATCTGAGAGACCAGAACCACACTGGAACCATCTGAGAGAGCAGAACCACACTGGAACCATCTGAGAGAACAGAACCACACTGGAACCATCTGAGAGAACAGAACCACACTGGAACCATCTGAGAGAGCAGAACCACACTGGAACCACACTGGAAACATCTGAGAGACCAGAACCACACTGGAAACATCTGAGAGAACAGAACCACACTGGAACCACACTGGAAACATCTGAGAGACCAGAACCACACTGGAACCATCTGAGAGAGCAGAACCACACTGGAACCACACTGGAAACATCTGAGAGACCAGAACCACACTGGAAACATCTGAGAGAACAGAACCACACTGGAATCATCTGAGAGAACAGAACCACACTGGAACCATCTGAGAGAGCAGAACCACACTGGAACCATCTGAGAGAGCAGAACCACACTGGAACCACACTGGAAACATCTGAGAGAACAGAACCACACTGGAAACATCTGAGAGAACAGAACCACACTGGAATCATCTGAGAGAACAGAACCACACTGGAACCACACTGGAAACATCTGAGAGACCAGAACCACACTGGAACCATCTGAGAGAGCAGAACCACACTGGAAACATCTGAGAGTACAGAACCACACTGGAAACATCTGAGAGAACAGAACCACACTGGAAACATCTGAGAGAGCAGAACCACACTGGAATCATCTGAGAGAACAGAACCACACTGGAACCATCTGAGAGAACAGAACCACACTGGAAACATCTGAGAGAGCAGAACCACACTGGAAACATCTGGGAGAACAGAACCACACTGGAAACATCTGAGAGAACAGAACCACACTGGAACCATCTGAGAGAACAGAACCACACTGGAACCACACTGGAAACATCTGTGAGAAAAGAACCACACTGGAACCATCTGAGAGAACAGAACCACACTGGAACCATCTGAGAGAACAGAACCACACTGGAAACATCTGAGAGAACAGAACCACACTGGAAACATCTGTGAGAGCAGAACCACACTGGAAACATCTGAGAGAACAGAACCACACTGGAAACATCTGAGAGAACAGAACCACACTGGAAACATTTGAGAGAACAGAACCACACTTGAAACATATGTGAGAACAGAACCACACTGGAACCATCTGTGAGAGCAGAACCACACTGGAAACATCTGAGAGAACAGAACCACACTGGAAACATCTGAGAGAACAGAACCACACTTGAAACATATGTGAGAACAGAACCACACTGGAACCATCTGAGAGAGCAGAACCACACTGGAATCATCTGAGAGACCAGAACCACACTGGAACCATCTGAGAGAACAGAACCACACTGGAACCATCTGAGAGAACAGAACCACACTGGAACCATCTGAGAGAGCAGAACCACACTGGAACCATCTGAGAGAACAGAACCACACTGGAACCATCTGAGAGAGCAGAACCACACTGGAACCATCTGGGAGAACAGAGCCACACTGGAACCATCTGAGAGAACAGAACCACACTGGAACCATCTGAGAGAGCAGAACCACACTGGAATCATCTGAGAGAGCAGAACCACACTGGAACCATCTGAGAGAGCAGAACCACACTGGAACCATCTGAGAGAACAGAACCACACTGGAACCATCTGAGAGAACAAAACCACACTGGAACCACACTGGAACCATCTGAGAGAACAGAACCACACTGGAAACATCTGAGAGAACAGAACCACACTGGAAACATCTGAGAGAGCAGAACCACACTGGAACCACACTGGAACCATCTGAGAGAACAGAACCACACTGGAATAATCTGAGAGAACAGAACCACACTGGAACCATCTGAGAGAACAGAACCACACTGGAACCATCTGAGAGAACAGAACCACACTGGAACCACACTGGAACCATCTGAGAGAACAGAACCACACTGGAACCATCTGAGAGAACAGAACAACACTGGAAACATCTGAGAGAGCAGAACCACACTGGAACCACACTGGAATAATCTGAGAGAACAGAACCACACTGGAATAATCTGAGAGAACAGAACCACACTGGAACCATCTGAGAGAACAGAACCACACTGGAATAATCTGAGAGAACAGAACCACACTGGAACCACACTGGAATAATCTGAGAGAACAGAACCACACTGGAATAATCTGAGAGAACAGAACCACACTGAAACCATCTGAGAGAACAGAACCACACTGGAAACATCTGAGAGAGCAGAACCACACTGGAACCACACTGGAATAATCTGAGAGAACAGAACCACACTGGAATAATCTGAGAGAACAGAACCACACTGGAACCACACTGGAATAATCTGAGAGAACAGAACCACACTGGAACCATCTGAGAGAACAGAACCACACTGGAACCACACTGGAATAATCTGAGAGAACAGAACCACACTGGAACCATCTGAGAGAACAGAACCACACTGGAACCACACTGGAATAATCTGAGAGAACAGAACCACACTGGAACCACACTGGAATAATCTGAGAGAACAGAACCACACTGGAACCACACTGGAATAATCTGAGAGAACAAAACCACACTGGAATAATCTGAGAGAACAGAACCACACTGGAACCACACTGGAATAATCTGAGAGAACAGAACCACACTGGAATAATCTGAGAGAACAGAACCACACTGGAACCATCTGAGAGAACAGAACCACACTGGAACCACACTGGAATAATCTGAGAGAACAGAACCACACTGGAATAATCTGAGAGAACAGAACCACACTGGAACCATCTGAGAGAACAGAACCACACTGGAACCATCTGAGAGAACAGAACCACACTGGAACCACACTGGAATAATCTGAGAGAACAGAACCACACTGGAACCATCTGAGAGAACAGAACCACACTGGAAACATCTGTGAGAACAGAACCACACTGGAACCATCTGAGAGAACAGAACCACACTAGAAACATCTGTGAGAACAGAACCACACTGGAACCACACTGGAACCATCTGAGAGAACAGAACCACACTGGAACCATCTGAGAGAACAGAACCACACTGGAACCATCTGAGAGAGCAGAACCACACTGGAACCATCTGAGAGAACAGAACCACACTGGAAACATCTGAGAGAACAGAACCACACTGGAAACATCTGAGAGAGCAGAACCACACTGGAACCATCTGAAAGAACAGAACCACACTGGAAACATCTGAGAGAACAGAACCACACTGGAAACATCTGAGAGAGCAGAACCACACTGGAACCATCTGAGAGAACAGAACCACACTGGAACCATCTGAGAGAGCAGAACCACACTGGAACCATCTGAGAGAACAGAACCACACTGGAACCATCTGAGAGAACAGAACCACACTGGAACCATCTGAGAGAGCAGAACCACACTGGAACCATCTGAGAGAGCAGAACCACACTGGAACCATCTGAGAGAACAGAACCACACTGGAACCATCTGAGAGAGCAGAACCACACTGGAATCATCTGAGAGAGCAGAACCACACTGGAACCATCTGAGAGAGCAGAACCACACTGGAACCATCTGAGAGAGCAGAACCACACTGGAACCATCTGAGAGAGCAGAACCACACTGGAACCATCTGAGAGAACAGAACCACACTGGAACCATCTGAGAGAGCAGAACCACACTGGAACCATCTGAGAGAACAGAACCACACTGGAACCATCTGAGAGAACAAAACCACACTGGAACCATCTGAGAGAACAAAACCACACTGGAACCACACTGGAACCATCTGAGAGAACAGAACCACACTGGAACCATCTGAGAGAACAGAACCACACTGGAACCACACTGGAAACATCTGAGAGAGCAGAACCACACTGGAACCATCTGAGAGAACAGAACCACACTGGAAACATCTGAGAGAACAGAACCACACTGGAAACATCTGAGAGAGCAGAACCACACTGGAATCATCTGAGAGAACAGAACCACACTGGAAACATCTGGGAGAGCAGAACCACACTGGAACCACACTGGAATAATCTGAGAGAACAGAACCACATTGGAACCATCTGAGAGAACAGAACCACACTGGAAACATCTGTGATAAGTCCAGAATTCAGACAGAACTGAACTGAACTGAACTGAACTGGACTTAACGGAACTGAACTGGACTGGACTGAACTGGACTAGACTGAACTGGACTGGACTGGACTGGACTAGACTAGACTAGACTGGACTGGACTGGACCGGACTGGACTGGACTGAACTGGACTGGACTGCACTGGACTGAACTGGACTGGACTGGACTGGACTGGACTGAACCGGACTGGACTGGACTGGACTGGACTGGACTGGACTGGACTGGACTGGACTGGACTGGACTCGACTGAACCGGACTGGACTGGACTGGACTGGACTGGACTGGTTCCTGCTGTCTGAACCTTGATTCGGGGCCAGATGTTTGGACAGACCCGATTAATGCTTCTTTCCACTCTGCGTAAAGAATCTAAATAACGAGTTTCACTGAAACTCGAACCTAAAACCGGACCCGTTCTGTCCGTCCATCCGGGTTTAAAACTGTTTTACATCTTTAAAATGCGAGCTGTGACCCAGAACACAGAATAATACTCACAGCCAGTCTCCAGCCTCTGAACACATCAGAACATCTGCCCAGAACCCCTCCTGACAGCAGGTACTGGCCACATCTGGACCAAACATCATATTCAATCCGTGTATCGGATATTTTACAAGAAAGAATGTCCTTTAAAGTGTATCTGAGGTTATTTGGAGCTTAATTTTGTAATTTATGGGTTAAATGAAATGTTTTTGGGCTTGAGTCAACTGACCATCTGGCACATCGTGGGCTGATGCACATGTATGTTTTTCTTTATTCTGCTGCATCTTCTGATTAAATCTTCTTAAAACCCTCTTTGGTTTCATTACACAACGTCTTCCAAGAAGAAGTCGGACGGCCACAGTGGATGAGACCAGAATAAGCTCGGCCCGCCGGGCAGAACCAGACAAACGTGTAAAAACCGACGACATGTTTGCTGCAGGGCTTCTTCAGCACCTGAGGGGGGGGGGAACAGGAGAACCTGCTAAAAATGGGCTCGTTGCCTGGTGTCACGAAGGATGAGCGTCAGGAGAACTGAACCGGTTCAGTGAAGTCATGCTGCTGAACAGTTGAATGACATCAGTGTTGGAGGCTGACACATGGCGCCGGTTCCCTTCAACCATCGGCTTTAAGAGCGAGTCAGCTGGTCGTTTTGTTCATTTATTCATTAGGCGGAGGGGTGGACACCTCTTTTAGGACGCCAGCTCTGAGTGGGCGCTGATGGAGACGTATTTATTTATCTAAAGAGAACCTGTTCATGAGGTAATCTCGTAATTCCTGACCTGATCGGGATGAACTCGAGTTAAAGTCGTTTTCCACGACTTCTGCTGCATGAAAACTCAGTTAGTTTGACTACCAGGTGGAGTCGAATGTGACCTGCGAGTGTTTTTCATCCAGTGAGGAAGTAACAGGAAGTGATGTCACACTTTCCATTGTTACAGGAATCATTTTGGGTGCGTTTAATTCTTGTTTTTCTTTAAATCAGCTGACTCTCTGTCCTTAAAGATAACTTCTAAACGCCTTTAAAACCAGGTCTCATCTCATATGTTTAAAATTAAAGCAGAAACACGTTTATTTTGCGTTCTTTTCAGTTATTTAATTCTAGTTTCTTATCATGTGTTCATTTAGCCTTTTATGCAGGAGCTGATCTCGTTAAATGAGTTTTAAATATTTTAGAGGCAGATACGTCGGGTTTTAATTGTTGTTTGACAGATTCTGTCCTTTTATGGCTGTGGTGTTAAATTTGAAGAGTTTTTGGTGTCTTTAAGCTAAACTTTATTTTGTTTCAGTGTATTAATGCTAACCTGAGCTGCTGCCTAGCTTGGCCAGAACACTCTTGGAGTTTTATCTCCTGGTTAAATAAAGGTTGATAAAGAAATGATGGCAGTTTCAGTCCTCCGTGCACGTCCACATCATCCTAACGTTTGAGCTCAGATCAGCTGGTATCAAGCTAGCAGGTCGCCAAGCCAGGAGTTAGCTGAGTGAGTCACGAGCTGCAGAACCGATGGAGAACAGAGCCAGCGGCGCCCTCAGAGCGGAGCCGAGCTAGCCCTCAGGGAGGAGCCGAGCTAGCCCTCAGGGCGGAGCTGAGCTAGCCCTCAGGGCGGAGCCGAGCTAGCCCTCAGAGGGAAGCCGAGCTAAACCTCAGGGTGGAGCCGAGCTAGCCCTCAGAGTGGAGCCGAGCTAGCCCTCAGGGCGGAGCCGAGCTAGCCCTCAGAGCGGAGCCGAGCTAGCCCTCAGGGCGGAGCCGAGCTAGCCCTCAGAGGGAAGCCGAGCTAGCCCTCAGGGCGGAGCCGAGCTAGCTCTCAGAGCGGAGCCGAGCTAGCCCTCAGGGCGGAGCCGAGCTAGCCCTCAGGGCGGAGCCGAGCTAGCTCTCAGAGGGGAGCCGAGCTAGCTCTCAGAGGGGAGCTGAGCTAGCCCTCAGGGCGGAGCCGAGCTAGCCCTCAGAGGGAAGCCGAGCTAAACCTCAGGGTGGAGCCGAGCTAGCCCTCAGAGTGGAGCCGAGCTAGCCCTCAGGGCGGAGCCGAGCTAGCCCTCAGAGCGGAGCCGAGCTAGCCCTCAGGGCGGAGCCGAGCTAGCTCTCAGAGCGGAGCCGAGCTAGCCCTCAGGGCGGAGCCGAGCTAGCCCTCAGGGCGGAGCCGAGCTAGCTCTCAGAGGGGAGCCGAGCTAGCTCTCAGAGGGGAGCTGAGCTAGCCCTCAGGGTGGAGCCGAGCTAGCTCTCAGAGGGGAGCCGAGCTAGCTCTCAGAGCGGAGCCGAGCTAGCTCTCAGGGCGGAGTCGAGCTAGACCTCAGAGGGAAGCCAAGCTAGCTCTCAGGGCGGAGCCAAGCTAGCCCTCAGGGAGGAGCCGAGCTATCCCTCAGGGAGGAGCCGAGCTAGCCCTCAGGGCGGAGCCGAGCTAGCTTTCAGGGCGGAGCCGAGCTAGACCTCAGAGGGAAGCCGAGCTAGCCCTCAGGGAGGAGCCAAGTTAGCCCTCAGGGTGGAGCCGAGCTAGCTTTCAGGGCGGAGCCGAGCTAGACCTCAGAGGGAAGCCGAGCTAGCCCTCAGGGAGGAGCCAAGTTAGCCCTCAGAGTGGAGCCACATGTCCCCTGAACCAGGAGCAACGAGCTGGCTGAGATGTAGCTCGGCTCGGCTCCACCGTTTGCATCCATGAGGCAGAAACCGTAGCCTTTACCTTTCTTTTCTTGGTAGAAAGCATCACATCCTGTCCGCAGTGTGCAGAGATCAGCTCAGCATATTCACAGATCTGCGTTCACTGAATGAGAGACAAGTTGGAGTGAATATAACAACATTTGAGTTGCTTTTTTTAAATTATCTGCTGGTTATCTGCTGGTTATCTTCAGGTTATCTTCAGGTTATCTGCTGGTTATCTTCAGGTTATCTGCTGGTTATCTGCTGGTTATCTTCAGGTTATGTTCAGGTTATCTGCTGGTTATCTGCTGGTTATCTTCAGGTTATGTTCAGGTTATCTGCTGGTTATCTGCTGGTTATCTTCAGGTTATCTTCAGGTTATCTGCTGGTTATCTTCAGGTTATCTGCTGGTTATCTGCTGGTTATCTTCAGGTTATGTTCAGGTTATCTGCTGGTTATCTGCTGGTTATCTTCTGGTTATCTGCTGGTTATCTTCAGGTTATCTGCTGGTTATCTGCTGGTTTAACTAACCACAACAATGGATGGAACGCAGGTTTTCTGACGGGAGGGAAAGAGGAATTAATCAATAATCTGATCAATATCGCTGATATGATGATGCACGACGCTGGATTTGCTCAAATAAATGTGCTGCAGGTGGATTATTGTTAGTTTCAGTCAGATGCTAAACTTTTAAAAGCTCTTTGCACCAAATGAAAATCATTGGAAGCAAACTGGAAATATCTGAGTTCACTTCTGAAATGTTCCATAAAAAGACCAAAAGCACAACAAAGATAAAGTCCAATTCATTGTAAAACAATGAATTAGATTCCAAATGAGTCCAGTTCACACAACTGAACCTGCTGATTCAGTTCTTGGTGCATCATGTAGAAAATAAAACGCTTTAAGGAGACTTTTAGGAGTCAGAAACTGGTGGTTTGTTATTTCTCAGCTCCTCGGTTTGGTCTCTGCTCTCCTGTTTGGTTTTTCTTTGAGCTTTATTCCTCGTGTTGCTTTAGTTCTCAGCTGGATCCTCTGGTTTCTTGTCTTTCCCCCCAGATGTTCACACCTGTCTGGAGGTGACCTCTCACCTGTTCCCCCCTCAGCCTTGTGCTGAGTCGCCCTGAGTTTGGTCCGACCGGAGGAAGCTCGAGTCTCGACCCTTAAACACTGCGAGTGAGTCTGAATAAATGATTATCAGGTTGAACTCAGGCTGGAAACTAAGTGATGCTTTCAGCTTCCTGCTGGTGGGCGAGTCGACCTGCCGATCAGCTGCTTTCTTTACAGACGCTCCAAAGAAAGAAGGTTTTGCACCTGACTGAATCCTGCATTCACCACCAGATGAACTGAAACGATGCCGGGATGAGTCGCACTTCCTGGAACATTTGGCTCTCCACCTCCAGGTTTAACACGACTCCAGCATGTTTGTTTCTGGACTTTCTGAAGTACTTTTGTTGGGCTTTAATTGTTGTTTTTTTGTGATACATTTCCCTCCGAACCACCTTCAGTTGTGTTTTCTCATCTCCTTTTGACTCCTTTTGACTTCTCTACAGAACAAAAACATGAAAGTTTTGCTTCTCTGCAGCGTTTCAGCATCCATTTGGAAGTAATATCTTCTGAATATTTTCAGACAGACGCTTTTTCACCGCTTTGATTCGGCCATTTAGTCACTTTATTGAGTTTTATTCAGTCACTTATTCATGATTGTGGGACTTTTGGTATATTTAAGTTTCATTTTTAGCCCGACAGTTGACTGATTAAACAGCATTTTTAAATCTTTTGCCAGCAGCAGGTCAGAACGAGCCCAGTGATTATTATCAGGTTCACATACTTCTTTAATACAAATACTTTTGATAAACTTATGAATAAAAGAAGTTTGTGAACCTTAAAACGAGTGCTTCTGACGGACTTTTGGTCATAAATCCACCCGAGAGCTGAGATACGACTTTGTTTCCGAGATAGTTTGAATAAAACAATTTACAATTTAACTGTCCTTATATTGGAGTAAAAAACAGCATTAATCTTAATGCTCGGCAGCTGTGTTCAGTTATATATATATAAATATATATACTCCCTGCTTTTCTGCTGTCGGTGAATGTTTTACGTTGTTTAATTTGTGCCATGTGCCTCGTGCACGACACGACTTCCCTTCAGTGAGTCGCTCCTTTGAATGTAAAGTCCGAACAACGCTGGAACCGTCCCATTAAAACATACATAATTTATCACCTGCTGCTCTCTAACCGCTGAATTTAATTAAAAACCTGCTGAAAATCAGAGTCTTCACAGGCTTCAGGTGCTTCTTTGACTGTTTTTGACCAACGAATTCTTCTGGTAATTAAACATTAACTCCCTGTTGGCTCCTTTCGTAGCCTCAGAGATTTGAACTCATGTATAATGCAAACTGCACTATTAACCCTTCAGAAACCATCCAGTTTAATCTCTCACTGCTGCTTTTTCCTCTCATGAGCCAGTCTTGCTTTGTATTGGTGGAACTTGACGGCTGATCCAGGTGAGTTGTGTTGGTGGCTAATTCTTCCAGTTTCTGCTGGTTGGTTGTAACCGACCCTCAGACGGTTTGCTGCTGATTCTTTCTTCTGTCTCGTGGGTCCACTCTTCAAAAGCTCATCTCTCACACCTCCTCAGCAGGAACTGAAACGTTTCTCCTCCGTCAGTCATCCACAGCCACTGGAAACACCCAGAGTTTAAGCTCTGTTCCTGATTAAATCACATCCACATGTCAGTGGAAGACAGTTTTATTCCTTAAACATGCTTAAACTGAGCATCTGAAAGTGTGGGTCAGACAGTTTCCACCCAAAGGAACATGGAGCAGCTTGTATGATGACAGTAATCCTAAATTCATTCATCTGTGACCTCAGGCCGAGCCCCTTATAGAAACCGAGGATAATCACCCCATCGGCCTTCATTCCTTCCCCCGGGTTGTTCTAGCTACAAAGCTACGAGGCTTCAGCAGGACGTTGGTGAAGTTTCTGTCTGTCTGTCCGCTGGTTGAGTTCAGGTGTGTTTACCTGCGTTAGCTTTCATCCACACCTGGACAGCTGCTGTGATTTAATGCAAAAACAAAGAGAAAATGAAGCTGTTCCTCCAGTCAGAAACACTCCAGCTCTGTAGATACAGATAGTTACTGATCCCAGAGGGAAACAGGTTAGCAGTTAGCTGTAAGTTAGCAGTTAGCTGTAAGTTAGCAGTTAGCTGTAAGTCAGCAGTTAGCTGTAAGTAAGCAGTTAGCTGTAAGTTAGCAGTTAGCTGTAAGTTAGCAGTTAGCTGTAAGTTAGCCGTTAGCTGTAAGTTAGCAGTTAGCTGTAAGTTAGCCGTTAGCTGTAAGTTAGCAGTTAGCTGTAAGTTAGCCGTTAGCTGTAAGTCAGCAGTTAGCTGTAAGTTAGCAGCAGATGCTAGCAAACAATGCTTTCTCATCAGCAGTAATGGACCAAGCCGGAGATGTGCACAGCGTAACTCGTAGTAATGCATGTGAACCGTTAATTACTGCGTTTAAACATTTTGGATTTATTAACCTCATTAAACATTTGTACCTGGAGACCTCCATCTTTATCAGAAACATGCCGATAATGTTAGCTGCTGCTAAAGGAGGAAATAAATCAGTAAATAAACCATGAGGAGTTATTTCATTAGCTAAGCTGTTAGCGTTAGCTGCTGCTAAAGGAGGAAATAAATCAGTAAATAAACCATGAGGAGTTATTTCATTAGCTAAGCTGTTAGCGTTAGCTGCTGCTAAAGGAGGAAATAAATCAGTAAATAAACCATGAGGAGTTATTTCATTAGCTAAGCTGTTAGCGTTAGCTGCTGCTAAAGGAAGAAATAAATCAGTAAATAAACCATGAGGAGTTATTTCTCAGATGCTTCCATTTCCCTGCTCTGAAGTTCAGGCTCTGAGAGCTGGAACTGATCCTCTTTGTGAAATAAATACCAGGGTTGTGTTTTTGGGGAGTTTTAGACCTGCTGGTGACCTCAGACGCCCTGATATCTGATATCAGAACATTTCCACCATTTCCATATTCACCTGCTGGTGACCTCAGATGCTCCCAGGAGCAGGAAGAAGGAGTTTTACACAATATGTCACCTTTAAGCCGACGTAACCAACAGTGAAGTCCTTCAGACGGTGACTCATGAACTCAGGCTGCAGCTTCAAACTCCTGTTTTATCATTTAACAAAGCAGACTTTATTTGTCCAGCACTTTTTAAACCAAGTAACTGTTGGTAAAGATAAAGGTATAAGGTATAAAGCAAAACATAGAAGAGACTAGAAAAGGAAGCATTTAAAACAATACTTCCCAACCTGCCACCCTGGTGGACCTTTGATCCAATCCACCTCCGAGCCAAAAGCAAAATAACCGAATTAAAGACAAACAAAGCAGTGCAGGAGAGTAAAGAACAGAGGAACCGAGTAAAATCTCAGCTATCGGGCAGATAAAAGCACTGCAGGAAGCGTTGAGGGGTAAAGAATAAAGAATAATATACTTTAAAAATTCATTTATGCATTACATTAGTATTAGGGCCACATTTAAAAAAATCTTTTGGAATAAATTACGAGAATAAAGTCTTAAATATTCTATCAGTGAGCAGAACCGTTTAATTAGCCTGTAGCATTAACCATATATGCTAACTGTTGCACTCCCGCCTTTTCTGTTTTTCATAGAACAACCAACCAATTACCACTTTATTCTCATAATTAGTTCCAAAAAAATGTTTTTTTAAATGTGGCCCTAATACTGTCGTTTGTTTTACTTTATTATTTAGATTAAATAATTATTTAGATTAAATAATAAAGTAAAACAAATACGTGGAAATAAATAAATAAAGAGAATTCATTCAAAGACTGAAAATACAGTAAAAACAAACCCATGAAATGAGAAATAAAAGATAAAAGTCACTATAATAAATAAATAAATAAGATAATGAGCCAAAAAATGCTTATTTTTAGTTATTTTAAATGTAAGTTTTTCATGACTTTTATCAGCAGTTCAGAAAGTTTCAGATTCAAAGCCGAGGGTTTGGTGTCCTCAGCCAGGGCAGCAAATCAGAAGATTAGAAGAAAACTGTTCAGCCATGTGGAAGAAAAACAATAATGAGACAACATTTCCTGCTAAAACTGTTCTGCTTCACTGTCTAATGAACCAAAACATCTGAAAGATTTGTTGTTTTCAGTAGATGCCTGGAAATTACATTCTTCTATCCAGAAAACCCCATAAAGCTTAATGTCTCGTGCACCTGTCTTCAGCGTGTGCACGTGCACGTGCACGAATGATGGTTATGTTTGCCTGGATCTGAGAGCAGCAGCAGGAACACAACCTCAGCCTCGATTGTACGGCTGCAGCCTTTGAAATTAAAGTCATTTACATAATAAAGTCATAAAAGATTCCCGTTTCAAACACGGTTGCAGTTAAATCTGTCTCCAGAGAGCGACTGCAGGTTGTACAACAGTTCAACAATTCAACGAAACAGGACAGAATGACACAGCAGTAACGGTAATTACTGTTTATTCTTTATTCTCACCTTGTGTTGAGTTCACTGAAGGCTTTAACAAAGCAGCTGGAGGAAACTGAGCCAAACAATTACAAGTGAAGACAGAGAAGAAACAGTTTAAAACATAGTAAACAATCCAAAGGAATAAATAAAGGACACATGAATGTAAATCCATAAAAATGGGTTTTAAGAATTGATTTTACAGGCGTTTCTGATTCTGTGAAATTCTCATTTCTTCAGGCAATTGAGGGTCCTGAGAACAAAGTCTACATTCACATTTTTATTTGTCACATGCAGAGTTTAACAAAGACAAGACGCAGTGAAATGTGCCCTGATCTGCACTTTGGACCCACTGTGTCCAGGTAAAAAAAGTTAAAAAGGTTAAGTTTAGGAATCAGTGCAAAGATAAACGAGTTTAAAACAACACGATGTAGCAGGTTAAAGACGCAAGCTTCCGTGTCAGGTTAAAACCGTACATACTCAGACATGAAAACAGCACTGAAACACTTTATGGGTATGAAATACAACTTTATGGGTATCGAATACAACTTTATGGGTATAAAATACAACTTTATGGGTATCGAATACAACTTTATGGGTATAAAATACAACTTTATGGGTATCAAATACAACTTTATGGGTATCAAATACAACTTTATGGGCTTTATGGGTATCAAATACAACTTTATGGGTATCAAATGCAACTTTATGGGTATCAAAGGCAACTTTATGGGTATCAAAGGCAACTTTATGGGTATCAAATACTACGTTATGGGTATCAAATGCAACTTTATGGGTATCAAAGGCAACTTTATGGGTATCAAAGGCAACTTTATGGGTATCAAATACAACGTTATGGGTATCAAATGCAACTTTATGGGCTTTATGGGTATCGAATACAACTTTATGGGTATCAAATACAACTTTATGGGTATCAAATACAACTTTATGGGCTTTATGGGTATCGAATACAACTTTATGGGTATCAAATACAACTTTATGGGTATCAAATACAACTTTATGGATATCAAATACAACTTTATGGGTATCAGATACAACTTTATGGGTATCAAATACAACTTTATGGGTATCAAATACAACTTTTTGGATAGGAAATGCAACTTTATGGATATCGAATACAACTTTATGGGTATCGAATACAACTTTATGGGTATCGAATACAACTTTATGGGTATCAAATACAACTTTATGGGTATCAAATACAACTTTATGGGCTTTATGGGTATCGAATACAACTTTATGGGTATCAAATACAACTTTATGGGTATCAAATACAACTTTATGGATATCAAATACAACTTTATGGGTATCAGATACAACTTTATGGGTATCAGATACAACTTTATGGGTATCAAATACAACTTTTTGGATAGGAAATGCAACTTTATGGATATCGAATACAACTTTATGGGTATCGAATACAACTTTATGGGTATCGAATACAACTTTATGGGTATCAAATACAACTTTATGGGTATCAAATACAACGTTATGGGTATCGAATACAACTTTATGGGTATCGAATACAACTTTATGGGTATCAAATTCAACTTTATGGGTATCAAATGCAACTTTATGGGTATCAAATGCAACTTTATGGGTATCAAATACAACTTTATGGGTATCGAATACAACTTTATGGGTATCAAATGCAACTTTATGGGTATCAAATACAACTTTATGGGTATCAAATGCAACTTTATGGGTATCAAATACAACTTTATGGGTATCGAATACAACTTTACGGGTATCAAATGCAACTTTACGGGTATCAAATGCAACTTTATGGGTATCAAATTCAACTTTATGTGTATCAAATACAACTTTATGGGTATCAAATACAACTTTATCATTGGGAAAATTTAAAATATAGTTAAAGGAAGGCTCTGCCCGAGGATCTGAAGCTGCCAGGTGGGTCATATGAGGTCAACATTTCTGATATACAGCGAGGGGTCAGAGCAAAGCCTTATGGGTAAGAAGCAAACATGGACGCAGAGGAAGGAAACACATCTCATGCAGTGTTAGTTAGAGCTGTAGCGATACGCTAATCTCACGATACGATACGATACGATATGATACGATATGATATGATACGATACGATTTAATACACTTCCTTTTCTGAAAGAGTTTAAAGGGACCGTGTGAAACATGAATCGTTGCTGATTGGACTGGTGGTCCGACCTTTAAACCGGAGGGACAACACCACCAGACAAATGGAAACAAGCAAACATGTCTTCAGCGTACACAGACTCGTGTTTATGTTGTGAATATTACATCATCCACCTGCTTGTTTTACTTGCTAAATACCATATAAACACTAATCCAATTTCTCTAATCACAAACCATCTTTTTTCATTTTTGACAAGGAGTTCAAACAATAAATTACAACAATCCTACGTTCTATAAACAGAAAAGCCATCAAAACCACTGAGCTATGCACTTTATATAACATTTTTATTAACTAATTTATCACTGTTTTGTATAATCTGACCCCTGTTTTGTATTATGTTAATGTTCTGTGTTTTCACTAATTGTAACGTCTGACTTTTCAATAAAGTTTGCTAAAAAAAAAAAAAATCGTTACTCGCGGCTGAAAAATCTATACTTTATCAGGAAACAAAATATCGATATATATCGCGGTATTGATCACAGTGCTCAGCCCTCGTGTTAGTTTGGGAACAGTTCCAGCGGCGAACACTAGCTAAAGAGGCTAAAGGAGAACAGAAAGATGCGTTATTTAAACTGCTTCATGGGGCAAAACAACACTGAATAAAACGGGCTGAAGGTCATAACACATCCAGTCTTCTTTCTGCTCACTACCACCAGGTGGCAGATATGCATTAATTGAATTATACCCCCCAAATTAAAGGGTCTTCACATTCGAAATGTTCGAGGTGAAGAAGAAGTGAATTAAAAGTGTGGTCAGATAACTTCCCCCCAGGTTTTCTGATGGAGGTAACTACTGAAACTCGCTATTCGAGAGATTTTTGTTGGAAAAAGAGTAAGAAAAGCTTTCAGGAGGATACTTTGGGTTTGAAATATGATGAGTCTTTCACCTTATTGTACCTTGTAATTTTACCTGAAGGCATGAAAAATGTACTTTCATCCTTTTATCTTCAAAAAGAAGAGTTAATTCAGCTTAACAAT
Source organism: Leuresthes tenuis (assembly GCA_036924055.1). Taxonomy (NCBI): domain Eukaryota; kingdom Metazoa; phylum Chordata; class Actinopteri; order Atheriniformes; family Atherinopsidae; genus Leuresthes; species Leuresthes tenuis. The sequence continues at coordinate 32,056,981 of JAVGWW010000019.1, read as the reverse complement.
CAGGGAGTGAGTTTTCAGGCCGTCTTCACTGGATGTTACAATCAGTGCATGAAAACTGACAGAAATAGTTTCTTTATGTGGGTTGGAAGCCCACACAGATTAAACTTCAAGATGCAGGGTTGCTCTGTCAATTACTGGCTGGTGATCAGGCCTCCTCCAATGGAGTCCAGGCAGCTGGGAAGGCTCCCAGGAGACATGATCAGACTCACAAGGCTTCCATCAGAAGGAGGAAGCAACAAGGCTACCAAGATAAAGTTGATGTGGATGGATGAAGGGGAAGCAGCAACGTTTTAACTGATCGTTTTGAATGGATTTTGACCAGTTTTTCCAAGTTGTTAGAAATCTTGCTGCAGAATCAATCCTGTAGAGCATCGTCTTCACTTCAACTAGAAAGCTTCAGCTAACAAAGTAATGTGGGAACAATAATGTTCATCTTTCAGAAAGGAACAGCAGTAACTCCTTAGAAGTTGGTGTACGTCATCTTCATTAGCTAAGCTGTTAGCGTTAGCTTCAGCTAACAAAGTAATGTGGGAACAATAATGTTCATCTTTCAGAAAGGAACAGCAGTAACTCCTTAGAAGTTGGTGTACGTCATCTTCATTAGCTAAGCTGTTAGCGTTAGCTTCAGCTAACAAAGTAATGTGGGAACAATAATGTTCATCTTTCAGAAAGGAACAGCAGTAACTCCTTAGAAGTTGGTGTACGTCATCTTCATTAGCTAAGCTGTTAGCGTTAGCTGCTGCTAAAGGAAGAAATAAATCAGTAAATAAACCATGAGGAGTTATTTCTCAGATGCTTCCATTTCCCTGCTCTGAAGTTCAGGCTCTGAGAGCTGGAACTGATCCTCTTTGTGGCTCAGTTCCTTCAGTCCAGCGTTGAACTGGACCAAGTTGTTAAAACAGTGGGATGAAAAGTGTCTGCTGCACATTCACAGTCTTTAGCTAACTCTGCTGGAACATTAGCCTCAGATATAGTTTATCCACTGGGCTCTTATATCCTCTGAGGCTGCTGCTGGATGGAAGATGCATGCTCCTCAGTGCAGCTGACAGCAGAACATTTCCACCAGAAGCTGGCTTCATCCGTCCAGCAGGGTGGAGGTGAGGGGGCGGGGCTTAGCAGAGGAGGCGGAGCCAACTTAAGGAGTGACGTACTTTAGAAATGAAAATCAGAACGGCTCGTTAAATGAGGAACTTTCAAACAAAGGGGAACTAAATAAATACCAGGGTTGTGTTTTTGGGGAGTTTTATACCTGCTGGTGACTCCAGATGCCCTGATATCTGCTCCCAGGAACAGGAAGAAGGAGTTTTACACCATATGTCACAAACAAAATGACAGAGTGTAGCTACAGTTTAACTTTCTCCCGGATTGTATGTTAAAAGGAAACAACAGGTATAAACATCTGCTGTGGTTCATTTTCTTCTCTTTACATTCTGCTTTAGTCATTTTTGGGGGTTTATTCATATTCGTGTTGCATCTTTTTTCCTTTGCTTTGATGCTTTGTTTTGTCACTTTTGGTTCTCTTTGTTTTTTTGTAGTTTCTGTCTGGTTATTAATCTGTTCTTTAGTCGTATTTTTGCATCTTTCCATGTGTATTCTCCATCCTTTTGTCCTCTCTGTTCTCATGTACTTCACCTTGCACTGATCGTAAACCTTTTGGCAGCCCTTGTACGTCAGTTTCTTTCTTCTGGCTGATTTGTGTCCCTTTATGTCCTTTATCACAGCTGTGAGTTGAATGATGAGGGCAGGGAGATGGACACAAATGCAGACAGAACTGAGTAGGCAGAGAGAAATTTGAGGTGATTCACTGAAAAATAAGAAGTCTGACAGTCAAACAAAACCAGAGAAAGAGGATATTGTGTCTGTGTGATGTGGGGAGAGGAGCAATTTTCATTTTTCCGACCTCATTTGCGTCTCTTGCTTCTGTCGAGGATGTGAGACAAAGACATGACAAAGATGCAATGTTTGAGGAGCTAAAACTGCCAAATGAGAGTGTCTGGAAGTCTAAACCAGAGCGTTCTTCATGTGGATTTATCCCGACTTCATTTCATTTTCCACAGAACATCAATTGTTGCACTGCTCAGCATTTAGTGGTTTGGAGACTCTGAAGCTGAACAGGGAAAAGAGTTGATCCATAAATCTACCTGTTCACCATGTTAAACACCACCCTGAATAAAACAGGCTGAAAGTCCCACATAAAACAGAAAATCTCCTTTCTACTCTCTACCACTAGATGCCAGACGTGTATTATATGAATAAAACTCCCAAATTAAGGTGTTTTCCTGTTAAATGTTCCAGTAAACTGATGAAATGTCGTATCGTGACGCCGTTAGCTCATGCAGCTAACGGGAAGAGTTTGGCCAATAGCTCATGCAGCTAACAGGAAGTGTTTGGACGTTAGCTCATACAGCTAACAGGAAGAGTTTCGCCAATAGCTCATGCAGCTAACCAGAAGTGTTTGGACGTTAGCTCATGCAGCTAACAGGAAGTGTTTGGCCGTTAGTTCATGCAGCTAACAGGAAGTGTTTGGACGTTAGCTCATGCAGCTAACAGGAAGAGTTTCGCCAATAGTTCATGCAGCTAACAGGAAGTGTTTGGCCGTTAGCTCATACAGCTAACAGGAAGTGTTTGGCCGTTAGCTCATGCAGCTAACAGGAAGTGTTTGGGCGTTAGCTCATGCAGCTAACAGGAAGTGTTCGGACGTTAGCTCATGCAGCTAACAGGAAGTGTTCGGACGTTAGCTCATGCAGCTAACAGGAAGTGTTTGGACGTTAGCTCATGCAGCTAACAAGAAGTGTTTGGACGTTAGCTCATGCAGCTAACAGGAAGTGTTTGGACGTTAGCTCATGCAGCTAACAGGAAGTGTTTGGACGTTAGCTCATACAGCTAACAGGAAGAGTTTCGCCAATAGCTCATGCAGCTAACAGGAAGAGTTTCGCCAATAGCTCATGCAGCTAACAGGAGGTGTTTGGACGTTAGCTCATGCAGCTAACAGGAAGTGTTTGGCCGTTAGCTCATGCAGCTAACCAGAAGTGTTTGGACGTTAGCTCATGCAGCTAACAGGAAGTGTTTGGCCGTTAGTTCATGCAGCTAACAGGAAGTGTTTGGACGTTAGCTCATGCAGCTAACAGGAAGAGTTTCGCCAATAGCTCATGCAGCTAACAGGAAGTGTTTGGACGTTAGCTCATGCAGCTAACAGGAAGTGTTAGGCCGTTAGCTCATGCAGCTAACGGGAAGAGTTTGGCCAATAGCTAATGCAGCTAACAGGAAGTGTTTGGACGTTAGCTCATGCAGCTAACAGGAAGTGTTTGGACGTTAGCTCATGCAGCTAACAGGAAGTGTTTGGACGTTAGCTCATGCAGCTAACAAGAAGTGTTTATAGGGATGATGCTCGGGTGAAATTTAGAGAAAATTCATCAAAATATTTAACAAGAGATGTTTTGGTTCAGGGGCTGAACCGTGTGGTGGTTAGCACCGTCACCTCACAGCAAGAGGGTTCCAGGTTCGATCCCCGCCTGGGGCCTTTCTGTGTGGAGTCTGCATGTTCTCCCCGTGTATGCGTGGGTTCTCTCCGGGTTCTCCAGCTTCCTCCCACTGTCCAAAAACATGCATGTTAGGTTAATTGCTAAATTGTCCTTGGGAGTGAGTGTAAGTGTGGATGGTTGTTTGTCTCGTTTGTCTCTATGTGTGTCTCTGTGATGGACTGGCGACCTGTCCAGGGTGTACCCCGCCTTTCGCCCGATGAATGCTGGGATAGGCTCCAGCCCACTATCTCTACCCGATTAACGGATTGATGGTATAGCAGATGGATGGATGTTTTGGTTTAGATCTTTGATGAACATTCAGAGGATCACAGTGTTCATGGGTTTTCGTCTTTGTATCATGTAAAAAATGAACATTTTAAGTTCTAAAATACATTGAAAATTGGATTTCTGTATTTTCTGTCATTTCATCCACATAAAAACAACAGAAAATCAGTAAAAAGTCTTTAATCAGATCCTGATTCTTCAGTGTTTGAGTGGCAGAGAACTGGTGTTCATATCTGTTAGTTTCATCTGTTCTCAGAGTCCAGAAATCATCAGTTAGGAGGAGGAACAGCAGCTCAGCATCTGTCACATCTGTCTCCTCGTTAGCCAACAGGCTCATCAGAGTATCTGACCCCCCGGTTCACTTCATCAGGAAACCCAGCCCTCATTACTGCTGACACACTGGTTTCGAGCGACTTCCACGTCCACCTTTTCCCTGTCATTACCATCTCATTGACCCGTGTCTTTCTCAATAACGGGTCGCTGTCCTCCGGTCTTTCAGTCTCTGACTGACAGTCTGTCAGGACTCAATAAGTATTCGTATTTACGAAAGTATTTAGCCGACGTCGTCTGTTAAAAGAGTTCGACTCCTATGTAGCTTATTGTTAGCTTTTATAAAGCTGTTATATCTTCATTTGTAAGTCGCTTTGGATAAAAGCGTCTGATAAATACAGAAACAGAAACATAGAGCTCGAGAGAAAGAGACCTGGAGCGCAGGATAAATACAATTGAATTATTTCTTTGTTGTTTTGTTTTTCAGGGAAGAAAAACAACAAAAAATGTGAGATTTTAGTTTTACGTTTGTAGACTTTTTCTAATTCTGGACTAAAGGTGACGGAAAGTGTGTCGATCTGTGGATAAACAGTCGTGGAAGTGAAAGTGAAGGTGATTGCTGAGGGAGGCAAACCGGTCAGCAGGTCATCAAGGTCAGATCCAACCGCTGCCTCTGGGAGCTCTTAGCTTCTGAAGAGAATCGATGAACAGAATAACCTGAAAGCTGCTGATTAATCCCAAACAGTGAGGACTCACACCTGCATGGACATAAGATGGCACGAAGCACCGAGCCGGTGGAAGCAGATCATTCAGGCTGGATCTGGTCCTCCTCCTCCTGTAGCCGGGACAACATTTGGCCTTTTGATTAAACGCTTCATAATGAACTGTTAATTTAGCTCTTTCAAACAGTGGGTGTGCACTTGTGCATCTACCGGTGTGTTGATGCCATCGAGCCTGACGATGCAAACGAGGTCAAAATGAGTCTGAGCACATGGTGTCGAGGTCACTGACAGACGAGGAGCCTTTGATGATCATGTTCTCCCTCTGAGCCTCATTATTTCTGCTCCTCTCAGGCTTATCTCCTCTGCCTCTTCCCAGACTCCTGCGTGAGCATCAGGTCTTTTACACAAGCCCAGTGTGTAGGATGGCATGTAATTATCACATTTCTTTTATTCAATTAGGAAGTCTTTCATTGTGGCTTCCTGTGAAGAAACAGAACATTGGAATTACAACAAATAGTCTTTTAGTGCCACTGATTCCACTTGTGTTTAACAAAATCTATCAGACTGTACACTGAACGGGCCTCTTTCAATTCAAAACAGGAAGTGGGCCTTTTCTTCATCAGCTAAGCTGTTAGCGTTAGCTAAGCTGTTAGCGTTAGCTAAGCTGTTATCGTTAGCTAATGCTAAAGGAAGAAAAGTAAGTAAAGGAAACCATGTGGAATTATTTCTCAGATACTTCCTGCTCAGGCAAATATCATGAGATCAGTACCACTTTGAAACCTCCGCGGACGCAAATGTTCTGAGTTTAGTGTTTCTTTGGTAATTTTAGCTTTTTTATGGTCACAAAATGTTTCTTGATGAAGTGAGTGCTGAGTTTTTAATGCAAAGTAGTGATATTAACTCAATTTTAGTTACTACAACAGAAGAGTGCCCACATCACAACATTTTTGCTCGTAAAGTCTTCTGCCCAGCGCTAATGTTATGCTAACAACCGTTAGCTAAAGTTAGCTAACTAGCTCGAAGTGTGGTTGGTGGAGCTGTTGTCGGGGAGGTGGAGAACTTGAATCTACCAACGATTTCTTACTAGAAGAAAGAGCAGAAGCGTTTTTGAACTCGTGGGCGTGTCTAAAAATGAATATCAGGTGGCTCGAACCTTTATTTCACAGGTAAATCTGTTAAATGGACCCTGAAGGCTGTTCTGTCGTCAAGAAAATACAATAAAGCTTTTCGTATTTAACCAGCTAATTATTTGTACACAGTGGTTAACATGAACAGACTACTGTTAAATGACCAGATTCATTGTGAGTTTTTGCCCTGTTTTCGGTTTATCGGCGCTCTTTCTGTTGTCCTTCATCCTTCAGCCAGTCTTCCTCCCCTGCCTGCCTGACCCTCAGCTTTCCTCACCACGCTTGCTCTTCCTCTAATCCTCAGCCAGCCTCCTCCTCTTCGTCTTCAGCCATCTGCCTGCTCTCTTCTCATTTCAACTCCCTCTCTGCTGGAGTATTAAAAATAAATCTTTCCTGACCATCTTCAGCGTGACTTAAATGGTCTGGCTGTCGTGGCACTGAGATGCTGAACAGATCCTCCTTTCTAAAACGTTGTTGTTGTTAAAAGCTTTTCTCTTTGGGTGAAGCAGAACATGTAAACGTGTGGATATTCATCTGAAGAATTTAAGAATTAGCAAATTCTCGCATTCGGAAAATCACAAATAAAATGTTAAGTGTGTATCTGTTGGAATGAAGTTTGATTAATACGATTAGAATAAAGTTTTGGGGTTTTGAAAAACTTTGGGTCCAGATGCTGGTCATCGAACGAGGCTTTATTTTGGGCTGATGGAGAGGGTGGAGCTGAGGTGGAGGTGGAGTAAACATCACCAGCTTCAGTGAGATTCAAAAAGGACGGAAAGGAGAGTGATTGGCCGGGAGAGAAAGTTAGCAGGAAGCCCATTGGACGAAAGCAGTGACATCATAATTCATGTGGAAACAAGTAAGAAAGAAACGTCATCAGATATTAAACTTAATAATTAAAGCTTCGGTTCAACTTCAAAGATGGCCGACAGAGTAAATAATGCGATTATTACAGCTTTCCTTATGGTTTTTATGTATAACAAAGACCAAAAAATGAATAAACAGACAAATAATACTGAGATGAAAGAGAATTAGGTCCCTTTAAAACTTTTTTTAGAAACATTGGTTTACATTTTTATCTTTTATTGGTGAGATGAACCAGATTATTATGAGCTGTGTAGAAGCAGGATTGAGTAAAACTGGCTGCTCGGTTCCTCTTCTTCTTCAGATATAAGACATTCGACAGTAAAATCCCGGCTCTTCTTCTTCTTCAGAATTATAATCGTAGCGTTTCGAATCGTATTCTCACGAAACATTTTACTTGTGATTTTATTCATGAGAATTTGCTAAATTTCTATTTCAGCACAACTTCAGATGAATTTAATTAAACGTTTTTTAAACTTGGCGTATGTTACATTTTTACTGATGTTTTTACTGGTGTTCTTCCAGGCTTTCGTCATCTTGTAGCATCACGCCTTGTAGCTACATCCGTTCTTCTTCTTCTTTTCAGCTAAATTAATCACATTTGACCTCTAGTTTCCCACAAACTTCTGTTTTGGTTGTTTTTACTCAGTCTGGGCAGCTCAGAGCGCTCTTCACCTGCTCTGAAACCATCTCTGATCGGATCTCTGTCCAGCTTGGTCCTGGGCGCCGATGACATCACAGAGAAGGCTGACATGCTGGATGTCTGTAACCCGTTTGAATTGAATAATTATTTGTTTGTTGGTGCTTCAAAGTCTTCGTAGACGGATTCATCAGACAATGAGGGATGGTGGCGTTCGCTACTTTCAAAGAACTGCATGTTTTATTTGAGTTTTGGAGGGAAAATGACAGCCCTGTTGTAGAGTGGAGCTGCTCTCCTGTATCTGGATCCTAAATCATCTCAGAGAAATGTCAAAATGTCATAAAAAGCTCAGGAAACTGCCAACCTGGTGAGAAACAGTCTGACTTAACAAGGCTGGATGAGTCATCCTGCTCTCTGGGGCCAAATTCTCTTTTTATTCCAAAGAAATGCTTTGTTTGAATTTCAAATATCAACAGATGCAGATGGTGGGCGGAGCCTGCTCACTGGAGCCGACCAATCAGAGCAGGCTGGGCTTCTTTTCGTCCTTGTGTCAGGTGATGTCTCATATTTTTCTGTATTATAACTATTGGCTGACCTGCAGGGCACCTTCGAACATGATGAACAATATCTGCGGGTCGACCTTTCTCACCTGCCGGCTTTAATGAAAACCGGCGAATCACACATCCGTCAGCAGACTGTTTCCAGAGCTCCACATGTATGAAAACCACATTCTGTGTGATCCTCAGTTTAAAACTCACCGTCGGCTTTGTTTCTGTCATCCTGCCCTACGGCAAAGGTTTATCCATTTTATCCATTTTATCCATTTTATCCATTTTATCCTTTTTATCGATTTTATCCATTTTATCCTTTTTATCGATTTTATCCTTTCTATCCATTTTATCCTTTTTATCCATTTTATGCTTTCTATCGATTTTATCCTTTTTATCCATTTTATCGATTTTATCCATTTTATTGATTTTATCCTTTTTATCGATTTTATCCTTTTTATCGATTTTATCCTTTTTATCGATTTTATCCTTTTTATCCATTTTATCGATTTTATCCATTTTATTGATTTTATCCTTTTTATCGATTTTATCCTTTTTATCGATTTTATCCTTTCTATCCATTTTATCCTTTTTATCCATTTTATCGATTTTATTGATTTTATCCTTTTTATCCATTTTATGCTTTCTATCGATTTTATCCTTTTTATCCATTTTATCGATTTTATCCATTTTATTGATTTTATCCTTTTTATCGATTTTATCCTTTTTATCGATTTTATCCTTTTTATCAATTTTATTGATTTTATCCTTTTTATCGATTTTATCGATTTTATCCTTTTTATCGATTTTATCCTTTTTATCGATTTTATTCTTTTTATCCATTTTATCCTTTTTATCGATTTTATTCTTTTTATCCATTTAATCGATTTTATCCTTTTTATTGATTTTATCCTTTCTATCGATTTTATCCTTTTTATCGATTTTATTCTTTTTATCGATTTTATCATTTTTATCGATTTTATCCTTTTTATCGATTTTATCCTTTTTATCGATTTTATTCTTTTTATCGATTTTATTCTTTTTATCCATTTAATCGATTTTATCCTTTTTATTGATTTTATCCTTTCTATCGATTTTATTCTTGATATCGATTTTATCCTTTTTATCGATTTTATCCTTTTTATCGATTTTATCCTTGATATCGAGTTTATTCTTTAAGGCGCCTGTTCTGGCCTCTGCAGACTGCTGCTGATCACCTTTTACAGCTGTAAGTAAATTCCCTCTGAATATATTCTGTTCCATGGACATAATTTCACATTAATCTGCAAACAATAGAGTTAATCTACTTTTGTACTTTTTACACAGAGCCTCTGCACACATCTGACCTCCTTAAATAACGCAGAATGACAGAGAAACGTCTTTAAATAACACAGAATGACAGAGAAACCTCCTTAAATAACGCAGAACGACCTGGAACAGGACCAAACGTCCAGAAACGTCCATAAGCTCCGAGCTTCTTAACTGAAAATGTCCTCTGCAGCTACATGTGACGACGCGACCTTGGACGAGACTCTGAAGGTCACATCGCCTCGATACAGCGATGATTGATTGTAGAGAAGCAGAAAAACAAAAAGTGAGTTGTGTCTGTGTCGATAAATCAGAAACATGTCGTGAACCACTTGGCTTTATAAGTAGGAGCCAAATGAGTCCAGTTCACCCATAACCAATTAAAAGCCGTTTCCCAACAAAGGAAACCAACAGATTCCTCTGAAACTTCTCCCTGATCCCCGTCCTGAGCTGCATGAGGCGACTGTGGAGAGAAAAAACTCCCTTTTAACAGGAAGAAACCTCCATCAGAACCAGAACCAGAACCAGAACCAGAACCAGGGAGGAAACGTCTGCCTGGGGACGGACACGTTACAGCACCAGATGCTGAAAGCCCGGCAGAACATCAGAAAAATCGGTAAATGCTGCCATTGTTGCCATGGTTTCCAGCAAATGATCATTGAACAAAGCAGCAGTGGGCTGAAAGGAGGCTGGAGCCCCGAAAAGCTGCGTTTGTTGTGTGCAAACCCACTAAAGACGGGTTTTAAGAGCAGAGTTTCCGTCCAGAAGGAAAAGTTAACTTTGAGAAACGTCCGCGGGGGCGTGGGCGCGAGCTCACTTCGATGTTCGGAGGCTGGTGTCAGAGCGAGGACCTGCTGAGACGTCTCTGCCGGGTCCTTACAGAGACACAGAATATCACATTACACACTCATAACAAACAAATGATCTCCGTCTCTCCTGGCCATCCTGAGGAGCAGTTGCCTGGCAACCAGGGGAGTTTCTAAAAGCACTGGTATCTCCTCTGCAGAGGGGGGGGGCGGCGTGTGAAGTGGATGTTGAATGGTGAGGCTGGTTATGTAAGCTCGTTGGATCGTCTCTATAAATATTCCTGATCCCCGTTTCCACACCGGAGGCAGAACCTGCAGCTGATCCGCTTCCTGTTGGGCGACCTGAGTTAAACGGACCGTTTAAGGTGTCAGAAGTGGGTCCCGGTTCAGGATCTGGTGTCATGGAGCCGGAGGGCGAGGCAGGTCGACCCGAATGGTGCGTTCAGGTGCAGCTCGCCAGCTCATCTGATCAAAGTCCCACAAAGAATTAAACAAAATAAGATTTAAATGCATTTATTACACTGAAAGATCAGAAACTTTCAATTTAAATGTTGGTCGAATGTTTTAATGATAACACAGAAAGACGTTTTCATCATTTAATAACTAAAGATCAGCCCTTTGGACCGGAACACACCAGAAATGTCCAATATTTCTGCTTAAAATCGCCCTTTAAGACACTTTATATGACCTGATACTTCATGTGTTGTCTGTGCAGAATAACCTCAGCTATGACTGATGAGAGTCGAGCTAACTGTGCGGACCGATAAAACCCAAAGAAGCGAGTAAATCCATGTAAAAATGGCTTCTGTGCGTGATTCAGCTGCTGAAAAATCAATAAAACATCCAACAGACTCCAAAGGGTCAAAAGCAAATTTCTCTTTGGTTTACTTTGAGCTCAATTTAATCATCAAAAAACAACATTTTATCAGAATAAAACAGAAAAGAATAAGTAAAAGCACTCAAGTTTCCGGTATTGTTGCATTTTACAGGTTTTCTGAAGCATTTTCTTTTTTAAATCCTTTAAAAATTGCTTTTGTGGAATGTTTTGACCCTCAGGGCCACCGTACTGTTTACCCGTACGAGCAGCCGTCTTTACAAACTGAAGAGAATGACTCCTAAAACTGATGGAGGCTGGTTTTCAGAGTAATATGAGAGGATAAAGCGGTCACAAATATCTGAATAACTTCACATAAATCTGGATCCTGCTGAGTTTCCCACAAATTAAAGCACAAAAGAGTCGAATAAGATCAGCATCATTCATCTGTAATGCTGACAGGAACACCTCGTTGTTCCACATGGAGTCTCTCAGTTGGATGTTGAAGCTCTGCAGTCTCACTTTGTTGCATAACTTAAACACAGTTGTGTAACCCTTTTGTACGGCTGCAGCTCGGACTCTGCGGGATGTAAACATGCAGGAGGTAAACCGAGGAGCTCAGTATTCTGCTCCGATGATGTTTAAACCCTCACAGCAGCAGCAGCAGAGACGGACTCTGTGTGTTTGGCTGCCCCCTGCTGGCAGCTCCTGTAGTCACAGTCCAGACCACAGCTGAGCTTCAACACAGTCAGGCATGAACAGTCTCAGCATGTTTACAGCAGGACTGAAGGAGCTGTGAGGGAGTGACTTCCTGAAGTGTTGGACTCAAACTTTACATCTGTGAACATTTTCAAGAGGAGGCAACTGGACTGAACATAAAACTATCCCAAAGAGACGGATAACTATCCCAAACAGAGAAAACTATCCCAAACAGACAGAAAACTATCCCAAAGAGACAGAAAACTATCCCAAACAGACAGAAAACTATCCCAAAGAGACAGAAAACTATCCCAAACAGACAGAAAACCATCCCAAAGGGACAGAAAACTATCCCAAACAGACAGAAAACTATCCCAAAGGGACAGAAAACTATCCCAAAGAGACAGAAAACTATCCCAAACAGACAGAAAACCATCCCAAAGAGACAGAAAACTATCCCAAACAGAGAAAACTATCCCAAACAGACAGAAAACTATCCCAAAGAGACAGAAAACTATCCCAAACAGAGAAAACTATCCCAAACAGACAGAAAACTATCCCAAAGAGACAGAAAACTATCCCAAACAGACAGAAAACTATCCCAAAGAGACAGAAAACTATCCCAAACAGACAGAAAACTATCCCAAAGAGACAGAAAACCATCCCAAACAGACAGAAAACCATCCCAAACAGACAGAAAACTATCCCAAAGGGACAGAAAACTATCCCAAAGAGACAGAAAACTATCCCAAAGAGACAGAAAACTATCCCAAACGGACAGAAAACTATCCCAAAGAGACAGAAAACTATCCCAAACAGACAGAAAACTATCCCAAACAGACAGAAAACCATCCCAAAGGGACAGAAAACTATCCCAAACAGACAGAAAACTATCCCAAACAGACAGAAAACTATCCCAAACAGACAGAAAACTATCCCAAACAGACAGAAAACTATCCCAAACAGACAGAAAACTATCCCAAACAGACAGAAAACTATCCCAAACAGAAAGAAAACCATCCCAAAGAGACAGAAAACCATCCCAAAGAGACAGAAAACCATCCCAAAGAGACAAAAAAACTATCCCAAACAGACAGAAAACCATCCCAAACAGACAGAAAACCATCCCAAAGAGACAGAAAACTATCCCAAAGAGACAGAAAACCATCCCAAAGGGACAGAAAACTATCCCAAACAGACAGAAAACCATCCCAAACAGACAGAAAACTATCCCAAACAGACAGAAAACTATCCCAAACAGACAGAAAACTATCCCAAACAGAAAGAAAACCATCCCAAAGAGACAGAAAACTATCCCAAACAGACAGAAAACCATCCCAAACAGACAGAAAACTATCCCAAACAGACAGAAAACTATCCCAAACAGACAGAAAACTATCCCAAAGACAGAAAACTATCCCAAACAGACAGAAAACCATCCCAAAGGGACAGAAAACTATCCCAAACAGACAGAAAACTATCCCAAACAGACAGAAAACTATCCCAAACAGACAGAAAACTATCCCAAACAGACAGAAAACTATCCCAAACAGACAGAAAACTATCCCAAACAGACAGAAAACTATCCCAAACAGAAAGAAAACCATCCCAAAGAGACAGAAAACCATCCCAAAGAGACAGAAAACCATCCCAAAGAGACAAAAAAACTATCCCAAACAGACAGAAAACCATCCCAAACAGACAGAAAACCATCCCAAAGAGACAGAAAACTATCCCAAAGAGACAGAAAACCATCCCAAAGGGACAGAAAACTATCCCAAACAGACAGAAAACCATCCCAAACAGACAGAAAACTATCCCAAACAGACAGAAAACTATCCCAAACAGACAGAAAACTATCCCAAACAGAAAGAAAACCATCCCAAACAGACAGAAAACCATCCCAAACAGACAGAAAACTATCCCAAACAGACAGAAAACTATCCCAAACAGAAAGAAAACCATCCCAAACAGACAGAAAACTATCCCAAACAGACAGAAAACTATCCCAAAGACAGAAAACTATCCCAAACAGACAGAAAACCATCCCAAACAGACAGAAAACTATTTTTGACTGCCTCAGTTTTGCGTAACAAAGGAAAAAAGCTAAATGACATCCATGAGGACGATGGTTGCATTGTAAGAAGAAGGTATTTTAGCCCTAACCACGATCGTTTCCTAACCCTAACCAAGTGATCTTATTGCCTAAACCCAACCAGGAGGTTAATCGTGTTAATGACTGAGTGTGACTCACAACTAAAGATGGATTTGTTGGTTAGGAAAGTGAGAATTTCCCACCAAACACTGAACATCAGTCTTTTTAGGTGTGTCAGCGCCTTTATTCAACCCAAAGAAGATGTTGAACGCTGGGTTTTGTGCTCATATGGACGTCTTTTTAACTGAATTTTGCTGAATAGGTGGCTGCACATGAAGGTAGATTAAAATAATAACCTGAGAAGGTTTGTGGAGGAGCTTTGTTGAACAAAAGAAGCTATTTTTCCTTCCCTTCTGAGACCCAATGATCATCGCAAACCTCGGGTTCCTCAGCCAAAAGTCTTCCAAAGTGCAGTTTATTCATTTAAATTCAGTAACACTGGAGCTGTGGCTGTATTCTGTCTCTCTGGGTTTGTTTTGTCCGTCTGAAGTCGTTTTGTGTTTGGTTATCTTATTGAAACGCCCATGCTCACCCTGCAGGTTCAGCGGTCCGCTCAGAGAAAACTGTGTAAATAAGATCTGAACACACAATATTTCGGTCTGAAGTCTGATCTGAGGTCAGTTTTGTTGACTTTACTGTGTCACCACAGCCTTGGTTTGCCGGCACTGCAGCTGTTTGTCTTTGTTTTACTTTCCCATGGAGAAAATTCATGTTTAAAAGCAGCAGAATGACTTCTCCGGATCAGAATTACATCGACTTTGGGCCAAACTTTTCACATAAAGTCCAGCTCAAGCACTTGTTTTCCTGTAAAAGAAAGACTGAGATCAGCAGCTGAAAGGAGGGGTGCTGTTTTGTTGTTTTATCTTTTGCTGATGGTACTTTGTCCTGTTTCCAGTACAAACTGTGCAGTCATCACACTCAGACCGACATCCTGGTTACTGTTTAATGTCTGGTGGCCTGAATCTGAGGTTGTGTTGCAGGAAATATCAGGTTGAAAAACACCAACAAGTAGAAAATATGACAATCAAAATCCAACATGAGTCATTATTTAAGCCTCTTTAAGCCCCACTGATCAAATAATTAGCCCCAGTCCGACCTGAAAATCATAAAGAAAAACTCAGAATTAAGAGATGCAAGTATTTATCTTTTTTGTTTTTCCCATTTTGACGTTGAAAGATACACTTTTAGAATATTTATGAGGAAAAATCACATTATAAGTTCTGTTATAAGTTCCCATAAAGTGATTTATGACCATAATTTGTGCTTTTTGTGGTTTTCTTTTGTCTTCTTGCACATTCTTTCATGTATTTTTAGTTTATCGTGTTGTGTGCAAAACAAACAGCAGTCAAGGGGCCGGATCAGCCCACTTTGCTCTGATTGGTCAGCTCCCAGTGGCCTGATCAGGCTCCGCCCACTTTTTCACATCAACTCCGTTTAAATTCAAAATCTGAGATGTTAACTTTGCTCTGATTGGTCAGCTCCCAGTGGCCTGATCAGGCTCCGCCCACATTTTCACATCAACTCCGTTCAAATTCAAAATCTGAAACGTTAACTTTGCTCTGATTGGTCAGCTCCCAGTGGCCTGATCAGGCTCCGCCCACCTTTTCACATCAACTCCGTTTAAGTTCAAAATATGAAACGTTAACTTTGCTCTGATTGGTCAGCTCCCAGTGGCCTGATCAGGCTCCGCCCACTTTTTCACATCAACTCCGTTTAAATTCAAAATCTGAGACGTTAACTTTGCTCTGATTGGTCAGCTCCCAGTGGCCTGATCAGGCTCCGCCCACCTTTTCACATCAACTCCGTTTAAATTCAAAATCTGAAACGTTAACTTTGCTCTGATTGGTCAGCTCCCAGTGGCCTGATCAGGCTCCGCCCACTTTTTCACATCAACTCCGTTTAAATTCAAAATCTGAAACGTTAACTTTGCTCTGATTGGTCAGCTCCCAGTGGCCTGATCAGGCTCCGCCCCCCTTTTCACATCAACTCCGTTTAAATTCAAAATCTGAAACGTTAACTTTGCTCTGATTGGTCAGCTCCCAGTGGCCTGATCAGGCTCCGCCCACCTTTTCAGATCAACTGTTTAAATTCAAAATCTGAAACGTTAACTTTGCTCTGATTGGTCAGCTCCCAGTGGCCTGATCAGGCTCCGCCCACCTTTTCACATCAACTCCGTTTAAATTCAAAATCTGAAACGTTAACTTTGCTCTGATTGGTCAGCTCCCAGTGGCCTGATCAGGCTCCGCCCACATTTTCACATAAACTCTGTTTAAATTCAAAATCTGAAACGTTAACTTTGCTCTGATTGGTCAGCTCCCAGTGGCCTGATCAGGCTCCGCCCACCTTTTCACATCAACTCCGTTTAAATTCAAAATCTGAAACGTTAACTTTGCTCTGATTGGTCAGCTCCCAGTGGCCTGATCAGGCTCCGCCCACCAAAGCTTTTTTTGTTATTTTCCAGGATAAAACAAACTAAAACACCTTAAATAAAACTTACAAAACTACGTTTTTAATGTTGTTGAGGATGGTATTTCGGTTATAGATCATGTAAAAAGATTGATATCGTGGGGAAGTTAAAGCTTTTCATTTGATCTGAAAGTAAAAATTAGCATAAAAATATCACGCTTATATCAACTTATTTGAATGAAGGTGGTTTTAATCTCTAAGATTTTAAAACAAATCAGTGACCTACATCAGCGTTTATCTTCCTGTTTACAGCCAGGTGAGATAAGTGAAGCCTCAGTGGAGTTAATGTTCAGCTGAGATCACATATCTGTGACCTGGTTTCAGGCGTTTGGACATTTAGCTGCTGAGCAGAAAGACGAAGACAGAAACTCCTGCTGGGCCCGAATGAAAAGGCGGAGGCTCAGAAACCCACTCAGCTGGTTACTCTGCAGCCTCTTCAGAGCAGACGTCTCGTCACGCTCAGGAGGAGGTTTCCACTTAACTTTCCAGAGTCTCTGCAGCTCCAAACTGTTGTTTAAAGCACAAGTTTAATGGAAAAACATCTTTATTTCCGTTTATGCTTCGATCGAACCCCAAATCAGACAAAAGTGGGACAAAATGGAAAAACAGTGATTCTTAATGAGACTTTTATTCCATGAAACACAATATTTCCTGTAACGTTTCCTTCTGCCAACACTTAAAGCCGTTCTGACTCTGAGGAAACCAGGTGATGCAGAGTTCCAGCTGTTATTTTGTCCCATTCTTCCTGCAAACAGGTCTGAATACCAATAATGACCGAATTACACCAAATAATGTCCGAATTACACCAAATAATGACCAAATATACCAAATAATGATCAAACACTTTGTTTCCTTCTGCCAACACTTAAAGCCGTTCTGACTCTGAGGAAACCAGGTGATGCAGAGTTCCAGCTGTTATTTTGTCCCATTCTTCCTGCAAACACGTCTGAATACCAATAATGACCAAATTACACCAAATAATGTCCGAATTACACCAAATAATGTCCGAATTACACCAAATAATGTCCGAATTACACCAAATAATGATCAAAATATACCAAATAATACCAAATAATGACCAAGCACTTTGTTTCCTTCTGCCAACACTTAAAGCCGTTCTGACTCTGAGGAAACCAGGTGATGCAGAGTTCCAGCTGTTATTTTGTCCCATTCTTCCTACAAACAGGTCTGAATACCAATAATGACCAAATTACACCAAATAATGACCAAATAATACCAAATAATGACCAAATATACCAATAATGACCAAATTACACCAAATAATGACCAAATAATACCAAATAATGACCAAATATACCAATAATGACCAAATTACACCAAATAATACCAAATAATGACCAAATATACCAAATAATGACCGAATTACACCAAATAATGTCCGAATTACACCAAATAATGACCAAATTACACCAAATAATGACCAAATTACACCAAATAATGACCAAATATACCAAATAATGACCAAATTACACCAAATAATGACCAAATATACCAAATAATGACCAAATTATACCAAATAATGACCAAATATACCAAATAATGATCAAAATATACCAAATAATGACCAAATATACCAAATAATGACCAAATTATACCAAATAATGACCAAATTTACCAAATAATGACCAAATTATACCAAATAATGACCAAATATACCAAATAATGATCAAAATATACCAAATAATGACCAAATATACCAAATAATGACCAAATTATACCAAATAATGACCAAATTTACCAAATAATGACCAAATTACACCAAATAATGACCAAATTACACCAAATAATGACCGAATTATACCAAATAATGACCAAATATACCAAATAATGACCAAATTATACCAAATAATGACCAAATAATGACCAAATTACACCAAATAATGACCAAATTACACCAAATAATGACCAAATTATACCAAATAATGACCAAATTATACCAAATAATGACCAATTATACCAAATAATTATCAAATTATACCAAATAATGACCAAATTATACCAAATAATGACCAAATTACACCAAATAATGACCAAATATACCAAATAATGACCAAATTATACCAAATAATGACCAAGCACTTTGTTTCCTTCTGCCAACACTTAAAGCCGTTCTGACTCTGAGGAAACCAGGTGATGCAGAGTTCCAGCTGTTATTTTGTCCCATTCTTCCTTAAACAGGTCTTAAGGTGTGCAGCAGGGCGGGGGGGTGGTTGTTTCTCTGCTGGGGACAGGTCAGGACTGCAGGCAGCCAGTCCAGCACCCGTACCTCTTCTTCCTCAGCCAGGCCTTTGGAAGGTGGCAGAATGTGGTTTTCCATGGTCTGCTTGAACAATGCTGGGACGTCCCAGGAAAAGATGTGGCCTTGAAGGCAGCATATGTTGCTGTAAAATCTCAGTGAACTTTTCTGCATTAATGCTGCCGTCACAGAAGTGGAAATGAGCTTTGCCCCCTGATCCAACCCCATACCATCACAGAGCCTGGCTGCAGGGACTGGCTGCTGACAGCAGGCTGGATGCTGCTTTTGCTCTTTGCTCCATTTCTTCCACCAAAGATGTGGAATACTGATGGGTCTGACCACAGCACACGTTTCCACCGTGTGACGGTCCATCCCAGACGCCTCCGAGCCCAGAGAAGTGGACGAGGTTAACATCAGGCTTCTTTCCTGCACAGTAAAGCTTGTGAATGGAACTCTGTATTGTGGTGCTTGACAAAGGTTTCCACAGTAATCCCTTGTCCAGGTGCTTCTATCAGCTGCTGATGAATGACGGTTCCTGATGCAGCGTCTGAGGGGTCAGAGGTCACGGGGTCCAGCTTAGGCTTGCTCCCTCGTCCTTTACACTGAAACTCCTCCAGATTCCCTGAATGCTTTAATGATATTCTGCTCTGTAGAGGCAGAAATATGCAGATCCCTTCCAGTCTTTCTCTGAGGAACATTGTTTTAAACAAACTGGAGCTCCTCTAGGACAACTCTAGGTCCTTTAGGACCAGATCAGGTTTAAAACGGCATCATTAAGTTGTTCAGTTACAGCTTTTTTTCTTTGGAATGTGTAAGAAACACTTCATTTTATTCTAATTTACATTTTCAACCTTTTTTGCTGACAGAAACAAACCAAATTATCTTTGTATCGTCTCGACTAACTTTGGTCCAAAGTTTGTTTTCCAAAGAAGGACGAAGTGACCGACTTATACGCCTGAGATTAGATATCAGCACTCACGTGCACACGTGTGCACGCCCAGGTAAGTTTGGTTCTGTCAACACTTCCTGATTCACACAAAGAGATTAAACGAGTCACATGTTCTGTGTTCAACAACTTAGATTCAGGTCATTATCCTCCATTTTAAACCATTAAATCTGGGACACAAAAAGATAAAAAACTGGGAAATTCAACTTTTTCATTCAGAAATGGGACTTTTTACTAAAGAAGTCTAAGTTGGGAAGAGATAAAAAAATGTTTTTTAAGAGAAAAGTGAAAACTTTGTTTCAAAAGGACAAAACGAGGCTAAAAGGTCACATTCTGACGTTTTAAAATGATCAAAATTATGAGTAAATCAGTCAAAAATGATTAAAACCAATTGTATGATAAAGAAATGTCCAAATTTGGAGTCAAAATAACAAAATAACTGTTTAAATTTTCAGTTTAAATGATCAAAATGATGAGTAAATCAGTCAAAAATTATGAAAAACTAAAATTTTAGGACAAAGAAACGTCAAAATGATTAAATACAGAGATAATAACAGATTGAGTCTTTCATGGACGCTGATTTTGGACCAAATCATGATGTAAAACCCGTTTTTCAGCCTCATCAGTGGCTATAAATCATATTAATAATAATAACATAATAATATATATAAATCAGTCCCATCAGAAGTATTTTGGGTTAAACTTTGTTCAAACCTGCAGTCAGAGACTCGTTTTCAGCAGCATCCAAGTGAATAAATAAGTCAAAATGATTGAAAACATCAAAGAAATGTATCATTTTGGTGTTAAAATAAAAAAAACATACAGATTAAATGGTATATATTATTTTTATTGATCACAGCTGAAACAAACTGAATAAACTTGACTTGTTGCAGCTGATTCTGGTTAAAGGTTAATAATAAGGTCAGGGCTGTGAAACCTGCAGCTGCTGAAAGATAAAGAGTCGCTGTGACCTGCTGCAGACGGGAGGTTCTGATCTATTAAAAAGAATTTCAGTGCAGGAAACGCGTCTTTCTTATCAATTTACTGCCAGAAAATAAAAAAAAACAACAGAAAAAACAAGATAAACGGATGTAACATGAGAACATTTTCTTATAAACAAGTTAAGAAAGTCTGTCTCCTGCTTTAGTTCTAAAATATAACAATTAATTCAGATAAAACTGATGTTATTTCACTTAAAAGTGCCATAATTATGGTTTGACAAGTAAAAATTATTAATATTTACTAATAAAGACTGAAACAAGAGAGTTAGAATGAAATATAATAATAATAAATATGGAAATAAGGTAAAAAAAAGAAGTTAAAGCAGTCGAGATGAAAATAAAATATGACGTAAAAAGTCGAAATGTAGAATTTTAAAAAAGCTGCTTCTGCTAAAAGGTAAAAAATAAATCAGGTAAATGTAGAAAAACTGAGGAAAAATAGTCCAAATCCAAATTTTTTGTAGTTATTATGTGAGACATCTTGAAAAAAGCCAAAAATATAAGTTTATATCCTAGTTTTATCACAAACACGCCATAAAAGATTAAAATTTACATTTAAATTTAATAAATGAAAATTGTTAAAATCATGATTTAACAGAAAAAAAGTCGAAAATTTTAATTTCTGTGATAAAATGTCAAATTAATGCAGAAAAAGAAACAATTTGAGACATTAAATTAAAACACGAAAAAAGAACAATGTTTAAAAGTTTAATTCATGCTGGAGAAAAAGCTCCAAAATAATAAAAAAAGTTCAGATTAAAAAGCCAAAAATTAGCATTAAAATAACGAAATTCTGACCAACAAGCATTTCGGATAATAAAAAAAGTTATAATATATATAATAAAAGCATTTCGGGAACATTCGAATATATTCGAAGAATTGTTTGATTTTGAGTTTGAACTTGATTTTTGTAGAAGTTTAAATTTAACCAAACTTCTAAATCTGAGTAACATATAAAACTAATAAAGTTTTTAAAGTAAAAAAGTGATATTGTTCCACCACCTCCAACCTCCTAATGTTGAGGTCCGGGCTCTGGGGAGGATTCATCCCTCCATAAGACCTGTTGCCACTGATTTTCAGTCCACTTCTTGTGTCCTTTGGCACAGCTCAGCCTTTTCTCCCTGTTTCCCTTCCTTAAGAACGGCTTCTTGACAGCCACCCTTCCATGGAGCCCATTTCTGATGAGGCTTGGGCCAACAGTAGATGGATCAGCTGAAGGTCCAGATGCATCTCTCAGGTCCTGTCAGGTCACAGCTGGATTTTTTCCTCTTTCTTAAGGACATCACTTTCAGATCCTGTTCATCTGCTGGAGATAGTTTTTTAGGCCTGACACTTCTTCTTTTGTCCTCCACTTGTCCAGTTTCCTCAAATGTTTTAAGGACACACTGCACACCATGCTGAGATATGCCAAGTTTTCAGCTAATAGCTCTTTGGGAATCACCTTGTTGCTGCAGAAATCCTATTTTCTGTCTGTCAAACTGTGTTTTCTTTGCTGTTTTTCATAGATGCAGCTAAAGAAATGGGAACAAATGATGTGTCTTTGTGACAAAGTGCCTAAAGATCCAGTTTAAAATGGCTTCTTTGCTAAGTTGTCTGTTCTGTGTCGACACAACACTGGTTCATCCCTTGAGTTAGGAGCCTTTTTTCTGCCTGAATGGGTCAAAGGTCAGAGTTAAGTGGCTGAACAAAGAAAAAACACTGAAAATACTGAAGAAGAAGGACTGAAGATGAGGGAAAAAGCAGAAAATGTCCAAAGAAAAACTGTGAAAGAGCTTCAGAAAGCTGCAGAACTGTTGATCAGGACACTTTAAAGGTTTCAGAAAGCTGCAGAACTGTTGATCAGGACACTTTAAAGGTTTCAGAAAGCTGCAGAACTATTGATCAGGACACTTTAAAGGTTTCAGAAAGCTGCAGAACTGTTGATCAGGACACTTTAAAGGTTACAGGAACACAAATAAAGCTTCACTCAGCTTACAGAAAGTTTCAGGGCAGAAATTATTTAAAAACATGCTCATTTGTATTTATCAGGTGTTTTTACGTGTAAAAAAAGGACAAATGTGAACACATTGAGTGAAATTCCAAACTTCTGTATTTATTTACTCACTTTTTTTAATTCTGATGCAACGTTGGACACAGAAAGAGGAAACCTGCGGGAGGAGTCCGGCAGGAGGAGGATGAGGAGGAGCTCAGCACCAACTTATAAAACCTGGTCCAGGCGGAGGACTGAAAACAAGCCGAGAAAAGCCGAGAAAAGCCGAAGAAAGCCGAGAAAAGCCGAAGACTCAGCCTGAACTTTTCCAGACGCTCCTGAAGCTTCCTGACAAACCGTCGGAGAAACCAAAGCAGACATGAGTCACGTCGAGGTGAAAAACCTGAAGCCCTCCAGCTTTGAGGAGGCGCACTACGATGAGTACGATTACTACAGCCTGACCGACAAATACACAGGTGAGGAGCCGCTTTCCTGGCGTTAACCTCCGAACTCAAACAGGTCGGGCTGTTTAACCCGAGACATGTTGTGTGTTGCAGAGGGTTCGTCCCGCAAAGGCAGGACCAAGAAGGAGGCCAGCGACAACACCAACAGACACGTCCCCGCTGGACATGAGCGCAAGATCGTGGAGAAACTCCAGAACAGCGAGAAGAAAGCTAAGGCGTGAGCACTGAGGTCAGCCTGACTATTTACTCAAACAGACGCCAACTGTCGCTTTATGTCGAAGTAACTCGGCGCCGAACTAAAGACTGGGTATTAGATTAGTTGTTAGTTAAGTTTAAAAAATCCCACAATAAACCAAAGCTTAACTAAAAAGGTTTAAAGTTTAATTTGACACACTTTTATAAGAGCTCTGGTGTTTAGAACGTTGGTGAAAGAGGGCGTGTCCGGTTTGAAACGTGACACCTGCTCACCAAGCGGCTCCTCCACGTCGCAGTCAGCTGACTTTGGACCCAAACAACAGTTAGGTTTTTAGGTTTTGTTGAAATCAACCTCAGCCGAATTTGAGAGTCTCTGTTTTTCCTGTGAATTATCTACCTGGTGCATCATTTTATGACTTTTACCACTTTGAACTTGTAAAGAACTTTAAACCGACGGAATTGTTAATGAGATAAGCAAGGCAGCACATTTCTATTAGTGAGGTACTGCTTTTTTCCTCTTCAGTCTCTGCCCTGCCTCCACAGTGAGCTCATGGCTGCCAGGCTGTGTTCAGAGGACCTAACCCTTCAATTAACCCTTCGGCTGCTGCACTTCAAGCTGCAAATACACACTGATGACTTTTATCTGCTCTGTTTTAAAGTTTAAACAGTTTCCAGAAGTGTTTTGATGACAAAGTCCTTTTTAAAAGTTGCTTTTGGGCTTTATTATCTGTGAAATGTCCGCACACTTGGTGATTTATTTCTGTAGCGACGGAGTCTGAGCTCAGATGAGGTGGTGACGGATGAAGCTGACCTGCTTTTTTGGACTGTTTTCTTGGGTTTTCAGCGTTTTGGAGGCAGACTTTACTCTAACTTTGGGTTTTTAATCCAGGGCTACTCGGACGGCCTTTCCCGGAAACCGACCACGGCCTCCATGGCGACGGAACGAGACGTGCAGATGGCAGGAGCGTGTTGGCGCCCTGTTGGCGGGGTTAAAACCTGGGCGTGACCAGGAGCCTGCAGACGCAGGCGGCGGCCTCTGATGCGGCTCCTGCGCCCGAAGGTGTTGTGAAGCTCTCACCTGGGTTGGGGTGCACCTGAGCGGCGGCTCAGACCGCCACGGTGCACCTGTGGTTGTGGTGCGGCAGCTGGCTGACCTTTAACTGGTTGATTTTAAAGGTTTTTACTATTAAAGTTCTTTTAAATGACTTCAGAGTGTTTGTTTCTTCTGTTCGACCTGCAGCAGTTTACCATAAATATGACTTAAAAACTATAAATTAACAATTGAAGGAAACAATCGACCACATTGGCTGAAATAACCAATTAACAGGAATTAATTAACAAGCTGATTTCTGATCTTTTCTTTTTTTAAAGTCATGTCTTTATTATTAAAAAAATTAACTATTTTATCAATATTTTATAGTTTTGTACAATAAATTCTTCAGGGAATTCACAAATGCATGAGAATTGGCCTTTTCCTTGATGTGAGGAGGTTAAACTGGAAAATAATTCTCCATTAATTTACCACAATAAACAGAATTGGTCATAAACTGTTAAAGATTCTGGTTTAATATGTAGAAAAATACAAATACAGCAGCTTTAATGTCTCAGAGTGAAAAAGAAAAGCCTGTTTTAGCAGGAAATGGTGCAAAATCACCTCAGAAACATACATAAAAACAGCTGGATGTGCCTCAGATCCTATAAAATCCTATTTATTTATCATCATTTGTAATAAGCGCTTTGAATAAAGACTTAAATTCAGTTCTAAAAGAAGCTGAAAATGTTTGTTTGTGGCTTAAAAAATGTCCAAATAAGGAAGTTAACAGCATAGAATAAAGATCAGCTATCATTGTAACAAATGTCTTTAATGTAAAATAATCATTAATATTAACTTGGTAAAAAAATAAAAATTAATCAGACCTAAATGTACCAATTAGTTTCCCTGTATTCAATAAGTTTTATCTGCAACACCACAAGAAGACTGCCCACAACATTTTATTCTGAGGTAACAGAGTTTACTTGGTTGATTTAGTGTTAAAAAAAATGTATTTTTTTCAGAAATGCAACATTTATGGAGTTTTTCTATCTTAACATGCTCCGAGTGTGAATTCCAATAAAATTAACGAGTTGCAGTGACTTTGTTCTTGTTTTTATACTTTTCACAAACATGTTTGTTGCTGGTGAAACTTCTTTAAAAGAAAGAAAATCGCGTTATTACGTCAACTTTCCAGGAAAAGATAGTTTTTACACGATTTGTGCCAGACATGCAGTACCCAACTCTGACCAGCGGGTGGCTGATGGCGGTGTGCGTATTAACACCAGTAGATCGACTTTCTATCAACACCAAAGAAGAAGTAGATGCTAATCCGTAGTTAGCAAGTAAGCGATAAATAAACAAATGAACGTGCACGGTGAGTGAATTTACGGACTGTTTCTGAAGAAAAACTGACTTACGATACAATTATTGTTGTGTTGGGACACCGTTTATATTGCTACTGTTTATGTTGAATGAGCATTCATGTAATTATTCAGCGATACAGCGCAGTTGCTAACGCGGTCCGTTAGCACCCCAGCAGTCAGCTTAATGTTGTTTAAACCCTTTGATTTAACTTTTAAAAGATATTTTTGAGGCTTTTAAGGCAACTGGGTAAAAACGGAGTAATACATCCTCCAACAACACCATAGCGCTGCTCTTTTCTGTTTGTGAGAGGTTTCAATGACAAAGTTTAAACAGAACTCCCGTCAAAATGTGCCAAATTTAACTTATTTTCAACCAAACTTCGTATTTATCATCGCCGCTGTAACAAAACTGTGTTGGATATCAGAAGCTTAAGGATACGGACATGTCGGCTGATACGAAGATAGCGGAGCTGCTCACTGAGCTCCATCAGCTCATCAAACAGACACAGGTGAGTGTGACTGAAACTCTACCTGGAAAGTCTCTGAGTGCAGTGCAACCAATAATCAGCGTGTCCTGTTTCAGGAGGAGAGGTCACGGAGTGAACACAACCTGCTCAACATCCAGAAAACGCACGAGAGGATGCAGACGGAAAACAAAAGTCAGTCACGTCATTTTAACTAAAATCCTACCACAAACGCAGTGTTTCAGGCTGTTTGCACCTGGCAGAGTGGAGATGCTGTGAGAAAATGACATGTTACACATCAATAACTAAGTTGGTTTTACTCCAGTGGATTTTACACCACAGGAGACAAAAACTTGAAAATCATCGTGCTGTGGGGCAGAAAATGTCTTCTTTGCTTCATAAACACACCAGAAACCTGATTAAACTCTGACCCTGTGACACGATGAGCCTTTGAACGCATCGCGTCGTGTTCTCAGAGACATTAAACAACATATTTCATGTTTCAGCAGCACAAATCACGGCTTGAAGAACTCAATATTTCAACAGCTGCTAACTGGGAGGCTTTAATGGGCTTTAATGGGATGAAGTGGTTCTGATTCTGATCAGGAGGGTAAAACGGTGTAAAAATCAATGCGACTCGCTGTGGCACGAGAGAGGCTGACAGAAGAAGAAGAAGAAGAAGGAAAACTAACTGGGAGGTTTATAATAAACATATAATAAGATGAAACTCAGCAGACACATTAACAAACGAGTCGGGTCAGAACCAACAGGTCCAGCAGGGACACCCAGCCCTCGTCTGCAGCTCCTCCTTTGAATCCTGAGGTGTTCCCGGTTCAGATGGGATAAATAATCCCTCCAGTGAGTTCTGGTTCTGACCCGGTTCCTCCTCCCAGGAGGCATCCTGACCAGAGGAACCACCTCAGCTGACTCCTTTTTTTTCATCCTCCAGATGGTCAGAACCACGACCTCTGACCTGGAGGAGCCGCCTTTCATCCCGGCTGCTTCACACTCAGCTCTGAACCAGTGCAGCTGAAGGTCAACAGAACCGCATCATCTGCAAAAAGATGTAACCCCGAGGTTCCCAAACCAGACTCCCTCCTCCCCCCGACTCCACCTCCAGATCCTGTCCATGAGAACAGGACCGGAGACGAGCCCTGCTGGGGTCCAAAGGGACTCTGTCACTCCCTCAGAACCCCACAAACACATTTTTATTAACCTTTATTTATAAAATCTCACTGAGACCCAGGGTCTCATTTGCAAGAGAGACCTGTTTTAGGCAGCAGCAGAACACAAAGTTACAGATTAACTGAAGGTCCAAGAGACAAAAACATGAACATATGATCATTAATAATAATAAAATTAAAGAAAAAGGAACTAGTTCAGTACAGAACATGTGCAGACCCCCACTGACTGTCTCACCAGCCTTCCTACAAGTCATATGAGACGTTAAATGTTGTTTAATGTCTCTGAGAACATGACGCGATGCGTTCAAAGGCTCATCATGTGACGGGGTCCTCTAGTGAAATAAAACTGGACCGCTTCAGCTTCATGTTCAGCATCAGCAGTTCACTACGGACTGAGGGCAAATGTGATGAAATCCAGGACCAGAGGCTGTGATCAGACTGTTTCTGTGTAAAGTCTGTGGACCAATAGGAGGGGAGTAGTGCATGTAGACCCCCAGGACCCCCAGTAACTGTGAGGGTAAAGCTGTGGTCCAGTGTTCCTCCAGCAGCTCTTTTTCCACGGTCCGTCTCTCTAAATGCGTCCTGTTTCCAGAGCGTTAACACCGGCTGGAAACAGCCTCTCTGTTCTGGTCCAGTGTTCCTCCTCCTGAATCGGTCCAGCAGCTCTTTTTCCACAGTCTGTCTCTCTAAATGCGTCCTGTTTCCAGAGCTTTAACACCGGCTGGAAACAGCCTCTCTGTTCTGGTCCAGTGTTCCTCCTCCTGAATCGGTCCAGCAGCTCTTTTTCCACGGTCCGTCTCTCTAAATGCGTCCTGTTTCCAGAGCGTTAACACCGGCTGGAAACAGCCTCTCTGTTCACTGGTGGTTAGACCTGGACCTCTGCCTCCGTCTCTTTCAGCTTCTCCGTACTACCGCACCAAACTGAGGGGGCTGTACACCACGGCCAAAGCCGACGCCGAGGCAGAGTGCAGGTGAGGAGCCCTCCACGGCTGAGTCTGTACTTCCTGTTTGACTTTAACAGGAAGTGAATCTGCTCCTCTTCCCTTGGCAGCATCCTGCGTCACGCTCTCGATAAGATCGCAGAAATCAAGTCTCTGCTGGAGGAGCGGAGGATCGGTACGTTTCAGCCATGAATTCCCTCACTTTTTCAGCTCTGCTTCTGCAGCTTCTGTCCTTTTTCTTTTTCCAGCTGCGAGGATGGCGGGAGTCTACAGCGACAGCGACCCGCCGAGGAAGACGATGAGACGCGGCGTCCTGATGACGCTGCTCCAGCAGTCGGCCATGACGCTCCCGCTGTGGATCGGCAAACCTGGAGAGAGGTATCAGCCACGTCCCGATCAGTGTGACGCTTCTTAAGTCTGACTAGTTTAACTTAGTTTGACCAACTTCTTTGTCTTTAGAACCAAACCCAGAATCTGCTGCAGCAGAAATAAGGCATCATCTGTCTTTATTTCACCAATACTTGAAGAAGAATGAATGAATGAACGTGTGCTATAGCTCTGTTAGCTCATAGCTCTGTTAGCTCATAGCTGCTGTGTTGTTGTTATTGGCGGCTATCGGGGGGCTTATAGAGGGTTTTCTACACACTCCTCTACTGGGATGACGTCTGCAGCACCGTGCAACCAAGAAATTATAACCAAACCCAGAATCTGCTGCAGCAACACTCAGTAAAAGTTGTTCTGGAGCCAAAGAAAGACAGAAAGTTTATAAAAGTTTAGTTAAGTCATTTAATTTTAGTGTTTTTCTGACTAATTTAATTGTACTTGGAAACAAATCAGAGTCCAACGCAGCATCAAATTTAGTAAAAGTCTAGTTTGTGGGTCAGAAGATGTGGAAAAACACGATGTGGAATTCACTTTAGCTGCTTTCCAACGTTCCCACCACTCGGAGCTGTTTGCTGCCATGGTTTCACATGTTGTTCCTCACAGCTTCTCTTATCATTTAGGTTTATTATGTGAGTTTTACTCTGTTTCATCTGCTGTTAAACCACACGTTCAGAAAGCCTGCAAACATGCAACAAAAACCTGAATCAGTAACTTCTTCATTAGTTTGAACCTTTATGTAACAAACAAGAACCCTAAAATATATCTCCAGCCTCTTCACTGACCAACAGAACCAAACCCAGAATCTGCTGCAGCAGAAATAAGGCATTATCTGTCTTTATTTCACCAATACTTGAAGAAGAATGAATGAATGAACGTGTGCTATAGCTCTGTTAGCTCATAGCTCTGTTAGCTCATAGCTCTGTTAGCTCATAGCTCTGTTAGCTCATAGCTCTGTTAGCTCATAGCTGCTGTGTTGTTGTTATTGGCGGCTATCGGGGGGCTTATAGAGGGTTTTCTACACACTCCTCTACTGGGATGACGTCTGCAGCACCGTGCAACCAAGAAATTATAAGCAAATGTAGAATCTGCTGCAGCAACACTCAGTAAAAGTTGTTCTGGAGCCAAAGAAAGACAGAAAGTTTATAAAAGTTTAGTTAAGTAATTTCCACCTTTCTTTAACACAAGTTCAAAGACATTATTTTCCTGACCGACTTCATTGTAAAACAGACAATAGAAACAAATGTTGTGAATTTAATGCAGTAAAACACTCAGTAAAAGCTGTTCTGGAGCCAAAGAAAGACAGAAAGTTTATAGAATCTACAGCAACAGCTTCTGGAGCTTCTCCAATCAGCAGGTTACCTGCTGACAGGTGAGGGTGTCAGGATTGGGTATAAAAGCAGCTTCCACCAAAGGTTCAGTCATAATAATATATATTTAGGACAATTTTCACTATTTCTGGTATTTTTGATTAACTGCTAATGAAAATAATTGTTATTTTTGTCCAAGTTAAACTTTGTTGATGCTTCAGGTTCTGGGTTTTATTCAGTTTTCCAGCCTCAGATCAATAAAGTTTCCTTCTTTGGACTTTTATTCGTTACATTGAGGCTCAAACTGAAACTGAATGAAACTTTTCTGGTTTCTGACGCAGTGAAATACATTTTTCAGAAGCTGAAGACAGAACTTATTAAAACTCTTCTTATTTCACATTGGATTGTTGCACAGATTTTATTTTAGGTTGAAGGGATTCATTTAATCTCTTAAATCTTAATGAAGTAAAAGTAAGAAACAACTTGAACAAAACCAGAATTTTCTTTTCTGATGAGACGACGTTGATGGAAGCAGCGAAAATGCATTTTAAGCATCAACATTCAGACGTTAAATCCCAATAAAAAGTGTTTTAAGGGTGAAACGATGGGAAAATGTCCATAAAATCCTCTAAATGTTGGTGTGTTTGAGTTGGAAAGTGTTGAATCCGTGGAAGATGTTAAACGCTAACGTGTCGTCCTCCCTCAGCCCGCCTCCGCTGTGCGGGGCGATACCGGCCAGCAGCGACTACGTGGCCAAGCAGGGCGACAAGGTGGCGGCGAGGGTGAAGGCGGTGGACGGAGACGAGCAGTGGATCCTGGCCGAGGTGGTCAGCTACAACCACTCCACCAACAAGTGAGGACGCCCCACACAGCTCAGACATCATCTGACATCATCTGACAGCATGTGACATCATGTGACATCATGTGACATCATCTGACATCATGTGACATCATCTGACATCATGTGACATCATGTGACATAATCTGACATCATCTGACATGTGACATCATCTGACATCATCTGACATCATGTGACATAATCTGACATCATGTGACATCATGTGACATAATCTGACAGCATCTGACATCAT
The DNA here is from genome assembly GCA_036924055.1 of Leuresthes tenuis. Lineage (NCBI taxonomy): Eukaryota > Metazoa > Chordata > Actinopteri > Atheriniformes > Atherinopsidae > Leuresthes > Leuresthes tenuis. The sequence continues at coordinate 32,026,156 of JAVGWW010000019.1, read as the reverse complement.
CTGACATCATCTGACATCATGTGACATCATCTGACATCATCTGACATCATGTGACATCATCTGACAGCATGTGACATCATCTGACATGTGACATCATCTGACATCGTGTGACATCATCTGACATCGTGTGACATCATCTGACATCGTGTGACATCATCTGACATCGTGTGACATAATCTGACATCATGTGACATAATCTGACAGCATGTGACATCATCTGACAGCATGTGACATCATCTGACATCATCTGACATCATGTGACATCATCTGACATCGTGTGACATCATCTGACATCGTGTGACATCATCTGACATCATCTGACATCATCTGACATGTGACATCATCTGACATCATCTGACATCATCTGACATGTGACATCATCTGACATCTGACATAATCTGACATCATCTGACAGCATCTGACATCATGTGACATCATCTGACAGCATCTGACATCATCTGACAGCATGTGACATCATGTGACATCATGTGACATAATCTGACAGCATCTGACATCATGTGACATAATCTGACAGCATCTGACATCATCTGACAGCATGTGACATCATCTGACAGCATGTGACATCATGTGACATCATGTGACATAATCTGACAGCATCTGACATCATGTGACATCATCTGACATCATCTGACATCATCTGACATCATCTGACATCATCTGACATCATCTGACATCATCTGACATCATCTGACATCATCTGACAGCTTTCTCTGCCTGCAGGTACGAGGTGGACGACATCGACGAGGAGGGCAAAGAGTGAGTTCTGCTTCGCCGTCTTTAATCTTCCGTTCGATCTGTTCCACAACCTCGGATGAAAGGACGGAGTCGCCACGTGACGGCGTTTTTATTCAGGCTTCGAACCGATGAAAAATCTGGAAAAGAGCTCAAAAGGATTTGAACCATTTTTTTCTGCTTTTTCAGCTAAAGTCAAGAAAAAAGAACCAAACAGAACGAACGAGTCAGTCCTCAGAGTCAGCTCCTCCATCTTTACTTCCTCCATCTTTTTTCTTCATCTTTCCTTCCTCCATCTTTCCTTCCTCCATCTTTTCTTCCTCCATCTTTACTTCCTCCACCTTTACTTCCTCCATCTTTACTTCCTCCACCTTTCCTTCCTCCATCTTTTCTTTCTTCATCTTTCCTTCCTCCATCTTTTCTTCCTCCACCTTTCCTTCCTCCATCTTTACTTCCTCCACCTTTCCTTCCTCCATCTTTTCTTTCTCCATCTTTCCTTCCTCCACCTTTTCTTTCTCCATCTTTCCTTCCTCCATCTTTCCTTCCTCCATCTTTTCTTTCTCCATCTTTTCTTTCTCCACCTTTTCTTCCTCCATCTTTTCTTTCTCCACCTTTTCTTCCATCTTTCCTTCCTCCACCTTTTCTTTCTTCATCTTTTCTTCCTCCATCTTTCCTTCCTCCATATTTACTTCCTTCATCTTTTCTTTCTCCACCTTTTCTTCCATCTTTCCTTCCTCCACCTTTTCTTCCTCCATCTTTCCTTCCTCCAGCTGTGGCGATTCCATCCTTTCTAACCAGCCTCCAACATGTTGGTTTGTGGGTCAGAGGAGTCAGAATCTGTCTCAGCTTATCCACGATGATCCGAACCCGGAGCATCGTGGGTTTGTTTCATCTGTCTGAACTTTCTTCTTCTCTGATCAGGAGACACACGCTCAGCCGGCGGCGGATCATCCCTCTGCCTCAGTGGAAGGCCAACCCCGAGACGGACCCCGAGGCCCTGTTCAGCAAGGACCAGCTGGTTCTGGCCCTGTACCCCCAGACCACCTGCTTCTACCGGGCCCTGATCCACACTCCGCCACACAGGGTGAGGCTGTCCGCTCAAAGCTGCGTGATTGGTTCGTATGTTCAGGTTCCGCCTCCCCGCCCTCAGAGTCGGACCCGAGCCGAGGTCACGGGTCAGTCCCACGGCGCCGTACTTTAAACTGAAGCAGTCCTTTGAAACAAGTTAAACTGGTGCTCGAAGAGTTGAAGAAGAGAAGTGTTGATCCACTTCCTGCAGCTGGAACAGTTAATGATCCGTTTAAATCGGGTCACAAACAGCAACTGTTGGAGTTCAGAGAAGCTGCAGCCTGAGAGCAAAGTGCTGCCTCCCCGTCTACTGTTGGAAACTATATATCACCGCAGGGATATAACTCTGGTTTTCTGCAGTCTTACTCTGGTTTTCTGCAGTCTTACTCTGGTTTTCTGCACTCTAACTCTGGTTTTCTGCACTCTAACTCTGGTTTTCTGCACTCTAACTCTGGTTTTCTGCACTCTAACTCTGGTTTTCTGCACTCTAACTCTGGTTTTCTGCACTCTAACTCTGGTTTTCTGCAGTTGAACTGGTTTTCTGGAGTCTAACTGTGGTTTTCTGGAGTCTAACTCTGGTTTTCTGGAGTCTAACTCTGGTTTTCTGGAGTCTAACTCTGGTTTTCTGGAGTCTAACTCTGGTTTTCTGCACTCTAACTCTGGTTTTCTGGAGTCTAACTCTGGTTTTCTGCACTCTAACTCTGGTTTTCTGGAGTCTAACTCTGGTTTTCTGCACTCTAACTCTGGTTTTCTGGAGTCTAACTCTGGTTTTCTGCACTCTAACTCTGGTTTTCTGCAGTTGAACTGGTTTTCTGGAGTCTAACTGTGGTTTTCTGGAGTCTAACTCTGGTTTTCTGCACTCTAACTCTGGTTTTCTGGAGTCTAACTCTGGTTTTCTGGAGTCTAACTCTGGTTTTCTGGAGTCTAACTCTGGTTTTCTGGAGTCTAACTGTGGTTTTCTGGAGTCTAACTCTGGTTTTCTGGAGTCTAACTGTGGTTTTCTGCAGTCTAACTCTGGTTTTCTGCACTCTAACTCTGGTTTTCTGCACTCTAACTCTGGTTTTCTGGAGTCTAACTGTGGTTTTCTGCCTGCAGAGTAAAATCCTCTTCATGCCGTTTAGTTTCTGTAAAATCTGACCTCTGACCTCTCACCTGCAGCCCCAGGACGACTACATGGTGCTGTTCGAGGACACGTCGTACGCCGACGGTTACTCTCCTCCGCTGAACGTGGCCCAGCGATATGTGGTGGCCTGCAAGGAGAACAAGAAGAAATGATGGCGTTCAACACTGAATCTGACCAAAAGAAGCCTGTTTCTGAACTTTATTATCATCTGAAATGGCCCAGTTTGATTTTTTCCTTCCATTTTTATGAGATGACTTTAGTTTCCTGCCTGCTCTGATGTCTTTGAAGTGGACCAAACAGACCTGAATGCCTCGTGGAAAGACTTCAGTTTGGATTTGAACAGTTTTCCTTCAGCTTCAGGTGTTTTCCTGGAGCGCCGCCTGCTGGTCAGAAGAGGAACTGCAGCTCCTGTTTTCTGCCTCATCTGTGTTCTGTTCGTAGGTCTTTTTACAGATGTGTTCGTGTCTCTTCTTCGCGGTCATTTAAGCTCTTCTACAGTGATGATTTCTGCCGGATCTGCTTTTAAATTCATCCCTTTTGAAATATTTTTAAAGAAAATACGTCATTGAAGGAAAAATGAGAAAAGCAGCACAAGAAAATGTAAAGAACAGTTTAGATAATGTCAAATAAAGAAATCGGTTTCAACATGTGGACTTCTTTTCATTTCTCTGCAGCGTCATCATTTTAAATACACCTCAGTACACAGGTGCTCACACCTGCTGATGATCAATTAATCAGAGCATTGATCAGCAGCACCTGGCTGCTGCTTACCCTCTTAGTTCCTTACTTTCTTTTCACTTACTTTCTGTTCAGTAAATAATGACGGTGGAAAATATGTATTCATCTGAGTTCATCCACTTATTATTTACTAATCTTTACTAAAAAGCTTATTTTGTAAAATAATTATATTCACAATTCTTTATTAATCTTCAGAAAACTGGAAATTGTTTTTGTTTGTACTCTATTCCCAGTTGTTTTTACTTTTTCTTACCTTTTTGTTCCGTTTTTGTGAATCTATTTAAAACAACGTTTACGTAAGCGGCTCCTTCACTGTGAGTCCGTCCTTGAAGGCAACACTAAGCGGGAAAACCCGCGTATGACTCATGAACTCCCACAGTCCTTGAAGGCAGCAGCAATGCGCGGATAAGAAACAAACATGGCCGAAGCGGTGAGTGTTTGACAGATCCGTTGCCGCTTTTATCGATTTAAAAACACTTTATTTGTTGATAATGTCTTAAGTAAGAGACTCGGACGCATTTTGAATGAATACATTACGAACTGGAGGGAGATTATATGAGCGATGAAGCCACAGAAATGAGTTAATAACTGAATAGAGAGGGAAAACTGAACGTTAGCTCGCTGTTAATTAGCGGTGTTCACACTTTTGATTTCGGACGAGATGAAAGTTAACCGTAGAGAACTCAAACCGGCTTCCAAACCGTTAACCAGGTAACCGAAAGTGAGGCTGCAGTAACTGCCGCTCAGCTGCTGCACTTCATGGAGTTTAATCCAACACAATAAAGCCGTTAGTTGGGGCGGATTTAACAGTTTGTTCTGCTGTTTGTGTAATTAGGAGCCAGAGATCATCAAATCAGTGCTAAAAGAAGTAAATACTTCTTTAATTCCTCTATTTTTACCCTGCAGTTGTGGATTTTTACATTTCTTTTTCATTTGAAGCCCAAATATCTAAATAATTAGCCCAGAAACATAAGTTTTATCTTGTTTGGACTAAAAATTAAGATTTTTTACTGATTTAGTCTTAATATTGACATTTAAACTGATGATTTTGACCAGTAAAGCTGCTTTTTGTGAACGTTTAGCTGTTTTTGGGATTAAAAGGCAGCCGTCAGATGTTTTTAACCCACATGAACCGGCAGATTCTGCTGAAAACGTCTCTGAATGTAGGTTTAAACAAACTGAGCTTAATGTGAATCAATCTGGAGCCACTGATGAGGTTAAAAAAACAGTTTTTAAATCACGATTTGGTCCAAAATCAGCATCCATGAAAGGCTCAGTCTGTTATTTACTCTGTATTTAGCCATTTAAACACTAAATTTGGACTTCTTTTTTTTTTTAAATGTATATTTTTAATAATTTCGACTGATTTACTCTTAATATTGACATTTAAAATGATGATTTTGACCAGTAAAGCTGCTTTTTGTGAACGTTTAGCTGTTTTTGGGCTTAAAAGGCAGCCGTCAGATGTTTTTAACCCACATGAACCGGCAGATTCTGCTGAAAACGTCTCTTTTTAAATGTATATTTTTAATAATTTCGACTGATTTACTCTTAATATTGACATTTAAAATGATGATTTTGACAGAAAAGCTACTTTTTGTGAACATTTAGCTGTTTTTGGACTTAAAAGGCAGCCGTCAGATGTTTTTAACCCACATGAACCGGCAGATTCTGCTGAAAACGTCTCTTTTAAATGTATATTTTAAATAATTTTGACTGATTTTCTCTTAATATTGACATTTAAACTGATGATTTTGTGACTTTTTAGGCTCGTTTTGTCCCTTTTGAATCAGATTTTTGCCAGATTCTGAAATGTAAAGATGGAGGTTTGGTATCCGATGAACTGACTCCACAGTCGGCCTGGTTCTGGTTCTGGTTCTGGTTCTGGTTCTGGTTGGTGTTTTATCTCTGTGCCGCTCCGGTCTCTGTCCTCAGGTGTCTGATTGTGACGTGCACGCCGTGAAGCTGCCACCGAAGCGCCGCCGCATCCTGGACCCGTCGGCGATCGCGCCCGTTCCCGTTTACTCCAACAAGGTACGGACTTTAGCTGCTGCTGTGGGCGTGTGGATCCACCTGTGTGACGTCATGATGTTTCTGTGCTCAGGTGAGCAGCAGTCTGCGGCTGAAGCCCACGGCGGCTCCGCTGTCCGACCGGACCGCAGGTGAGAACCGGACCACCGGCCGGTTTCTGTTCCCCGTCAGCTGTAAACTGTTTGTTTCCATCAGGCGACGGCGCCGATGACGGTCTGTGGGCGGAGTTTTCCTCGAGGATACCGCCGCCGCCGCCGCCCATCATCACCCTGAGCGACTCGGAGGATGAAGCAGAACCGGAGCAGAGGCGAGGAGAACACACGGAGCAGCGGCTGTAAGAGAAAAGGCTGATCGCTCGCTTCCAGGGGCGGCGGGGAAAACGTCTGACTGAGTTTGTTCTGTGGCTTTCAGAGACGACGCTCGCTGCCCGTCGCCTCCCCCGCCTGAGAGTCCAGTACGGAAACAGTCCAGGAAGGTCAGAAAGAAGATCAAGTGAGTCGAGTGATCCGGAGGGGGAGCTGGTTACCATGTTCTGCTCAGTTACTGTCGATAACCGTTAACTGTTATTACTGTCGTGCTGCGTTTGGAGCAGCTGGATCTGATGGAGGAAACAACGAGGAGCAAAATCAGAGAAAAGGGGGGAAAAATGTCTAAAGTTTGGGAACATTTCATAGTAAACAGAAAATACTGAACGGTGTGTCCATTGTAAAAGCCTGTTAGCTTAGCATGATAGCATGACATCAATGCTACAGCATTGAACAGAAGGAAGCTAGCGGAGGACAGAAGGAAGCTAGCAGAGGACAGAAGGAAGCTAGCAGAGGACAGAAGGGCGCTAGGAGAGGACAGAAGGGCGCTAGGAGAGGACAGAAGGGCGCTAGCAGAGGACAGAAGGAAGCTAGCAGAGGACAGAAGGAAGCTAGCAGAGGACAGAAGGAAGCTAGCAGAGGACAGAAGGACGCTAGCAGAGGACAGAAGGACGCTAGGAGAGGACAGAAGGACGCTAGCAAAGGACAGAAGGAAGCTAGCAGAGAACAAAAGGAAGCTGAGGCAACTTGTGTTTATCGTGTTGGACAAATAGTGGCTAATTTATGTGGAAATGTCACCAGAACTACCCGCTAGCTCAAGCACAGCATCATATTGTCCTTAATGTGCCTATCAGAGCAGCTTCAGCTGTTAATGTGAGCTAATATTCTGAGTCACATCAAAGTCCATCCATAACAAAAACAGACCGTGTTATATCTGTAACATCAGAAGCTAATAGCTGCTGTTCTGTAGTCCTGTTATCGACATCAGGAGGAATGTTGGTAGATAAATACGTTTTTGGACGTCTCAGGTCCTCACCGGGTGTTAAAACTTAAATCCTCCCCATGATCCAACAGCTTGGAGAAAATAACAGCTTCATTATGTCTGTTTACAGCAATGATTTACACTCCAGAGTCGCTGTGCTTAAACCAGCTGATGTTTTCACCGAAGTCTGCCTCAAACATTTCAGAAACACCTCAGAACGTTTCAGATCCTTAAAAAGCAGAATATTTCCCCTTTAGAGCTTCAGAGGTCCGTTTCTGTTTCTCCTCCTCAGTGAGATCAACAGGAGGCTTCAGGCTGTGAGCTCCATCCTTTCCCCGGACCAGCGCAGGACGTCCACACGCCGCCGGGCCTCCCGGGCCTCCCCGCCTCTGGAACCAGAAGAAGAGGACGATGACGTCATCGTGACCTCCGACTCACAGAATTCACTCTGCAGCTCAGACCCGGTCCGGGAGATTCCCCTGAAGGTCCGCTGCCGAACGGACATCCACAAGATCCCGGTGCTGTCGGTACGTAAGTCCCCAGAACCGGCGGTATCCCTGGGCCTTTTGAAGGTGTCCCTGGGCCTTTTGAAAGTGTCCCCTGGGCCTTTTGAAGGTGTCCCTGGGCCTTTTGAAGGTGTCCCCGGACCTTTTGAAGGTGTCCCCGGACCTTTTGAAGGTGTCCCCGGACCTTTTGAAGGTGTTCCCGGGCCTTTTGAAGGTGTTCCCGGGCCTTTTGAAGGTGTTCCCGGGCCTTTTGAAGGTGTTCCCGGGCCTTTTGAAGGTGTCCCTGGGCCTTTTGAAAGTGTCCCTGGGCCTTTTGAAGGTGTTCCCGGGCCTTTTGAAGGTGTTCCCGGGCCTTTTGAAGGTGTTCCCGGGCCTTTTGAAGGTGTCCCTGGGCCTTTTGAAAGTGTCCCTGGGCCTTTTGAAAGTGTTCCCGGGCCTTTTGAAGGTGTTCCCGGGCCTTTTGAAGGTGTTCCCGGGCCTTTTGAAGGTGTTCCCGGGCCTTTTGAAAGTGTTCCCGGGCCTTTTGAAGGTGTTCCCGGGCCTTTTGAAGGTGTTCCCGGGCCTTTTGAAGGTGTTCCCGGGCCTTTTGAAGGTGTTCCCGGGCCTTTTGAAGGTGTTCCCGGGCCTTTTGAAGGTGTCCCTGGGCCTTTTGAAGGTGTCCCTGGGCCTTTTGAAGGTGTCCCTGGGCCTTTTGAAGGTGTTCCTGGGCCTTTTGAAAGTGTCCCTGGGCCTTTTGAAGGTGTCCCTGGGCCTTTTGAAGGTGTCCCTGGACCTTTTGAAGGTGTTCCTGGACCTTTTGAAGGTGTCCCTGGGCCTTTTGAAGGTGTTCCTGGACCTTTTGAAGGTGTTCCTGGACCTTTTGAAGGTGTTCTTGGGCCTTTTGAAGGTGTTCCTGGACCTTTTGAAGGTGTTCCTGGACCTTTTGAAGGTGTTCCTGGGCCTTTTGAAGGTGTCCCTGGGCCTTTTGAAGGTGTCCCTGGGCCTTTTGAAGGTGTCCCTGGGCCTTTTGAAGGTGTCCCTGGGCCTTTTGAAGGTGTCCCTGGGCCTTTTGAAGGTGTCCCTGGGCCTTTTGAAGGTGTCCCTGGACCTTTTGAAGGTGTCCCTGGACCTTTTGAAGGTGTCCCTGGGCCTTTTGAAGGTGTCCCTGGGCCTTTTGAAGGTGTCCCTGGGCCTTTTGAAGGTGTCCCTGGGCCTTTTGAAGGTGTCCCTGGGCCTTTTGAAGGTGTCCCTGGGCCTTTTGAAGGTGTCCCTGGACCTTTTGAAGGTGTCCCTGGACCTTTTGAAGGTGTCCCTGGGCCTTTTGAAGGTGTCCCCGGGCCTTTTGAAGGTGTCCCCGGGCCTTTTGAAGGTGTCCCCGGGCCTTTTGAAGGTGTCCCTGGGCCTTTTGAAGGTGTCCCCGGGCCTTTTGAAGGTGTCCCTGGACCTTTTGAAGGTGTCCCTGGGCCTTTTGAAGGTGTCCCCGGGCCTTTTGAAGGTGTCCCCGGGCCTTTTGAAGGTGTCCCTGGGCCTTTTGAAGGTGTCCCTGGGCCTTTTGAAGGTGTCCCTGGGCCTTTTGAAGGTGTCCCTGGGCCTTTTGAAGGTGTCCCTGGGCCTTTTGAAGGTGTCCCTGGGCCTTTTGAAGGTGTCCCTGGGCCTTTTGAAGGTGTCCCTGGGCCTTTTGAAGGTCCCACCTGAACCGACTCTGCAGGATGTTCCTCTCAGGTTTGTTTTTGTCTGTCTTCTTCGTGTTTCCAGTCGACGCGGTTAAGTGACGTGGTGAACCAGCTGTCTGTCATCCTGAGCGTCCCGCCTCCTCGCCTCCTGCTGCTCAAAGAGGAGGTCGAGCTGCCGACCGACTCCACCGTCGGCAAGCTTGGCCTCGGCATCGCTGACATCATAGGTGAGTCACATGACCTCCGAGCAGTTCGTTTCGGCACTTAAGACCCATTTAAGTATTTAAACACTTCAAATCTGTCCAGAAAGGTTGTTTTTTTTTATTTCTCAAACTTCCAAGAAGTGTTTAAATAAATGATTAAAAAAACTTCTCATAAAGAAGGGAAAAGAAAGTGGAATTTTTTCTGAAATCATGTGAAAAAGAAGTAAATCCACGTTATTTAATTGAAAAAGTTAAACCTCAGTAAATCCAATCGCACTCGGACAAAAAACTTAGTAAAAACTAAGTGAACCCCTGATCCAGCAGCTTCAGCAGCAGTGAGTGTAAAAACTAAGTGAACCCCTGATCCAGCAGCTTCAGCAGCAGTGAGTGTAAAAACTAAGTGAACCCCTGATCCAGCAGCTTCAGCAGCAGTGAGTGTAAAACTAAGCGAACCCCTGATCCAGCAGCTTCAGCAGCAGTGAGTGTAAAACTAAGTGAACCCCTGATCCAGCAGCTTCAGCAGCAGTGAGTGTAAAACTAAGTGAACCCCTGATCCAGCAGCTTCAGCAGCAGTGAGTGTAAAACTAAGTGAACCCCTGATCCAGCAGCAGCAGTGAGTGTAAAACTAAGTGAACCCCTGATCCAGCAGCTTCAGCAGCAGTGAGTGTAAAACTAAGTGAACCCCTGATCCAGCAGCTTCAGCAGCAGTGAGTGTAAAACTAAGTGAACCCCTGATCCAGCAGCAGCAGTGAGTGTAAAACTAAGTGAACCCCTGATCCAGCAGCAGTGAGCTGAAATGATGCTTTTCAGCGCCTCACATGTTGTTTCAGCAGCTCAGATTCTTCTTCTGTGCAGAATGTGTCGTCATGTCAGCAGAGGATCAGAGCAGCAGCAGCATCACGGTGCGACTCCAAAGCAAAGACCGCGACTCCTCGCAGGAGTTCACCGTGCACAGGGTCCGTATGTCTTCATCGGCTCGTTTTAGCCGCCAAACGTGCGTCTGACCTCCTCTGTTTGTTGCAGGAGGCGCCGCTCGGCTCCATCTTCTCCCGGTATCTGTCCAGCGTGTCTGCCGGCGCTCAGAGAAACATCCGCTTTCACTTCGACGGCGCCAAAGTGACGGGCGGCCAGACGCCGGCGCAGCTCGACATGGAGGACGGTGACATCATCGAAGTGTGGCTCTGAACCCTGGCGTTCGTTCAGCGGAGGAAGAGAAATGGCGGAAAGTGTTCGTGGAGCAAGTCCACAGTGACAAATATGTTTAAAAGACTATGGTGGAGAAACCAAGTGCGTTTTCTTTCTAACTTTCTAACGGACGCCGGGTGGCATTCGAGTGTTTTAGATGCACCAGATGTGTTGGAAAAGGAGACCAGCTGTGGCCCGGTTGGCTTCGAGCACTGAAATCTGAGAAATAACTTTCAAATTTCTTTTACTTTTGTGCTCTAACTTAGCTAGCAATAGCAGAGTATTGCACTGTCACTGGTCGCTATGGTGATTCCCGCCTTTTTCAGTTGGTAGGGGGAGGGGTGCACTCAGGAAGTTGGAAAAAGAGCCTCAAACAAACTGTGGGAAAGCTGTAAGTCGGATTAAAAGTTCTTGAATTGTAAACAACAAAATCTCGTTCTGGATGGTTTTTTTTTATAAATAAATCTATTGTATTTTATAGCTTTTATGGTACCTTAAAGAGGCTCCTCCCCTTCAAATCTGAAAAGAAATTCAGAACTCAGATATAACGGGAGTGAATTGTGGTCACACTGATGGTTTAAAGGAAAACTGAAGCCGCTAACAGTGGGTGACAGAAGGGATAAACGTTTTTATTTAAAAATTTTAAATGTAGAAAATAAACTGGGAACATTTTCTGACTGTTTTAGGTTTGGATGACATTATATTATCCAACCTGAAACCTCTGAGGAAATCCACGTAAATCAGAAAACGTACAGGTTCTCTTCGTCTTCTTCTTCTTTGATTTTTAATGGCAGCTGGCATCCTTGGTGTTGCATATGCCGCCATCTACTGGACTAAATTTCTTTCTTTTCTATTTCGTCACGTACAGATTCAGCTTGGTAAACTTCCGTTTATCACTTTGATGAATCGATTTTGTCACGTGACGTGCTGATAAGCAGCTCACGTGAGCGGCGGAGCGGAAGTTGGGTCAGATGTGTCATGGCGGCGGTGCAGAAGTGTCATCTGAGAAGTGTCCGGCGGTAAACTTTTAGCGTTTTAAACAGAAATTCCGGCTCGCCGGGTTCTCGGTTGAAGTTTTAACTGTAAATCAACAACATGGGTTTTGAATAACGTTTTTAACTTTGAGTAAGAATATTTGAACGGGCAGCAGGAGGAAAGAAGCGTCATCCCTGATTCATCCTCGCAGGTAAACAACAACAGGCGACTGTTACCCCAGATTAACTGAGCTCCTCTTTACTGGATAAACAAGTAAAACATCTTTGTTGCTTTAAAATTAATATCAAGTCAGAGTTTACAACGGAGTATGTATGGATTCCGCCGTTTTTTGTTTTTTTGGGGGTTTTTTTCACGCCGAACTCCATTGAAATTATTGCACATTTACCGTTAGGCTGCCTTTGTTTATGTCATCCGGTAAAACGAGGCTGTCCGGTATTATCAAGTCACATGTTGGAGGAACGTTTGATTGTGATGGAGTTAAACTACCGACATCCCTAACTATATTTCTAATAGCGTATTGTATGCTTCGTGTACATTTTAGTTGCATAAAATGTTTGCCGAAATGATCAGATTAAACTGAAAACGGCTTCGAGTAATTTACTGACCTTTTAAAAGCAACGTTACGTTTGTTGCAAAGCAAATTATATAAAATTATTAGAATTCTGAACTCAGCCTGGTGTGGCGTACCTTCTAAAGCGTTTGTAATACCGTTTTTCCAGTGATTTTTCGCTTCATGTACATTTTAGTTACAAAAGGTATTTGGCGAATTTATAAGAAGACCCATAAAAAGGTTTAAGACGTTTCACAGTTGTTTAAAAGCAACGTTACGTTTGTTGCAAAGTAAATCGCATTAAATGGTATGATTTCTGGACGGAGTCTGGTCCGGCGTACATTCTGGAGATGCAGCGGTTTGTAGTACATATTTTCCAGTGAATCTTCGCTTTATTTACAGTTTTAGTTGTATAACAGGTTTGCCGAATTTATCGGAAGACCCTTTAAAAAGCCTCGAGTATTGTATCAACAATTACAAGCAATTTAACGTTTGCTTTAAGGCAAATCACGTAAAATGTTAAGAAATCTGAACAGAGTCTGGTTTGGCGTCAATTATGAGGCAGCGAGTTATTTTTAATAGCGGCCGTTTATTGTTTTCTCGTGCGCTCTCTGCTCGTGAGGCTCAGGACGGAGCTACAGGGCTGTGGGACCTCTGAGGATCTGATCATGAATCTGTGATCAATGATGGTTTGAAACAGGACAAAGGCCAGAACAGCTTGAAGAAGTTTGAACTCTTTTCATCTCCATCTTTCTTGGGAAAATATTCGCCTTTTTACATTAGAAATCTCTGTGTGAGCATTTTAGTGTTAAATCTGAAAAATAAGAGATTATAAATAAATGGATGAGAAAAGAAAATAATCAGGATGGTTCTTATAAGAAATGTATTTTATAGCTGCTTGAAATAGTCTCTTCCCTTTTAGACCTGAAAACTATAAAAATAAACCAGGTGACAGTTTTCAAAGATGAGGCCAAACATATGAATTCATACGTTGTCTCGTGCACATTTTCTCTCTTTGTTGTCATGTTTTGTCTAATTTCAATGCATATGTTAAATCTTTGTGGTGTTTCTAGAAGAGATTTGTCTGTTTTTGGTTATTTTTTTGTGTTTTTCTTTTTGATTGGTTTCTGTCTCCTGTGGCAGTTTGTCTTTTTATGCTGTTTGGTGTCTTTTCTGTCGTTATTTATCACTCTTTCTGTCGTTATTTATCACTCTTTCTGTCGTTATTTATCACTCTTTCTGTCGTTATTTATCACTCTTTCTGTCGTTATTTATCACTCTTTCTGTCGTTATTTATCACTATTTCTGTCGTTATTTATCACTATTTCTGTCGTTATTTATCACTATATCTGTCGTTATTTATCACTCTTTCTGTCGTTATTTATCACTATTTCTGTCGTTATTTATCACTATATCTGTCGTTATTTACCACTCTTTCTATGTAGTTATTGATCACTCTTTCGCTGTAGTTATTGATCACTCTTTCGCTGTAGATATTGATCACTCTTTCGCTGTAGATATTGATCACTCTTTCGCTGTAGTTATTTCATTCTTTCGCTGTAGTTATTTCATTCTTTCGCTGTAGTTATCGATCACTCTTTCTGCAGTTGTTTATCACTCTTTCGCTGTAGTTATGTATCACTCTTTCTGCAGTTATTTATCACTCTTTCCCGTAGATATTCATCACTCTTTCCCCGTAGTTATTTATCACTCTTTCTGTAGTTATTTATCACTCTTTCTGTAGTTATTTATCACTCTTTCTGTAGTTATTTATCACTCTTTCCCCGTAGTTATTTATCACTCTTTCCCTGTAGTTATTCATCACTCTTTCCCCGTAGTTATTCATCACTCTTTCTGTAGTTATTTATCACTCTTTCTCTGTCTCGTGGTCGTTTTCTGGCCTGTTTCTTTTCTTTTGGAGGATTTATCTCTCTTTGTAGCTTGTTGTTATAGTTATGAGTTATTTTACTTTAAGTTGTGACTTCAGAAGTAAAACTACAAACAGTCGCTTCATCCTGGGGCCCCGGGGCCCTCCGGCCCCTGCATTGTAATCTGTTCATACTCATTGATCTAGTTCATATCTTTCTAATGGAAGGAATTATTGATTCTCAGAGCTGATAAGCAGTTAAAGTCAATAATTCCAGGCATGTGACTGTTGATTTCTGCCTCTAAAAAGGATTTTCTGAGAGTTTGGTATCAGGACGTCTTAATTTAATCACACAGCTGTGCTTTGTTGAACCCAAACAGCTTTGTGAGGCAGCAAAGCTTCACCTCCTCCTCCTCCTGCAGGTCACATGGTCGAGGTTTCAGTCTGTCATGTGTGCTGTCACCGCTTCTCCTTTCGCTGCCTCTTCTTCCTCTTATGTTTTCTTGTGCTGGTTCTTCCTCGGATCTGTCAGGCTCTGCTGAACCTGATCTCTTCCAGGCTCTGAGCTGATTTTCATGTTAAAACTCGGCTGTGGGAAGAGGAGGAACCAGCAGAGGATAGACGCTGTTGGTCCGATATTCGGCTCCTCTGGGGCAGAAACCGTCGCTCTGCAACAGTAAACTGATCAGAACTGTGTCACTGGTGATGACGCCGGCCTGACTTTCTTCCTCAGCGGCGGCCATGTCTCTGGGCGAGCACACGTCCGACTCGGCGCCGTTCTTCTCCTCCGACAGCGAGGCGGAGGGTCCGGAGGACCAGGGCGGCCCGGCGGCTCGGCAGGAGGAGGTGTCGGCCAGCGGGGTGAGCAGAGTCCGAGCCGTGCTGACCGTCTTCATCCTCTGCTACATCAACCTGCTCAACTACATGGACAGGTTCACCGTGGCAGGTACGCCGCAGCCAATCAGCTGCCTCCGTCTGACCCAACATTAACACGATGAAAGAGTTCATGGAAGCAGTTTCACACTGAGATGTTGAGGCTTTTTGGCTCAGGAACAGTCATTCATACAGTGCTGTTGCTCCACCAGGAGTCCTCCCCGACATCGAGCACGACTTTAAGATTGACGATGGGAAGTCCGGGTTGCTGCAAACAGGTGAGAGCTGATCCAGGATCTGTCAGATCAGCTTCCAGCTCATTAAACACGGTTCTGCTGTGGAAAGAGGACTCGGCTGGTTTATTTAACTGTCATCTCAAAGCTCTGCTGTTCAGCTCTGCTTTCATTTCTCTTGACAGTTTTTATCTGCAGCTACATGTTCTTGGCTCCCGTCTTCGGCTACCTGGGAGACCGGTACAACAGGAAGTACATCATGAGTGTTGGCATCGGGTTCTGGTCCTTGGTGACGCTCGCCAGCTCCTACACGCCCAAAGAAGTGAGTGATGGTTGTTCTGCTATTTCCCTGCATTCGCTAAATGTTTCTGCAGCCGTCTGACTGTCTGGGCCTGGAGCTCAGCATCCGTCACCCTCTGAAACTGAACCTCTCGGTCCGGCAGCTCCTCTCGGGGGGGTTTGGAACTGTTGGAGCCTGAATGGTTTAGCTTTTTTAAACAATCACTGTAGTTTTTTATTTTGCACCGATGACGCAGGGCTAAGGCGAAGCTGCACCACCTTCTGTGGTTCGAATATTCTTTGAATAAATGATAAACTGGAATAACGGCTCACTGAACATCGGCTGAAGATGCACAGATGTGTGTAATTTAGTTGGGTTTTTGGTGGTCATTTAGTTGGGTTTTTGGTGGTCATTTAGTTGGGTTTTTGGTGGTCATTTAGTTGGGATTTTGGTGGTCATTTAGTTGGGTTTTTGGTGGTCATTTAGTTGGGTTTTTGGTGGTCATTTTGTTGGTTTTTGGTGGTTATTTTGTTTGGTTTTTGGTGGCCATTTTGTTTGGGTTTTTGCTGGTCATTTTGTTTGGGTTTTTGGTGGTCATTTAGTTGGGTTTTTGGTGGCCATTTAGTTGGGATTTTGGTGGTCATTTTGTTGGGTTTTTGGTGGTCATTTTGTTGGGTTTTTGGTGGCCATTTAGTTGGGTTTTTGGTGGTCATTTAGTTGGGTTTTTGGTGGTCATTTTGGTGGTTTTTGGTGGTTATTTTGTTTGGTTTTTGGTGGCCATTTTGTTAGGTTTTTGGTGGTCATTTTGTTGGGTTTTTGGTGGTCATTTAGTTGGGTTTTTGGTGGTCATTTAGTTAGGCTTTTGGTGGTCATTTTGTTTGGTTTTTGGTGGTCATTTTGTTAGGTTTTTGGTGGTCATTTTGTTGGGTTTTTGGTGGTCATTTTCTTTCTTTGTCTCTCTGCATCTTGTTTCGATCGTTCTGTGTCCAGTTTTCTTCTTCCAAACATTTCCAAAGTCTGTCTAAAGTCTTTCTAAATATAAACTCGTTTTGTGGTGCTGAAGTGGTTGAATTTCTTTGTCTGGCTGCAGCATTTCTGGGTCCTGCTGTTGACTCGAGGTCTGGTTGGAGTTGGGGAGGCCAGCTACTCCACCATCGCTCCCACCATCATCGCCGACCTCTACGTCAAAGGGAAGAGGACCAACATGCTGTCCATCTTTTATTTTGCCATCCCAGTCGGCAGGTAACGAACACTCTGATTATCAAAGATACTTTGTCTCATCTGCTGAGTCAGGATCAAATCATTCAAAACTAAAACCACGTGTTATCTGAACTTTGTTTTCTGACATCGTTAAATCGTATCATTGGTGTAATTTATGGTCCTTTTCACTGTCACATGACCTGACAGCTGTTTCTATTTATTAATTTTAACGGTTTAGTCGTCCAGTAAGTCAGAGGAAGGCTCATCTTTCCTTTAAATTGTTTTATTTTGTTCAGCTTACTCCTCAGAAACAACAAGATTTTCAGTTTACTGTCAAAATTAACGATTAACTGATTAACTGGAATCTTTTAGGTGTTTAACCTTTTTTCCTGTGACTAAAAGTCCAAATAACCAACGGTTTTAAAGATAAATAACACATTTGTGGCTCATTTTATGACTTTAAAGGGTGGAATAAAGTCATTTTTAGATGTTTTTTTTAAACTTTTGCTGAAAAAGGAGCTGAATCACTTTATGAAACTTAAGATTTGTCACTAAAACTTCAACCGTTTGGCCTTTTTCTGTTTTTGTCCCTGATATTCACACTAAAAACAGAAGATGAAAGCAGTGACTCATTATTTTTTCAGTCTAAGGTTTGAATCATTTCGTCTTTAGATGATTCACTTCCTGTTTTATATATGCGGCCTTATTTTGTGCTGATCTTATTAAAATGAGCTGAAATTGGGGACTAAATTCCCTGATTTTACAGGAGAAATAAGAATATTTAGATTATTCTCAGTACATTTACCTAAAGGTGACTGAAAGTCCATCTCCTTTGAGAATCTATGTGACTTTCAGGCTGTGAAGATGTAGAATTGATCAAATCTTCTGCAGATTTTAGGCCTTTTTGTTACTTTTGCTGTAAAAAGGCTGAAACTTTTAACCCGTGATGTTTAAGTTGTTCCACTTTGAGATGATTTCCGACCTGTCGGCGGTTTCCTGATCAGGATTAACTCGCAGTGAATTAATCTGACCCGGCTCTCTGTTTCCCCCCCCCAGCGGCCTCGGGTACATCGTCGGCTCTCAGGTCAGCAACCTGATGAAGGACTGGCACTGGGCCCTGCGGGTGAGTCTGGACTCTGTTCTGATTTCCGTCACGCCTGCGGTGGCGTTTGTCCTGACCGCGGTTGCTGCTCCTGCAGGTGACGCCGGGGTTGGGGCTGGTCGCCGTGCTGCTGCTGCTGTTCGTGGTCCAGGAGCCGAAGCGAGGGGCGGTGGAGGCCCGGCCCGAGCACCACCTGCACCAGACCAGCTGGCTGATGGACCTGCATGCGCTGAGCAGGAAGTAAGCGGTCTCACCTGGTCTGTTAGCGTGTGCTGTGGTCTGTTAGCGTGTGCTGTGGTCTGTTAGCGTGTGCTGTGGTCTGTTAGCGTGTGCTGTGGTCTGTTAGCGTGTGCTGTGGTCTGTTAGCGTGTGCTGGGGTCTGTTAGCGTGTGCTGTGGTCTGTTGGCGCGTGCTGTGGTCTGTTAGCGTGTGCTGTGGTCTGTTAGCGTGTGCTGTGGTCTGTTAGCGTGTGCTGTGGTCTGTTAGCGTGTGCTGTGGTCTGTCAGCGTGTGCCGTGGTCTGTCGGCGTGTGCTGTGGTCTGTTAGCGTGTGCTGTGGTCTGTTAGCGTGTGCTGTGGTCTGTTAGCGTGTGCTGTGGTCTGTTGGCGTGTGCTGTGGTCTGTTGGCGTGTGCTGTGGTCTGTTAGCGTGTGCTGTGGTCTGTTAGCGTGTGCTGTGGTCTGTTAGCGTGTGCTGTGGTCTGTTAGCGTGTGCTGTGGTCTGTTAGCGTGTGCTGTGGTCTGTTGGCGTGTGCTGTGGTCTGTTGGCGTGTGCTGTGGTCTGTTAGCGTGTGCTGTGGTCTGTTGGCGTGTGCTGTGGTCTGTTGGCGTGTGCTGTGGTCTGTTGGCGTGTGCTGGGGTCTGTTAGCGTGTGCTGGGGTCTGTTAGCGTGTGCTGTGGTCTGTTAGCGTGTGCTGTGGTCTGTTGGCGTGTGCTGTGGTCTGTTGGCGTGTGCTGTGGTCTGTTGGCGTGTGCTGTGGTCTGTTGGCGTGTGCTGTGGTCTGTTGGCGTGTGCTGTGGTCTGTTGGCGTGTGCTGTGGTCTGTTGGCGTGTGCTGTGGTCTGTTAGCGTGTGCTGGGGTCTGTTAGCGTGTGCTGGGGTCTGTTAGCGTGTGCTGTGGTCTGTTAGCGTGTGCTGGGGTCTGTTAGCGTGTGCTGGGGTCTGTTAGCGTGTGCTGGGGTCTGTTGGCGTGTGCTGTGGTCTGTTGGCGTGTGCTGTGGTCTGTTAGCGTGTGCTGTGGTCTGTTGGCGTGTGCTGTGGTCTGTTGGCGTGTGCTGTGGTCTGTTGGCGTGTGCTGTGGTCTGTTGGCGTGTGCTGTGGTCTGTTGGCGTGTGCTGTGGTCTGTTGGCGTGTGCTGTGGTCTGTTGGCGTGTGCTGTGGTCTGTTGGCGTGTGCTGTGGTCTGTCGGCGTGTGCTGTGGTCTGTCGGCGTGTGCTGTGGTCTGTTGGCGTGTGCTGGGGTCTGTTAGCGTGTGCTGGGGTCTGTTAGCGTGTGCTGTGGTCTGTTAGCGTGTGCTGTGGTCTGTTGGCGTGTGCTGGGGTCTGTTGGCGTGTGCTGTGGTCTGTCGGCGTGTGCTGTGGTCTGTCGGCGTGTGCTGTGGTCTGTCGGCGTGTGCTGTGGTCTGTCGGCGTGTGCCGTGGTCTGTCGGCGTGTGCCGTGGTCTGTCGGCGTGTGCCGTGGTCTGTCGGCGTGTGCCGTGGTCTGTCGGCGTGTGCCGTGGTCTGTCGGCGTGTGCCGTGGTCTGTCGGCGTGTGCCGTGGTCTGTCGGCGTGTGCTCTGGTCTGTTGGCGTGTGCTCTGGTCTGTTGGCGTGTGCTCTGGTCTGTTGGCGTGTGCTCTGGTCTGTTGGCGTGTGCCGGGGTCTGTTGGCGCGTGCCGTGGTCTGTTGGCGCGTGCCGTGGTCTGTTGGCGTGTGCCGTGGTCTGTTGGCGTGTGCCGTAGCTGCTGCTGACCTGTCTGCCTCCTCTGCAGCCGCAGCTTCGTGCTGTCCACCTTCGGCTTCACGGCGGTGGCGTTTGTGACGGGCTCCCTGGCGCTCTGGGCTCCGACCTTCCTCTACAGAGCCGGCGTGTTCACCGGGGAAAAGGCTCCCTGCACGGAGGCTCACTGCGCCTCATCGGACAGGTGATGTCACCGCCCAGACGCCGCCACGCTGCCATAATCCAGGCGGGAAACTGATGTCTGTGTTTCTCCCGCCACAGCCTGATTTTCGGGATCATCACCTGCGTCACAGGCGTGCTGGGCGTGGCCAGCGGCGTGCAGGTGAGCCGGCAGCTGAGGAAGAAGACGCCCCGAGCCGACCCGCTGGTGTGTGCTGCCGGTCTGATGCTTTCTGCTCCCTTCCTGTACCTCGCCATCGTCTTCGCGCAGGCCAGCACCATCGCCACATACGTGAGTTCTCAGCCCCGCCTCCTCGCCGCAGCCCCGCCTCCTCGCCGGATTACACCAGAGTCCCTCAAACCTTTTCCTTTTCTCAGGGTCTTTCCCAGTTCATTAAAACTCAAATGAAATCGATGAATTTCCTGGTTTAGCAGCAGATTTTGGGCCTTTTGGTTTGTTTAAACCCTGGATGTGAATAATTAACTCACCTGATGCTCAGAGCTGATCCTGGATCTGTTGGCTTCAGATCTCCAGTAAACTGTTTCATATTCAGAACAAGGAGCAGCACAAACCTGTGGACTGTGGATGAAATAAAAGAGTTAAAACTGATCCCTTAAACCATAGGTGTCAAACTCTGGCCCGCGGGCCACATTTGGCCCGCAGTGTAATTATATTTGGCCCGCGAGGCAATTTCAAATTAATATTAGAGCTGGCCCGCCAGTATTATACGGCGGCAGCGCTGGAACACCGCTTATACTACAAATCCCATAATGCTCTGCTGTTGTTTTGGTTAGCACAGAGGCAAGTACGCCCCCTCCTCTGTGTCAGTAGCATCTATGCTAGCGGTCTTCTTGTGCCCCCCGCCTCTCCCCCAGACCACACTTTGACCTCAAACCACAGCTGTCACTGTTACCTACCAAAAAATGGCCAAAAGAAAGGAAGAAAATAGAACTTTTCTGGACAGGTGGGAGACAGAATATCTGTTTATGTAAAAGACAGACCTGTTTGTCTTGTTTTTGGAGCCAAAGCGTCAGTAACTAAGGAGTAACTAAGGAGTAACTAAGGGGTAACTAAGGGGTAACTAAGGGGTAACTAAGGGGTGACTAAGGGGTGACTAAGGGGTGACTAAGGAGTGACTCAGGAGTAACTAAGGGGTAACTAAGGGGTAACTAAGGGGTAACTAAGGAGTAACTAAGGGGTAACTAAGGGGTGACTAAGGGGTAACTAAGGGGTGACTAAGGGGTGACTAAGGAGTGACTAAGGAGTGACTCAGGAGTAGCTATTTTACTATTATTATTATTAGATATTTCACACCCCTGGACTTTAAAGTTAAGCCTTGTTCAGTATTCATTGTTAAATCTAAACTTGTTGGGTTCCATATTAAAAGGTTCATTAGTTCAACCTCGGCCCGCGGCTTTGTTCAGTTTAAAGCTTCGGCCCCCTGTGAGTTTGAGTTTGACCCCCCTGCCTTAAAGCAAACATGGTGTCACCTTGTTTCTTTCTTGTTGCCTCAGGTCTTCATCTTCCTCGGGGAGACCTTCCTCTCCATGAACTGGGCCATCGTGGCTGATATTCTGCTGGTGAGAGACTCAAACAAACTCTTTTGCTTCACGTTGGGCGTGCTGCCGCCTGTTCTCATGACATCACTCTGTTTCTCAGTACGTGGTCGTTCCGACGCGGCGCTCCACGGCCGAGGCGCTGCAGATCGTCATCTCGCACCTGCTGGGCGACGCAGGAAGTCCGTACCTGATCGGCGTGGTAGGTCTCCGTGGAAGGAACGAATATTAATCTGTGGAGGGAACGAATATTAATCTGTGGAGGGAACAAGTATTAATCTGTGGAGGGAACAAGTATTAATCTGTGGAGGGAACAAGTATTAATCTGTGGAGGGAACAAGTATTAATCTGTGGAGGGAACAAGTATTAATCTGTGGAGGGAACAAGTATTAATCTGTGGAGGGAACAAGTATTAATCTGTGGAGGGAACTAATATTAATCTGTGGAGGGAACAAGTATTAATCTGTGGAGGGAACAAGTATTAATCTGTGGAGGGAACGAGTATTAATCTGTGGAGGGAACGAATATTAATCTGTGGAAGGAACGAATATTAATCTGTGGAGGGAACAAATATTAATCTGTGGAAGGAACGAATATTAATCTGTGGAGGGAACGAATATTAATCTGTGGAGGGAACGAATATTAATCTGTGGAGGGAACAAGTATTAATCTGTGGAGGGAACGAATATTAATCTGTGGAGGGAACAAGTATTAATCTGTGGAGGGAACAAGTATTAATCTGTGGAGGGAACAAGTATTAATCTGTGGAAGGAACGAATATTAATCTGTGGAGGGAACAGATATTAATCTGTGGAGGGAACAAATATTAATCTGTGGAAGGAACGAATATTAATCTGTGGAGGGAACAAATATTAATCTGTGGAAGGAACGAATATTAATCTGTGGAGGGAACGAATATTAATCTGTGGAGGGAACGAATATTAATCTGTGGAGGGAACAAGTATTAATCTGTGGAGGGAACAAGTATTAATCTGTGGAAGGAACGAATATTAATCTGTGGAGGGAACAGATATTAATCTGTGGAGGGAACAAGCATTAATCTGTGGAGGGAACTAATATTAATCTGTGGAGGGAACAAGTATTAATCTGTGGAGGGAACAAGTATTAATCTGTGGAGGGAACGAGTATTAATCTGTGGAGGGAACGAATATTAATCTGTGGAAGGAACGAATATTAATCTGTGGAGGGAACAAGCATTAATCTGTGGAAGGAACGAATATTAATCTGTGGAGGGAACGAATATTAATCTGTGGAGGGAACAAGTATTAATCTGTGGAGGGAACAAGTATTAATCTGTGGAAGGAACGAATATTAATCTGTGGAGGGAACAGATATTAATCTGTGGAGGGAACAGATATTAATCTGTGGAGGGAACAAGTATTAATCTGTGGAGGGAACGAGTATTAATCTGTGGAGGGAACGAATATTAATCTGTGGAGGGAACAAGCATTAATCTGTGGAAGGAACGAATATTAATCTGTGGAAGGAACGAATATTAATCTGTGGAGGGAACGAATATTAATCTGTGGAGGGAACAAGTATTAATCTGTGGAGGGAACGAATATTAATCTGTGGAAGGAACGAATATTAATCTGTGGAGGGAACGAATATTAATCTGTGGAGGGAACGAATATTAATCTGTGGAGGGAACAAGTATTAATCTGTGGAAGGAACGAATATTAATCTGTGGAGGGAACAGATATTAATCTGTGGAGGGAACAGATATTAATCTGTGGAGGGAACAAGTATTAATCTGTGGAGGGAACGAGTATTAATCTGTGGAGGGAACGAATATTAATCTGTGGAGGGAACAAGCATTAATCTGTGGAAGGAACGAATATTAATCTGTGGAAGGAACGAATATTAATCTGTGGAGGGAACGAATATTAATCTGTGGAGGGAACAAGTATTAATCTGTGGAGGGAACGAATATTAATCTGTGGAGGGAACGAATATTAATCTGTGGAGGGAACGAATATTAATCTGTGGAGGGAACAAGTATTAATCTGTGGAGGGAACGAATATTAATCTGTGGAGGGAACAAGTATTAATCTGTGGAGGGAACAAGTATTAATCTGTGGAGGGAACGAGTATTAATCTGTGGAGGGAACGAATATTAATCTGTGGAGGGAACAAGCATTAATCTGTGGAAGGAACGAATATTAATCTGTGGAAGGAACGAATATTAATCTGTGGAGGGAACGAATATTAATCTGTGGAGGGAACAAATATTAATCTGTGGAAGGAACGAATATTAATCTGTGGAGGGAACGAATATTAATCTGTGGAGGGAACGAATATTAATCTGTGGAGGGAACAAGTATTAATCTGTGGAGGGAACGAATATTAATCTGTGGAGGGAACAAGTATTAATCTGTGGAGGGAACAAGTATTAATCTGTGGAGGGAACAAGTATTAATCTGTGGAAGGAACGAATATTAATCTGTGGAGGGAACAGATATTAATCTGTGGAGGGAACAAATATTAATCTGTGGAAGGAACGAATATTAATCTGTGGAGGGAACAAATATTAATCTGTGGAAGGAACGAATATTAATCTGTGGAGGGAACGAATATTAATCTGTGGAGGGAACGAATATTAATCTGTGGAGGGAACAAGTATTAATCTGTGGAGGGAACAAGTATTAATCTGTGGAAGGAACGAATATTAATCTGTGGAGGGAACAGATATTAATCTGTGGAGGGAACAGATATTAATCTGTGGAGGGAACAAGTATTAATCTGTGGAGGGAACGAGTATTAATCTGTGGAGGGAACGAATATTAATCTGTGGAGGGAACAAGCATTAATCTGTGGAAGGAACGAATATTAATCTGTGGAAGGAACGAATATTAATCTGTGGAGGGAACAGATATTAATCTGTGGAGGGAACAGATATTAATCTGTGGAGGGAACAAGTATTAATCTGTGGAGGGAACGAGTATTAATCTGTGGAGGGAACGAATATTAATCTGTGGAGGGAACAAGCATTAATCTGTGGAAGGAACGAATATTAATCTGTGGAAGGAACGAATATTAATCTGTGGAGGGAACGAATATTAATCTGTGGAGGGAACAAGTATTAATCTGTGGAGGGAACGAATATTAATCTGTGGAGGGAACGAATATTAATCTGTGGAGGGAACGAATATTAATCTGTGGAGGGAACAAGTATTAATCTGTGGAGGGAACGAATATTAATCTGTGGAGGGAACAAGTATTAATCTGTGGAGGGAACAAGTATTAATCTGTGGAGGGAACGAGTATTAATCTGTGGAGGGAACGAATATTAATCTGTGGAGGGAACAAGCATTAATCTGTGGAAGGAACGAATATTAATCTGTGGAAGGAACGAATATTAATCTGTGGAGGGAACGAATATTAATCTGTGGAGGGAACAAATATTAATCTGTGGAAGGAACGAATATTAATCTGTGGAGGGAACGAATATTAATCTGTGGAGGGAACGAATATTAATCTGTGGAGGGAACAAGTATTAATCTGTGGAGGGAACGAATATTAATCTGTGGAGGGAACAAGTATTAATCTGTGGAGGGAACAAGTATTAATCTGTGGAGGGAACAAGTATTAATCTGTGGAAGGAACGAATATTAATCTGTGGAGGGAACAGATATTAATCTGTGGAGGGAACAAATATTAATCTGTGGAAGGAACGAATATTAATCTGTGGAGGGAACAAATATTAATCTGTGGAAGGAACGAATATTAATCTGTGGAGGGAACGAATATTAATCTGTGGAGGGAACGAATATTAATCTGTGGAGGGAACAAGTATTAATCTGTGGAGGGAACAAGTATTAATCTGTGGAAGGAACGAATATTAATCTGTGGAGGGAACAGATATTAATCTGTGGAGGGAACAAGCATTAATCTGTGGAGGGAACTAATATTAATCTGTGGAGGGAACAAGTATTAATCTGTGGAGGGAACAAGTATTAATCTGTGGAGGGAACGAATATTAATCTGTGGAAGGAACGAATATTAATCTGTGGAGGGAACAAGCATTAATCTGTGGAAGGAACGAATATTAATCTGTGGAGGGAACGAATATTAATCTGTGGAGGGAACAAGTATTAATCTGTGGAGGGAACAAGTATTAATCTGTGGAAGGAACGAATATTAATCTGTGGAGGGAACAGATATTAATCTGTGGAGGGAACAGATATTAATCTGTGGAGGGAACAAGTATTAATCTGTGGAGGGAACGAGTATTAATCTGTGGAGGGAACAAGCATTAATCTGTGGAAGGAACGAATATTAATCTGTGGAAGGAACGAATATTAATCTGTGGAGGGAACGAATATTAATCTGTGGAGGGAACAAGTATTAATCTGTGGAGGGAACGAATATTAATCTGTGGAAGGAACGAATATTAATCTGTGGAGGGAACGAATATTAATCTGTGGAGGGAACGAATATTAATCTGTGGAGGGAACAAGTATTAATCTGTGGAAGGAACGAATATTAATCTGTGGAGGGAACAGATATTAATCTGTGGAGGGAACAGATATTAATCTGTGGAGGGAACAAGTATTAATCTGTGGAGGGAACGAGTATTAATCTGTGGAGGGAACGAATATTAATCTGTGGAGGGAACAAGCATTAATCTGTGGAAGGAACGAATATTAATCTGTGGAAGGAACGAATATTAATCTGTGGAGGGAACGAATATTAATCTGTGGAGGGAACAAGTATTAATCTGTGGAGGGAACGAATATTAATCTGTGGAAGGAACGAATATTAATCTGTGGAGGGAACAAGTATTAATCTGTGGAGGGAACAAGTATTAATCTGTGGAGGGAACGAATATTAATCTGTGGAGGGAACGAATATTAATCTGTGGAGGGAACAAGTATTAATCTGTGGAGGGAACAAGTATTAATCTGTGGAGGGAACAAGTATTAATCTGTGGAGGGAACAAGTATTAATCTGTGGAAGGAACGAATATTAATCCGTTCACTGTCACATGACCTGACAGCTGTTTTTATTTATTAATTTAGTTTTTTTAACGGTTTAGTCGTCCAGTAAATCAGAGGAACGCTCATCTTTCCTTTAAATTGTTTTATTTTGTTCTGCTTACTCTTCAGAAACAACAAGATTTTCAGTTTACTGTCAAAATTAACAAGAAAAGCAGAATCTTTTAGGTGTTTAACCTTTTTTCCTGTGACTAAAAGCCCAAATAACCAACGGTTTTAAAGAGAAATAACACATTTGTGGCTCATTTTATGACTTTAAAAGGTGGAATAGTCATTTTTAGATGTTTTTTTTTTTTAACTTTTGCTGAAAAAGGAGCTGAATAACTTTATGAAACATAAGATTTGTCTCTAAAACTTCAACCATTTGGCCTTTTTCTCTGTTTTTGTCCCTGATATTCACACTAAAAACAGAAGATGAAAGCAGTGACTCATTATTTTTTCAGTCTAAGGTTTGATGAATCATTTAATTTTTAGATGATTCACTTCCTGTTTTATATATGCTGCCTTATTTTGTGCTGATCTTATTAAAATGAGCTGAAATTGGGGATTAAATTCCCTGATTTTACAGGAGAAATAAGAATATTTAGATTATTCTCAGTACCTAAAGGTGACTGAAAGTCCATCTCCTTTGAGAATCTATGAGACTTTCAGGCTGTGGAGGGAACAAATATTAATCTGTGCAGGTGTTTCAGGTTTGAAAGACCTGCAGGACGGCAGCTTTCTGACAAAAAAGTAGTAAAATGGAGCTGATATGACTTCAAACATACTGAATAATTCCCAAAAACACAAGAAGAAAGCACATGTTAGAGTTTTATTTCCTTCTCAGACCTTCTTTAAGCTGCTAAAACCAAGTTAACTAAAGTCGAGCTTTAACCACTCAGACCTCAGTAACTGCTCAGAGCATCTAATTAAGATGTTAAAGGACCAAAGTGAAATATTTTATCAGCCAAAATCTGCAGATGTTGCTTTGATTTTGAGATATTTCATCATCGTCACATTGAAATCAGGCCACATCTGTTGGAGTTTAGAGAAGCTACGGCAGTTAAAACGGACGATAACGCTTCGCTCAGACTCGCTGAGAGAGAAAAAACTAACCTGAGCCATCCCTAACTATAAGCTTTATCAGAAAGGAGAGTTTCAGCCTGATCTTAAAGGTAGAGAGGGTGTCTGCTTCCTGAAGCCAAACTGGCAGCTGGTTCCACAGAGAGGGGCCTGATAACTGAAGACTCTGCCTCCCATTCTGCTTTTAGGGGCCTGATAACTGAAGGCTCTGCCTCCCATTCTGCTTTTAGGGGCCTGATAACTGAAGGCTCTGCCTCCCATTCTGCTTTTAGGGGCCTGATAACTGAAGGCTCTGCCTCCCATTCTGCTTTTAGGGGCCTGATAACTGAAGGCTCTGCCTCCCATTCTGCTTTTAGGGGCCTGATAACTGAAGGCTCTGCCTCCCATTCTGCTTTTAGGGGCCTGATAACTGAAGGCTCTGCCTCCCATTCTGCTTTTAGGGGCCTGATAACTGAAGGCTCTGCCTCCCATTCTGCTTTTAGGGGCCTGATAACTGAAGGCTCTGCCTCCCATTCTGCTTTTAGGGGCCTGATAACTGAAGGCTCTGCCTCCCATTCTGCTTTTAGAAACTCTGGGAACCACAAGGAAACCTGCAGCCTGAGAGCAAAGTGCTCTGTTGGGGAAATATCCAACTGTGAGATCTTTAAGATGTGATGGAGCTCGGTCATTCAGAGCTTTATATGATGGTTGGAACCTTTTCCTCTTCTTCCTCCTCAGGTGTCCGACTCTCTGAGGAAGACCGACTCCTTCCTCTGGCAGTTTCGCTCCCTGCAGCTCTCTCTGCTGCTCTGCTCCTTCGTGGCCGTGGTGGGCGGAGCTTTCTTCCTCGCCACAGCCCTCTTCATCGAAACGGATCGCAATCGGGCCGAGAACCACGTTGCTACAGGTGAGACGCACCTGCAGGTGGTTGTTTGTTTGGTCATGTGACCCAGCTCACACAAACTGCTTCTCTTCACAGATGACGAGCCGATCGTTGTACCAAAAAGTGGGCGGTCCACCCGGGTGCCGGTGTCCAGCGTTCTGATCTGACCTCAGGAACCCGCGGCTGGTCGATCTCACCTGTGGACGACCTGCGGAACAGACTTTTTCCTTCTACACTTTTTACCCTCCTCGCTTTAACAACTCCATGAAACGCCGTCGGATTCAGCCGCATCGTATGTGTCGCCTGATGATGTCACCGCCTACGATCAGCTGCTCACAGGAAGTATCCACCAAGTTTTTTTTTACCAAGGAGAATCTTTATTAATCACTTTAATAACCAAGCATTTGTATATCTAAGCTCATTTTAACAAGGACAAAGACTCCTCATAACCTCAAGAACCTTCGTGAAGCTTCGGAAACTTTTGTGAAGCTTCGGAAACTTTTGTGAACCTTCGTGAAGCTTCGGGAACTTTTGTGAACCTTCATGAAACTTCGAGAACCTTCGGAAACTTTTGTGAACCTTCAGGAAGCTTCAGGAAACTTTTGTGAAGCTTCGGGAACCTTCGTGAAGCTTCGGAAACCTTCGTGAAGCTTCAGGAAACTTTCGTGAACCTTCGGAAACTTTCGTGAACCTTTGGAAACTTTTGTGAACCTTCAGGAAGCTACGACAACCTTCGTGAAGCTTCGTAAACTTTCGTGAAGCTTCGACAACCTTCGTGAAGCTTCGACAACCTTCGTGAAGCTTCGACAACCTTCGTGAAGCTTCGACAACCTTCGTGAAGCTTCGTAAACTTTCGTGAAGCTTCGTAAACTTTCGTGAAGCTTCGAGAACCTTCGTGAAGCTTCGGGATCCTTCGTGAAGCTTCGGGAACTTTTGTGAACATTCATGAAACTTCGAGAACCTTCGGAAACTTTTGTGAACCTTCAGGAAGCTTCAGGAAACTTTTGTGAAGCTTCGAGAACCTTCGTGAAGCTTCGGGAACCTTCGTGAAGCTTCGGGAACCTTCGTGAAGCTTCGGGAAGCTTCGGGAACCTTCGTGAAGCTTCGTGAACCTTCGTGAAGCTTCGGGAAGCTTCGTGAAACTTTCGTGAAGCTTCGGGAACCTTCGTGAAGCTTCGGAAACCTTCGTGAAGCTTCGGAAACCTTCGTGAAGCTTCGGAAACCTTCGTGAAGCTTCGTGAAGCTTCGTGAAGCTTCGGGAAGCTTCGTGAACCTTCGGGAAGCTTCGTGAACCTTCGTGAAGCTTCGGGAAACTTCGTGAAGCTTCGGGAAACTTCGTGAAGCTTCGGGAAACTTCGTGAAGCTTCGGGAAACTTCGTGAAGCTTCGGGAAACTTCGTGAAGCTTCGGGAAACTTCGTGAAGCTTCGGGAAACTTCGTGAAGCTTCGGGAAACTTCGTGAAGCTTCGGGAAACTTCGTGAAGCTTCGGGAAACTTTGGGAAACTTTGTGAAGCTTCGGAACTTTTGTGAAGCTTCAGAAAACTTTCGTGAAGCTTCAGGAACCTTTTGTTAAGCTTCAGGAACCTTCAACCTTCCCCACCGCCAGAGTCTGTTTCACCCCGTTTTTAAAGCTTTTTGAGGAGCAGGACACCATTTATTTTCAGGACAAACTCTGGTCGTGTTTTTTTAATTCACCTGCAGGTTTCATGTCAGCAACGGTTCTTATTTAAGAAAAAACACTTCTAAATGAATGTAAACCTCAGATTATTTTAGCGTATTTTTTTGTTAACTATTAAATGAGATTTAACTTGTCAGATGTTTCCTTGTTTGTTCTTTCTGAATGAAATTAAATGAAATTCCCGTGACCCGACCCACGGGTTAAGGGGGTTTATATAATGGATGGATGGATATTAAAAGTAAAACTTTATTGTTTTTGTTCAAACTAAATCGATAAACATAATTAGATACAGAATTTCTTTTTTTTTTTAAGTGAAAAGGTGAGTTTTTCAGGATGTTTTAATGAGTTTTGATGCTGGAGTCGCCTGTTGGCCTGTGATTGGTCCAAAGTGTTTGTGATGTCATAAACTGCTGCGGGTTTAAACTTCGGTATTAAACCGACTCTTATCATCGATTTTACCCCGCAGAGATTAAATAAGTGAAAACTTCCATCTCGGAGCTGCAGAACGAAGTCGAAACTTTGTGACAAAGCTTCATTTAACCTTATTCAAGGTTTAATTATTTATTAAATTATTATTATTAAATTGTTTGTTTGCTAATCCAACTTTTCTCTCTCTGCCGCCTTCACAAGAGTCAAAGTCTGTCTTCGTGTCATTAAATCTGTCCACGATTCATCAAATAAAGGAAGGAAATAAAGGAAGTGACAGAAACCTCAGATTTTCCTGCTTCTGCTGCAGTTTATTACTTTTATTATCTCTGTATTAGTCTGACTTTTACGTCATTTATCTACAGCTAACTAAATGTTGGGTGTAAAACTGGACATTAAATCACTTCCCGTTAAACATGAAAACGTTTTTTGCTGCTTTCGATTGAATCCTGGGACCGAACAACATATCTCTGATTTCTGGGGAACAGAAAGTTTCAGGATGAAGTGAAATCCTCAAACTTGAGTCTCTTCCTGAACTCATTGTCACATTAATTTAAGTAGATGTGGAAGATTCTTCAGACCATGAATAACGATTATAAAAAGCCTTGTTTTCTTGAACAATGGGACCAAGCTCTGCTCCACCTGCTGTCGCCACCATCCGACTCCTCGAGCCTCTCTGTGAGCAAAGGTAACCACCGAACTGCTTTATTCGTTCCACACCACAAGCTGGTTTCACAGGTTATGAGCAGAACTGTTGCAGTTTGATTCGGTATCAGCAGCATGAAGGTGTAAAATAAAACAAAAGGGAGTGGGCCCGGGATGGATCCCTGAGCAGCACCTTTGGTAAAGACGGACTCATTGTTCCACACAGCGAGAATTTCTTTACTGTCCAAGGAGAGAAAAATGAGTCAACAGGTTAAAAAGGTTTAATTTGACCTGGACCAGCTGGTTCTGATGTCTAAACGTTTAATCCAGATTGACTCCAAAATAACCTGGTTTCACACTACTTTAGAACTTTGTTTACAACCCAGTTTCAGGCCATTTGAGATTTGTTTTGGATTAGCAGTCTTGAACTGGGTTTTTTCAGGATTATTTTGGACTGGTTTTGAACTTGGTTTCAGGATTATTTTGGACTGGTTTTGAACTTGGTTTCAGGATTATTTTGGACTGGTTTTGGACTTGGTTTCAGGATTATTTTGGACTGGTTTTGGACTTGGTTTCAGGATTATTTTGGACTGGTTTTGGACTTGGTTTCAGGATTATTTTGGACTGGTTTTGGACTTGGTTTCAGGATTATTTTGGACTGGTTTTGAACTTGGTTTCAGGATTATTTTGGACTGGTTTTGGACTTGGTTTCAGGATTATTTTGGACTGGTTTTGAACTTGGTTTCAGGATTATTTTGGACTGGTTTTGGACTTGGTTTCAGGATTATTTTGGACTGGTTTTGGACTTGGTTTCAGGATTATTTTGGACTGGTTTTGGACTTGGTTTCAGGATTATTTTGGACTGGTTTTGGACTTGGTTTCAGGATTATTTTGGACTGGTTTTGAACTTGGTTTCAGGATTATTTTGGACTGGTTTTGAACTTGGTTTCAGGATTATTTTAGACTGGTTTTGAACTTGGTTTCAGGTTGAACTGGTTTTCAACTCTTATTTATAAAGTGCCAAATTACGACAAATGTCATTTTAAGGCACTTAAGTAATATAGTCCAATTCAAGACAATTGGAATTCAATTCATTGTAATCATAATCCCATGAAATCCAATTAATTAATTTAAAAATAATCCAATTCATTCATATAGAGCCAATTGAAATAATAATATCCTAGCTAAGGAAACCAACAGATTTTACTGTCTTCAGACTAGTTTTAAACAGTTTTTGCACCAGTTTTGAACCTTCAGATGAGGTTTTAGACGGGTTTGGGTTGGTCATCCAAACTGGAGGTGGACTTTGGACTAAACTGGTTTTTGGATGGTTTCGATCGATCTTTCAGTCCAGTTTTGAACTGGTTTGGAGCGTTCAGACTTGGTTTAGATTTGGGAATGTATTCCAACAGGATGAAGGCTTTGATTTAGTTTTAAACGAGTTTTAAACTTGGTTCGGGACTTATTTTCAGGTTTGTTTTGAGCTGTGCTTCAGATTTCAGTTTCTTTTGGGCCGATTTAAACAGTTTTGGACCATCTTTCAGAGCATATTTGAATTGGTTTTGAACTTTGTTCAGAACTCAGTTCTTGGCTGATGTAGATTATTTTTGGATGATCTTTTAGAGTCGTTTGGAAATGGGTGTGAGATCTTTTTCTGTTAGTTTTCAGCTGTTTTTATACGGTTGTGGCCTTTGGGACGTATTCCAGACAGGATGTAGACTCGGTTCCGACTGCCACCTTGAACTCTGCAGAACTTCCAGGAAATGTTTAGAGACAGATCGTCCAGATTGAAAGTCATTAGAAAGCGTCCCTCTTGGTGTTTTAACGCCTCACAGTTAAAACAATGTCTCGGTGCGTCTGTAAAGGGGGGAAATGACATTTATTGATCATCATGAGGCTGAGTTCTTGGAGTTCTTCGTGGGACAAGCTGCCCACAGTCAGATGAACCCTTCCTCAGCAGGTGTTCCCCTCGTTCACAGGGTTTCTTTCTCTGCTCTGCTTTCTGAATCTCCAGCAGAAGACAGTGATGAGGTAGAGGAGGACTCGGCTTCCTCCCCTCGGTGTGGTTTCCTGTTTGTAGGTGGGAGGATGTTGAGACGGTTGCAGCAGCTTTCTCACAGCGCTGCAGCTTTTTAACACCCGGCGATGCTCTGAGGTGCCGCAGTCTCACCTCCTGATTGGTTGGAGGTGTCTGAGTGAAACGCTTTGTTTCAGCTGCAGGGCCCCCTTTTCCAATTTCCACCAACAGTTTGCAGATGAGCGTCTGAAAGAGGGCAGTTTGATCAGCCCACACAGCGCTCACCACAGCTGAACTTTATGGTAAGGTTGGTGAGTCACCGGGCGCACCTTTCGCCTCACATTCAGTAACTGGCCTCAGAAATGCTTTAAGTCTTTCTTCTGACTGTTTGCAGACATTTTAAATCTCTTCTGGGAGAGATCTGATCGTGGTTTCTCCGAAGAAGAGGGCGACTCGGGAGGTGATTGGGTGAGGCGATGACAGACAGATCTGTTCATCAGTGAGGACCATCAGACCCGAGGGAGAAGATATCTTCAGACATGGCGGATGTTCGGTTACAGTAAACGCCTCATGTGGAGGAGACCAGCTGCAGGCCCAGAAACTTCACCCGTCCTCCGCCCGCCACCCTCTCTTTGCTCGCCGTGCGTTCCCAGGTGTAGGTGAGTTCTATCCTGATCTGATCTGACCTGAACTCACTCCCAGAAGCTTTTCTCTAGACTTTTGTTCACCCACAGACCTGAAAAAAGGACGAAAAGTCCACTTAATTCACTGAATTAATGACGTTTTCTCACTTTAACGTCTGATGTTGCAGAACTCGAGTGAAGTTTGAAAATGAAGGAAAGTTTTTTAACCCAAACTTGTCTTCTGTTGAGTTTTGTATTTCAGTTTGTGAGGCAGCAGCGCCGTCACAAATCTGAGAAATTCTGGTGTTTTAGCCTCAGAAAACAGGCTTTAAAATCAAAAACCTCATGACAAAGAAACTAAATCCCAGCAGCTGCAGCACAGCTACAGTGCACGTGAACGTTAGTCTGGCTTTGGACTACATTTTGATGGGTTTTAGTCTGGTTTTGGACTACTTTTTGATTGGTTTTAGTCTGGTTTTGGACTACCTTTTTCCTTGGTTTTAGTCTGGTTTTGGACTACTTTTTGATTGGTTTTAGTCTGGTTTTGGACTACATTTTCATTGGTTTTAGTCTGGTTTTGGACTACTTTTTGATTGGTTTTAGTCTGGTTTTGGACTATCTTTTTCCCTGGTTTTAGTCTGGTTTTGGACTATCTTTTTCCTTGGTTTTAGTCTGGTTTTGGACTATCTTTTGGTTGGTTTTAGTCTGGTTTTGGACTACTTTTTGATTGGTTTTAGTCTGGTTTTGGACTAACTTTTTCCTTGGTTTTAGTCTGGTTTTGGACTACTTTTTCCTTGGTTTTAGTCTGGTTTTGGACTACTTTTTGATTGGTTTTAGTCTGGTTTTGGACTACATTTTCATTGGTTTTAGTCTGGTTTTGGACTATCTTTTTCCCTGGTTTTAGTCTGGTTTTGGACTATCTTTTTCCCTGGTTTTAGTCTGGTTTTGGACTACCTTTTGATTGGTTTTGGACTATTTTTTCCCTGGTTTTAGTCTGGTTTTGGGCTATCTTTTTCCTTGGTTTTGGAGTTTTTTGGACTGTCTATTGATCCAAAACCGGTTTCATCAGTTATTTCTTTCAGTCTGCATTGTTTTGTACGTTGGTATATTTCTTATTGGTTTGGGACAATATTTGAACTATTTGACTTAAATGAGTTTTGGACTGAAACCAACTGTTTTAAACTAGTTTGGGATTAGTTGAGCACTTGGTTCGAGACTGTTTTAGACTTGGTTTTGGGCTGTTTTTACACTGGTTGGTGGTGATGAGTTGCATCTGATCCTGTATTTTGAATATAAAAATGTCCGTTAAATGCAGTTAAACTCAACCTTAAATGTTCCACTCAGTGTAAAACCAGCTCAGATATATAAAGCTAAAGAGTAAAGCTAAAGAGTAAAGCTAAAGAGTAAAGCTAAAGGCAGCAGGAACCAGGACTGGACTCGGATATATTGGTGGATTATTTAAAGATAATTTAATGATGAATATTGTGTGCTTACATACCTACAGAAGTAAGATAATAAGAATCGGAGTTCTTTGTCAGATCTTCTGTGTTTAAAATGACACGATGGCCTTTTAGCTTGCTAACTGTGTTAAACGTTAGCGTGTCTCGGTGGAAACGTACCAAACTCCACCTTCACACATTAAACTGTGATGAGGAGACTCTGGCAGGTTCACGGAGGTTATGTGCAGAACTGTTACCTCTCTGGAAGATGTGACTTCCTGGGGTTCAGTCGTCACATCGATGCAGAGCTTCCAGGAAGCCTGTAAGAACTGTAGCTGGTTTATTCTGCAAGAAAACAAGAAAGTTACAAACTCAAGCATTTGGGTAGCTTTTAAACTGGTTTTATCAAGAATGCTTTTCACACCAGTTTGGACTGGTTTTGGTCTTGGTTTTGAACTGTCTTTTGGTACATTTCGTTTTGGACTGGTTTTATACTTTCTTCAGACCAGTTTGGACTGGTTTCGGACTGTCTTTTAGACCACTCGGGACTGGTTTTGAACTTGGTTTGACTTGTGTTTTGGACATGGTTTTGGACTGGTTTCAGACTGTGTTTTGGTACAGTTTGGACTGGTTTCGGACTGTGTTTTTGTACAGTTTGGACTGGTTTTAGACTGTTTTGGTACAGTTTGGACTGGTTTCGGACTGTGTTTTGGTACGGTTTGGACTGGTTCCATACTTTCTTTAGTACGGTTTGGACTGGTTTCGGACTGTGTTTTGGTACAGTTTGGACTGGTTTTAGACTGTGTTTTGGTACGGTTTGGACTGGTTTCAGACTGTGTTTTGGTACAGTTTGGACTGGTTTTAGACTGTGTTTTGGTACGGTTTGGACTGGTTTCAGACTGTGTTTTGGTACAGTTTGGACTGGTTTCAGACTGTGTTTTGGTACAGTTTGGACTGGTTTCGGACTGTGTTTTGGTACGGTTTGGACTGGTTTCGGACTGTGTTTTGGTACAGTTTGGACTGGTTTTAGACTGTGTTTTGGTACAGTTTGGACTGGTTTTAGACTGTGTTTTGGTACAGTTTGGACTGGTTTTAGACTGTGTTTTGGTACAGTTTGGACTGGTTTCGGACTGTGTTTTGGTACGGTTTGGACTGGTTTCGGACTGTGTTTTGGTACGGTTTGGACTGGTTCCATACTTTCTTTAGTACAGTTTGGACTGGTTTCAGACTGTGTTTTAGACCAGTTTGGACTGGTTTCAGACTGTCTTTTAAACCAGTTTGGACTGGTTTCAGACTGTCTTTTAAACCAGTTTGGACTGGTTTTAGACTGTGTTTTAAACCAGTTTGGACTGGTTTTAGACTGTTTTGGTACAGTTTGGACTGGTTTCAGACTGTGTTTTGGTACAGTTTGGACTGGTTTCAGACTGTCTTTTAAACCGGTTTGGACTGGTTTCAGACTGTGTTTTGGAACAGTTTGGACTGGTTTCAGACTGTGTTTTAGACCAGTTTGCACTGGTTTCAGACTGTCTTTTAAACCAGTTTGGACTGGTTTCAGACTGTCTTTTAAACCAGTTTGGACTGGTTTTAGACTTCTTTTAAACCAGTTTGGACTGGTTTTAGACTTCTTTTAAACCAGTTTGGACTGGTTTTAGACTGTGTTTTGGTACAGTTTGGACTGGTTTTAGACTGTCTTTTAAACCAGTTTGGACTGGTTTTAGACTTCTTTTAAACCAGTTTGGACTGGTTTTAGACTTCTTTTAAACCAGTTTGGACTGGTTTTAGACTGTGTTTTGGTACAGTTTGGACTGGTTTCAGACTGTCTTTTAAACCAGTTTGGACTGGTTTTAGACTGTGTTTTAAACCAGTTTGGACTGGTTTTAGACTGTGTTTTGGTACAGTTTGGACTGGTTTTAGACTGTCTTTTAAACCAGTTTGGACTGGTTTTAGACTGTCTTTTAAACCAGTTTGGACTGGTTTCAGACTGTCTTTTAAACCAGTTTGGACTGGTTTTAGACTGTGTTTTGGTACGGTTTGGACTGGTTCCATACTTTCTTTAGTACAGTTTCGACTGGTTTCAGACTGTCTTTTAAACCAGTTTGGACTGGTTTCAGACTGTCTTTTAAACCAGTTTGGACTGGTTTTAGACTGTTTTGGTACAGTTTGGACTGGTTTTAGACTTCTTTTAAACCAGTTTGGACTGGTTTTGGTACAGTTTGGACTGGTTTCAGACTTCTTTTAAACCAGTTTGGACTGGTTTTAGACTGTGTTTTGGTACAGTTTGGACTGGTTTTAGACTGTCTCTTAAACCAGTTTGGACTGGTTTTAGACTGTCTTTTAAACCGGTTTGGACTGGTTTTAGACTGTGTTTTGGTACAGTTTGGACTGGTTTTAGACTGTCTTTTAAACCAGTTTGGACTGGTTTTAGACTGTGTTTTGGTACGGTTTGGACTGGTTCCATACTTTCTTTAGTACAGTTTGGACTGGTTTCAGACTGTCTTTTAAACCAGTTTGGACTGGTTTTAGACTGTTTTGGTACAGTTTGGACTGGTTTTAGACTTCTTTTAAACCAGTTTGGACTGGTTTTAGACTTCTTTTAAACCAGTTTGGACTGGTTTTAGACTTCTTTTAAACCAGTTTGGACTGGTTTTGGTACAGTTTGGACTGGTTTCAGACTTCTTTTGTGCTGGTTTAGGAACGGGGGAATACTCTACTTGGCAGTAATGTAGATGACGTTTTGAGCCCTTTTAGCTTGATGAATCTGAGCATCGGTGAGAAACTGCTGCTCCTTTGATGCAATCACCAAACGGCTCTTATCAGTCTTTCCTGCTGCACTTCCTCTCCATCTGTGACCTTATTAAACAGTTCTGCCGGCTGCCTGAGCTTAATGATCCTGTCTGGGTTCTTGTGCTGTGGCCAACGCTCACAAGATGGCTGCCTGTGCTGCAGGTTGCAGTTAAACCGGTTTCTAAATGAGCAGCCGCCGGTTTGCCGCAGCTTGTGGGGGGTGCAGGTGTTTCTGTGTGTTTCCAGTGTTTTCAGGGTGATTGTTTATGGAGAGTTCAGATTTTCAGAGGAAAGAAAATGAGCTGTAGCCGTCAGTTGCACCACATGTGGCATGGTTTCCCTTCCTGTGACGCGTCCCGTTATCCGGAGCTCGATCTTCTTCTTCTTCTTCATGTGATGCTTCAGGACAGTGAATAAAATGAAGCTGGTTTGGCTTATTCTTTATCCGGAGCTCGATCTTCTTCTTCTTCTTCATGTGATGCTTCAGGACAGTGAATAAAATGAAGCTGGTTCGGCTTATTCTTTATCCGGAGCTCGATCTTCTTCTTCTTCTTCATGTGATGCTTCAGGACAGTGAATAAAATGAAGCTGGTTCGGCTTATTCTTTCCTCTCAGAGCCAGCTCTCTCTGGCTGAACAGCATCTCCAAGCTGGAATAATAATTCGGAGGAGCTTCCTTTTGTAGTTCCTTCCTCTAAATTCCAGCTTATTAAATTCATTCTGCACATTCAGGCTTGAATATGACTCAAAACGTGTTGGTGACCAGATTTTAGCAAACAGTTTTAGGCTGAGGTTAAGGCTGGTTTTACGATGTTTTTAGGCTGAGTTTAAGGCTGAGTTTAAGGCTGGATTTAGGCTGATTTAGGCTGGTTTTGGATGTTTTTGGACTTGGTTCATCTGGTTTTGGATGTTTTTGGACTTGGTTCATCTGGTTTTAGGCTGTGTTTGGATGTTTTTGGACTTGGTTCATCTGGTTTTAGGCTGAGTTTGGATGTTTTTGGACTTGGTTCATCTGGTTTTGGATGTTTTTGGACTTGGTTCATCTGGTTTTAGGCTGGTTTTGGATGTTTTTGGACTTGGTTCATCTGGTTTTGGATGTTTTTGGACTTGGTTCATCTGGTTTTAGGCTGGTTTTGGATGTTTTTGGACTTGGTTTACCTGGTTTTAGGCTGGTTTTGGATGTTTTTGGACTTGGTTTACCTGGTTTTAGGCTGGTTTTGGATGTTTTTGGACTTGGTTCATCTGGTTTTAGGCTGAGTTTGGATGTTTTTGGACATGGTTCATCTGGTTTTGGATGTTTTTGGACATGGTTCATCTGGTTTTGGATGTTTTTGGACTTGGTTCATCTGGTTTTAGGCTGAGTTTGGATGTTTTTGGACTTGGTTCATCTGGTTTTGGATGTTTTTGGACTTGGTTCATCTGGTTTTAGGCTGTGTTTGGATGTTTTTGGACTTGGTTCATCTGGTTTTAGGCTGGTTTTGGATGTTTTTGGACTTGGTTCATCTGGTTTTAGGCTGGTTTTGGATGTTTTTGGACTTGGTTCATCTGGTTTTAGGCTGGTTTTGGATGTTTTTTGGACTTGGTTCATCTGGTTTTAGGCTGGTTTTGGATGTTTTTGGACTTGGTTCATCTGGTTTTGGATGTTTTTGGACTTGGTTCATCTGGTTTTAGGCTGAGTTTGGATGTTTTTGGACTTGGTTCATCTGGTTTTAGGCTGGTTTTGGATGTTTTTGGACTTGGTTCATCTGGTTTTAGGCTGAGTTTGGATGTTTTTGGACTTGGTTCATCTGGTTTTAGGCTGAGTTTGGATGTTTTTGGACTTGGTTCATCTGGTTTTACGATGTTTTTAGGCTGAGTTTGGATGTTTTTGGACTTTTTTCATCTGGTTTTAGGCTGGTTTTGGATCTTTTTGGACTTGGTTTTGAACTGGTTTGGAAGCATCTTGCTGCCACTTTTCTGTGGATTCTGTGTTTCTCTGTTCATGGAATCCAGTGTAAGTCCATGATGTTTGGATCCAGGACTCTGTGGGATTCAGGACTCTGTGGGATTCAGGACTCTGTGGGATCAGGGACTCTGTGGGATTCAGGACTCTGTGGGATCCAGGACTCCTTTCTTTTTAAAAGGATTTTTTCCTATAAAACGTCTTTAATGGAAGAGGCATGGAGCTGTGAAACGTCTTCTTTCTCCGACCGCATGCTTTCAGTTTAACCCTCCCAGCCGCTGACTTCACCTCTGAGTAGTTTTACTCTGAATGAAGCTGCAGTCTCCATCTTTTCTGTGACTGTGGGGGAAGTTTCTCACCTTTTAAAGCGAGAACCTCCTTGGTGGAAGTTTCCAGTTGTTTGCTTCAAAAACCACAAAGTAAAACATGAAACTTCCACTGAGCACACGAGCGGCACATTTGGGCTTAAAAGATGTGACGATCAGCAGGATGGTCGTTATCTCGTCGTTCAGGAAGAGCCGAGTCGCGCTGCTTCCTGTAGTTCGGTCTTAGATTGATTCAGAATGAGTGGATCAGTGTTTATGGGACGCCTTTATTTAGATTTAGATCAGAGCTGCGGGTTTGGACCTGGTTTTAGGCTGAGTTAAGGCTGTGTTTAGGCTGCGTTTAAGATGGTTTTAGGCTGCTTTTAAGCTGGTTTTAGGCTGCTTTTAAGATGGTTTTAGGCTGCTTTTAAGGCTGACTTTAAGGCTGACTTTAAGCTGGTTTTAGGATGTTTTTAGGCTGACTTTAAGGCTGACTTTAAGCTGGTTTTAGGATGTTTTTAGGCTGACCTTAAGGCTGACCTTAAGGCTGACTTTAAGGCTGACTTTAAGGCTGACTTTAAGGCTGACTTTAAGCTGGTTTTAGGATGTTTTTAGGCTGACTTTAAGGCTGACTTTAAGGCTGCTTTTAAGCCGGTTTTAGGATGTTTTTAGGCTGACTTTAAGGCTGACTTTAAGCTGGTTTTAGGCTGACTTTAAGGCTGCTTTTAAGATGGTTTTAGGATGTTTTTAGGCTGACTTTAAGGCTGACTTTAAGGCTGACTTTAAGGCTGACTTTAAGGCTGACTTTAAGGCTGACTTTAAGGCTGACTTTAAGGCTGACTTTAAGGCTGACTTTAAGGCTGACTTTAAGGCTGACTTTAAGGCTGACTTTAAGCTGGTTTTAGGCTGACTTTAAGGCTGACTTTAAGCTGGTTTTAGGATGTTTTTAGGCTGACTTTAAGGCTGACTTTAAGGCTGCTTTTAAGCCGGTTTTAGGATGTTTTAGGCTGACTTTAAGGCTGACTTTAAGCTGGTTTTAGGCTGACTTTAAGGCTGACTTTAAGGCTGCTTTTAAGCTGGTTTTAGGATGTTTTTAGGCTGACTTTAAGGCTGACTTTAAGCTGGTTTTAGGCTGACTTTAAGGCTGACTTTAAGCTGGTTTTAGGCTGACTTTAAGGCTGCTTTTAAGCTGCTTTTAAGCTGGTTTTAGGATGTTTTTAGGCTGACTTTAAGGCTGACTTTAAGCTGGTTTTAGGCTGACTTTAAGGCTGACTTTAAGGCTGACTTTAAGGCTGACTTTAAGGCTGACTTTAAGGCTGACTTTAAGGCTGACTTTAAGGCTGACTTTAAGGCTGACTTTAAGGCTGACTTTAAGGCTGACTTTAAGGCTGACTTTAAGGCTGACTTTAAGGCTGACTTTAAGGCTGACTTTAAGGCTGACTTTAAGGCTGCTTTTAAGCCGGTTTTAGGATGTTTTTAGGCTGACTTTAAGGCTGAGTTTAAGGCTGACTTTTAGGCTGAGTTTAAGGCTGACTTTAAGCCGGTTTTAGGATGTTTTTAGGCTGACTTTAAGGCTGACTTTAAGCTGGTTTTAGGCTGACTTTAAGGCTGACTTTAAGCTGGTTTTAGGATGTTTTTAGGCTGACTTTAAGGCTGACTTTAAGGCTGCTTTTAAGCCGGTTTTAGGATGTTTTAGGCTGACTTTAAGGCTGACTTTAAGCTGGTTTTAGGCTGACTTTAAGGCTGACTTTAAGGCTGCTTTTAAGCTGGTTTTAGGATGTTTTTAGGCTGACTTTAAGGCTGACTTTAAGCTGGTTTTAGGCTGACTTTAAGGCTGACTTTAAGCTGACTTTAAGGCTGACTTTAAGGCTGACTTTAAGCTGGTTTTAGGCTGACTTTAAGGCTGACTTTAAGGCTGACTTTAAGGCTGACTTTAAGGCTGACTTTAAGGCTGACTTTAAGGCTGACTTTAAGGCTGACTTTAAGGCTGACTTTAAGGCTGACTTTAAGGCTGACTTTAAGGCTGACTTTAAGGCTGACTTTAAGGCTGCTTTTAAGCCGGTTTTAGGATGTTTTTAGGCTGACTTTAAGGCTGAGTTTAAGGCTGACTTTTAGGCTGAGTTTAAGGCTGACTTTAAGCCGGTTTTAGGATGTTTTTAGGCTGACTTTAAGGCTGAGTTTAAGGCTGACTTTTAGGCTGACTTTAAGGCTGAGTTTAGTGGATCAGTGTTTATGGGACGCTTCCTGCATCATGAACAGCCTGAAGTCTGAAGAATGTTTTAAACTCAGATCCAGAAAGGGTTTAACACGGAAAACATCACCATCGCTTCATCATTAATCACCAGCAGACCAATCAGAGCTCCTGATTCAGACACATTTATAAAACGCTGACCCAGCCGTGAAGATCCGGACGGGAAGAGCCTGCTTCCACAAACGGGTCAACTTCGCTGGGTCAAAGATTTTGGATTATTTAAATGTATTTGGGTGAATTTTGGGGAGATCTTTACATCTTCAGTTTCTGTTTTGGGTTTAGATCAGAGCTGCGGGTTTGGACCGGTACCGGACCGGTTTGGTTCTGTTTTCAGCAGCTTTTGGGCTGTCTTTCTGACCTCTTCGGAGGGGTTTTAGACTGTTTTGGGTCTCAGTTTTAGACTTGATGTCGGCTGGTTGAGACTGGTTTAGTTCACCCTGGAATTTATCTGGTTAACAGCTTTTCTGCATTTTTAAAATGATATGATCAAGAACAGAGAAACGTTATTGATTAGGCGCCCCTCCCCCTTCACACCCCCTCGCCAACCAGAACACTCGCACTCCACGACTAAATAATCTAAAGTCCTTGTAACCTGATTACAGTAATCTGATTACTGTAATCTGATTTAAAATAATTTCAAGTTGACATTTTCTTTATTTAAAAACGTGGTTTTTGAACTGAACTAAAACTTAGTTTTAGACTGTCCTTTAGACCAGTTTGGACTGGTTTTAGACTGTCCTTTAGACCAGTTTGGACTGGTTTTAGACTGTCTTTTAGACCAGTTTGGACTGGTTTTAGACTGTCCTTTAGACCAGTTTGGACTGGTTTTGAACTTTGACTTGTGTTTGGTACAGTTTGGACTGGTTCCATACTTTCTTTAGACCAGTTTGGACTGGTTTCGGACTGTGTTTTGGTACAGTTTGGACTGATTTTTAATCCAGTTTGAGACTCGGTTTCAGACTGTTTTAAGCTTTGTTTTGGACTGATTTGGATTGGTTTCAGGCTT
The DNA here is from genome assembly GCA_036924055.1 of Leuresthes tenuis. Classification (NCBI taxonomy): domain Eukaryota; kingdom Metazoa; phylum Chordata; class Actinopteri; order Atheriniformes; family Atherinopsidae; genus Leuresthes; species Leuresthes tenuis. The sequence continues at coordinate 31,982,799 of JAVGWW010000019.1, read as the reverse complement.
TCTTTTTTACCACTTTGGACTGATTTTTGATCCAGTTTCAGACTCAATTTTAAGCTTTGGTTTGGACTGGTTTCAGACTGTTTTGGTACAGTTTGGACTGGTTTCAGACTGTGTTTTGGTACAGTTTGGACTGGTTTCAGACTGTGTTTTGGTACAATTTGGACTGGTTTCAGACTGTTTTGGTACAGTTTGGACTGGTTTCAGACTGTGTTTTGGTACAGTTTGGACTGGTTTCAGACTGTGTTTTGGTACAGTTTGGACTGGTTTCAGACTGTTTTGGTACAGTTTGGACTGGTTTTTGGTACAGTTTGGACTGATTTTTAATCCAGTTTGAGACTCGGTTTCAGACTCAGTTCTAAGCTTTGTTTTGGACTGATTTGGTTTGGTTTTAGACCATCTTTGAAACTTCAGACTGCCTTTCAGAGCAGTTCTGAACTGATTTATTTCAGATTTGCTTTTAATTTTTGTTCTGGACCCATTTGGACTGATCTGAACTTGGTTTTAAGCTTTGTTTCTTTTCGATGGTTTTGTTTATATCTGTCAAATCAAGGCTCTGACCTCTCGCCCTCCATCATCCTCAGATGAACTATGGTCGTCTCTTGGCCCCTTCTGCTGGTGTCGGCCGCAGTCTTCATCGCCGCCATCCTTCTGGCCTTCGTCTGTCTGAACTGCAGAAAGAAAGGTCCTCAGGGTGAGATGAGGCTTCACACCTCTCCCACTCATGGTCAACGGCGGCCTTAAGTCACACCGCCTGGTTTCCAACGTTTCAAACCACACTCAGGCCAGTTTTCTTTTCTCTTCCTCCAGGGTCTATCCCACAAACGAATGTGTCGGAGGAATGTATTCCGTAAGTCCTCCGCTGGTGGGTTTCAGACATTTTAATATAGTTCAGTAACGGTTTTAACAGCATTTCTCTTTCCTTTTCATCAGGTCCAGTGAATTCAGAGTCATCCATCCAAGTAAGTCTCACAATGTCTGTAACTTTGAATTAGTTTGAGGACTAAAACATATCAGAACATGATTCTACAGTCAAGTGTTGAGAATAAAGTCTGTAAAAGTTTTTAAAGATGCTTCTAGTGTTTCCATAGTGTGAGTTTTGATGTTATAGTTTAGAAAACTTCCTCTTTGTTGTCACTAGACATGAAATGAAAAAGTTTCCTCAGACTTGTCTCCATCAGCTGGTTTGGAGTAAAAAGGTTGGTGTGGCCAGCAGGTGGCGCTGTAGTCCTGCAGGGATGAAACAAACAGTAGTTTCCTCATGAATAAGGACTCTTGTCTTCTCAGGCCAGCGGACCATCAAGCCCACCCCCCCACACCTGCCGTCACCGATGTGAGTCATTTTTCATCTTTTTAAAACGCCTGGTTCACACCAAGGATGCAACGGGGCGATAAACCCTTAAATTAAGTTTAACTTTGCCTGTCCATGCAGGGAAATTAGACTAATTTACATCGCAGCACGCAGGGAGGGGGCGGGGTTTGTGTGCGACTAATGGTGCGTTCAAGTTGCACATGAATGTAGGAATTTCTGAGCTCCGAGTCAGAATTTAGATTTTACCATTTGAAAGTTGTGTTTTAGTAACTGTTAACTTGAAATAAAAGGGTTTTATTATTCAGTTCATCAGGGATATGTTTACAGCTGTTTCTGACAAGCAAAATAAAGAGAGAATTTTTTTCTCTTTACGCACAAAACTGAACCGAACCGTGGCCCAAAAACCGAGGACCGTACCGTTGCACCCCGAGTTCACACATTCACCAGAGCTCAGTGTTTCTTTTCTTCAATGAAAACTGGGACAGAAGGAAACGTTCAGACCTTTATTTACCTGGAAAAGGAATTTCTCCGGTTCACCTTCGTATTTTCTTCTTCTGTTAAGTTTTCCTGGAGCTGATCAGAGGCGACAGTCCTACACCCCAGAAGACACCGGTGAGATCCTCGTTCTGCTCAGGCTTAAGCTTTTTAGTCTCTATTTCAGACATATTCCAGTTTATCACTTAAACCAGGATGCTGTCCTGCAGCTTTTAGATGTTTCACCTGCTCCAGATCACCTGATTCACCTGATTCACCTGATTCACCTGATTCAGATCAATGCCTCATTAGCTGCTTTGTGCAGAACTTAATCTTTTGAAGCGATGCATTTCATCTGAATCAGGCGTGTTGGAGCAGGTGAAACGTCTAAAACCTGCAGGACAGCAGCAGTTTGAGATCTCTGACTGAAACAAATCCAGACAGAATATCACCAGAAATGGATGTTCATAAAGTCTTTAGTTTCAGCTCTTTAAGGAGGTCTCAGACGAACTTTTCTGGGTGGAAATCCTCCATTTCCTTCAGCTGGTTTCTTCCAGAACTGTTTCTCTGTCAGAACCTTCCCTTTTAGTTTGGACTCTAAGTTCAGACCCAACTGACACCATGTTTTCCTCTGCATTAAATGAGTTTCTAATCCTTTCCATTGGTTATTTATCTCCTTTTCTACATGATGAAACTACTGAACGAACTAAATATTTGGATCTTTCGATGTGGAAACCATCTTAACGCCTGACTTCTGTCCTCCAGCGAGTAATCCGAGCTACGAGAACCCAGTCCCCGGTAAGACCTGCCGTCTTTCAGCAGCATCTGAAGACATTCCCAAAGAGCAGCTCTGGGTTACAGACTCAGTTTACTTTGAACTGCACATTTCTAAACTAAAGTTTTCAGATAAATATGAATTACTGTAAAATTAGAGCCTCATAATGCAGGATTTCCTGAACTGTGACCCTTTGAAACCATGAAAACATCATATTTGATGTAAAAAAGCAAACTACAGGCTTCTGTTGATAAGTTTCTGTACCACAGACACATTTGTGAAGGTTGTGCTGTTTCCTGCAGGACCTGAATCCATTGAGAGCGACCCTGAAGACGGATATTTGTACGTTTCCTCGGCCACGCCTGCAGTTTCAGCAGCTGTTATTTAACCAGAATCCAAACTAACCGAGTCTTTGTGCTCTGGTCCCTGCAGAGATGTGCTGCCTGATATCGCTCATCAGCCCCATCTGAGCCGAACCTCGAGCCTCAGTTCAGGTACAGTTTGGAAACACAAACTCGGGGAGGTTTAGGCCTCCTCCAGTTTATGTTCAGTATATGCTGACGATGCACCGTCGTTCAAACAGGTGGACGTTTGAAACTCTGCCTAATATTTATTAACCGCTCGAAGTTTGAGAGTTTTTATGAGAAACAGAGGGAGCTGACACAGCAAAGCAACCCAAACCATAACACTTCCACCGCTGTGCTGCTAAACTTAGCATGTTAGCATGTTAGCATGGTTACTGTGGCCAAAGCCCCTGAACGCTTCGTTTCTTCTCCACGTTCGGTCTGAATCTGCTGCTGACGTCATTTCTCTGATCGTGAAACACCTGAAATGTTCAGAAACTTCAGCAGCTTCAGGTTCAGTCCGTCATGTGCTGCTAAACTTAGCATGTTAGCATGTTAGTGTAACCGATGTTATTAGTTTTTGTTAATTTCACCATAAATCCAGTTTTCTCTTAGTCACATTTTGTTGTTGATTTCAAATTATATATTTGTTGTTGCAATATTTTTTATGGAGAGCTTTTATTTTGTAAATTTAGCTTTTATTGCGCGACCGGTGATGTCACTTCCTGTCAATTCGCGCCGATCTTCTCAGTTGGTCTCTGTGATCGCCGAGGAGTGTGAGAGACGGCGAAGTGGCTGTACTGTTGATATATTTGTTTACATACAGACAGAATAAACCACCCCCCCTTTTCCTTTCTCCACGACACAACGCAGGGAGGAAAACTTTAGCCAGGGTCGAATCACTCCGGCTACATTAGCATGTTAGCATGTTAGCATGGTTACTGTGGCCAAACCCCCTGAACGCTTCGTTTCTTCTCCACGTTCGGTCTGAATCTGCTGCTGACGTCATTTCTCTGATCCTGAAACACCTGAAATGTTCAGAAACTTCCGCAGCTTCAGGTTCAGTCCGTCATGTGCTGCTAAACTTAGCATGTTAGCATGTTAGTGTAACAGATGTTATTAGTTTTTGTTAATTTCACCATAAATCCAGTTTTCTCTTAGTCACATTTTGTTGTTGATTTCAAATTATATATTTGTTGTTGCAATATTTTTTATGGAGAGCTTTTATTTTATTACCAAACCATAACACTTCCACCGCTGTGCTGCTAAACTTAGCATGTTAGCATGTTAGCATGGTTACTGTGGCCAAAGCCCCTGAACGCTTCGTTTCTTCTCCACGTTCGGTCTGAATCTGCTGCTGACGTCATTTCTCTGATCGTGAAACACCTGAAATGTTCAGAAACTTCAGCAGCTTCAGGTTCAGTCCGTCATGTGCTGCTAAACTTAGCATGTTAGCATGTTAGCATGTTAGTGTAACCGATGTTATTAGTTTTAGCTTCAGGTTCAGTCCGTCATGTGGGAACTGATCCGGTTTCCTTTTTCATCCACAGATGCTCAACACGACTACGAGAACGTTCGTAAGTTTCCCTTTTCGTCCGTCCACCGTTTGTTTTGCTGTTTGCTCGAGTCAATGCTTCATATCGATGTTTTAATTCTTCACTTTCAGCCAAACAAAGTTCAGAATCAGAGTTGTCTTCATTGCCGAGTAAGTTCCACCAAACAAGGCTTTGTGGTCTTCAGGGCTCCCTTTGCGCTGTTTGAGGAATTCTCTTCACTTAAAACCAACCTGAAGGACCAGAAAAGTTGTCATGAAGCAGCCGGTTCCGACCAGCTTCCTCAGCTCTTCGTGTTTGACGATGGCTGAACTTTTCTTCTTCTCTCCTCAGGAAGCGGCGAGTATCTGAACGTGGAGCCGCTGCGTGATTTACGTGAGTTTCAGGTCATGTGATCACATCCAGGTGTAACTTTACGGTGATTCTGCTGCAGAGTTCAGGAAAAACACGACATTTCTTCCTGGTTCTTCGTTTTTATCCCATCTCGACACTCATTGATCGGCTCTTTCTCCTTTATTTCAAACCCAGGAGGATCGACTCCTGAAATGTCTCAGAGCGACAGCGAGGACTCGGATGGGAACTACGTGAACCAGCCTCCTGTAGGTGCAGTAACTCAGCCCTGAATCAAACCTCCTCTGGTGAAACACGGCGGCTCAGTTTGTGCTGATGTTTGCAGATGATCCACATTCATCCCAGTGCATGATGGGAGGAGCCGACCGCCTCCATCCGCCCGACGTTCCCCCAAAACGAGCTGCAGGATGAAAATGACTCTTTGTGGAGGGCTGAGACTCATTTTTCAGCCGATTCACTGAAACTCCGACAAGGAGCCAATTAGAAAGCTGCAGATTTATGATTAAAAAGTGCCTGATTTCACCCAATCAGAGGAGTGAAACCTGGACAATAAGTCCCATAATAGCTGAATATATGATGGAGTCAATATAAAGATGAATAGAAGAGCAAATCAACTGTGTGGAAATATTAAGAGAAAAATTCTGCAGGAATTTCCATTTTCTTAAGGAATCATATTTACTTATTTTTGCATAAGTTCCTGAAATTTTTCAACATATTTTTAAGAAATAATTTAGTTTCTATACTTTTATTTTCCGTATCGCTTTTGTTTGTTTTCTATTTGACTCGAGACGCCGACTTTTAGCTGAAAGTTGCACAAAAGTCCACAAAAACATCAGATCGGCACAAACAGAAATTTTAGTTTTATGGGAAAAATTATCGTTCGAGTAAAAACTAAAGAGAAAAGAACACGAAGAAGAAATGAGTTATAAATTAAAACTACAGTTAAGAAAAATCTAAATGAGCCACAGAAACTTACATTTAGATACATGCAAAAATAAATAAATAAATGTGTATATAATCAAAAGTCTTTATATGCAGAGAAATAAATTAACAAATTTATAGATAAATGTTTATCCATCCATCGTCGGGTCAGAACCAACAAGTCCAGCAGGGAAACCTAGACATCCCTCTCCCCAGCGACCCAGCGTTCCCAGGTCAGGTGGGATATATAATCCCTCCAGTGGGTTCTGGTTCTGACCCGGGGCCTCCTCCCAGGAGGCATCCTAACCAGAGGAACCACCTCAGCTGACTCCTTTCTATGTGGAGGAGCAGCGGCTCGACTCCCAGCTCCCCCCGGATGGTGAAGCTCCTCCCCCTGGATGGTGAAGCTCCTCCCCCTGGATGGTGAAGCTCCTCCCCCTGGATGGTGAAGCTCCTCCCCCTGGATGGTGAAGCTCCTCCACCTGGATGGTGAAGCTCCTCCCCCTGTATGGTGAAGCTCCTCCCCCTGGACGGTGGAGCCCCTCCCTCCGGACGGTGAAGCTCCTCCCCCTGGATGGTGGAGCTCCTCCCTCCGGATGGTGGAGCTCCTCCCTCCGGATGGTGAAGCTCCTCCCCCTGGACGGTGGAGCCCCTCCCTCCGGATTGTGAAGCTCCTCCCCCTGGATGGTGGAGCCCCTCCCCTCTTGATGGTGGAGCTCCTCCCCCTTGATGGTGGAGCTCCTCCCCCTTGATGGTGGTGCTCCTCCCCCTGGATGGTGGTGCTCCTCCCCCTAGATGGTGAAGCTCCTCCCCCTGGATGGTGGAGCACCTCCCTCCGGATGGTGAAGCTCCTCCCCCTGGATGGTGAAGCTCCTCCCTCCGGATGGTGGAGCACCTCCCTCCGGATGGTGAAGCTCCTCCCCCTGGATGGTGGAGCTCCTCCCCCCGGATGGTGGAGCTCCTCCCCCCGGATGGTGGAGCTCCTCCCCCCGGATGGTGGAGCTCCTCCCCCTGGATGGTGGAGCTCCTCCCCCTATCTCTAAGGCTGAGCCCCTCTCTGAAGGAAACTCATTTCAGCTGCAGCCCGAGTTTCTTCCACTCGCTCCAACCTGCCGTCCCTCCTGAACACCCTCCGGTTCCCTTCTTAAAAATGGGAAACCCCCCCCCCCCTGGCTGCCGCTCCAGATGTTGACCTCTGTGCCACATTGAGGAGAAAATGTCAGCCAAACCGTCCGGATCCTTCAGCGTTTAGTCGGGTACCAGGAAGCTTTTTAACTACCGTAACAATCTGAGGTGAGAGACGAGTCCCTCCCCCAGGTGCTTAAGCTCCGCCTCCTCAGTGAAGGAGCCTCTGGGTGCTCGAAGGGTCGGGTCAGCAGTTCTCTTAATATTCCCACATAGTCTTTCACTCTTTATATTTCCTGACTCCTTGACGGTTTCCTTTCTTCATTTTCTTTTGCTGTAAACGTGTTAAAGTGCAAACAGGAGCAGTTCAGAGACGATTCAGCAGCTCTTTCACAACTTAAATCCTCTGAAAACTTTGCTTCGGGTCTGATGACCACACGGTAGTTTCCAGAAATGCAGATTAATTCCCCTCGAGCCCGATTCCCCTCCTCTTAATTCCTCTAATCCACACGACAGATCGATGATCATCGTTTTCCTTTAATTATCAAAGTGTTTCCTCTCAATGTGACCAGGACCAACACAGCCTCCCTGTGAAGGTTGGAAACACTAAATTTAAACCGGATTAATCCAGATAACCAGCAACACGAGAAGGAATCAGCCGGAGAAGTTACTTTCATGTTTCTGCTGCCGTTTTTTAGCTTTACTTTGATTTTACTGACAAATCCTGAGAATGTCTTAATCAAGTCTATTTATGTGTTGTTGCTGATGTCGCCGAGTCTGTCGCCATAGAGATGTTGCTAAGCAACAACGATTAAAATCTAATAAAACCCGAGGCTGTTTGGGCTTTTCTTTGTTTTGGCATCGTCTTCATCACTCGTTTCACTCTTCGTCACAGATGACAGAAGCAGATTTGATTGTTTTGCTTCTTCTTTCCTGGAGTTTAAAGTCGTCCCGACAGCTGGAAGCAGAAGAGGAGAACTTCTTTCTGACTCCTGATCGCTGGTGGGATGGATTTAAAAGCTTGGACTTGTTATGTCTGACCATGAAGCTTCTCCTGATCAGCTGATCACGGTCCTATCAGCTGTAGTGGAGGTGCTGGTTTTCTCTGATAATCCAGTGGTTTTAACACCAGGATTATTCTGATAGAAGATCTTAGAGGAGCACATCTGTTACCTGCTTCTTATCTGTTTTATGTTTCTGTTTCTATCTGTTTGTTTTATCTATTTTATCTGTTTCTATGTGTTTTATGTATATTTTATCTATTTTATGTTTCTGATTCTATCTATTTTATCTGTTTCTATCTGTTTGTTTTATCTGTTTCTGTTTTGTTTCTATCTGTGTTTTATGTTTCTGTTTTATCTGTTTCTATCTGTTTTATGTTTCTGTTTTATCTGTTTCTATCTGTTTTATGTATCTGTTTCTATCTGTTTTATGTATCTGTTTCTATCTGTTTTATCTGTTTCTATCTGTTTTATGTATCTGTTTCTATCTGTTTTATCTGTTTCTATCTGTTTTATGTATCTGTTTCTATCTGTTTTATCTGTTTCTATCTGTTTTATGTATCTGTTTCTATCTGTTTCTATCTGTTTTATGTTTCTGTTTTATCTGTTTCTATCTGTTTGTTTTATCTGTTTCTATTTTATCTGTTTCTATCTGTTTGTTTTATCTGTTTCTATCTGTTTCTGAGTGTTTTCGCCTGCTTGAGTCCACATAAAGACTCCAGACTGCGTGTTCTGTTGGTATCAAAGTGCAGATGAAGCTGAGAACAGCCTCCAGCTGCAGAGTGAATCAGCTTTCAGGCGTCTGCTGAACGAAGAAGACGCTCAGACGGGAATCCGGTGTTTTTTTAAGTGTTTTTATTATTAATGTGCTGGTTTTTGTTTGAGAAAAGACAGAAAAGGGACGGGGAGAAAAACAATGATTCCACTGCTCTCGCTCTGAAAGTTTCCACCATTTTTCCACCGTCTTCAGTCCAGCTTCGTGGAAAACAGTCTGTATGTAAAAAAGTCCAAAAGCGCTCGACTCCAACTCCTCGCGAGCTGAAGTCGTCTGTGGGCGTCTCTAAAAGATGGGGATAAAAACGAGGACGTGTTAGTTAGATGTCAGGAGGCGGGAATGCTGGGCGCTGCTGGGCGGCGCTCCTGGGCGGCGCTCCTGGGCGGCGCTCCTGGGCGGCGCCTCAGTTGGCAGACGGGTGGAAGGCCAGCTGCTGGGAGTGGTGAGCCTGAACCTGCATAGCTGGAGCACAGAAAACAGACAGAAGCACAGGGTTAGGAGCTGCCTTCAGAGGCGTTTCTGCACCACTGCAGCCGGCTCAGTGACGTGCACGTGACGTGCACGTGACGTGCACGTGTGGTGCACGTGTGGTGCACGTGTCTCAGCTTGGTTTCACGCCTTTAGGAGGACTCTCTGACCCGTTCTACTGCAGGAGTCGGTCCGTTAAAGTCGGCTTTATTCAGAATCAGCTCAGATGCACACATGAAATGAAACTGTGTCACACAAACCGACTGAATGCTGTCGTGCACGTGCACGTGCACACGCACGCTTTCAGATGAACTGTGAAAGCTTTTCAGCAGCTTTGTACTGTGTGTATCTGAGCTAGCTGACGGCTAACGGCTCCACATTAAAGGGGAACTCCGGTGTTTTTAAACCTTATTTCTGATAAAGATAAAGACGGATTTAAAGGATTTGGCTCCAGGACGGTTCACTTCTGTTACTTTTTGTGTTATTTTCTCAGAAACAGGGTGAAATAACAGCTGTTAAAGGGGAACTCCAGTGTTTTTAAACCTTATTTCTGGCATGAAACACTTTCATCTTCTCACTGAGAACAGTTTGGTGAAAGTCGGCGTCCTTCTGAAGATATTTAGATAACTGGAGATCCATATAACGGAGAGAACGGGGCTTAGAGGATGCAGCCTCTAAATAAGGCATTATCTGTCTTTATTTCACCAATACTTTAAGAAGAATGAATGAATGAACGTGTGCTATAGCTCTGTTAGCTCATAGCTCTGTTAGCTCATAGCTCTGTTAGCTCATAGCTCTGTTAGCTCATAGCTCTGTTAGCTCATAGCTCTGTTAGCTCATAGCTCTGTTAGCTCATAGCTCCGTTAGCTCATAGCTGCTGTTATGTGGCTACTTGCAGCTATAGGAGAGCTAACGGAGGGATTTCTACACAGGCACTCTACTGGGACCACTTCATCCACACGCCCCCCTGCAGCACAGTTTATTCACTCCGTGCTCTGTGACAGTCGGCTAACTTCACACAGAGTTTGCTGCTGTGACCCTGAAGCAGTCATACATGTCGAGGAACTGGTCCCAGTAGAAGTGTCACAGAGCTGGTTTAGGCTAAAGTCCGGCGAACACCAGTGTTGGCAGCTGTTCTAACGTGGCCGTCGGTGCTCGATGAGCGGCGCAGCAGGACTGTTTCTTTGTATTTCTGGGCATTTCTGTGTATTTCTATGGTTTTATTTCTCCATTTCTTTGTATTTCTCTGTATTTCTGTGTATTTCTGTAGTTTTATTTCTCTATTTCTTTGTATTTCTGGGTATTTCTGTGTATTTCTATGGTTTTATTTCTGTGGTTTTACTCCAAACTTCATGTGCAGCGGGTCCACACTGAGATGAACTGGATTACAGGTACAGTTGGATTATTCTCCTTATCTGAGCAGTGATGTGGTTGAACATGTGGACGCAGCAGCTGTTTCTGGGTGTGGCTTCAGTACTGAGTGCAGCCTGAGCTCGACCAGCTTCCTTGGACTGGTTCTGGTTCTGTTAAACCGGTTAAAATGAATCTTTTCACTTTTCTCTGCCATCGTTTCTGTTAAACCTTCCTTTCCTAGACTCCTGATGAAATAATGTGAGTTTTAGCTCAGATTATACTCAGATTTTCCTTTTCACCTTGAGGCGGGCCGATGTAGAAGTGCTGTGGCGCCCCCTGCTGGGGCGGAGGGCCGTGTTGGGGGTTGGAGGCGCCGCCCTGCTGCGGCGGGGCGTAGTGCAGCATGACGGGCTGCGGGCCGTGTCCGGCGGCGTGGTGCGGTCCTGAAACGCCTCCTGGGATCTGTGGAGAAGACACAGGTCAGCTGTTTCTGAGGCGTCTCAGACGGACTGACGAGGCGCCGAAGAGTCAGAAACTGTTCTGAAAGGCGACATAAAAGACCTTAAACAGGTGGAAATGAGCAGCAGGTAAAAGGAGAACATTTCTGGGACTTGGTTGTAGCAGGGCGGCCATCTTGGCTTTGCCCTTATAAGGAGCAGCAGCAGATCCGTTGCTATGGAGACAGCTGTGTGTCATAGCAGAGGAGCACAGGGGGACCTTGGTGTTTTACTCAGACAGACAGTCGCTGTTTGAAGACTACGAGTCATATCTGAAATATTGTTGAGCTGTTGGGCTGGGAGCTGAGGAGGAGGTGAACACGTTAAACGGCTTACATACGACGGGGGAGACGGGTGAGACAGGTGAGACGGGTGAGAGCAGGGGAGACGGGTGAGAGCAGGGGAGAGCAGGGGAGAGCAGGGGAGACGGGTGAGACGGGGGAGACGGGTGAGACGGGAGACGGGTGAGACAGGGGAGACGGGTGAGACAGGGGAGACGGGTGAGAACAGGGGAGACGGGTGAGACGGGTGAGACGGGGGAGAGCAGGTGAGACGGGGGAGAGCAGGGGAGACGGGTGAGAGCAGGGGAGACGGGTGAGAGCAGGGGAGACGGGTGAGAGCAGGGGAGAGCAGGTGAGACGGGGGAGAGCGGGTGAGACGGGTGAGAGCAGGGGAGACGGGTGAGAGCAGGGGAGACGGGGGAGAGCAGGGGAGACGGGTGAGACGGGGGAGAGCAGGTGAGACGGGGGAGAGCGGGTGAGACGGGTGAGAGCGGGTGAGACGGGTGAGAGCAGGGGAGACGGGTGAGAGCAGGGGAGACGGGTGAGAGCAGGGGAGACGGGTGAGAGCAGGGGAGACGGGGGAGAGCAGGGGAGACGGGGGAGAGCAGGGGAGACGGGGGAGAGCAGGGGAGACGGGGGAGAGCAGGGGAGACGGGGGAGAGCAGGGGAGACGGGTGAAACGGGTGAGAGCAGGGGAGAGCAGGTGAGACGGGGGAGAGCAGGTGAGACGGGTGAGACGGGTGAGAGCAGGGGAGACGGGGGAGAGCAGGGGAGACGGGTGAGAGACGGGGAGACGGGTGAGAGCAGGTGAGAGCAGGGGAGACGGGTGAGAGCAGGGGAGACGGGTGAGAGCAGGGGAGACGGGTGAGAGCAGGGGAGAGCAGGTGAGACGGGGGAGAGCGGGTGAGACGGGTGAGAGCAGGGGAGACGGGTGAGAGCAGGGGAGACGGGTGAGAGCAGGGGAGACGGGTGAGAGCAGGGGAGACGGGTGAGAGCAGGTGAGACGGGGGAGACGGGTGAGACGGGTGAGAGCAGGGGAGACGGGTGAGAGCAGGTGAGACGGGTGAGAGCAGGTGAGACGGGTGAGAGCAGGTGAGACGGGTGAGAGCAGGGGAGACGGGTGAGACGGGTGAGAGCAGGGGAGACGGGTGAGAGCAGGGGAGACGGGTGAGAGCAGGGGAGACGGGGGAGACGGGTGAGACGGGTGAGAGCAGGGGAGACGGGTGAGAGCAGGTGAGACGGGTGAGAGCAGGTGAGACGGGTGAGAGCAGGTGAGAGCAGGTGAGACGGGGGAGACGGGTGAGACGGGTGAGAGCAGGGGAGACGGGTGAGAGCAGGTGAGACGGGTGAGAGCAGGTGAGACGGGTGAGAGCAGGTGAGACGGGTGAGAGCAGGGGAGACGGGTGAGACGGGTGAGAGCAGGGGAGACGGGTGAGAGCAGGGGAGACGGGTGAGACGGGTGAGAGCAGGGGAGACGGGTGAGAGCAGGGGAGACGGGTGAGAGCAGGGGAGACGGGTGAGACGGGTGAGTCACAGTAACGATGCAGCAGGAAAGGTTTACCTGCGTCAGGTGGCTGATGGAGGTGAAGCCGTGGGGCAGGGGCTGGTGGGGCAGGCCGTAGCCCTGCATGGTGAAGGAGGCCTGCGGCGAGCTGTGGCCCGGCTGCAGGTTGGGGGGGGTGGGGGCCGACAGCCCGGCAGAGTGGAACATGGACTGAGGCTGCGGGCCGCCCTGAGCCGCCTGCAGGGAACAAACAAAGCTCATCAGGACCCAGCAGAGGCAGGCGGACGATCAGCTGATGCTGCGCCGGCGGCACCCACCTGAGCGTGTCCCGGGCTGGGGGCCGAGTGCTGGGGCTGCGGCTGGGTCCCGGTGGGGGTGCTGGAGGGCTGAGGGTGGTGCATGGGGCCCGTGTGATGAGAGAAGGACTGAGCTGCAGAGGCACACAGCAGAGTGAGGGCGTGGCAGGCACCTGTGATGTCATCAGTTAGAGCAGTTTCTGATTGGTTAGAGTTGGTTAGACCTGCAGGGCCACCGAACCCTGACAGTACCGCCTCCTTAAAGCTCGTAAAACTCACCTGGGACCACATAAAACACCTCAGATCCTCCCTGGCTAACCGCTAACATCCACCCAAAGCTAACAGAGCAGCTTCTCCACTCATTACCTGAGTCCTCTGGACTCTGGAAGACGGATTAGCTTCTGATTGTGAGACTTTAGCAGGTAAACAGTTAAAAGAGGAGCTCAGTGACTCAGTTGATGGGACAACATGCCCTTTACTTCCTGCTGTGACCTCTGACCTCAGTTCACAGAGGAACCATACTTACCATACATGGCCTGACCTTCAGCCTGGCTGGGGTACTGGGGGCCCGGGGGGCCCATGGCCTGATGAGGGGCCCCAGATGTCAGCATCCTCGCGCCCCCTTGAAGCATCGAGTAAACTGCCTGCAAACACAAAGTTTCCACAGGTTCAGGAACTCGTTGCAGAAGTTAAACTTTATCAGGATCAATAAGCTGGAAAGCTCCCGAACAGAACTCTGCTGACCTGTCCGTGGTAGTGAGGCGGCATGGCCTGGATCACCTGACCGTACTGCAGGTAGGACTGGGGGTACGGCGAGGCCACCAGGGGGGGTCCAGCTGCCGAGGCTGCAGCTGAGAGCATCGGGGACCCGGAGGAGGCGTGATGGTCGGGGCGCTGACCCACAACCGGGCCTAAAACAGCAGGAAGACACTCTATCATCACCTCTGCTTTCAGGGCCTACAGACGACATCACTGCTGTGACATCACCGCTGTGACATCACTGCTGTGACATCACCGCTGTGACGTCACTGCACCCCGCCTTCTCTTAAGGTTCCTAAAAACTGTCTGACGCTGAAACTCGGTCTGAATCAGTCCTTCATGCAGCAACTGATTCAGATTTAAAAATGAGTCAAAGTTAGAAATGAGGATTTTTAGCTTTTAGAAAACAAGGAAATCAGTTCGTACTTTTTGTTTTTAAGACCTGAAAAAGAACTAAAGCACTAATGTTCAGGAACTCTGTTGGACAGAGACAACAGCGTTCTGACTGATACTTTTACATGAGTAAAAACACGAAAAAAAGAGAAAAACACGTAATAATGACAGAAAAACACGAAAAAAAGAGAAAAACACGTAATAATGACAGAAAAACACGAAAAAAAGAGAAAAACACGTAATAATGACAGAAAAACACGAAAAAAAGAGAAAAACACGTAATAATGACAGAAAAAACACGTAATAATGACAGAAAAACACGAAAAAAAGAGAAAAACACGTAATAATGACAGAAAAACCGAAAAAAACACAGAAAAACACGGAAAAAAGAGAAAAACCGAAAAAAAACACGTAAAAAAAAACAGAAAAACACGGAAAAACAGAAAAAACACGGAAAAAAAGAAACAAAAAACAGAAAAAAAAAACAAAAAAAAGAAACAAAAAAACACGCAATAATGACAGAAAAACACGAAAAAAAGAGAAAAACATGTAATAATGACAGAAAAAACACGTAATAATGACAGAAAAACACGAAAAAAAGAGAAAAACCCGTAATAATGACAGAAAAAACCCGTAATAATGACAGAAAAAACACGTAATAATGACAGAAAAACACGAAAAAAAGAGAAAAACCCGTAATAATGACAGAAAAAACACGTAATAATGACAGAAAAAACACGTAATAATGACAGAAAAACACGAAAAAAAGAGAAAAAACGAAAAAAAACACGTAAAAAAAACCAGAAAAACACGGAAAAAAGAGAAACAAAAAACAGAAAAAAAAACAAAAAAAAGAAACAAAAAAACACGCAATAATGACAGAAAAAGGCGTAAAAACTGAAAAAAAAACACGGAAAAAAAACCCAGAAAAAAGCTGTTTTTCAGTGTTTTCTGATTATTGTGCGTTTTGTCGTGTATTCGGTGGAATAAAGTTTCCCAGGATTTGCAGATCACTGGAATCAGTTTTTCTAGGTTTGACACGGTGTCAGGCGTGTGTGAAATGACGTGCATGTGAGGAGCGCATGTGAGGAGCGCATGTGAGGAGCGCATGTGAGGAGCGCATGTGAGGAGTGCATGTGAGGAGCGCATGTGAGGAGCGCATGTGAGGAGCGTGTACCTTTGGGTCGGGGGTATTTGCCCTGGTTGACGGCGGACATGGTGTACTGATACACCTGAGGAGGCTGAGGAGGAGAAGAACGCGTTAACATCAGCTGCGACTCGCTCTGTGGGCGCCGACACCGAGACGCTCGGCGCCGCCGACACCGAGACGCTCACCTGGATGGAGTGTCCCTGGATGTGGATCGGCGACATGTAGGACAGGTAGTGTCCCGACGGGCCGCTGTAGATGGCGCCCCCTCCTGGCTGACCCGGAGGCTGGAGGACCACAGAGGGGCTGGGCGGCGCTGGGCGGGGGGGCGTGGGGCCTGCCGCAGGTTTCTGTCACACCGGGGGGAAACGGGGTGAAACGGCGCTCAGCTGACCTGACTGCATGCTTTGTACCGTGTGTGGCGGCGAAACTCACCGGCGCCGCGCTCGCTTTAATCGGGAGGAACTCTTTAGCGTTTGGATTCAGCGTCGAGTTTTTCCTGGAGAGGAAAACAGAATTAAACCACCAGCAGAATCCCAGCATCAGCTGCTCGGGTCTTCGGTCGTTACTCACACGGCAGCGTCTGCCGCCTCGCCGCCCTCTGGACACGCCCCCTCCCCGCTGCTGGGCGGCGCCGGCGAGGTGGCGCCGGCCTGCGGCCCCTCTGGCGCCGAGCCGCCGGGTGGAGCTGCCGGCGTGGAGGTGGGAGGAGCCGCCTCGGCGGCGGGATGCAGATCTTTGACAGAAGCGGCGGCGGCTTTGGGTGGACCGGAGGAGGAAGGCGAGGAGGCGGAGTCAGGCGGGCCGGAGGACTCTGGAGGCGGATCTGCAGACGGCGTGCTCGCTGTGGGAGAAGCGCTGGGCTGCAGCTGACACACAGACGGGAAGAAAGGTGAGAGGCGAGCTGGGATGGATCCTCAGCTCAGAGCGCCGGGCAGCGATCGATCAGCTGAACAAACCGATCGATCTGAAGGTTTCGGATCGACCTGAAGGTTTCCGATCGACCTGAAGGTTTCCGATCGACCTGAAGGTTTCCGATCGACCTGAAGGTTTCCGATCGACCTGAAGGTTTCGGATCAATCTGAAGGTTTCCGATCGACCTGAAGGTTTCCGATCGACCTGAAGGTTTCCGATCGATCTGAAGGTTTCCGATCGACCTGAAGGTTTCGGATCAATCTGAAGGTTTCCGATCGACCTGAAGGTTTCCGATCGACCTGAAGGTTTCCGATCGATCTGAAGGTTTCCGATCGACCTGAAGGTTTCCGATCGATCTGAAGGTTTCCGATCGATCTGAAAGTTTCGGATCAATCTGAAGGTTTCAGATCGATCTGAAGGTTTCGGATCGATCTGAAGGTTTCCGATCGACCTGAAGGTTTCCGATCGATCTGATCTACGACTGATTTTCAGGGTTATTCTCAGTCTTAAAGCTTTTCTTGTCTCTACAGAAGCTTTAAAGAACTCCAGATAAGTTAGCCGTTAGCGTTAGCCGCAGTTTAAACTGATCAATCATGACTTTTTTAATGGAAAATCAATCTGAACACATTTCCAAAACCTGTCCTTACTTTTCCAGGCCTGGAAAACAACAAAATCTAAAACCCAACGACGACTCCAGGTGTTCCAGTAAACTACATTATTAATTCTGCTTCCTCATGATGCAACGAACCAATCAAATACCGGCAAATTCAGGATATCTTTCTACTTTTAAACCTGTGTTAACCATTAGAATCACATGTTATTAGGCTAAAAACGCCCTGAAAAGGTGCTTTTTGGCTCTTTTAGCCCCAGCTGTGACTCCACCCGGCCGAACTGTAACAAACAGCAACAAACCCTGGTTTTAAACCTGTGTTAACCATTAATATCACATGTTATTAGGCTAAAAACGCCCTGAAAAGGTGCTTTTTGGCTATTTTAGTCCCAGCTGTGACTCCACCCGGCCGAACTGTAACAAACAGCAACAAACCCTGGTTTTAAACCTTTTAAACCTGTGTTAACCATTAGAATCACATGTTATTAGGCTAAAAACGCCCTGAAAAGGTGCTTTTTGGCTCTTTTAGTCCCAGCTGTGACTCCACCCGGCCGAACTGTAACAAACAGCAACAAACCCTGGTTTTAAACCTTTTAAACCTGTGTTAACCATTAATATCACATGTTATTAGGCTAAAAACGCCCTGAAAAGGTGCTTTTAGCCCCATTAGTTGCAGCTGTGACTCCACCCGGCCGAACTGTAACAAACAGCAACAAACCCTGGTTTTAAACCTTTTAAACCTGTGTTAACCATTAGAATCACATGTTATTAGGCTAAAAACGCCCTGAAAAGGTGCTTTTTGGCTCTTTTAGCCCCAGCTGTGACTCCACCCGGCCGAACTGTAACAAACAGCAACAAACCCTGGTTTTAAACCTTTTAAACCTGTGTTAACCATTAGAATCACATGTTATTAGGCTAAAAACGCCCTGAAAAGGTGCTTTTTGGCTCTTTTAGTCGCAGCTGTGACTCCACCCGGCCTCACCCCCCCGCAGCCTCACCCTGAACTCTTTGCCGAACTTGCGGAGCTCCTCCAGCTGGGCTCTCTGCTGCACCGACGGAGCTGTTGGGAGGAGAGGATCAGCGGCTTCAGGGACCGACAGCTGTACAGATGCTGGAGCGACAGCCACAGAGAGCCTCTTACCTTTGCTGCTCTTCCCCTCCGGCGGACCCGACTGACCCTCTGTTCGCTCTTTAGCGGCTGAGCTCAGGATTTCGTTCACTGCAGGAAGACGAGGAGGTTAAAGGTCAAATGACGAGTGTTTCAGATCAGATCAGAACTACAGGAAATCAGAGCTTCTGGACAGGAAAAATTGACTTTATCTCAACCGATCCAACAGAGGACGAGCTACAGCGTTTCTTTTCACCTTTTCTCGTCCTCTGGATGAACCACATGAGATGATGTTTGACATTTTTCAGGTTTTTAAACTGAATAAACTCTAAAAAGTCAAAGTAAAACTTCCAGAAAAGCAGTTTTTCTGTCTAAAAATTAAGTCTCACCATCAATGGGGAAGAGCGGGGTGGGACCAGAAGGCTTGATGGTGGTGGTTGCCGTGGTGACAGCAGAAGGGGAGGAGTCCAGGTAAGCAGGGCCAGCATCTGGGGGAGTGGCTTCTGTTTTCTGAGGTCGTGACCCTGGAGGGGGGAGGGATAAACTTTAGCTCCACAGCAGGCGGAGGACGGGTTGGAAAAGACTTTCGTGACTCGCTTTGTAGTTACGTTAGCCTGTGAGCATCGTTAGCCTGCGAGCATCGTTAGCCTGTGAGCATCGCTAGTCTGTGAGCATCGTTAGCCTGTGAGCATCGTTAGTCTGTGAGCATCGTTAGCCTGCGAGCATCGCTAGCCTGCGAGCATCGTTAGCCTGTGAGCATCGTTAGCCTGTGAGCATCGTTAGCCTGTGAGCATCGTTAGCCTGCGAGCATCGCTAGTCTGCGAGCACCTTTAGCCTGCGAGCATCGCTAGTCTGTGAGCATCGTTAGTCTGCGAGCATCGTTAGTCTGCGAGCACCTTTAGCCTGCGAGCATCGCTAGTCTGTGAGCATCGTTAGTCTGCGAGCATCGTTAGCCTGTGAGCATCGCTAGTCTGTGAGCTTCGTTAGCCTGTGAGCTTCGTTAGCCTGTGAGCGTCGTTAGCCTGTGAGCATCGCTAGTCTGTGAGCATCGTTAGCCTGTGAGCATCGTTAGTCTGTGAGCATCGTTAGCCTGTGAGCGTCCTTAACCTGCGAGCATCGTTAGCCTGCGAGCATCGTTAGCCTGTGAGCATCGTTAGCCTGTGAGCATCGTTAGCCTGCGAGCATCGCTAGTCTGCGAGCACCTTTAGCCTGCGAGCATCGCTAGTCTGTGAGCATCGTTAGTCTGCGAGCACCTTTAGCCTGCGAGCATCGCTAGTCTGTGAGCATCGCTAGTCTGTGAGCATCGTTAGTCTGCGAGCATCGTTAGTCTGCGAGCACCTTTAGCCTGCGAGCATCGCTAGTCTGTGAGCATCGCTAGTCTGCGAGCATCGTTAGTCTGCGAGCATCGTTAGCCTGTGAGCATCGCTAGTCTGTGAGCATCGTTAGTCTGTGAGCATCGTTAGTCTGCGAGCACCTTTAGCCTGCGAGCATCGCTAGTCTGTGAGCATCGCTAGTCTGCGAGCATCGTTAGTCTGCGAGCATCGTTAGCCTGTGAGCATCGCTAGTCTGTGAGCTTCGTTAGCCTGTGAGCTTCGTTAGCCTGTGAGCGTCGTTAGCCTGTGAGCATCGTTAGCCTGCGAGCATCGTTAGTCTGCGAGCATCGTTAGCCTGTGAGCATCGCTAGTCTGTGAGCATCGTTAGTCTGTGAGCATCGTTAGTCTGCGAGCATCGTTAGTCTGTGAGCATCGTTAGTCTGTGAGCATCGTTAGTCTGCGAGCATCGTTAGTCTGCGAGCACCTTTAGCCTGCGAGCATCGCTAGTCTGTGAGCATCGCTAGTCTGCGAGCATCGTTAGTCTGCGAGCATCGTTAGCCTGTGAGCATCGCTAGTCTGTGAGCATCGTTAGTCTGTGAGCATCGTTAGTCTGCGAGCACCTTTAGCCTGCGAGCATCGCTAGTCTGTGAGCATCGCTAGTCTGCGAGCATCGTTAGTCTGCGAGCATCGTTAGCCTGTGAGCATCGCTAGTCTGTGAGCTTCGTTAGCCTGTGAGCTTCGTTAGCCTGTGAGCGTCGTTAGCCTGTGAGCATCGTTAGCCTGCGAGCATCGTTAGTCTGCGAGCATCGTTAGCCTGTGAGCATCGCTAGTCTGTGAGCATCGTTAGTCTGTGAGCATCGTTAGTCTGCGAGCACCTTTAGCCTGCGAGCATCGCTAGTCTGTGAGCATCGCTAGTCTGCGAGCATCGTTAGTCTGCGAGCATCGCTAGTCTGTGAGCTTCGTTAGCCTGTGAGCTTCGTTAGCCTGTGAGCTTCGTTAGCCTGTGAGCGTCGTTAGCATTCGAGCATCGTACCTGCAGAGGAAGCCTGAGGGTTTGGGGTGCGCAGGGTTCTGTTACTCGGGAGTCTCTGCGATTTCGGAGACATTCTGGATGAAACTGAAAGAGAAATCAATATTAATCAGATTGATCAGCAGCTGGACCTGAAAGGCTGAATACAGCACATGGCTCCCTCTGGGCCATGTGGTCCAGAACAGCGTTTCCTCAGCGTAATAAACTCAGAACACAGATTAATTTCCCTCCGATTCAAGCTTAATTCTACTGTTCTGAATGAGGCTGACTCCTGGTTCTGGTGCCAGCACAGCCCTGCTTTTGGTGCTGAAACAGAAAGAACTGGTTCTCAGTTGGATTCTGGCTTCCAACCAGAACTGGAGCCCAACCCGTGGAGTCGCAGGCTGCTTTAACGCCTCTAACTTACCTCCATTCACAGAGCGAGTGTCGGCCGGCGCCACGGCGTGCGGCAGAGACTGTGGGGGCGTGTGATTGGTGCAGGGCGGGCTGCTGGCGGAGGGCGGGCTGCTCTGCGGTTGGTGGGGAGAGTAGGCGGTCCTGGCGGACATCGGGCTGCTCCTGTCAGACGGCGGTTTGGGGGACGGGGAGCTGGGCGGCGGGTGCCTGGAGGCAGCCGGCGCCGCGGTCCGACCGGAGGCTCCGCCCCTGACGACCTCTCGGGTCCTCTGGGGCGGCGCGTATTTACCTTCCCTGGAAAACAGCAGCGAGACGGGTTAAACTGAGCTCTGCTCCATCCGTTTTCAGCTGAAACTCAGACCAAAAACCGCCCTGAAGCTATTTAACCGGTTCTCAGGTGACTGGTACCTGCTGCTGAACCCGGGGCTGCCCTTTTCCTCCCGCTCACGCACCACCGAGCTGTATTTGTCCTCCTCGCTTCGCCCCTCTTCGTTCTCCAGGGAGACGCGGCGGCGGTACTGCAGGCTGCTCTCGATCTCGTTGGCCAGCCGAGCCGCTCGCGCCTCGCGCTGCCGGTAAACCTCGGAGTTCCCCCTCTCCAGGGGCACGCTGGGACACAAAACCCAACAGAACCCCGTGAAGCGAGCCGTTTAACGGGAAAACAGCGTCAAATTCATTCGAAAAGCCTTAAAAACAACAGAAACACAGCTTCTAACGGACTTTGAGTGGTTTTATTCTCACAGATTAGAGCCTTAAAGTGAACGTTTGCTGCTGAAATAAGAAAATTTTTGGATTTATCAGGAGAAATGTTCTTATAAACCGAGATTTAATCAGATCTGTGGAACAAACTACCTGCTGATCCGAAACATTCCTGCTTTCCCGAGCCGACAGTTAACAGCTAAAAGCATCAGAACCGTCACAAATAGGCCGAAAGTGACGGAGAAACAGTAAAATTACAGTGAAATGAGTCATTTTCTAAGGGATGTTCTTCTTAAATCAGGACAATACAGACGAGTTTATGGCTGCATCCTGCTGGAAATATAAAAATAATATAAATATGAAGAAGAAATCGGATCCAAGTGAGTTCACGATTAACTGAAAGTCTCATTTATGTGATTCAGCAGAATCGCTCTGATGGAAATAAGCTAAAAACATTAAAGAGTCTCATTAATGGCTGTTCAGATATCAGCAAACAGGAGAAACCTGAAGAAGAAACTGGTTCCTCTGACAGTTCAGATCATCAGGAAAAAACAACCTTTTGCATTAAAACCTAAAATTAGGAGAAATAAAGCAGGTTCAGATGACTTTGAATACATTTAGTGAACTAAGAGTCGCGTTTTTCTGGGTGAAATCAGCTCATTTTGCTGGAAAAGTCTTTCTAAAAGTCTGAATAGCAGCAGAAATAATAATAAAAAGCTCATTTATTGCAGAATAACTTTTAAAAACAGCAGAAAAGTATCCGTCGAGCTTCAGTTTCCTCTTTAATTTGGACGAAACAAAGACTCTTCTGAGCTGAAAGAGCAGCTTACGTGTAGGAGGAGAGGTTCGAGTCGTAGGTGGACTTCACGCCGTACGTCTCCTCGTTGAACTTGAACATCTCGTTGGCGTCCCATCCGTTAGACTGACGGGGAAAATCAGGAGGAAATTAACCTTTGACCTTTAAACTCAAAGCAGAACTTCACACGTTCACTTTTACTCGAGTTTTAATCTCTTAACGCTCTGAAAAACAACAGGAAAGTCATCCGGGCCGCCGCAGACCAGCTGACTGCGTGATGACATCACCAGCGGTGACTCAGGCTTGTGATGACATCACCAGCCGTGACTCAGGCCTGTGATGACATCACCAGCGGTGACTCAGGCTTGTGATGACATCACCAGCCGTGACTCAGGCCTGTGATGACATCACCAGCGGTGACTCAGGCTTGTGATGACATCACCAGCCGTGACTCAGGCCTGTGATGACATCACCAGCGGTGACTCAGGCCTGTGATGACATCACCAGCGGTGACTCAGGCTTGTGATGACATCACCAGCGTGTGATGACATCACCAGCGATGACTCAGGCGTGTGACGACATCACACGCCTGTGATGACATCACAGGCGTGTGACGACATCACAGGCGTGTGATGACATCACAGGCGTGTGACTGACAATAAGCAGCAAAGCCACAGCAGAGACAGAATCTATCTTCTGATAAAACGGGTGAAAGCGGCGCTCGGACAGACCAGCGATGGCGTTCACCTTCAGTTCTCTGGAAGGTTGTTCTATCAGGAAGCTAAAAAACTCACTGCGTCCGACTCCAGATCGAAGTTTTCCTCGTTTCCGTCTCCGTCCCACCGCTGCAGCACCTTCTCGCGGTGCTCGCCGTTCAGCCGTGACGAGCCGATGGCGGTGTCGGTGAAGGCGTCTGCGGAAAGAAGGAAAATCCGCCTCAGTCAGACACAGAAAACAAAGCGCTGCCCGGTGGAAACGGTCCCTGCGTCTAACCTCCTGATTCTGCCCCGATAACAACGTTTTAATCAGAAACAAACACAGAAACACTTAAAGTCAGATAAATCATTAAAATACGGAGAGTTCACTAAGTAAGTGATCTGAAACTGAAGAAAATACAGGAACAGAGACAGAAATTAGATGTTTTCTTATTAAAATAAAGTAAATTAACGTTAATATGAGCCGAAATTAATAAAGTTCCAAATCAAAGCATTTTATTTCATCCTTTATTTAATTTTAGCTTCATATGTTGCTTTGGCAGCGTCAGCGTCTACTCTGTGGGAGGAGCCTGTGGGAGGGGCCTGTGGGAGGGGCCTGTGGGAGGGGCCTGTGGGAGGGGCCTGTGGGAGGAGCCTGTGGGAGGGGCCTGTGGGAGGAGCTTGTTTACCTCTGACTGCGAAGCTCAAATCGACGTCTCTGCAGGTCATGGTGACGAGGTCAGCGGGGCTGAAGATCATCGTGTCGGTGATGTCTTCGATCTTTGGAGGCGAGGACTGTCCTCCACCTTCTCCTCCACCTCCGCCTCCGTCACTCCGTTTGTGAACGGCGTCCACAGCGAGCTCACACTGGAAACCAGAGAACACGCAGCGCGTCTTATCTGATGTCACGTTCCAGCTCGCAGCTTCACATCTCATTAAGCATGTTTTTATCTTTTATTTCTTCCCAGCAGGAAGAAACAAAGCTGGATAAAACCTGATTTAAAACCGGATACAACCTGATAAAAAACAGATAAAACCGGATAAAAACCTGATAAAACTGGATAAAACCTGACAAAAACCAGATAAAACAATGGATAAAACTGGATTAAAGCTGATAAAACTGGATTAAAGCTGATAAAACCTGACAAAAACCGGATAAAACTGGATTAAAGCTGATAAAACCTGATAAAACTGGATTAAAGCTGATAAAACCTGATAAAACTGGATTAAAGCTGATAAAACTGGATTAAAGCTGATAAAATTGGATTAAAGCTGATAAAAAGCTGATAAAACCTGATAAAACAACGGATAAAACCTGATTTAAAGCTGATAAAACCTGATAAAAACCTGATAAAACTGGATAAAAAAACAGATAAAACCTGATTAAACGCAATCAAACCTGATAAAAACCGGATAAAACCTGATAAAAAACAGATAAAACCTGATTTCTTCCCAGCAGGGAAACAAAACCTGATAAAACCTGATTTAAAAACCGGATAAAAAAAATTGATAAAACCTGATTAAAAACCGGATAAAACTCAATCAAACCGGATAAAACCTGATAAAACTGGATAAAAAAACAGATAAAACCTGATTAAACGCAATCAAACCTGATAAAAACCTGATAAAACTGGATAAAAAAAAACGGATAAAACCTGATAAAAAAAAAACTGATTAAACTCAATCAAACCCGATAAAAAACGGATAAAACCTGATAAAACTGGATTAAAGCTGATAAAACCTGATAAAACTGGATTAAAGCTGATAAAACCTGATAAAACTGGATTAAAGCTGATAAAACCTGACAGTTTCCTCCTAAAAGCAACATTTCTTCCAACCCTTTCTTTGCCATCTTCTGTTCAACGTGCCTCAGGTTGTATCTGGAAGGACTGAACGGGTTAAACGAGCAGTTTGGAGGATTTCTGCGGACATCAGCTGTTAAACTTTACCTGTGAGCTCAGCGTCTTGAAGATCCCTTCGTACGCGGCGCCATTTTTCACTCTGACGTCGCAGGTGGAGCCCTGGAAGCAGCAGGGAGGAGTTTTCAGTGTGTTTGTGGTGTTCAGGTCCAAACTAAATCAGCTGTACTCACCACCACCGCTGTGAGGAAGTGGAGCATTCGGGCATTGTTGTAGACGCCGTCAAAAACCTGCAAATCCAGAGAATTTGGGATGTTTAAAGACCGGTTCAGACCGTCTGTAATGACATTAAATTCAATCCAGTCGAACTTTTACTTGACTTCTGAATATAAAACAGGTTTCTGCCTTCTTCCACCTTCGTAATATCATTAAAATCTGGAACATCCAGAGAAACTGCTCCATGCATCTGTTCCTTCAGGACTGAACTACTGTAATTCCTTATTATTGTTCTGTCCCACAGATTCTCTGAAAAGCCTCCAGCTGATCCAAAACCCTGCAGCCAGAGTTCTGATGAGAACTAAGCAGAATGGGAGGCAGAGCCTTCAGTTATCAGGCCCCTAAAAGCAGAATGGGAGGCAGAGCCTTCAGTTATCAGGCCCCTAAAAGCAGAATGGGAGGCAGAGCCTTCAGTTATCAGGCCCCTAAAAGCAGAATGGGAGGCAGAGCCTTCAGTTATCAGGCCCCTAAAAGCAGAATGGGAGGCAGAGCCTTCAGTTACCAGGCCCCTAAAAGCAGAATGGGAGGCAGAGCCTTCAGTTATCAGGCCCCTAAAAGCAAAATGGGAGGCAGAGCCTTCAGTTATTAGGCCCCTAAAAGCAGAATGGGAGGCAGAGCCTTCAGTTATCAGGCCCCTAAAAGCAGAATGGGAGGCAGAGCCTTCAGTTATCAGGCCCCTAAAAGCAGAATGGGAGGCAGAGCCTTCAGTTATCAGGCCCCTAAAAGCAGAATGGGAGGCAGAGCCTTCAGTTATCAGGCCCCTAAAAGCAGAATGGGAGGCAGAGCCTTCAGTTATCAGGCCCCTAAAAGCAGAATGGGAGGCAGAGCCTTCAGTTATCAGGCCCCTAAAAGCAGAATGGGAAGCAGAGCCTTCAGTTATCAGGCCCCTAAAAGCAGAACGGGAGGCAGAGCCTTCAGTTATCAGGCCCCTAAAAGCAGAATGGGAGGCAGAGCCTTCAGTTATCAGGCCCCTAAAAGCAGAATGGGAGGCAGAGCCTTCAGTTATCAGGCCCCTAAAAGCAGAACGGGAGGCAGAGCCTTCAGTTATCAGGCCCCTAAAAGCAGAATGGGAGGCAGAGCCTTCAGTTATCAGGCCCCTAAAAGCAGAATGTGAGGCAGAGCCTTCAGTTATCAGGCCCCTAAAAGCAGAATGGGAGGCAGAGCCTTCAGTTATCAGGCCCCTAAAAGCAGAATGGGAGGCAGAGCCTTCAGTTATCAGGCCCCTAAAAGCAGAATGGGAGGCAGAGCCTTCAGTTATCAGGCCCCTAAAAGCAGAATGGGAGGCAGAGCCTTCAGTTATCAGGCCCCTAAAAGCAGAACGGGAGGCAGAGCCTTCAGTTATCAGGCCCCTAAAAGCAGAATGGGAGGCAGAGCCTTCAGTTATCAGGCCCCTAAAAGCAGAACGGGAGGCAGAGCCTTCAGTTATCAGGCCCCTAAAAGCAGAATGGGAGGCAGAGCCTTCAGTTATCAGGCCCCTAAAAGCAGAATGGGAGGCAGAGCCTTCAGTTATCAGGCCCCTCTCTGTGGAACCAGCTGCCAGTTTGGCTTCAGGAAGCAGACACCCTCTCTACCTTTAAGATCAGGCTGAAACTTTCCTTTCTGATAAAGCTTATAGTTAGGGATGGCTCAGGTGAGCCTGAAACATCCCATAGTTCTGCTGCTATAGGCCCAGCCTGCTGGGGGAGCTCCCATGATGCACCTCTCCTCCCTCCATGTACAGATGACATCATTGCTGTCATTAACTTGTGTTTCTCTCTCTCAGCAGGTATCTCTGGCCTGGTGTTATGCTGCTTGTTGTCCCCTCTTTCCTGTCCTCTCAGCCCCAGCTGGTCCAGGCAGATGGACCCTTCCTGGTTCTGGTTCTGATGGAGGTTTCTTCCTGTTAAAAGGGAGTTTTTTCTCTCCACAGTCGCCTCGTGCAGCTCAGGATCAGAGAGAAGTTTCAGTGCAACCTGTTGGTTTCCTTTTGCAAGGAATTCTTTTTTTAAATAGGTTCTGTATTAATTGGACTACATCTTTAGAGTTATTTAGGAGTATTTGGAGCTAAATGAATCACAGTTATTCGGACTTGAAGTTCCAGGCCCCATTTAAAGCCCCTTCTTTTGTTTATTTCTGCCTCATTTCTTCCAGCTTAAACAGGAGCTCCGTGTGAACACCAGCTGCCTTTTAAATGTCCCTGAACCGGAGGAGCTTGTTGTGCACCGTGTGTACTCACAGAGCTGCTGACAGGAGCTGCCTGGGTCTGGGCTGGTGGCTTCATTGTGCTCCTGGTCCTACAAAAGGTGAAAGCAGGCTGTCAGCTCCCTCACAAAGAACAAGAACAGGAAACACAGCGACCTCTCTGACATTCACCCCAGCGCCTTACAGGCTGACACGGACAACACTTAGCTACCACTCACTGTTTCTCTTAAAGTCAGAGCTTCGCGCTGTTTGGTACACAATAATAAAGCAGCTAGCTGACGAAGCTAACTGCGCTAGCTTGGCGAAGACGTTCAGCGCTACCAACAGCCGAACCGAACCGCGCCGGCATCACTACAAACTGACAGCTGAGCGAGTCTGAGGGTGTAAATTATACTTTTTAGTCATGTGCATCCCTGTTCATCCGGTCGCGTCGTCCCACTGAAAAGTCACACAGTTTGACAGGCCGAACACGATATGCCGCAGAAAAACAACAACAAAACCCAGCGCCGGGAGCGCTCGGTTAGCTGCTGGCCTTACCCGTGCTACTGCGAGGCGGGCGGGGTCTAACACACGGGCTGGTTCCAGGTGTCAGAAAACCGAACAAAATGCTTCAGGCGTACAGCACAGACATTTAATCCTAATTAAATTCACATTCCCTTGTGATGTAGCGAACGTGTAGGTGCTCATGTTGACGCATTTCAACAGCGCGTCAGAATTAGCCGGACTCCGCGGAGTCATGGAACGAACAAAGCAATCGGAAGCCCCGCCTACTTCTATACTGAAGCATCTGATTGGACAACCTTTACTCAGTTTGTTCGTGACCTATGATTCCATTGGTCGGGCCCGATGACAATCACAAATCACCCGGGCAGTTTCTCCAAATCCGCCTCTCTGGAAGTCACGTCATGAAAATCACGTTGGGGATTGTTTTGCTTCGGTTTTTAACTCATCTACAAATTACAAAGAATAAATTCGGTTTTAAACCAACGACAGGCAGATTAAAGATAACAAAATTACCATTTTTTGACAAATTTACCAATACAATTTGATCCTAAGAGCTTCAATGAGGTCACTGAGACTTTTTCTTCTTGGTTCTTATAAAGGTTTCGATCCTTATTTAAGAGGCTTCTTCAATTCTGAGTTATTGGGGAGTTTAAGCTGGAAATTAGCTGAGGTGCTGCTCACACTGGGCAGCTTATCCAGGCCCCGTGTGCCTGTCGAGGTGAGAGCTGTTTACCTGTCTGAGGAAGATCCACCATGTGAAGGACTGTGACCTTCAGGTGCATTAATCGATCGGCAGGCCCGATTCCCTTCATTTTGGGTGATCGGCAATCGGCCGATACTTGCATGTGAAACCGATCTTATCCATCGATTCTTTTTTTAAACCACCGATCTCATTTACTTCCGCAAATGTCCGAAAATCAACCACTTTCCTTTTTTCTCTGTGTGAGAGAAGGCTGACTACCTCATGTGCTGTTAACAAGTTTGTATTGTTTCATGGGTATCATTCAATGTTTTTCTATAAAATAGTATTGGGACACCAAGGTGTGTGCTGTCAGACTGACCTTATAACACCTGACAGTATCAGTTATGTATGTTTTAAAAAAAATCGGTATCGGCCAAAATCAGAATGACAGGTCAGACTTTTTAAAGATCAGCCATCAGCCATCCAGGCAGATGGACCCTTCCTGGTTCTGGTTCTGATGGAGGTTTCTTCCTGTTAAAAGGGAGTTTTTTCTCTCCACAGTCGCCTCGTGCAGCTTAGGATCAGAGAGAAGTTTCAGTTAATCTGTTGGTTTCCTTAACCTGTTTTTAATTGGTTCTGTATGAACTGGACTCATTTGGAAAGTAATCAATTGTCTTTGATCGGACTGGACTGCATCTTTGGTGTGATTTCGAACTGTTTAAATAAAACTGAAATGAACTGAAGAGAGAGTTCCTTCAGCTGCTAAGTGCCATGGTTCTGGAGCGGGAACCAAACACCAGGAGAAGGTTTTGTTGTGGACCCAAAGAGACGCGTAGAGCTAACCAGAATTTAACAAAATGAGGGACAAATGAGTGTCATTTTAAATCTGAGGTGATCATCTGTTGTTTGTTTGCATCCTAAAGCTGCAGAACTGTTGATCAGGACACTTTAAAGGTTTCAGAAAGCTGCAGAACTGTTGATCAGGACACTTTAAAGGTTTCAGAAAGCTGCAGAACTGTTGATCAGGACACTTTAAAGGTTTCAGAAAGCTGCAGAACTGTTGATCAGGACACTTTAAAGGTTACAGAAAGCTGCAGAACTATTGATCAGGACACTTTAAAGGTTTCAGAAAGCTGCAGAACTGTTGATCAGGACACTTTAAAGGTTACAGAAAGCTGCAGAACTATTGATCAGGACACTTTAAAGGTTTCAGAAAGCTGCAGAACTGTTGATCAGGACACTTTAAAGGTTACAGAAAGCTGCAGAACTGTTGATCAGGACACTTTAAAGGTTTCAGAAAGCTGCAGAACTGTTGATCAGGACACTTTAAAGGTTTCAGAAAGCTGCAGAACTATTGATCAGGACACTTTAAAGGTTACAGAAAGCTGCAGAACTATTGATCAGGACACTTTAAAGGTTTCAGAAAGCTGCAGAACTGTTGATCAGGACACTTTAAAGGTTACAGAAAGCTGCAGAACTATTGATCAGGACACTTTAAAGGTTTCAGAAAGCTGCAGAACTGTTGATCAGGACACTTTAAAGGTTTCAGAAAGCTGCAGAACTGTTGATCAGGACACTTTAAAGGTTTCAGAAAGCTGCAGAACTGTTGATCAGGACACTTTAAAGGTTACAGAAAGCTGCAGAACTGTTGATCAGGACACTTTAAAGGTTTCAGAAAGCTGCAGAACTATTGATCAGGACACTTTAAAGGTTACAGAAAGCTGCAGAACTGTTGATCAGGACACTTTAAAGGTTTCAGAAAGCTGCAGAACTATTGATCAGGACACTTTAAAGGTTACAGAAAGCTGCAGAACTGTTGATCAGGACACTTTAAAGGTTTCAGAAAGCTGCAGAACTGTTGATCAGGACACTTTAAAGGTTACAGAAAGCTGCAGAACTGTTGATCAGGACACTTTAAAGGTTACAGAAAGCTGCAGAACTATTGATCAGGACACTTTAAAGGTTTCAGAAAGCTGCAGAGCTATTGATCAGGACACTTTAAAGGTTTCAGAAAGCTGCAGAACTGTTGATCAGGACACTTTAAAGGTTTCAGAAAGCTGCAGAACTGTTGATCAGGACACTTTAAAGGTTAGAGGAACACAAAGAAATGAGGCTGATCAGGACTCCATGTACATAGTTCTGCTGCTATAGGCCCAGCCTGCTGGGGGAGCTCCCATGATGCACCTCTCCTCCCTCCATGTACAGATGACATCATTGCTGTCATTAACTTGTGTTTCTCTCTCTCAGCAGGTATCTCTGGCCTGGTGTTACGCTGCTTGTTGTCCCCTTTTTCCTGTCCTCTCAGCCCCAGCTGGTCCAGGCAGATGGACCCTTCCTGGTTCTGGTTCTGATGGAGGTTTCTTCCTGGTTCTGGTTCTGATGGAGGTTTCTTCCTGTTAAAAGGCAGTTTTTCTGCCTCCTTTATGTCACAGTGTATGAAACTTAAAGAAAAACACACACACCAGCCCGCATGTTTCACTATATTTATATTATATCATTATCATTAAATTCAATGTAGTACCTGAAACTAACCACACGGGCTGGGCAGACCGCTCTGCCCGCCCTCAACACACGGTCCCAGCAAAGAGAGAAAAGAGACAGAGAAAGGCACAAAGAGTTCTGAAACTGAGACAAGGACACAGAACAGGATGACGGGGGTCCGAAGGTGCAAAGAAAAGACCGGGTCGCTTATGTGGCGAGCGCTAAACGGAACCGAGAAAGAGCGACAGGAACGCAGGCTGATGACCAGACGACAGACACAGAAAGGCACGAGTAGAAAAAGTATTTTCATCCACATTTTCTGCTATAATTTTAACTCTTGATGAACGAACACTGAGGTCGAGGAGGAGAAGACGGCGTGAACAGAGGGAGCTTCCTTCTTTAATCCCCAAAATAAAAAAGGCACAAAGAACGGAATCACAAGATGGAGTCGGAACAAGTGTTACATGGAGTAGGCATACAAAATAAAACAGGCTTAATACTATTCTGACCGTCATTAATAACATTATTTCCATCCGGCTGTTCTTATTGGTACCGTTCCTCTCTGAAAGGAAACAAACGGAGAGAAAGACTGAGAGAAGCTGCTGAGGTAAATGTTTCCTGCCTGATCCGGACCCAAAGCGCCCCCTGGTGGCCACACACCAGACTCCATTCAAAAAACGTCTAATTCTGGCTCTGAGCCGCGTGAACGCACAACCAGGAAGTCCTTTTCTTCAACTAAAAGGCCTCCAGCGTACCTCGTCAGCCCCTCTGTGGATCTGCTGACATTTTCAGAGCAGAACAGGGAGGGTGTGATTACTTTTATACGTGTGAAAAACAAAACAAAAAGCTTAAAATGCACTCGTTTGAAATGAAAGTAAAACGTAAAGAGCAACAAATTCTCACAGTGGAGGAGCTTGAATCACTTATCGGTCAGAATTCTGCTAAAAGGAGCTTTTAGCTGGTTAAAATCTCACATGTTAGTAGTGTTTTTCTTTGGTTTGACTTCCTAATGACACCCTGTGGCGTTATATAAAGATTAGAAGCATCTTTAAAGGTGTTACAAGTTCAACTAAATGATCAACTGTTTTATGTATGCTGGTCAACATGAGTGCTGAATTCGTACCAGACCTGGCAACCCAAGCGCTATAGCTTATAACTGATCAATAGTCTTAGTAAATATACCGTCATGGTGTCGCTTTACTCTGTTTTAACCTGTGTTTTAGAGACATTTCTGTCAGACGTACCAGCAGTTGAGCTGAAAGTACCGTCGGTTCAGGCGTGCTGCGTCCTCCGGTCCAGGGGGGCGGAGCTACAGCGCCACCTTTCGGTTCTGCCGCCAAACGTGGCGTCGGCATCGCATCAAGGCCGTTTTAACCAAGTCAGAAAGGTGAACGTTTACCTAAGAGTTAAACGGAGTCAAGAGGAAGGACGTGTAGTGACTGAAGTAACCACGGTAACCTGCCATCAGAGGGGGGGCTGGGACACATCCAATCAACTCGTTTGACCACAGGAAGCCGCCGGCTGGACTCCAGCTCCGAGTCCAGCTCAGTAAAACGTCTCTGCGGCACATTTAGTCCGAGTCTCACTTCACCATTATCCCAATAATCATTTAAAAACGTACAGGAACACTGGGCTGGTGATTGTCGCCTGAGGGGGGCGCTATAGGCCGCCTCGCTCGCTGTAAGTCAGTAGAAGAAGTAGTTGTCCTCCCAGGAAACAAACAACAGCTGCGGTGGACATCCAGAGAGCTTCTCTTCAGGAGTTACTGTTAAATACCATCTGGGTAAGCCGTAAACGTTAGTGTGAGCAGGTCAGGAGGCGGTTTCTCTTCCCCGAAACTGAGCGGATGAACCATCCCTCAACAGTAACGGTAAAAGTTTCTGACTTATCGACCGTACCGTAAGTTTCCGGCTGGTTAAATGACCTAATCCTTTAACTTCCTCTGTCAGGACTTCTTTAAAGGTCCTCCTCAGAGTCTCAGGACTTCTTTAAATGTCGTCCTCAGAGTGTCAGGACTTCTTTAAAGGTCCTCCTCAGAGTGTCAGGACTTCTTTAAAGGTCCTCAGAGTGTCAGGACTTCTTTAAACGTCCTCCTCAGAGTGTCAGGACTTCTTTAAACGTCCTCAGAGTGTCAGGACTTCTTTAAAGGTCCTCAGAGTGTCAGGACTTCTTTAAAGGTCCTCAGAGTGTCAGGACTTCTTTAAACGTCCTCCTCAGAGTGTCAGGACTTCTTTAAACGTCCTCAGAGTGTCAGGACTTCTTTAAAGGTCCTCCTCAGAGTGTCAGGACTTCTTTAAAGGTCCTCAGAGTGTCAGGACTTCTTTAAAGGTCCTCCTCAGAGTGTCAGGACTTCTTTAAATGTCCTCCTCAGAGTGTCAGGACTTCTTTAAAGGTCCTCCTCAGAGTGTCAGGACTTCTTTAAAGGTCCTCCTCAGAGTGTCAGGACTTCTTTAAAGGTCCTCCTCAGAGTGTCAGGACTTCTTTAAAGGTCCTCCTCAGAGTGTCAGGACTTCTTTAAAGGCCCTCCTCAGAGTGTCAGGACTTCTTTAAAGGTCCTCCTCAGAGTGTCAGGACTTCTTTAAAGGTCCTCCTCAGAGTGTCAGGACTTCTTTAAACGTCCTCAGAGTGTCAGGACTTCTTTAAAGGTCCTCAGAGTGTCAGGACTTCTTTAAAGGTCCTCCTCAGAGTGTCAGGACTTCTTTAAACGTCCTCCTCAGAGTGTCAGGACTTCTTTAAATGTCCTCCTCAGAGTGTCAGGACTTCTTTAAAGGTCCTCCTCAGAGTGTCAGGACTTCTTTAAACGTCCTCAGAGTGTCAGGACTTCTTTAAAGGTCCTCCTCAGAGTGTCAGGACTTCTTTAAAGGTCCTCCTCAGAGTGTCAGGACTTCTTTAAACGTCCTCAGAGTGTCAGGACTTCTTTAAAGGTCCTCCTCAGAGTGTCAGGACTTCTTTAAAGGCCCTCCTCAGAGTGTCAGGACTTCTTTAAAGGTCCTCCTCAGAGTGTCAGGACTTCTTTAAAGGTCCTCCTCAGAGTGTCAGGACTTCTTTAAAGGTCCTCCTCAGAGTGTCAGGACTTCTTTAAAGGCCCTCCTCAGAGTGTCAGGACTTCTTTAAAGGTCCTCCTCAGAGTGTCAGGACTTCTTTAAAGGTCCTCCTCAGAGTGTCAGGACTTCTTTAAAGGTCCTCAGAGTGTCAGGACTTCTTTAAAGGTCCTCCTCAGAGTGTCAGGACTTCTTTAAACGTCCTCAGAGTGTCAGGACTTCTTTAAACGTCCTCAGAGTGTCAGGACTTCTTTAAACGCCCTCAGAGTGTCAGGACTTCTTTAAAGGTCCTCCTCAGAGTGTCAGGACTTCTTTAAACGTCCTCCTCAGAGTGTCAGGACTTCTTTAAACGTCCTCCTCAGAGTGTCAGGACTTCTTTAAAGGTCCTCCTCAGAGTGTCAGGACTTCTTTAAAGGTCCTCCTCAGAGTGTCAGGACTTCTTTAAATGTCCTCCTCAGAGTGTCAGGACTTCTTTAAAGGTCCTCCTCAGAGTGTCAGGACTTCTTTAAAGGTCCTCCTCAGAGTGTCAGGACTTCTTTAAAGGTCCTCAGAGTGTCAGGACTTCTTTAAAGGTCCTCCTCAGAGTGTCAGGACTTCTTTAAAGGTCCTCCTCAGAGTGTCAGGACTTCTTTAAACGTCCTCAGAGTGTCAGGACTTCTTTAAAGGTCCTCCTCAGAGTGTCAGGAATTCTTTAAAGGTCCTCCTCAGAGTGTCAGGACTTCTTTAAAGGTCCTCCTCAGAGTGTCAGGACTTCTTTAAACGTCCTCAGAGTGTCAGGACTTCTTTAAACGTCCTCAGAGTGTCAGGACTTCTTTAAAGGTCCTCCTCAGAGTGTCAGGACTTCTTTAAACGTCCTCAGAGTGTCAGGACTTCTTTAAAGGTCCTCAGAGTGTCAGGACTTCTTTAAACGTCCTCAGAGTGTCAGGACTTCTTTAAAGGTCCTCCTCAGAGTGTCAGGACTTCTTTAAAGGTCCTCCTCAGAGTGTCAGGACTTCTTTAAACGTCCTCAGAGTGTCAGGACTTCTTTAAAGGTCCTCCTCAGAGTGTCAGGACTTCTTTAAAGGTCCTCCTCAGAGTGTCAGGACTTCTTTAAAGGTCCTCCTCAGAGTGTCAGGACTTCTTTAAAGGTCCTCCTCAGAGTGTCAGGACTTCTTTAAAGGTCCTCCTCAGAGTGTCAGGACTTCTTTAAAGGTCCTCCTCAGAGTGTCAGGACTTCTTTAAACGTCCTCAGAGTGTCAGGACTTCTTTAAAAGTCCTCCTCAGAGTGTCAGGACTTCTTTAAACGTCCTCCTCAGAGTGTCAGGACTTCTTTAAACGTCCTCAGAGTGTCAGGACTTCTTTAAAGGTCCTCCTCAGAGTGTCAGGACTTCTTTAAAGGTCCTCCTCAGAGTGTCAGGACTTCTTTAAAGGTCCTCCTCAGAGTGTCAGGACTTCTTTAAAGGTCCTCCTCAGAGTGTCAGGACTTCTTTAAACGTCCTCAGAGTGTCAGGACTTCTTTAAATGTCCTCCTCAGAGTGTCAGGACTTCTTTAAAGGTCCTCCTCAGAGTGTCAGGACTTCTTTAAAGGTCCTCCTCAGAGTGTCAGGACTTTTTTAAACGTCCTCAGAGTGTCAGGACTTCTTTAAACGTCCTCCTCAGAGTGTCAGGACTTCTTTAAACGTCCTCCTCAGAGTGTCAGGACTTCTTTAAACGTCCTCCTCAGAGTGTCAGGACTTCTTTAAAGGTCCTCAGAGTGTCAGGACTTCTTTAAACGTCCTCCTCAGAGTGTCAGGACTTCTTTAAACGTCCTCCTCAGAGTGTCAGGACTTCTTTAAACGTCCTCCTCAGAGTGTCAGGACTTCTTTAAACGTCCTCCTCAGAGTGTCAGGACTTCTTTAAACGTCCTCCTCAGAGTGTCAGGACTTCTTTAAAGGTCCTCCTCAGAGTGTCAGGACTTCTTTAAAGGTCCTCAGAGTGTCAGGACTTCTTTAAAGGTCCTCCTCAGAGTGTCAGGACTTCTTTAAACGTCCTCAGAGTGTCAGGACTTCTTTAAAGGTCCTCCTCAGAGTGTCAGGACTTCTTTAAAGGTCCTCCTCAGAGTGTCAGGACTTCTTTAAAGGTCCTCCTCAGAGTGTCAGGACTTCTTTAAATGTCCTCCTCAGAGTGTCAGGACTTCTTTAAAGGTCCTCCTCAGAGTGTCAGGACTTCTTTAAACGCCCTCAGAGCTGCTCTCATTCACCTTTTCATGCTGTGGGAATGACTGAGTAAACAGAGAAGCCTGTTAATGAGAACATCTAAAAACAGAAAACGAGGGACCAGCTCCATGGAGGATTCCTCCTGAGGACGCACTTTTGACCCTTCCCTGCGTCTCGCGCTGGTACCAAAGCAGAAAACGTGTTTTTCTGTCTCTAACGGATTACCTGCGGCGGCTCACAGGTGGAGTCTGAGCACCAGCGAACGTGGGCTGCTTTGGGTCCGTTCCCACAGTAGAAATGTCCGTACGTTTGGCCTCTGGCTAGCATGTGCTGTCTTGGCAGGACCACTTTGAGGTACTGGGTCTGCTGGCTTCACTGCTGTGAGGCGCACCGGCAAACAAAGAGCTTCTCTGGCTGAAAGCTAAAAGAAATGTAGCACTAGTTAGTGTTGAAAAGCTGCTCTCACCCGCCTGCTTTGTCTTCTCTCTCTGTCTCTAATAGTGTTAGTACTTTCCTCCTCCTCCTCGCTAACAAAACAAAAATACTGGTTATGAATGGCTATGATGGACGCCGCCTCATCCAATCTCACGTTCACTCAGACGCACACACACTCCTCCTCCGGGCCACGCCTTCATCAGAAGAAGGAGTACTGGTTATCGATGGCTCGAGGGGCCCTCGCTGCGTCCCTCTCTTCCCCCTCCACAGCTTCCAGTTGGCGGAGAGGAGTGTCCCTCTCCTCCCAGTCCTCCACTCCTCCTGCACTGCCTCCACTGCCTCCACTTCCTGCTCCCGCCGTGGCAGCCACTGCTCCTGCAGGCACTGCTGCTCCAGCTCCTGCTGCTCCGCCTCCTGCAAGCTCCGCCTCCTCTGCTCTCTCCTGGGGCGGCGTCGGAGGCGGCGGCCGGCCCGGCGGCAGGGGAGGCGGCTGAGGGGGACTACGGGGTCTGCTGCTGGTCAAGTCTGCGAGGAGAAGCAACAGACGGGAGAAACAAAAGAGAAAGAAAAGAGGGGAATGAGAGAGAAGTGTAAACAAAAAGAGGCAGAGGAGGAGAGGAGGTGTAGAAGTTGGAGACAAAAAGAGAAGTGACAGTGAGTGGCTGGTTAGGTGAAGCAGGTCTGTGGTCATGGAGTCCATGGAGTCATGGAGGCAGTCCAATTCAAGGCAGGCACTCACACCAATACACACACTTATATACGCACTCATACAAGATAAGAGTAAAATTAAATCTGCTACAAAGTCTGAGGATTCACACGAGCAGCAGCAGCGGTACCGGGTCAGCTGACTTCCTCTGTGGGAGGTCAGGGTCCAACAACAGCTGAACTCTAACGCTGATTCTGTGGTTTAAAATCAGGATTTTATCAGAGCAGAGCGACAGTCTTTAAAAGCTTTAAGTGAGCCTTAAAGGCCGGGTTGGGCCATGAAACCAAAGCTGTAGAGGAAGAACTTTCCCTCCATAGAGACATGAAACAGGGTCGATATACGTTCGTCTGTCTTTTGACAGCCAATGAGAACGAGAGCTGCACCGCGCTGAGCCAATCACGCGGCTGGAATAGAGCCGTGTCAGCAGCTGGTCGTGGCGTGTTTGTTCCTGCTGCTGCAGCCGTATAAAAAAAGAAAATTAGTCCCTCGGAAGAAACGACGGAAGACGCAGGCCAAGGCGTAAGGGTGACATCGTTGATAAAAAGGGTTTTTGGAAGTCCGACAGAAACAGAGTAGCATGCACTGCACCTTATGTTGAGCACGTGTTCAGACAAAGTCAGGGAATACCGCTGATCTTTTTCATCAGCTGAAGCAGCGCAAACCTTTACAGACACAGCCGGAACCAGTGCTGATCCTCCCCCAATAAGAAGGCAGCAGCAACAGAAGTTCAGAGTCTGCTTCATCCAGCGCCGTCAGACACCAAGTCCAAGAGACACCCTGATGCTACAAATGCAAAAGACATGCTGCCAATAAGCACAGTGGAAAATAAGGGCTTCAAGTATCGATATCGATAAGTTATCGACCCGATATATCGATATCGACTGATATAAAAAAATATTTGCTTCTCTTAATGGGCTGATTTTAGTCCCAGTTCCTGACAAAAGAATCAGTAAAATAGGTGAATGAGAGCAGCTTTACTGGGAATTCAGCTGATTCATCAACACTTTACCGATGAACAGAGCAGAGCTCGGACCATCCGAGTCCAGCTGAGCGTTTACAGGCACAACTTTGATTAATTCTACTTTTTAAAGAAGCAGGCTTTCTCTTTAACGTCCAACAGGGACCCAAACAGCAACATGAAACCCAGTCAAGGCCCAGTTTCTGCTGCTGTTTGGAACTGGTTCGGGTCAAACCACGAACCATCGCAGAGTTTCTTCAAAGGTTGTTGCAGCTCTGATTTATTTCAGCATCTCAGACAGAAATGTGGCCACAGACAGAGCGTTTTATAAAAAAACAGCTGGCTCCCCCAGTTTGAGGGAAGCTCTGATTTTTCGGCCACTCGACCACCACCGAATGAACCGGATTAGGCGTGTTCTGTTGGCAGAAGCTTTGTTTTTTGCCAGAATAACACGTTTACTTCCATTTTATTGTGGTCGGACTGAGATAATCATGTCAAGTTAACATGACTCGACTCGTTTTTAGGTGCCGACTGTTTTCCTTGTAAAGATATTTAAATATTTAAATTCAAGCTGACTTCGTTTGATTTCTTTTTATACATCAGGTCTATTTTAAATAATAATTCTTAACATATGTCTAATATTTAAAAACAGAGACTTCTTCCACGCCTTTTTAACGAGATCCAACAGCTCCTAACTTCTCATTCCTCCCTACAGTTCTCAGAGTTTGACCTGGTTGGTCCTGAGGTGTCACATGACCCAGCCTGAGAGGCGTGGCCTCACTCCCACGCTCACTGCCACACACTCCTCCTCTCTCAGCCGAGTCCGGTCGCACTTACACACAGTCAGAGATGGGGGTTGATGGAGAGTCAGGATGGCGCGTGGTGATGACATCACAGACCGTAGGCCGACTGCCTGCCCTGTCCCGGCCTGCAAGGGATGAGCCAACGGATACAACAAGACAACAACAGAGAGGTCAGAACACTGATGGGTGCAGTTACACAGGTGGAAAACACTGCCGGGGTTCTGCTTTAACATCACTCAGGTGTGTGCACACGGGGAGTGTGAAACGGCTTAAATGTGGCAGATCGTGCAGAATCGAACATGGTGACAGATAAAGACAGATTTAAAGGATTTGGCTCCAGGACGGTTCACTTCTCTTACTTTTTGTGTTATTTCAGGGTGAAATAACAGCTGTTTAAGGGGAACTCCGGTGTTTTTAAACCTTATTTCTGATAAAGATAAAGACAGATTTAAAGGATTTGGCTCCAGGACGGTTCACTTCTCTTACTTTTTGTGTTATTTTCCTCAGAAACAGGGTGAAATAACAGCTGTTAAAGGGGAACTCCGGTGTTTTTAAACCTTATTTCTGATAAAGATAAAGACAGATTTAAAGGATTTGGCTCCAGGACGGTTCACTTCTGTTACTTTTTGTGTTATTTTCCTCAGAAACAGGGTGAAATAACAACTGTTAAAGGGAAACTCTGGTGTTTTTAAACCTTATTTCTGATAAAGATAAAGACAGATTTAAAGGATTTGGCTCCAGGACGGTTCACTTCTGTTACTTTTTGTGTTTTTTTCTCAGAAACAGGGTGAAATAACAGCTGTTAAAGGGAAACTCTGGTATTTTTAAACCTTATTTCTGGCATGAAATACGTTCATCTGCTCACCGAGAACAGTTTGGTGAAAGTCGGCGTCCTTCAGAAGATATTTAGATAACTGGAGATCCATATAACGGAGTGAACGGGGCTTAGAGGATGCAGCCTCTAAATAAGGCATTATCTGTCTTTATTTCACCAATACTTTAAGAAGAATGAATGAATGAACGTGTGCTATAGCTCTGTTAGCTCATAGCTCTGTTAGCTCATAGCTCTGTTAGCTCATAGCTGCTGTTAGCTCATAGCTCTGTTAGCTCATAGCTGCTGTTATGTGGCTACTTGCAGCTATAGGAGAGCTAACAGAGGGATTTCTACACAGGCACTCTACTGG
The DNA here is from genome assembly GCA_036924055.1 of Leuresthes tenuis. NCBI lineage: Eukaryota > Metazoa > Chordata > Actinopteri > Atheriniformes > Atherinopsidae > Leuresthes > Leuresthes tenuis. Next base: position 31,942,627 of record JAVGWW010000019.1, on the reverse strand, counting down.
GACCACTTCATCCACACGCATTGAAGCCACACATTTGAGCCCAAAACTGCATAAAGTTTATTAAGTTTTGCTGATATTATGAGGAGGAAACATGTTTCGGTTTAAACCTAAACTGTATTCAGACAGCAGCTAGCTAACTGGCTAACCAGCTGTGCTAACTGTAAGCTCGGCACGGTGCTAGCTCGCTCAAACATGAGGCTGTTCCTCGGTTTTCTGAAACCAAACATAAAAGCACATCAGTTATGAAACATTTTTTCAGCTAATCATAGGAGAGCTAACGGAGGGATTTCTACACAGGCACTCTACTGGGACCACTTCATCTTACTCAAAGTCGTCGTTCACGTTGTCAAAATCTGATAAATATCCTGCCATGTTGCACAAAACTATCAGCAGCAAACTCTGTGTGAAGTTAGCCGACTGTCACAGAGCACGGAGTGAATAAACTGTGCTGCAGGGGGGCGTGTGGATGAAGTGGGCCCAGTAGAGTGCCTGTGTAGAAATCCCTCCGTTAGCTCTCCTATACAATCTTCACAAACTCAAAGACCACCATTTAACAGAACCACACTGTCCCTGGATCAGTTCAACGCCTTCTCCACGTGGTTTTAACCCTCGTCTTTAAAGTGGAGCCTTAGAGGCTGTTTTTATGGCTTCTTCTTGATCCAAAGGGGGCCAAAGGCTCAAACTACAGCCTGAAAATGTCCCGTCTGACTGTTATTCTGCAGGATCTGAATTCAAAGCTGACCACAGTGAGACTCCTCGGTCAGCTGAGGGGGACACGGATCTGTTCGATGCCTCGTGGCGTTCACTCGTGGCGTTCACTCGTACCTGGCTGGCGGACAGCGGTGGCACCAACGAAGCTGATGAGCGTGACATCAGAGGCACCGCCGGACTCCAGAGGGATGGGATGCACCCGGAAGTGCTCCAACATGTCGAAGATGGACTGGAACCAGAGGTGCTGCACTCGGCACTGACCGTCCTCGTTCAGGGACAGACGGAGGTGCTGTGGGGGGGAAAGACCGATTTACCACCAACAGAATCACCGTTTCACCCCCACAACGTCACATTTAGAGATGAAGCACCAGGAAAACTTTTATCTCAACATGTTTACTTAAATTTGGGTTTGTTGAAAAAAAAAAAAAGAAGAGTATAAACAATCTGTTTAACACTAAAGCCTTATCCAACAGGTGCAATTAAATCTCACCAAATATAGAAAGTCTAGTCATCCAGTTTAGTTTCAAGGTAAATTAAAAAAGTTTTGTCTCACTTCGACACTTTAAGTGCTAAGATTTATTTTTTATCCCAAAATGTGCAGTATGTTAAGAGGGGCATTTCAGGTCTTTGAAGATGTCAATTTAACTGGGCTGAATTAGAATACTATTGTGTAAAAACAAAGCTAAATGCTGTTCAGTGTGAACATCAGTCTCCAGTTACTGAGCTGGGCTCTGAAGTGATGGCTGCACAAGCAATTACAATTTCTGAGCTCATCATGTGACTCACTGGCACAAAAAGATTTTTTATTAGAAGGGGAAAAGAGAAAGAAAAGAAAAAAGAAGAAAAAAAATAAATAAATTTGGGTTTGTTGGACTCTTGTTCAGACAAACATTTGCTGGCTTCATCATCAGGGATGAAGTCCTCCGTATTCGGAGGTTTGAAAACAGCAGGAACACGCTGATGCATTTCATCTTTTACCTGCTCTGTCGGCGGGTCTCAGAGGAGCAGCTGCACTCACCTTGGCCTTGCCCTGGAAGTTAAAGGTGAGGACGTATTCCCCGCGCCGCGTCTCGCTCTGGCGAACCAGAAACACGCCGTGGCTCGCCGGGCCTCCGGCCAGCACCAGCTGAGCGGCTTTGAGGCGCGACAGGGTGCCGTGGAACCACTGGCACTCGCTGAGCGGGTGCTCCACGGCCTCAGCTGTCGCCACATCCGAGAACAGGAAGGACCCTGGGGGGGGGGCAGGGTTAATGCTGGCCAGTTAAACAACGATCCAACTTTGATCCGTTTACTTCCATCTGACGGTGAATTTTAAGTAAATATCAGGTTTTGGTGAATAATTTAAGTTAAGTGAATCGACTCTTCAGCCCAGATTCTGACCAGATGATTGTTTCAGCTCCGCATGAAGCTGCTGCCGCACATTAAGGGGCCAAGCTAACTGTGCGAGCTAACCGAGTGAGCTAACCGGGCGAGATAAGGGGCCAAGCTAACTGTGTGAGCTAACCGAGTGAGCTAACCGGGCGAGATAAGGGGCCAAGCTAACTGTGCGAGCTAACCGAGTGAGCTAACCGGGCGAGATAAGGGGCCAAGCTAACTGTGCGAGCTAACCGAGTGAGATAAGGGGCAAAGCTAACTGTGCGAGCTAACCGAGTGAGCTAACCGGGCGAGATAAGGGGCCAAGCTAACTGTGTGAGCTAACCGAGTGAGCTAACTGGGCGAGATAAGGGGCCAAGCTAACTGTGTGAGCTAACCGAGTGAGCTAACTGGGCGAGATAAGGGGCCAAGCTAACTGTGCGAGCTAACCGAGTGAGCTAACTGGGCGAGATAAGGGACCAAGCTAACTGTTCATCCCTATCATATCATTAAGCTGGTCCATATTTACCTGATCCCTATCATATCATTAAGCTGGTCCATATTTACCTGATCCTGGTCCTTTGGAGGTCAGAGGTCAGAACCCGCCAAAGGTTCTGAGCTTCTCATAATAACTCTACATGACTACTTTCCATTTGAAACGCTTGTCTTTTTAATTCCACTAAATCTTTGGGTGGAACTCACCTGTTGCATCTGGCGTCTCAGCAAAAGGCGTGCCCAGACTGGCTCCGCCTCCACCGATAATCCTGCCGTCCGGTTCGTCCAGAGGGGCTCGGGGTGGGAGCTCCGGGGGGAGAGGATCCATCAGCGGCGAGGAGCCTCCGATGCCTCCATAACACACTGTGACCAGAAAGAACCGCAGAGGTTAGGAAACAGGAAGCAAGCGGCGGCGCTGGGATCCGATGCAGCCTCCATGCAGGTTGCTACGGGACATTTATCTGATATCACAAGCTGTCAGTGTCCTCAGTGTGCTCGGCCCGGTTAGCTCACTCGGTTAGCTCACCCAGTTAGCTTGGCCCCTTATCTCGCCTGGTTAGCTCACTCGGTAAGCTCGCACAGTTAGCTCACCCACTTAGCTTGGCCCCTTATCTCACACAGTTAGCTCACCAAGTTAGCTTGGCCCCTTATCTCGCCCGGTTAGCTCACTCGGTTAGCTCACCCAGTTAGCTTGGCCCCTTATATCGCCTGGTTAGCTCACTCGGTAAGCTCGCACAGTTAGCTCACCCACTTAGCTTGGCCCCTTATCTCGCACAGTTAGCTTGGCCCCTTATCTCGCCCGGTTAGCTCACCCAGTTAGCTTGGCCCCTTATCTCGCCTGGTTAGCTCACTCGGTAAGCTTGCACAGTTAGCTCACCCACTTAGCTTGGCCCCTTATCTCGCACAGTTAGCTCACCCAGTTAGCTTGGCCCCTTATCTCGCCCGGTTAGCTTGGCCCCTTATCTCGCCTGGTTAGCTCACTCGGTAAGCTCGCACAGTTAGCTCACCCAGTTAGCTTGGCCCCTTATCTCGCACAGTTAGCTCACACAGTTATCTTGGCCCCTTATCTCGCCTGGTTAGCTCACTCGGTAAGCTCGCACAGTTAGCTTGGCCCCTTATATCGCCTGGTTAGCTCACTCGGTTAGCTCACCCAGTTAGCTCACCCACTTAGCTTGGCCCCTTATCTCGCCCGGTTAGCTCACCCAGTAAGCTTGGCCCCTTATCTCGCCTGGTTAGCTCACTCGGTAAGCTCGCACAGTTAGCTCACCCAGTTAGCTTGGCCCCTTATCTCGCACAGTTAGCTCACTCAGTAAGCTCGCACAGTTAGCTTGGCCCCTTATCTCGCCTGGTTAGCTCACTCGGTTTGCTCACCCAGTTAGCTTGGCCCCTTATCTCGCCTGGTTAGCTCACACAGTTAGCTTGGCCCCTTATCTCGCCCGGTTAGCTCACTCAGTTAGCTCACACAGTTAGCTTGGCCCCTTATCTCGCCTGGTTAGCTCGCACAGTTACCTAGCAGCGTTACCTAGCACAGTTTTGGTGGTGCAGTGATGAGAGACAACTCTGCTTTCACATGACATCTTTGTGTGGTTTGCTTGAAGTGGTGGAATTAGCAGAAGCATTAAAGTGGACGTGTGCTATTTTATTTACATATATTTACATTATAATCTCTTGTTTGAATTGTGTTTCCTTTGGATGGCAAAGATTTTTTTTTTACTACATTAGAAACATTTCAGCGAGCCACACAAGCTCTGCCAATCTGGAGATTTAAACATTTATGGATTTTAAGGCTGAAGATCCAATCGACACGTGACAGACGGAAGATATTCACTCACCGATCTCCGGCGTCCCGCTGATGTCTAACGGTCCTCCACACACACCATCAGCATCTTCCTGTTCACTGTGGAAGACGGGAAGCAGTCAGAACCATCAGAACCACACATCTGTCTGACAGCTCAGTGTTTCCTCTGGTGAATCCATCATTACCTGAGACAGATGCCGTTCCTGATGTCGCTCAGCCAGGCTCTCATCTGAACAGCGTCTCGTGTTTCGATCACATACTGGGCCGACCCGTCGAGCTGCAAAAGCACAAGAATTCAATTTATCCAACTTAAAAAGAAACCAAGACCCACTTTCTTCCTGTGTGAAAGAACGTTTGGATGTTTTCTAAAATGCAGTTAAACTACTGAACTGTTTTAACAACTTGGTCCAGTTCAACGCTGGACTGAAGGAACTGAGCCACAAAGAGGATCAGTTCCAGCTCTCAGAGCCTGAACTTCAGAGCAGGGAAATGGAAGCATCTGAGAAATAACTCCTCATGGTTTATTTACTGATTTATTTCTTCCTTTAGCAGCAGCTAACGCTAACAGCTTAGCTAATGAAGATGACGTACACCAACTTCTAAGGAGTTACTGCTGTTCCTTTGTGAAAGATGAACATTATTGTTCCCACATTACTTTGTTAGCTGAAGCTAACGCTAACAGCTTAGCTAATGAAGATGACGTACACCAACTTCTAAGGAGTTACTGCTGTTCCTTTCTGAAAGATGAACATTATTGTTCCCGCATTACTTTGTTAGCTGAAGCTAACGCTAACAGCTTAGCTAATGAAGATGACGTACACCAACTTCTAAGGAGTTACTGCTGTTCCTTTGTGAAAGATGAACATTATTGTTCCCACATTACTTTGTTAGCTGAAGCTAACGCTAACAGCTTAGCTAATGAAGATGACGTACACCAACTTCTAAGGAGTTACTGCTGTTCCTTTCTGAAAGATGAACATTATTGTTCCCGCATTACTTTGTTAGCTGAAGCTAACGCTAACAGCTTAGCTAATGAAGATGACGTACACCAACTTCTAAGGAGTTACTGCTGTTCCTTTCTGAAAGATGAACATTATTGTTCCCGCATTACTTTGTTAGCTGAAGCTAACGCTAACAGCTTAGCTAATGAAGATGACGTACACCAACTTCTAAGGAGTTACTGCTGTTCCTTTCTGAAAGATGAACATTATTGTTCCCACATTACTTTGTTAGCTGAAGCTAACGCTTACAGCTTAGCTAATTAAATAACTCCTCATGGTTTATTTACTGGTTTATTTCTTCCTTTAGCAGCAGCTAACGCTAACAGCTAACGCTAACAGCTTAGCTATTGAAGATGACGTACAACAACTTCTGAGGAGTTACTGCTGTTCCTTTCTGAAAGATGAACATTATTGTTCCCACATTACTTTGTTAGCTGAAGCTAACGCTAACAGCTTAGCTAATGAAGATGACGTACACCAACTTCTAAGGAGTTACTGCTGTTCCTTTCTGAAAGATGAACATTATTGTTCCCACATTACTTTGTTAGCTGAAGCTTTCTAGCTGAACGGTTCCGTTCTGTAACTCAGACAACCTGCAGCTGTGTTTAAGGTGTGTTTCCAACACACCACCGGTCCTCTCCTCACTCTCGCTGTGCTAACGTTACATTATCGGCATGTTTCTGATAAAGATGGAGGTCTCCAGGTACAACTGTTTAATGAGGTTAATATATCCAAAATGTTTAAACGCAGTAATTAACGGTTCACATGCATTACTGCGAGTTACACTGTGCACATCTCCGGCTTGGTCCATCACTGTTGATGAGAAAGCATTGTTTGCTAGCATCTGCTGCTAACTTACAGCTAACTGCTAAGTTACGGCTAACTGCTAACTTACAGCTAACGGCTAACTTACAGCTAACTGCTAACTTACAGCTAACTGCTAACCTGTTTCCCTCTGGGATCAATACAGTAACTATCTGTATCTATAGAGCTGGAGTGTTTGACTGGAGGAACAGCTTCATTATGTCTGTGTTTCTGAATTAAATCACAGCAGCTGTCCAGATGTTGATGAGGTAACGCAGGTAAACACACCTGAACTCTCCACAGCAGCATGACAGAGTGTCCTCAGCCAGAAACTAACCAACCTCCTGTTGAAACTGAAGCCTGATTAAACCAACAGTTATTTTGACCAAAGCCTCTCAAACATCTACCTAAGATCTCAGAGAACCGTGTCAGATTGTTGAAAATAAGGGCAGAATATGTCACCTTTCCTTATAGCGCTGTCAGGTGGAACTGACTCTAATGTGTGGACATTACAGAGCGAGTAAGAACCCTTCAGCATCGAGTGTAAAAGTGGAGGTAACTCCTCCCGGGTCGTCACCTGCAGCAGAAACGTGTTCTCCTTGTCGGGGACCTCCAGCGCCGTGGTGCTCCTCACGTCCACGATGGAGCAGCAGGGGACGGTCAGCCGGGGCTTCGACGACTGAGCAGGAAAAAAGGATTTCAGTCATGCACTTTTGGGTACTTTGAAGCTTCAAACATCCAGAGAGAACTCAGATTCCCTCCTGACAACAACCTTCTTTAGCTTCTTTACCTCCCAAACAAAAAGCTCTTCCTTTTAAACCAGTTTAACCAAAAAGATTTAAGCCTTTGCCTCAAATGTGGCAGGGTGGAGACTGAGAGCATTTAAGTTTTAAATTAAGCTTTAAATTTAGGCAACAAGGAAAAACATTCAAACATCCAGAGAGAACTCAGATTCCCTCCTGACAACAACCTTCTTTAGCTTCCCAAACAAAAAGCTCTTCCTTTTAAACCAATTTAACCAAAAAGATTTAAGCCTTTGTGTTCTGGAAGCTGCCTCAAATGTGGCAGGGTGGAGACTGAGAGCATTTAAGTTTCAAATTAAGCTTTAAATTTAGGCAACAAGGAAAAACATTTAGAATTCAACTGTATTTAATTACTGCACTACTTTGATGTCATTTAATGACTTTCTTATAGATCTAAATATTTCTTTTATCATTTACTGGTCTGAGATTGGAAAGTTCCCAGCTGCCAGTGAATGCAGCATGAGAACAGCAGTGTTGCAGGAAATGAGAGCTAATTTATGATGTTGTAAAGCACAAATAACCGCCTGGATACGGCCCGTGGGAAGCAGCTGCGTGCACAGATTTTATCTGCCGACAGAGCGCGCACGTGACTGATCCGAGCTGACGAGCGCTGCCATTGGCCGGTGTCCACACACCGCAAAATAAGAAGAAACGAGGGAAATATCCAGCACAGAGCTGCATCTCTGCACAGAAACACACATGAAAGGATAGATTTAATCTGTCAAAGATGAAGATCTCACATCATTCTGAATCATTCGACTTACTCCGTTTGTTTGGCTTAAATCATATTATTCTGTTTTACACCGTGTGTGTTACGCCTCAGCCTCAGTCAGCCTCACGCCTCAGCCTCAGTCAGCCTCACGCCTCAACCTCACGCCTCAGCTTCAGCCTCAGTCAGCCTCACGCCTCAGTCAGCCTCACGCCTCAGCTTCAGTCAGCCTCAGCTTCAGTCAGCCTCACGCCTCAGCCTCAGTCAGCCTCAGCTTCAGTCAGCCTCCCGCCTCAGCCTCAGTCAGCCTCAGTCAGCCTCACGCCTCAACCTCAGTCAGCCTCACGCCTCAGTCAGCCTCACGCCTCAGCCTCAGTCAGCCTCAGCTTCAGTCAGCCTCCCGCCTCAGCCTCAGTCAGCCTCAGTCAGCCTCAGCTTCAGTCAGCCTCACGCCTCAGCCTCAGTCAGCCTCAGCTTCAGTCAGCCTCACGCCTCAGCCTCAGTCAGCCTCAGCTTCAGTCAGCCTCCCGCCTCAGCCTCAGTCAGCCTCAGTCAGCCTCACGCCTCAACCTCAGTCAGCCTCACGCCTCAGTCAGCCTCACGCCTCAACCTCACGCCTCAGCCTCAGCTTCAGTCAACCTCACGCCTCAACCTCAGCTTCAGTCAACCTCACGCCTCAACCTCACGTCTCAGCTTCAGTCAGCCTCACGCCTCAACCTCACGCCTCAGCCTCAGCTTCAGTCAACCTCACGCCTCAGCCTCAGCTTCAGTCAACCTCACGCCTCAACCTCACGTCTCAGCTTCAGTCAGCCTCACGCCTCAGTCAGCCTCAGCTTCAGTCAGCCTCACGCCTCAGCCTCACGCCTCAGTCAGCCTCAGCTTCAGTCAGCCTCACGCCTCAGCCTCAGTCAGCCTCACGCCTCAACCTCACGTCTCAGCTTCAGTCAGCCTCACGCCTCAGTCAGCCTCACGCCTCAACCTCACGTCTCAGCTTCAGTCAGCCTCAGCTTCAGTCAGCCTCACGCCTCAGCCTCACGCCTCAGTCAGCCTCACGCCTCAGCCTCACCCTCAGCCTCAGCCTCAGTCAGCCTCAGCCTCACCCTCAGCCTCAGTCAGCCTCAGTCAGCCTCAGCCTCAACATCAGTCAGCCTCAGCCTCACGCCTCAGCCTCAGTCAGCCTCAGCCTCACGCCTCAACCTCAGCCTCAGCCTCAGTCAGCCTCAGCCTCACCCTCAGCCTCAGCCTCAGTCAGCCTCAGTCAGCCTCAGCCTCAACATCAGTCAGCCTCAGCCTCAGCCTCACCCTCAGCCTCAGCCTCAGTCAGCCTCAGCCTCACCCTCAGCCTCAGCCTCAGTCAGCCTCAGCCTCAGTCAGCCTCAGCCTCACCCTCAGCCTCAGCCTCAGTCAGCCTCAGCCTCACCCTCAGCCTCAGCCTCAGTCAGCCTCAGCCTCACCCTCAGCCTCAGCCTCAGTCAGCCTCAGCCTCACCCTCAGCCTCAGCCTCAGTCAGCCTCAGTCAGCCTCAGCCTCAACATCAGTCAGCCTCAGCCTCACGCCTCAGCCTCAGTCAGCCTCAGCCTCAGTCAGCCTCAGTCAGCCTCAGCCTCAACATCAGTCAGCCTCAGCCTCACGCCTCAGCCTCAGTCAGCCTCAGCCTCAGTCAGCCTCAGTCAGCCTCAGTCAGCCTCAGCATGTTTTACATCCACAGAGAGGACAACTTACCTTTGGTGGAATGAAGAATTCCAGGTAGTACTCCTCTCCCCGCTCGCCGCCCTCTCGGTCCCTCTCTCGGAGGACCAGGCGACATTTATGCCAGCGCCCCCCCCTCCAGGGCACGTTCCCGCCGCTGGCCAGAGGCGCCACCGTTCCTGCCTGGGCTGCGGAGGATGAAGCTGAAGCAGTGTTGTTGTTGTCTGTGGCGTGATGCAGGAGACCAAACGAGAAGCCGGAGAAGCCGTGGCTTCCGCTTAACTCGTCGTTGGATGAGCTGACGCTCACCCCGCCCTCCCGCACGAGCCGGCCCACCTTCCTGGGAGGTCCCACAGCGGCGGCGCTGCTCGGAGGCAGCGTGGAGGAGTGAGAGCCGGCAGCATTTGGCGTGAGAACAGGAGGAGGGGACCGCGACAATCGGAGTTTCTCCAGACGATGGCTCCACTTGTCCTTCTCGCCTCCTTCCCCGTTGCTCCGCCGCCGGTCCCGGGCGGCCTCCGACAGAGACAGAGAGGTGGCGCTGCTTGAAGACGAGGGAGGCAGAGAGGAGGAGGAGGAATGAGGAAGGGAGAGGGGCATGGAGAGGGACACAGGCATGGAGGAGGTGGGTGTGGGAGGCTGTGTACCAGAGTTCCTCTTGGAGGCGGAGGCCAGGTTGGCGTCCTGGACGCCCATGGTGTAGCTGTAGCTGGAGGGCAGCTGGCTCTGAGCGGAGTCGCTGGAGGAGCTTCGCCAGTGCAGGATGCCGCGCACGCTGCCCCGCACGCTGCGGCCCACGTTCCGCAGGGAGAAGCGCTTCTTCAGTTTGTTTTTGGAGGAGTTGGGGGTGCCGTTGTCTTTGGAGCCGGGCGGAGGAGTGACGGAGGAAGGAGGAATCTGAGGAGTGTGGGAGGTGTCTGCTTGCTCCACCTCTGAGGATTCTGCTTCCTGCTCTTCTGGCTCCACGTCTTCCCCGACCAACGCCACCCCGAGCCAGCTGTCCTCCTCTTCCTCAGCAGGTGCTTCCCCGTTCCCCGGGCCCTGCATGGCGCCCCTGTCTTCGCGCCTCCCGTTGTTCCCGCCCACTGAGGAGCAGCATGACGACGACGAAGATGGAGGCAGGACTTGACCCTGTGCGTAGGAATCCTGAAACCTGTCCCCGCTGCGGGTCGCCAACACCAGCCGCGTTGGTGCCGGCTTGGATGCGGCCCGCGTCGCGTTAATGGCGGGGCAGGGGAGGACCGCCCCCGCAGTCACTGACAGCGGCGAGATGGCTTCCTCTTCCAGGGAAGTGGCATCAGACGGGGGAGCCCAGCTCACCATCTCATCGCGCCCTGGCGCACAGTTCGGTGGGAGCGCCCCCTCCAGCTCGCTCTGGAAGTGGCGAACAAAGCGGTCGGTGAAACGCCGGCAGAAGGCGGCCGCTGAGTCCGCGGTGTAGTGCGGATTTTCCAGGAGGAAAGCCCGAAAGTGGCGTGCAAAGTCGCCGGCTGCAACGCGGGCGTGAAGCTCACAGAATTCGGTCCAGCTCAGGGAGGGCGAGGGGGACGGCGTGGGGGTGTCTGACAGGGAGGACGGGTGAGCCTGCGAGGGAGGACTCACCAGGGGAGGGAGCGGGGGAGGCCGGGAGGACAGAGGCAGCAGGGAAGGAGACGGAGGGGACGGAGACGGGGAGGGGGAAGGAGGTAAAGGAGAGGAGTTGGCAGCCCGGGGGCTGGGTGGGGTTAAAAGGGAGCCGTTCATCCTGCTGAAAGGCCCGGGCGCTGACTGACTGCGGAGCCGTCAAATCACCTCAAACATGCACGAGAAAGCTGAAGTGACTGCACAGCTGGGGTAAATAACTGGGGTAAACAACTGGGGCAAACAGCACATTGGTCTTCTCATTTACCAACGAGTGTGAACTCAAGTGCTGCCCCACCGGACCCGTGCAAGACGGGCTGTAAAAAGGTCAAATATCGCCAACTGTCCGCTATTTGCTACATTATTTTATGAGATTTAATCCTATTTTACTTCAACACGAAAATAAGGGCCTCAAACAGGCAGCAAGTGGGGGGCTGGAGAACGTTTGATGACTGTGATTCACAAGGTCAGTCCCATCTTCATCGTCTGACATCCACCCAGAGAGGCACGACCACATCCTGGGAGAGACCGAAAGAAGAAGAAGAAAGTCACCAAAAAAGCACACAAACCCTACAAATCCAGGGAGAACAAAACGGACCGAGGACAAAAATACAGCAGAATTAGCTCAAGATTTACCAACTTACCTGTGAAAAGCAGCCCGAAAAGTTCAAACTATGACGTCAAAACTGCAGCCGATTATTTTCTGTCTCAAACAATCAAAGCCACACGGTGACACTTTAACGTGCTTTTCAGAATTCATGAGGAAATAACCAGCAGATTCATCCACGAGGGGACAATTTTCTGACATTTTCATGACACTGAGAGCTGTGCACAATCATCCAGGACTAACTTTGATCACAGCAGCTCAGATGTTCATGTACCGTCCACAGCTCAGATTATTTAACATGGCTGCATTTTATTTTGATTTATGGTGGGAAAAATACTATAAAATCTCTGCAAAAACTAACATGTCAACAAATTATATAAGAATTTCCAACCAGGTGCCGATTTCCTGCAGGGAAATTCATGCATATTTAGCCTTATACATCCTGAACTGCATGTTTCTGGAATAAACTTTCAGAGCACCAATAAACTGGGGGTTTTCACAGGTATAACGGTTGCATTTTCCTCCCATCACAGTAACTTCAGCTGTATTCTCACATGGGTGTTGCTACTTGTACTTTAATAAAGGACGTGAGTGCTTCCTCCGCCGCAGGATGAGAAAGAAGAAAAGCTAACTGCATGTTTGTGGACCTGAAAGCTGCGTTAATGTGCGAGTCTTTCAGCTCTTTTCAGACGTATAACGTTAGCCAGCTAACAATAGCTACCGAACCTCGGCTCGGACCCGCCGTTCATTAGCATCTGTATTTGGCAGCGCTGGTTATTTATAACTGTTTTGGTGGTGGCTGATATTGGGTGTCTCTCAAATGACCACATATTGAATCATCCAGCGGCAGCCAACGCCAAACATTCTCAACGAGCTAAGCTAACAGTTAGCCAGCTAGCTAGCTATTAATAAATCAGCTAACTAGCTATCAACAGAGCTCGAGCGGTGAACTGTGTGACCTGTACCTGTACATCCCAGCCCGGTGTGTTCATCTATGAGTGAAGCGGCCACACATTTCAGCATTCTCTCTGACCGCATAACGGGACTATCATTTTCCCAAAGGTTGTTGTTGTTGTTGCTAAATATGAATATTGCTATGCCTTGCCTGGAGCCGTTCTTCTCGTACTGGCTCGTATTCTCGCGATATTTGCGGGGAGGTCGGTGAGTGCAGCGTCGAGCGCTCAAGCGGCTGCTGTTTCTCCGCCAATAGCGGATAGCTGCAACTAACAGCTGGGTTTTAGTGGATGAGCCAGGACATTTTTGGACATAAAGAAATAAATTGTGGAGAAGAGAAGTGGATGGATAGTTTCTACCCCGCAAACGGACCCGCAGCCAAGAGGAGGGCCCAATTCAGTCCAAATCAACCAAAGCTGAGCACATCTGTGGAGGATCAATAAAATGTTCAGTGGTACTATTTTAAGCCAAAGTGTGATTTGATCTTATTCGTTTTATCAACAGAAAAAACTTATGAGTAAGTTTGAACTGAATTCAAACTGTTGCATTATTAATTTCTTTTGCCACACTTCTATTTGATGACATATTTCTGCCTCTACAGAGCAGAATATCATTAAAGCATTCAAGGAACCTGGAGGAGTTTCAGTGTAAAGGACGAGGGAGCAAGCCTAAGCTGGACCCCGTGACCTCTGACCCCTCAGACGCTGCATCAAGAACCGTCATTCATCAGCAGCTGATAGAAGCACATGGACAAGGGATTACTGTGGAAACCTTTGTCAAGCACCACAATACAGAGTTCCATTCACAAGCTTTACTGTGCAGGAAAGAAGCCTGATGTTAACCTCGTCCACTTCTCTGGGCTCGGAGGCGTCTGGGATGGACCGTCACACGGTGGAAACGTGTGCTGTGGTCAGACCCATCAGTATTCCACATCTTTGCTGGAAGAAATGGAGCAAAGAGCAAAAGCAGCATCCAGCCTGCTGTCAGCAGCCAGTCCCTGCAGCCAGGCTCTGTGATGGTATGGGGTTGGATCAGGGGGCAAAGCTCATTTCCACTTCTGTGACGGCAGCATTAATGCAGAAAAGCTCACTGAGATTTTACAGCAACATATGCTGCCTTCAAGGCCACATCTTTTCCTGGGACGTCCCAGCATTGTTCAAGCAGACCATGGAAAACCACATTCTGCCACAGTCCAGAGGCCTGGCTGAGGAAGAAGAGGTACGGGTGCTGGACTGGCTGCCTGCAGTCCTGACCTGTCCCCAGCAGAGAAACAACCACCCCCCCGCCCTGCTGCACACCTTAAGACCTGTTTAAGGAAGAATGGGACAAAATAACAGCTGGAACTCTGCATCACCTGGTTTCCTCAGAGTCAGAGCGGCTTTAAGTGTTGGCAGAAGGAAACAAAGTGTTTGGTCATTATTTGGTCATTATTTGGTATAATTTGGTCATTATTTGGTATATTTTGATCATTATTTGGTATAATTTGGTCATTATTTAGTGTAATTCGGTGATTATTTGGTGTAATTCTGACATTATTTGGTGTAATTTGGTCATTATTTGGTGTAATTTGGTCATTATTTGGTGTAATTTGGTCATTATTTGGTATATTTTGATCATTATTTGGTGTAATTTTGTCATTATTTGGTATATTTTGATCATTATTTGGTATATTTTGATCATTATTTGGTGTAATTCGGACATTATTTGGTGTAATTTGGTCATTATTGGTATTCAGACGTGTTTGTAGGAAGAATGGGACAAAATAACAGCTGGAACTCTGCATCACCTGGTTTCCTCAGAGTCAGAACGGCTTTAAGTGTTGGCAGAAGGAAACGTTACAGGAAATATTGTGTTTCATGGAATAAAAGTCTCATTAAGAATCACTGTTTTTCCATTTTGTGCCACTTTTGTCTGATTTGGGGTTCGATCGAAGCATAAACGGGAATCAAGATGTTTTTTCCATTAATACATTATTGTGTTGAACTCTGGTCCCAAAAAAATTAAATAAATTGCTGCAGAAAACACTGCTGTTCTGCTGCAGCTGGTGTCTTAACCCCAAAGGGATCATTTAAACTGAAGCTAACTGTACTTTTAGCAGTGAATAAAGAACAATTCCACTCTCTGTTCAGGTTTGATGGGATTTCTGATCTTCCTGCTCAAACTGTTTCCAGATCAGTTTCAGCATCTTTACAAAGCTGCATTCACTGCCCTCTAGTGGCTAAAACGGCTCATTTAGTTTAAGTTTACTTTAAAACGGGTTTCATTCCATTCAATGAGGGGAAAAGATGACGTTAATTGTTCTGTGTGAAAGTCAAACCCAGTTTAACTGGAGATAACAGATGTTAGTTCTGTTTTCATGTCACATTTCTTATTTTTGCATTTACCTGAACAAAAGTATTGAATCCAGCTGTTTATTGACTGTGTCTATGACAAGAAATCTGATAGAAACAAACCAGTCATGTTCTACGTTCCTCTGGAGGCTTTTTATTGGTCAATTTCTAAAAGAAAACAAGAAGCAGAAAGAAAGAAACAGTCATAAAACTGACTTTAGTTTTTATTGCACAGTCCAGCAGAGCAAAGATAAACATATTTAACTTCTGTACATCTTCAGCATCACTGATTTTAGGAATTATTCATCAAAAATATACAATTTAGATACAAAGTTCCAGTTCTTCAGCCACAGCAGTGAAACCGGTTCAAACTGTTTTTAAGGGAAGACGTGGAAACAACCAGTTATTTCTGAGCTATAAAACGAGGCTCCGACAAACAGCTAAACAGAGCTCAGAGCCCACATTAAGGCGGCTTTAGTCCACCTCCTCAATAGTTGGCCCCTGGCTGGCGGCCCCTGCCTGCTCTCTGCAGGAACCGGCGGGCGTCCCTCCCTGATACAACTTGCTGATGATGGGGTTGCACACTTTCTCCAGCTCTTTCTGCTTGTGTTGGTACTCGTCTTTCTCAGCCAGCTGGTTGTTCTCCAGCCAGGTGATGGTCTCCTCACACTTCTCAGTCACCTTCTTCTTGTCCTCCTCGCTGATTTTGCCCTTCAAGCTCTCGTCCTGCACGCTGCTCTTCACGCTGAAGGCCAAGGACTCCAGGGAGTTCTTGGCAGCCATTTTGTCCCTCTGCAGGTCGTCCTCAGCTCTGTATTTGTCGGCGTCCTGCACCATCCTCTCGATCTCCTCTGGGCTCAGGCGGCCCTTATCGTTGGTGATGGTGATCTTGTTCTCTTTGCCGGTGCTTTTGTCCACCGCCGACACGTTCAAGATCCCGTTGGCGTCGATGTCGAAGGTGACCTGGATCTGCGGGACCCCTCTGGGAGCGGGTGGGATTCCCGTCAGCTCAAACTTGCCCAGCAGGTTGTTGTCCTTGGTCATGGCTCTCTCCCCTTCGTAGACCTGGATCAGGACCCCGGGCTGGTTGTCACAGTAGGTGCTGAACACCTGGCTTTGTTTGCTGGGGATGGTGGTGTTGCGTTTGATCAGGGACGTCATCACCCCTCCGGCCGTCTCGATACCCAGGGACAGAGGCGCCACGTCCAGCAGCAGCAGGTCCTGAACGTTGCCCGAGGCGTCCCCGGAGAGGATGGCGGCCTGGACGGCGGCGCCGTAGGCCACCGCCTCGTCCGGGTTGATGCTCTTGTTCAGCTCCCGGCCGTTGAAGAAGTCCTGCAGCAGTTTCTGGATCTTGGGGATTCTGGTGGAGCCTCCCACCAGCACCACGTCGTGGATCTGGCCCTTGTCCATTTTGGCGTCCCTCAGGGCTTTCTCCACCGGCTCCAAGGTTCCCCTGAACAGGTCGGAGCACAGCTCCTCAAAGCGAGCCCTGGTGACGGAGGTGTAGAAGTCGATGCCCTCAAACAGAGAGTCGATCTGGATGCTGGCCTGGGAGCTGGAGGACAGGGTCCTCTTGGCCCTCTCACAAGCTGTGCGCAGCCTCCTCAGGGCTCTCTTGTTCTGGCTGATGTCCTTCTTGTGCTTCCTCTTGAACTCCTCCACAAAGTGGTTGACCATGCGGTTGTCAAAGTCCTCTCCGCCCAGGTGAGTGTCTCCGGCCGTGGCCTTCACCTCGAAGATGCCGTCTTCGATGGTCAGGATGGACACGTCGAAGGTGCCCCCGCCCAGGTCAAAGATCAGGATGTGGCGTTCTCCTGACTTGCCTTTGTCCAGACCGTAGGCGATGGCGGCCGCCGTGGGCTCGTTGATGATTCTCAGGACGTTGAGTCCCGCGATGACGCCTGCGTCTTTAGTGGCCTGTCGCTGGGAGTCGTTGAAGTACGCCGGGACTGTGATGACGGCGTTGGACACCTTTTGGCCCAGGTAGGCCTCGGCGACCTCCTTCATCTTCACCAGGACCATGGAGGAAACCTCCTCGGGGTAGAAGGCTTTGTCCTCCCCTTTGTACTCTACTTGTATTTTGGGCCTCCCTCCCTCTGAAACCACCTTGAAGGGCCAGTGCTTCATGTCCGCCTGCACCACTGGATCATCACACTTTCTTCCAATCAGTCTCTTGGCATCAAACACAGTGTTGCTGGGGTTCAGAGCCACCTGGTTCTTGGCTGCGTCCCCAATCAGCCTCTCGGTGTCGGTGAAGGCCACATAGCTGGGGGTGGTCCTGTTGCCCTGGTCGTTGGCGATGATTTCTACTTTCCCGTGCTGGAAAACCCCCACACAGGAGTAGGTGGTGCCCAGGTCGATGCCGATCGCTACGCCTTTAGCTGCAGGCATCTTGGCTGAGTTGGCTTTGTGTCCTAAAGCTGCAGAGACACAAATGAGGAGGAGCATGAGAAAAGGGAACATCTGCAGCAGCTGTTGGAGCTTCAGCTGTTTTCTGTCACAAACTGAGTCCCAGCATCAGAGGACTGAGGTCATTCAGAGTGAATGCATCGCTTCAAATCACATGAGTTAAATATATCAAGAAAGAACAGAAACTAAACCATTAAGCCGTTAAATCTGCAACAAGACACAATTATTTAGATACACATAAAAAGCTTCTGTTCACTTTAATGTTACAGAACCGCAAAGTAGGCAGAAAACCGAGTTACTGACAGATTTGAACAGTTCTGTGATAAGTCAGAGCTTCTTATATTCTTACTGTTCAAAACAAGCATGATTAGATAAAAAGATGTTCATTTTTAAAATAAAGTCACTTAGTAGCAGCAAATTATTTCTTTTGGCGTTAACAAACAGAAAAATATCTAGAAGTAGACCTAAAACAGGGAAAACTTTAGATGAGTACTTACTCTGGATGGAAGGTCAAATAAAGCTGGATTAGAATTGAAATCAGTTCCTCTCCGCTGCGCAGCTCGTCTTCAGCTGTAGTCTTCAGTGTCTCTTCTCGGCTCTCTTCTTCTCTGAACTGCCGGTGTTCACCACCAGCACCGTTTTTATTCTTCTTCGCTCCTTTCCCGTTGTTTCTCGAGCTTTCCCTTGACTCTCTTGTCCAATCACAGGTCAGTGCGGCGCTCTGCGTCATGACGTCATCCGCGAGAAGTTTCTACTCGCTTCTCGTCGCTCAGAGAAATCGTTAGAAGTGTTAAACAGAAAAATATAGTTTTAGATCATTTAGGATTCATCTTCTGAATACAGTAAGAGTGACAGCGAATATAGACAGAGTGATGTTTAAAAGCTCCGTGAAAAATTCAAGTAAATCAGGACACAAATCTACTTTAAAACCAACCGTTGATCGAATTATTCTTGATATTATTCCATTAAAATCTCAAATATTTTATTGAATAATAAGATTTAATTCATGCCGAAATGATTAGAGGACATTAGAGATTAAAATGAGTTGCTGGACTCTTTTTACAACTCTGTACAATAACCAGGAGACCAGAAATGCTTTAAAACGGTCGTTTTGTAAATGGAGTCTTGGTGCACAGCGTCTGTTTGGAGAAGGAGACATTTAATCAACATTTACATATAGATTTTTTATATTTATATTTGAAAGTGAGGTCAATCTGTTGATATTTACAACAATTGCTTGAAAATTCAAAATAATTCAGAAAATATAAGCCTTTGGGCATTTTTTTCTTCTATTCAGACTATATTATTTAGTAGTTACTGTGTATTTTTATTCATGAGGCTTAACAAACGGTTTGTGTCAATGAGGGTTACCTTTCAGCCGTCTTATTGTAAAACTGAAATGTGCCCAAGTGAAGCAACTTTATCAGAAGTCTCTGGAATCAACTAGAAGCAGGCAGAAACCTGCAGAAACGTCCGTATAAATCTGTTTTACTGTCCTCACAGAGCGCTCCGATGTGGCTGAAATAACACAGAAAATAATCAGTCTGTATGTTGAGCTTCTTTTTAAATAAGTTCAACAGGTATTTTTATTAATATATTAATGAAAATATATTCTGAGTAAAAATAATCAAACTTATTGAGTAAAACTCAGCCACAATAATCAATATGGTATTATATCGATATGCCACATACAGTCAACAGTTATTTACTTTTTATATAAATACATAACATTATTTTCTCCTTCAGGAAATAGTTATCGTGCTTATATTTGACACATAAGTTAAAATAATATGACAGTATCAGCTGCTTATTTGACCTTTTACAGCTCTGCTGATCAGAGGCCGATTTCTGTGTGTCAGAAAGTTTTTGTGCTACTTCTTTATGATTTTAATACAATATCAGACGTTAAATCTTTTAAATCAGCACAGTTTGTCCTTTTAAATTAAAATCATCGCATGTGGGAAAACAGAAATAAAATAAAAACCGATTCCATAAACAACACATTCTGGAGCTCAAAGAATTATTAATTTAAAAGCTTTATTCACTTAAATACATCACATTTACCTTTAAATTAACTACTGCAGTGTTTAAGTTCATCTTAGCTGTAGTTCAGAGTTAAATTCATAACTTACAGATATCATCATTAAACTTTAATCACAAGCTTTGAAATGTTGTATTTTTACATGCAAAATGAGGCATTATTGAACCAAAATAATATAGTAATAGTAATATAATAACGTTTCCTGATTGTGAAGAAGGAAGGAAACTGGTGAATTTCACAGAACTCGATGTGGAAAACATCCTCCAAACAAAACAATCGTGTCTGACCTGTAAAGCAGCACCAGGAGGAGTGCGTTTACATCGGTAAAATCGAGCTACACAGAACCTTTCAACAGCGAATATCACAAAGAAACAAAGTCAAAAGAGAAATAGTGTCAGCCAAAGCAGGCAATAATACCAAGTGGAGGGTTATCCAGCAGATAACTGCTGAGACTCTGCCTCTCTAAGGTGCTCTTTTTATACCTAATCATGTCATTGAGCTGGTTCCAATGGACCTGATCAGTTACACCATGTTCCTCAAGCCATTTCTTTTTAGAACCACTTACTTTTGCATGTTTTCTATGTTCAAATGTGAATAAAATGTTGATTTATGAGACTGGTGTCAATGTCTCTGGAGATAAAGACTGTAAATCCATGCAGTGAGGAGTCTGAGCGTCTCGTTTGTCTCTGTGTGGCGCCGTGAGGGACCTCGCCTCTCGCCCAATGGCGGCTGGAATAGGCTCCTCTGATTTAGATTCAGCACATATAGAAAATGAATGAGTTGTAGAATCCAGGGGCAACAAAACCCTGCTCGACAGAAAACGACACCAACACAAACATGTACAAATGAATAGTAACAAGTATGAGCAGAATCTTCCCTAAAGGCACATCTTCCGTGATGTTCTTAGAGTTTTTGGTCTTCTTCGTCAGGAGTTGCTGATTTCAGACGATTCTGCTGAGGTGGCTTCGATGTTTCGTCTGTTGAGTCCTGAGGTCGACTGGCTTCGCCGGAGGTGGACTCCTCTGGAGGAACACCCTGAAAAAACACACCATTTCAGATTCTTTAGTCCAAAATGTTGTCTTCTGCCTTCAGCACATGTCCCTGTAATCAACAACAACCTACGTCATGGAAGTCAAACTCAGGCAGTGGAATTATATTCGACCCGTGAGATAAAACCAAATGTCTGCTGGAGACAGCGTTCGCTCTATAATACTATAAATATAAATGTCCGAGAATGCCCTGCGAGTCAATCAGGACTCTGTTAGCATTCGTTAGCGACCTCATGCTAACGGTGGCATCGGGCCCCAGAAATGTCCAAACGAAAGGTGGAAAAAAGCAGCTTTTAGGCAGGTGGGAAGCAGAATATCTGTCATTAGTTATTATTGTTGTTATTTAAGTGAGTTAACTGAGTTAAACTGTTGAAATTTAACTCAGAAGGCTACAAAGAGAGAGAGAGAGTTTTATTGAAAAAATAAATGTCTTTTATTTTACATTTGATTTCACGTGTTTAGAGTTATAAGCTTTGCTATGTTTAAACATAACTTAAGCTGGTTTCCATCTGAAAAGGCGGAGACCGCGTACTACACAACATTTGGAAGTTACTTATTACGAAGTAAAGCCCTGAAATAACTCATTTATTCTGTTAAGATGTACTGCACTACTGTTATCATAAAATATAAATAATAATTCACAAGAGTTAGAGTCTTAGAGGGTGCAGTGGAGAAGATGAATCTGTGGGAATTTCCCCAAAGAAAAGGTCAAGTGAGGCTGCAGGTGCAGAGGAAATATGATACATTGGCTGGAAGCCAAACCAATAGGGAAAAATGGATTGGGCGGGGTCTAACTGTTGCCGGGCGGAATAGAGTTTCCGGGAAAAGACTCACTTTAGAGTTTATGTCCCCTGAATAAACTCTAGTGCACTGGATTTTTGACTCTCTCAATTGACTTTATTTTGGCTGTTTTCTCACTCCAACAAACCTTAAAGGAACTTTAAAGCTTTTTGCTGTAATAAGGCCTTAAATATATATTTCAGGTTCAGTAATAAAAGTGACCTTGACCTGGATATTTTCTTCCACAACAGTGCAGGGTTCAGACAGAAGCTGTTTCCACAACAGTGGAGTTAGCACAGACACACCAGGCATTAGCATCGGTGCCACAAGGCCGAGCCCAGGGAACCATTTGTCCTGACTGCTCACTGTATTGAGTTCTCTTTTCTATATTTTTCTGGTGATAATGTTTAGAAAGTAAGGTTACCAGCACACGGTCACCGGCGCCATCTTGTGCCGTCACCAGCACACGGTCACCGCCGCCATCTTGTGCCGTCACCAGCACACCGTAACAGCCGCCATCTTGTGCCGTCACCAGCACACGGTCACCGCCGCCATCTTGTGCCGTCACCAGCACACGGTCACAGCCGCCATCTTGTGCCGTGACCAGCACACGGTCACCACCGCCATCTTGTGCCGTGACCAGCACACGGTCACCACCGCCATCTTGTGCCGTCACCAGCACACGGTCACCGGCGCCATCTTGTGCCGTCACCAGCACACGGTCACCGGCGCCATCTTGTGCCGTCACCAGCACACGGTCACCACCGCCATCTTGTGCCGTCACCAGCACACGGTAACAGCCGCCATCTTGTGCCGTCACCAGCACACGGTCACCGGCGCCATCTTGTGCCGTGACCAGCACACGGTCACCACCGCCATCTTGTGCCGTCACCAGCACACGGTCACCGGCGCCATCTTGTGCCGTCACCAGCACACGGTCACCGGCGCCATCTTGTGCCGTCACCAGCACACGGTCACCACCGCCATCTTGTGCCGTCACCAGCACACGGTAACAGCCGCCATCTTGTGCCGTCACCAGCACACGGTCACCGGCGCCATCTTGTGCCGTGACCAGCACACGGTCACCACCGCCATCTTGTGCCGTCACCAGCACACGGTAACAGCCGCCATCTTGTGCCGTCACCAGCACACGGTAACTACTGTTCGGCTTCTTAGCTTGGTCTGTTATCTGTAATATTTCAGATATTTTTAACATTTTTAGGGCTTTAGTTTTACTTATTAGCTGGTGATTATTATTTTAAATCATGTTACTGAAGATTCACTGAAAAACATTCATTTTCTAATGACCAACCCAGCTCCTGCTCGATCCCAGCACCAATCAGAGTAGTTCTTAAACTTTTTGTAATCATGGCAACCTTGATTTTTACAGTTTAAACTAATTAAATTGTTGCTGACTTTGCACATCATCCTGAGTCGCCGTTGGTTTGAAACGACGTTATGAAGCAAAGAGGTTTCACTGAGTTAAACCTGTTACCTGGACTCCTTCCTGCTGCTGACTGGCCTCCACTTTAATGATTACATCTGAGGGTGGAGGGTCGTGTTGAGGAACCAGCCTCTTCTTTTGCTCCATCTCTCTGGACTCGTCCCCATTCGGTGCAGATGTTTCAGTGGGCGGAGCTAATGCTTTGGGTAAAAACAACAGACCTTTAGCTGTAGAGCTTCAGGGATCCCAGGAGCTTTGTAGCTGCCCCTGGTCGGCTCTACCGTGGCATGTTGCTGCTGCTGAGGGGCCAGAATACTTTCCCTTTGAGTTTCAACAGCATTTTGCTGTATTTCATCATAATTATATTTAACAGTTAGTTTTACTTCCTCACGTGTAAACGAACAGTTAATGGATCCATCTCACCAATAACAGGTAACTGCAGATTAATATGATAAAATGGTAAATCTGACAACAACACAGGCACACTGAGGGAAAACTGACAGATTTAAAGTTACGAATGAATTAACTCACATTTTAGTTCATTGTACCAACATCTAAAGTAACTCACCACGTTCTGTTGTGTGTCTTAAATCTTCCCAGAGTTCAGGGTTTGTCCTGCAGAGGAAACAAAGTCAGAGTCTGTTCATTTTCAGGAGTAAAGGTCACATAAAAACATCACCCAGAATGGCGCCGCCCTGCTGGCAGCAGGCTGCTGCTGCAGCCTGGACAGAGTCTGAATCTTCTTCAGCTTTTCTCACCTAATTACCCTCCCAGTATAAATGCTGCTGACTCTGTCCTGTTGTCTCCTGAGTTTTTATTTGTTCTTACTTCTTTAGTTCAGTTCCTTCCTTTTCTTGCCTCAGCAGCAGCTTTAGTTCTATGAAAATCTTTGTTTTTCTGCCTTTAATCCTGCATTTGGGTCCATTTCTGTTGGTTCTAACCTTGAATCATGACATCAGCTGAATGCACCAAACTGTAACTTAAAGACTTTTCATGACTTAAAGGGTTCCCGTCACACCCTCCAGTCTCTGCCTGTTAATCAGTTCTGAGAAAGACGTGGATGAGACGACTGACCTGTAACACTTCGGGTCATCAGGACATAAAGGTCGTTCGTCTGCGACAGACGCAGCAGCTTCTTCTGCCTCCTCTTTATTCTCAGAGCTGCTGGTGGCAGGTTCCTGTGCTGAGATGTTTGTTCCTGCCTCCTCTTCATCTCTTCTCTCCTCCTCTTTATTCTCAGAGCTGCTGGTGGCAGGTTCCTGTGCTGAGGTGTTTGTTCCTGCCTCCTCTTCATCTCTTCTCTCCTCCTCTTTATTCTCAGAGCTGCTGCTGGTGGCAGGTTCCTGTGCTGAGGTGTTTGTTCCTGCCTCCTCTTTATTCTCAGAGCTGCTGGTGGCAGGTTCCTGTGCTGAGGTGTTTGTTCCTGCCTCCTCTTCATCTCTTCTCTCCTCCTCTTCATTCTCAGAGCTGCTGCTGGTGGCAGGTTCCATCTTGTGCCGTCACCAGCACACGGTCACCGGTGCCATCTTGTGCCGTCACCAGCACACGGTCACCGGCGCCATCTTGTGCCGTCACCAGCACACGGTCACCGGTGCCATCTTGTGCCGTCACCAGCACACGGTCACCGGCGCCATCTTGTGCCGTCACCAGCACACGGTCACCGGCGCCATCTTGTGCCGTCACCAGCACACGGTCACCACCGCCATCTTGTGCCGTCACCAGCACACGGTCACCGGCGCCATCTTGTGCCGTGACCAGCACACGGTCACCGGCGCCATCTTGTGCCGTCACCAGCACACGGTCACCGGCGCCATCTTGTGCCGTCACCAGCACACGGTAACTACTGTTCGGCTTCTTAGCTTGGTCTGTTATCTGTAATATTTCAGATCTTTTTAACATTTTTAGGGCTTTAGTTTTACTTATTAGCTGGTGATTATTATTTTAAATCATGTTACTGAAGATTCACTGAAAAACATTCATTTTCTAATGACCAACCCAGCTCCTGCTCGATCCCAGCACCAATCAGAGTAGTTCTTAAACTTTTTGTAATCATGGCAACCTTGATTTTTACAGTTTAAACTAATTAAATTGGTGCTGACTTTGCACATCATCCTGAGTCGCCGTTGGTTTGAAACGACGTTATGAAGCAAAGAGGTTTCACTGAGTTAAACCTGTTACCTGGACTCCTTCCTGCTGCTGACTGGCCTCCACTTTAATGATTACATCTGAGGGTGGAGGGTCGTGTTGAGGAACCAGCCTCTTCTTTTGCTCCATCTCTCTGGACTCGTCCCCATTCAGTGCAGATGTTTCAGTGGGCGGAGCTAATGCTTTGGGTAAAAACAACAGACCTTTAGCTGTAGAGCTTCAGGGATCCCAGGAGCTTTGTAGCTGCCCCTGGTCGGCTCTACCGTGGCATGTTGCTGCTGCTGAGGGGCCAGAATACTTTCCCTTTGAGTTTCAACAGCATTTTGCTGTATTTCATCATAATTATATTTAACAGTTAGTTTTACTTCCTCACGTGTAAACGAACAGTTAATGGATCCATCTCACCAATAACAGGTAACTGCAGATTAATATGATAAAATGGTAAATCTGACAACAACACAGGCACACTGAGGGAAAACTGACAGATTTAAAGTTACGAATGAATTAACTCACATTTTAGTTCATTGTACCAACATCTAAAGTAACTCACCACGTTCTGTTGTGTGTCTTAAATCTTCCCAGAGTTCAGGGTTTGTCCTGCAGAGGAAACAAAGTCAGAGTCTGTTCATTTTCAGGAGTAAAGGTCACATAAAAACATCACCCAGAATGGCGCCGCCCTGCTGGCAGCAGGCTGCTGCTGCAGCCTGGACAGAGTCTGAATCTTCTTCAGCTTTTCTCACCTAATTACCCTCCCAGTATAAATGCTGCTGACTCTGTCCTGTTGTCTCCTGAGTTTTTATTTGTTCTTACTTCTTTAGTTCAGTTCCTTCCTTTTCTTGCCTCAGCAGCAGCTTTAGTTCTATGAAAATCTTTGTTTTTCTGCCTTTAATCCTGCATTTGGGTCCATTTCTGTTGGTTCTAACCTTGAATCATGACATCAGCTGAATGCACCAAACTGTAACTTAAAGACTTTTCATGACTTAAAGGGTTCCCGTCACACCCTCCAGTCTCTGCCTGTTAATCAGTTCTGAGAAAGACGTGGATGAGACGACTGACCTGTAACACTTCGGGTCATCAGGACATAAAGGTCGTTCGTCTGCGACAGACGCAGCAGCTTCTTCTGCCTCCTCTTTATTCTCAGAGCTGCTGGTGGCAGGTTCCTGTGCTGAGATGTTTGTTCCTGCCTCCTCTTCATCTCTTCTCTCCTCCTCTTTATTCTCAGAGCTGCTGGTGGCAGGTTCCTGTGCTGAGGTGTTTGTTCCTGCCTCCTCTTCATCTCTTCTCTCCTCCTCTTTATTCTCAGAGCTGCTGCTGGTGGCAGGTTCCTGTGCTGAGGTGTTTGTTCCTGCCTCCTCTTTATTCTCAGAGCTGCTGGTGGCAGGTTCCTGTGCTGAGGTGTTTGTTCCTGCCTCCTCTTCATCTCTTCTCTCCTCCTCTTCATTCTCAGAGCTGCTGCTGGTGGCAGGTTCCATCTTGTGCCGTCACCAGCACACGGTCACCGGTGCCATCTTGTGCCGTCACCAGCACACGGTCACCGGCGCCATCTTGTGCCGTCACCAGCACACGGTCACCGGTGCCATCTTGTGCCGTCACCAGCACACGGTCACCGGCGCCATCTTGTGCCGTCACCAGCACACGGTCACCGGCGCCATCTTGTGCCGTCACCAGCACACGGTCACCACCGCCATCTTGTGCCGTCACCAGCACACGGTCACCGGCGCCATCTTGTGCCGTGACCAGCACACGGTCACCGGCGCCATCTTGTGCCGTCACCAGCACACGGTCACCGGCGCCATCTTGTGCCGTCACCAGCACACGGTAACTACTGTTCGGCTTCTTAGCTTGGTCTGTTATCTGTAATATTTCAGATCTTTTTAACATTTTTAGGGCTTTAGTTTTACTTATTAGCTGGTGATTATTATTTTAAATCATGTTACTGAAGATTCACTGAAAAACATTCATTTTCTAATGACCAACCCAGCTCCTGCTCGATCCCAGCACCAATCAGAGTAGTTCTTAAACTTTTTGTAATCATGGCAACCTTGATTTTTACAGTTTAAACTAATTAAATTGTTGCTGACTTTGCACATCATCCTGAGTTGGTTTGAAACGACGTTATGAAGCAAAGAGGTTTCACTGAGTTAAACCTGTTACCTGGACTCCTTCCTGCAGCTGACGGTCCTCGGCTTTAATGATTACATCTGAGGGTGGAGGGTCGTGTTGAGGAATCAGCCTCTTCTTTTGCTCCATCTCTCTGGACTCGTCCCCATTCGGTGCAGATGTTTCAGTGGGCGGAGCTAATGCTTTGGGTAAAAACAACAGACCTTTAGCTGTAGAGCTTCAGGGATCCCAGGAGCTTTGTAGCTGCCCCTGGTCGGCTCTACCCTGGCATGTTGCTGCTGCTGAGGGGCCAGAATACTTTCCCTTTGAGTTTCAACAGCATTTTGCTGTATTTCATCATAATTATATCTAACAGTTAGTTTTACTTCCTCACGTGTAAACGAACAGTTAATGGATCCATCTCACCAATAACAGGTAACTGCAGATTAATATGATAAAATGGTAAATCTGACAACAACACAGGCACACTGAGGGAAAACTGACAGATTTAAAGTTATGAATGAATTAACTCACATTTTAGTTCATTGGACCAACATCTAAAGTAACTCACCTCGTTCTGTTGTGTGTCTTAAATCTTCCCAGAGTTCAGGGTTTGTCCTGCAGAGGAAACAAAGTCAGAGTCTGTTCGTTTTCAGGAGTAAAGGTCACATAAAAACATCACCCAGAATGGCGCCGCCCTGCTGGCAGCAGGCTGCTGCAGCAGCCTGGACAGACTGAGTCTGAATCTTCTTCAGATTTTCTCACCTAATTACCCTCCCAGTATAAATGCTGCTGACTCTGTCCTGTTGTCTCCTGAGTTTTTATTTCTTATGTCCTGCCTCAGCGGCAGCTTTAGTTCTATGAAAATCTTTGTTTTTCTGCCTTTAATCCTGCATTTGGGTCCATTTCTGTCGGTTCTAACCTTGAATCATGACATCAGCTGAATGCACCAAACTGTAACTTAAAGACTTTTCATGACTTAAAGGGTTCCCGTCACACCCTCCAGTCTCTGCCTGTTAATCAGTTCTGAGAAAGACGTGGATGAGACGACTGACCTGTAACACTTCGGGTCATCAGGACATAAAGGTCGTTCGTCTGCGACAGACGCAGCAGCTTCTTCTGCCTCCTCTTTATTCTCAGAGCTGCTGGTGGCAGGTTCCTGTGCTGAGGTGTTTGTTCCTGCCTCCTCTTTATTCTCAGAGCTGCTGGTGGCAGGTTCCTGTGCTGAGGTGTTTGTTTCTGCCTCCTCTTCATCTCTTCTCTCCCCCTCTTTATTCTCAGAGCTGCTGGTGGCAGGTTCCTGTGCTGAGGTGTTTGTTCCTGCCTCCTCTTTATTCTCAGAGCTGCTGGTGGCAGGTTCCTGTGCTGAGGTGTTTGTTCCTGCCTCTTCTTCATCTCTTCTCTCCTCCTCTTTATTCTCAGAGCTGCTGGTGGCAGGTTCCTGTGCTGAGGTGTTTGTTCCTGCCTCTTCTTCATCTCTTCTCTCCCCCTCTTTATTCTCAGAGCTGCTGGTCTCAGGTTCCTGTGCTGAGGTGTTTGTTCCTGCCTCTTCTTCATCTCTTCTCTCCCCCTCTTTATTCTCAGAGCTGCTGGTGGCAGGTTCCTGTGCTGAGGTGTTTGTTCCTGCCTCTTCTTCATCTCTTCTCTCCCCCTCTTTATTCTCAGAGCTGCTGGTCTCAGGTTCCTGTGCTGAGGTGTTTGTTCCTGCCTCCTCTTTATTCTCAGAGCTGCTGCTGGTCTCAGGTTCCTGTGCTGAGGTGTTTGTTCCTGCCTCTTCTTCATCTCTTCTCTCCCCCTCTTTATTCTCAGAGCTGCTGGTGGCAGGTTCCTGTGCTGAGGTGTTTGTTCCTGCCTCTTCTTCATCTCTTCTCTCCCCCTCTTTATTCTCAGAGCTGCTGGTGGCAGGTTCCTGTGCTGAGGTGTTTGTTCCTGCCTCTTCTTCATCTCTTCTCTCCCCCTCTTTATTCTCAGAGCTGCTGCTGGCAGGTTCCTGTGCTGAGGTGTTTGTTCCTGCCTCTTCTTCATCTCTTCTCTCCCCCTCTTTATTCTCAGAGCTGCTGGTCTCAGGTTCCTGTGCTGAGGTGTTTGTTCCTGCCTCTTCTTCATCTCTTCTCTCCCCCTCTTTATTCTCAGAGCTGCTGGTGGCAGGTTCCTGTGCTGAGGTGTTTGTTCCTGCCTCTTCTTCATCTCTTCTCTCCCCCTCTTTATTCTCAGAGCTGCTGCTGGCAGGTTCCTGTGCTGAGGTGTTTGTTCCTGCCTCTTCTTCATCTCTTCTCTCCCCCTCTTTATTCTCAGAGCTGCTGGTGGCAGGTTCCTGTGCTGAGGTGTTTGTTCCTGCCTCTTCTTCATCTCTTCTCTCCCCCTCTTTATTCTCAGAGCTGCTGCTGGCAGGTTCCTGTGCTGAGGTGTTTGTTCCTGCCTCTTCTTCATCTCTTCTCTCCTCCTCTTTATTCTCAGAGCTGCTGGTGGCAGGTTCCTCCTGAAAGTTAAAGGATAATTTCAGCTTCTTCAGTCTGTAAATACTGGAGAAAAGCACTGATGATGCCAGCAGCTGCATTTATCTTTAGTTTTTCATCTATTTCCTGACAGTGGGAGCCTTTCACGCCCTGCACCGAGGCGTGAAACACAACCTGTTGGACTTGTGTCGACTGGTTAAGTCCTCGGTTAACCAGTCAGAGCCCTTAAGTCTGACAGCTTTCCTTTTCTCTGCTCTTCGGTTCGATCAATGATTCAGTCTTTAAAAACCATCCTGGTTTTAACTCATTCTGGAGCAACATTAACATGCTGCTAAACCCCTTTTTAAAGGTGCTGCATCCACAGACTTCACATGTTCATTAGATCCCTGCAGGTAACTCATCTTTAAATGTGTAATATCTGCTTTACAGAACTACCCAGGATGCTGATTTTTACAGTTTAAACTAATTAAATTGTTGCTGACTTTGCACATCATACTGAGTCGACGTTGGTTTGAAACGACGTTATGAAGCAAAGAGGTTTCACTGAGTTAAACCTGTTACCTGGACTCCTTCCTGCTGCTGAATGATTACATCTGAGGGTGGAGGGTCGTGTTGAGGAATCAGCCTCTTCTTTTCCTCCATCTCTCTGGACTCGTCCCCATTCGGTGCATTAAAGTTAATGATTACATCTGAGGGTGGAGCGTGTATCAGGACGGGTGGAGGGCCGTGTTGAGGAATCAGGCTGTTTTCTTCCTCCGTATTTGTGGAGGTTTCAGTGGGCGGAGCTAATGCTTTTTGGAAGAAAAAAACAGTGTCAGTAAAGTCTTTTAGACAGAAGATAAGATGAGCTGCGAGATCCAAATCTGATGATGGAAACTTCATCATCATGCAGAGCAGAAGTTCTGGAGCTGATCTCCTGGAGAGAGGCTGGACTCCACTCTGGAGTTGCCCCGGATGGGAGGCAGTGAGCAGGGGGAGCCTCAGAGATAGCCCCCCTGTTTCTGCTCTCAGATGTCTGAGTTTTCCCCCGGGGATGAAAGGGTGGATGAGAGGGTGGATGAGAAGGTGGATGAAAGGGTGGATGAGAGGGTGGATGAAAGGGTGGATGAGAGGGTGGACGACAGGGTGGATGAGAGGGTGGATGAGAGGGTGGATGAGAGGATGGATGAGAGGATGGATGAGAGGGTGGATGAGAGGGTGGATGAGAGGATGGATGAGAGGATGGATGAGAGGGTGGATGAGAGGGTGGATGAGAGGGTGGATGAGAGGGTGGATGAAAGGATGGATGAGAGGGTGGATGAGAGGGTGGATGAGAGGATGGATGAGAGGATGGATGAGAGGGTGGATGAGAGGGTGGATGAGAGGATGGATGAGAGGATGGATGAGAGGGTGGATGAGAGGGTGGATGAGAGGGTGGATGAGAGGATGGGTGAGAGGGTGGATGAGAGGGTGGATGACAGGGTGGATGAGAGGATGGATGAGAGGGTGGATGAGAGGATGGATGAGAGGGTGGATGAAAGGATGGATGAGAGGGTGGATGAGAAGGTGGATGAAAGGGTGGATGAGAGGATGGATGAGAGGGTGGATGAAAGGGTGGATGAGAGGGTGGATGACAGGGTGGATGAGAGGATGGATGAGAGGGTGGATGAGAGGGTGGATGAAAGGATGGATGAGAGGATGGATGAGAGGGTGGATGAGAGGGTGGATGAGAGGATGGATGAGAGGGTGGATGAGAGGGTGGATGAGAGGGTGGATGAGAGGATGGATGAGAGGATGGATGAGAGGGTGGATGACAGGGTGGATGAGAGGATGGATGAGAGGGTGGATGAGAGGGTGGATGAGAAGGTGGATGAAAGGGTGGATGAGAGGATGGATGAGAGGGTGGATGAAAGGGTGGATGAGAGGGTGGATGACAGGGTGGATGAGAGGATGGATGAGAGGGTGGATGAGAGGGTGGATGAGAGGATGGATGAGAGGATGGATGAGAGGGTGGATGAGAGGGTGGATGAGAGGATGGATGAGAGGATGGATGAGAGGGTGGATGAGAGGGTGGATGAGAGGGTGGATGAGAGGATGGATGAGAGGGTGGATGACAGGGTGGATGAGAGGATGGATGAGAGGGTGGATGAGAGGGTGGATGAAAGGATGGATGAGAGGGTGGATGAAAGGATGGATGAGAGGATGGATGAGAGGGTGGATGAGAGGATGGATGAAAGGATGGATGAGAGGATGGATGAGAGGGTGGATGAGAGGATGGATGAGAGGGTGGATGAGAGGGTGGATGAAAGGGTGGATGAAGGATGGATGAAAGGATGGATGAGAGGGTGGATGAGAGGTGGATGAGAGGTGGATGAAGGATGGATGAGAGGATGGATGGAGGATGGATGAGAGGATGGATGAGAGGATGGATGAAGGGTGGATGAGAGGTGGATGAAGGGGTGGATGAGAGGGTGGATGAGAGGGTGGATGAGAGGGTGGATGAGAGGATGGATGAGAGGGTGGATGAGAGGTGGATGAGAGGTTGGATGAGAGGGTGGATGAGAGGGTGGATGAGAGGGTGGATGAGAGGTGGATGAGAGGGTGGATGAGGGTGGATGAGAGGATGGATGAGAGGGTGGATGAAAGGATGGATGAGAGGGTGGATGAGGAGGGTGGATGAGAGGGTGGATGAAGGATGGTTGGAGGGTGATGAGAGGGTGGATGAGAGGTTGGATGAGAGGTGGATGAAGGTTGGATGAGAGGGTGGATGAGAGGGGTGGATGAAAGGATGGATGAGAGGATGGATGAGAGGGTGGATGAAAGGATGGATGAGAGGATGGATGAGAGGGTGGATGAAGGATGGATTGAAGGATGGATGAATGGATGGATGAGTGGGTGGATGAGAGGGTGGATGAGAGGGATGGATGAGAGGATGGATGAGAGGGTGGATGAAAGGTGGATTGAGAGGATGGGATGAGAGGGTGGATGAAAGGATGGATGAGAGGATGGATGAAAGGGTGGATGAGAGGATGATGAGAGGGGTGGATGAGAGGATGGATGAGAGGGTAGATGACAGGGTGGATGAGAGGGTGGATGAAAGGATGGATGAGAGGATGGATGAGAGGATGGATGAGAGGGTGGATGAGAGGATGGATGAGAGGGTGGATGAAAGGATGGATGAGAGGATGGATGAAAGGATGGATGAGAGGATGGATGAGAGGGTGGATGAGAGGATGGATGAGAGGGTAGATGGACAGGGTGGATGAAGGGTGGATGAGAAGGATGGATGAGAGGATGGATGAGAGGATGGATGAGAGGGTGGATGAAAGGATGGATGAGAGGGTGGATGAAGGGTGGATGAAAGGGTGGATGACAGGTTGGATGAAAGGATGGATGAGGATGGATGGAGGGTGGATGAGAGGATGGATGAAAGGATGGATGAGAGGATGGATGAGAGGTGGATGAGAGGATGGATGAAGGGTGGATGAGAGGGTGGATGAGAGGGTGGATGAAGGATGGTGAAGGATGGATGAGGGATGGATGAGTGGGTGGTTGAGATGGATGAGAGGTTGGATGAAGGTTGGATGAGAGGATGGATGAGAGGGTGGATGAGAGGTGGATGAGAGGGTGGATGAGAGGGTGGATGAAAGGGTGGATGAGAGGGTGGATGAGAGGGTGGATGAAAGGGTGGATGAGAGGGTGGATGAGAGGGTGGATGAGAGGATGGATGAGAGGATGGATGAGAGGGTGGATGAGAGGATGGATGAGAGGGTGGATGAGAGGGTGGATGGAGGGTGGATGAGAGGATGGATGAGAGAGGTGGATGAGAGGGTGGATGAGAGGATGGATGAGAGGATGATGAAAGGGATGGATGAGAGGGTGGATGAGAGGATGGATGAGAGGGTGGATGAGAGGGTGGATGAGAGGTATGGAGGAGAGGATGGATGAAAGGATGGATGAGAGGGTGGATGACTGGGTGGATGAGAGGATGGATGAGAGGGTGGATGAGAGGGTGGATGAGAGGATGGTGAGAGGTGGATGAGAGGGTGGATGAGAGGATGGATGAGAGGATGGATGAGAGGATGGATGAGAGGATGGATGAGAGGGTGGATGACAGGGTGGATGAGAGGATGGATGAGAGGGTGGATGAGAGGGTGTATGAATGGATGGATGAGAGGGTGGATGAAAGGATGGATGAGAGGATGGATGAGAGGGTGGATGAGAGGATGGATGAAAGGATGGATGAGAGGATGGATGAGAGGGTGGATGAGAGGATGGATGAGAGGGTGGATGAGAGGGTGGATGAAAGGGTGGATGACAGATGGATGAAAGGATGGATGAGAGGATGGATGAGAGGATGGATGAGAGATGGATGAAAGGATGGATGAGAGGATTGGATGAAGGTTGGATGAGAGGATGGATGAGAGGATGGATGAGAGGATGGATGAGAGGCTGGTTGAAAGGGTGGATGATGTAGGTGGATGTAGGGTGGATGAGAGGGTGATGAGAGGGTGGATGAGAGGATGGATGAGAGGATGGATGAGAGGGTGGATGAGAGGGTGGATGAGAGGATGGATGAGAGGATGGATGAGAGGGTGGATGAGAGGGTGGATGAGAGGGTGGATGAGAGGATGGATGAGAGGTTGGATGAGAGGGTGGATGACAGGGTGGATGAGAGGATGGATGAGAGGGTGGATGAGAGGGTGGATGAAAGGATGGATGAGAGGGTGGATGAGAGGGGTGGATGAGAGGGTGGATGAAAGGATGGATGAGAGGGTGGATGAGAGGGTGATGAGAGGATGGATGAGAGGATGGATGAGAGGGTAGATGACAGGGTGGATGAGAGGTGTGGATGAGAGGGTGGATGAAAGGATGGATGAGAGGATGGATGAGAGGGTGATGAAAGGATGGATGAGAGGATGGATGAGAGGGTGGATGAGAGGATGGATGAAGGATGGATGAAAGGATGGATGAGAGGGTGGATGAGAGGGTGATGAGAGGATGGATGAGAGGATGGATGAGAGGGTAGATGACAGGTGGATGAGAGGGTGGATGAGAGGGTGGATGAAAGGATGGATGAGAGGATGGATGAAGGATGGATGAGAGGATGGATGAGAGGATGGATGAGAGGATGGATGAGAGGGTGGATGAGAGGGTGGATGAGAGGGTGGATGAGAGGGTGATGAAAGGGTGGATGAGAGGGTGGATGAGAGGGTGGATGAAGAGGATGGATGAAAGGATGGATGAGAGGGTGGATGAGAGGATGGATGAGAGGGGTGGATGAGAGGGTGGATGAGAGGGTGGATGAGAGGATGGATGAGAGGATGGATGAAGAAGGTGGATGAGAGGATGGATGAAAGGATGGATGAGAGGGTGGATGAGAGGATGGATGAGAGGATGGATGAGAGGGTGGATGAGAGGGATGGATGAGAGGATGGATGAGAGGGTGGATGAGAAGGATGGATGAGAGGGATGGATGAGAGGGTGGATGAAAGGATGGATGAGAGGATGGATGAAAGGATGGATGAGAGGATGGATGAGAGGGTGGATGAGAGGATGGATGAGAGGGTGGATGAGAGGGTGGATGAAGAGGATGGATGAGAGGATGGATGAGAGGGTGGATGAGAGGATGGATGAGAGGGTGGATGAGAGGGTGGATGAAAGGATGGATGAGAGGGTGGATGAGAGGGTGGATGAGAGGATGGGATGAGAGGATGGATGAGAGGATGGATGAAAGGATGGATGAGAAGGGTGGATGAGAGGGTGGATGAGAGGGGAGGGTGGATGAGAGGGTGGATGAGAGGATGGATGAAGGATGGATGAGAGGGGTGGAGAGAGAGGGTAGGATGAGAGGATGGATGAAAGGATGGATGAGAGGATGGATGAGAGGGTGGATGAAGGATGGATGAGAGGGTGGATGAGAGGTGATGAGAGGATGGATGAGAGGATGGATGAGAGGATGGATGAGAGGGTGGATGAAAGGATGGAGGAAGGGTGGATGAGAGGGTGGATGAGAGGGATGGATGAGAGAGAGCTCGGATCGAGAAAGGGCTGG